>OY821520.1:37492904-38140404 GCA_963682025.1 Cordilura impudica
GGGTCCTCTAATTTAGCCTCTATTTTCACCCCTCACTCTCAGAATCGACCCAACTTTTGCTAACCTGAATTTGTTTCACAGTGTTATTATAATAGAGAAAATTTCCAGAGAGAAGTTAATTCTTTCTATTTACGTTGTAAATAATGCTGTTAACAAATGCTGATGAAAAAATTGGTATTAGAATGTAAGGGCTAAGAATCGGCAGCTGTATTAAGATGGTAACCGTGCCTAACAGTAGTTATAATATTGAGTTGAAGACTCATGTGGAGGGAGTTAAAGATTCGAATTTATCTCTTAATTGTTTTGAAAGAAAATTTTATTTATTTTTTATTTATTTATTTATTTATTATAACTGCTCCATGCACAAGACTAATACCCTGTTTCCATAACATAATTCATTAAGGACGAACGAAAATTTGTGTGTATTTTGTTTTTGTTCTTTACAAATTTTCGTTCGTCTGTGGCGAATTGTGTTATGGAAACAGGTCTTATCTATACTAATATAATAAAGTGGTAATGTGTGTTTGTTTGTTTATTTGTTGGAGGTAATCTCCATAACTACTTATCTGATCTTCCTGAAATTTTCAAAGAGTCTTACTGCGGATGTGGGAAGTGCTATAGGCTATAATTTTTTAAATATTTTTAGAGGGTGTGCCAGCTCCCACATAAAATAAATTTTTACTATCTTATATATTGAGTGCTATGACAGGGAGAGCTTTGCAAATTTGTGTGAGTTCACCTATTGTTAATATTAGTAGCTATGCCGGAAATGGGCGGGATCGGAGAAGTGGGCGTGGTACCTTCCACACAAGTAATTAATCAATATTATATACCTCAAGTACTGTGATAGAGAGAGCTTTTCAAATTTGTCTGATGTTAGATATTATTAATGTGAGTAGTCGGACAAAAATGGGCAGTATCGGACCAATGGGCGTGGCACCTGCCATACAAAGTAAATATAAAATGCCATATATCTGGAGTACTGTAATAGTGAGAGTCTTGAGACTTTGTGTGAGCCCATAAGTTATGTGGTTAGTAAGACAAAAAAGGGCGTGATCGGCGCAGTGGGCATGGTATCTCCCACACAAGTAATAAATCAATATTATATATCTCGAGTGATAGAGAGAGCTTTTCAAATTTGTCTGATGTTATATATTATTAATGAGCGGGATTGGACAAGTGCAACGTGGAGCAGCTTTACGAATAAGCCCAACATAACACTAAAAGTGAATTGAAAACTCTTCCAAGCAGTATATCGTTCAATACAAGCATAGGCTGCTCAAGTCTGGGGCTACTGTTTGTATGATGAAGTAGATAAACTTCAGCGGTACTTTACAAAATGAATTTTAAAACTACCGGAATTTACACCAAACTATTCATTGCCACTTGAAACAAAAGCAGATTGTAGCTGTTTTTACACGCTTGAATATGAATTATATATACAAAACGATATTTCAATATAGACAAAATCGATTACCACATAAATTGTCTTTGATGATGTTACAAAATAATTTATTTTGGGCAAAGGAAATAAACGAAATGGGCAATTTGGTATAAGGTTTGGGTCTGAAGAGGTTTTAGCTCAAGAATGGGCTCAAATAGGAACTTTATTGCTACAAGAATTAAAATCAAAAACACTTGAAAATATGAAACAACAAGCTTCAAACAGTATATCGCGTTTTTATAAAAATTTGGACCATAACTTGCCAGTAAATTATATCGATAACATAAAAAACCAAAGGAAACTTGCAATAATTTTTTAAACAAGATCAGATTTGTAATTATTAAACGCCAATAAATTTAGTACAACTGAAAATAAAACTTGCACTTTATGTAATACTAGAGAAGACGAAAACTTACAACACTTTATGGCAAATGCCCAATAATTAGGGAATTTCGAAACAGATATTTTGAAAAACCATATCTCAATGAAAATGAACTTATAAACATTTTGAATGGTAAAATAACCAATGGGTGGAATGGGATTTATAACTATGTCGAAAATGCTTTAAAGTATAGAAAAATGATAATTGAAAAATTTGTGTAATTATTTACTAAATCATCAAATCTACTGCATTATATATATTTTGATCATATCTACTACAACTATAAATATATTTTGAAAAAATTTTATGCATACTTATTTATTATTTTAATTTTGATATAACAGACGACTATAAGGGCAAATCCAGAAAATGATCAACCGTAAACGAAAAATTTAAGTCGCTCTTTTCTTAAAATTTTAGTTGCAGTTAATTAGATTGACATCTCTGCTATACAACCTAAGTGTCCGAGTTTAACTTTTTTGTATTGACTACAAGAAAAAAGGCAAAGCTCCGTGCCCTGTCTTGCACATACAGATTTTTCTATTTATTTCATATATTTTCGGGATGACAATTATGCTTCAAAACTAAAACTCTCGCTGTCATTGCTTCTAAAACACTTTTTTAAACTCTTATACTGTGATCTTCTGCAGTAAATTCAAAGAGACCAATTATATGAAACGGTAAATTGTGCGTAACGTCCGTAACGATAATATAAAAATCAGTGTGATATGAATAACCAAAGTGAAAAAAAAAATAAAGAAAGTTCGTTTTTAAAATAAATTTATATGGTATTTCACAACAAAAAAATAAAAGTTTTAAAAAAAGTCATATATCTTCTTGATTTTTGTGATACCTTTTCGTAACGTCCGAATAGTATGCTTCTATAAGAGCAATTTCAGTTAACTTTGATTGGATTTGCGTTTATTTACGCAGATGCCTACAACATCAGCACAAAGGGCGAAAGCATGGAGAATTGCACAGAAAGAAGACGTGGCAAGATCTAGTACATATCGTGTAAACGAAGTTAAAAGAAAGTGAGATTATCGGCAAAAATGAAATCGAAAATTATTGAAGCACCATCTCTTGCTGATAAATTGAAACTTCAAAATTGTAACCGGCAAAAGGCCTTTCGAAAAAAGAAAAAAGATGCAAAATTCGAAGCAGTGTTGGAACCATATTATTGTAAACAAACTTTAGGTAAAGCCGTGCACAAAGCAGATCGAGCTCTGCCCAATGACATTCGTAAAAAGCGCAAAGTGATTGACGTTCTATACAAGAAGTACAATGTGGAAGAAGAAATTGAAAATTCGTCAGGCGACTGCAGTTATGAAGAAGATGAAGGTGTAAATCTTGTACAGAGCTTCTTTATACGTGACGACATTTCTGTGCAAGCGGCTGGGCGAAAAGAGACTGTCTTGATATGTTTGGAAAAATTACCTGTAGCAAAGCGCTATATGGTTCTTACCGTAAATGAAGCATACGCACTTTTTCAAACTGAATTTCCCTTCAAAAAATTTCAAGAAGCAAGTTTTATGCAAATAGACCAAAAACGGTATTACTAAGCCGAGACATGCCACATAATATGTGCGTCTGCCAGTATCATGCCAACTTTTCTTTTCTATTAGAGGCCATGAAAACAAAAATTGCATCGTTTCCAACTAATTTTGATGATTTCTTTAAAAGTGTTTGTTGTGAAGTAACGAACGAAAAATGTATGTCAAATGAATGCAAGGATTGTGACTTGGATATAACTAAATGCATTGGTTCCTTTAAGTTACATGAGTGCACTTGATGATACTATAAAGTGGAAACAATGCAATCGAATGATTGTAAGCTACTCAGAGGAATCAAC
The DNA here is from genome assembly GCA_963682025.1 of Cordilura impudica. Taxonomy (NCBI): domain Eukaryota; kingdom Metazoa; phylum Arthropoda; class Insecta; order Diptera; family Scathophagidae; genus Cordilura; species Cordilura impudica. The sequence continues at coordinate 37,496,583 of OY821520.1, forward strand.
AAAAGAACTTATATGCGAAATCGAGTCACAGCTGCCTGCTTTCAAACTGCATTCATTCATAAAACGCACTCAACAAAATCATTTCGAAAGCACAAAAACAAATTTATTACCTGGGGAAGTAGTCCTTCAAATCGATTTTGCAGAAAATTATAGACTTACTTCGCAAAATGAAGTACAGTCTGCTCATTTCAGTTACACACAAGTAACACTATTCATGGCATGGCTTCAGAAAGAAGTCAAATCGTTCGCTATTGTTAGCGACAAATTAACGCACAATAAATACGACGTTTATTGTTTTTTTTTTCTAACATTATTAATAAGGTGAAAAGAACGCATGTTATTCCATAAATATTTGTATTTTCTGATGGATGCAGCAGCCAATTTAAAAATAAGTTCATACTAAGAACTATTCCACATTTCGTTGAATGTTTTCAAATAACATTTTTCCAGTGGAATTTTTTCGCGACCTCACACGGTTAAGGTGCAGTTGATGGCATTGGTGCTGTGGTAAAACGAAAAGTTTGGGAAATAGTAAGAACATAAAGCATTGTTTGAAGCAATGCTTATGAATTTTATGACTGTGCTAAGAAGAACATCTCAGGCATTGATATAATTTTTTTTATCATCAACAGAAATAGATAATTCATATGAACTAACTAATAATTTATGCCTTAATATAAGGAATATTCCTGGCTTAAAAAGCTTCCATTCCTTCCAATGCTCAAATAAAAACTATATAAAAGCAGCTATAACTGCTAAGTCTGAGTATTCTGAAGTTTAAATGTAAAAATATTATTTGTTAAGAGGTTATGAATTTCCGTTTTTTTGTTTATAATTTATTTATCAAGAGAAGTGACATTTTGTTGGAGTTTAATAATAATTTCCTTTCAGAACTCAAAAACCATATAAAAGCAGCTGAAACTGTCAATTACAATTAAATTTAAGTTAAAACGTGAAAATAGTACTGGTTGGAGCCAATAAATTTTAATTTTTGTTTAAAATAAACTTTTAAAAATATTGCATTAATGCGTTTTAATGAGGTGGAAAAATTCGTAACGTCCGAAACGTAACGTTCGAACGAATAAAATTGTCAGCTGCTACCTTAATAGTTAGAACTTTAAGATGAGGCAAGACTTTTTTTAAACTTATTAAATTTGCCAAAACTTCTTACTAAATCCTTTTTTTGTACGACTAATAAATGAGCAGAATTTAGCTCAGTTTAATATCAATCTCAAAATAACTTCCAAATTTTGTAACGTCCGAACACGCTCTTATATAAAATATTTCTGCCTTAATTGATTTAAGTGGTGCGATGTTTTAATTTCTATATATTATATTAACGAAAAGCTACTCAACAGTATTGAACATGTTTTTGAAAAGTGATTAGATACCGGTCAAAGTTAAGAAAAAAAGCGTCCGAACGTAACGTCCGAACGCCAGGATTTACCCATATGTCATTGTTATTTAAATTCTTCATTTGTATAATATCTTAATATTTTTAAGAATAAAGAACATACATATATACATACATACATACATACATACAAATGTGCCTGACACCCCTGTACAAACTTAATATTAAATGTGATATATCTGAATTACTGTAACTGTGAGACCCTTGGGACTTTGCGTGAGCCCTTTCATTACGATTCAGGGGGGAGGGGTAGCGAACCACACCAGGTTACATTTAGTTTTCAACGATTTCGTCGACAATTCGTGTTTTTGAGAAACTAAGTCTTTCAGATCAAATTCTAGTTTTTTTTTTTAATTTTATTTATTATTCTTATATCTCGACATTCATCGATTCATTTCATTCATTCATTTTTTACGTCTGTAAATTTTTCTCTATCAAAAATATCTATAATATTTGAAATTATATATATATTATATATCTACCTTGTAGATTAACTTGATTTATGATTATTATCTATATCCATTAATAATCTCACTTTGTTTAAATTTATGCAGTAAATTTTTTTGAAAAATTTGTTTTAAACTATTTTGGTCTCCCAATAAAGAAGGTGTTATCTTTTAATTAAAATTCACTTCTTGGTCATATTCTGTTAACACTCCTTTGTTCAATGACAATTTCCTGGATTTTCATATTACTCTTCTTAATTTTTGTTTCTACACATGGTGGAAGTTAAAATTCTTTTTGTCTTCTTTCTTGAAAAAAAGGATTTTCCTTATACATTTGTAAAGATAAAAACAAACAAGTTGCAACATCAAAATGAATCTGTCTATTTTTTGTCGACAGTATATGTGTTGATTAACATTTTTTAGAAACATAAAGATATTAAGAATACTAAGAATTTAATTTTTTTTTTTGGTATTTTTACAGTATGTGTAGTAGGGTGATCTAAAATGTAATAATGTTTTTCCTAAACTTAAAATTGATAATCTATATATTGTTATTTAGTAAACAAGAAAAACTTATTATATCTTTATTGTTATTTCTTTCATTTTATTTAGAATATGTGGTTGTTTCTAAGCACAAAAAAAAAAAAAAACAATAAAGAAGTTTATGAAAAATTTCCATAATATTTGAAAAGCTTATGTTTTTCGTAAGTTTCTTTTTGGGAAATTTTTACAACTTTATGAATAAGTAATTTTTGTACAAATTCATAAGGATAATGAAAAATTATTTCTACCGTGGTTTAATTTTGAAAATTCTAAAAAAAGGGATATAGACTTTATATACCACAAAAATAAGCACCCAAATAAGTTGAGACGATCCAAAATTGGGTTGTACAAATATTAAATAAAAATTAAAAATCGACCACAACAAAATTTGAACACCCAACTATCTGGGTGTAAGTCGACCTTAAAATATCTACAATAATATTTAAATAAAATAGGAAAACCTTTACTTAACATTCCTTTGATAGCTTAGAATGAATTGGTGTTAGAGAAAGATTTAAACAAATTAGTTTTTATTATTCTGTTCCAGATAACTGAGTAACTTGTCACAATCTCAATGCCACACTGCCCTCTTTGTTATACTTTATGTTATACTTTTCCACCAAAGTTCATTCTTTTGGGTATACATTTTTGTAACCTCCATACAATTTAACACATTTTGTTTTTTAGTTTTTTTGACCTTTGGCATACCCAAGAAATTTTTAAATTGTTTGAATATGAAATGTTTCTAAACAAAATAACTTCAATTATATTTTGTTTGCCCAAATAGAATTTTCGGCTTTTGGCAAACAGTTTCTTTAATATTTCTATAAAATTTAATTTAAACTTCATTAAGATTTATATTGTTGCAAATGTAGCTCTCAATTATGAAACGATAGATTTTTTATTGTGAAAAAAGAAAAAGATTTACAATTATCTATAAATAAACAATTCCATTGAATTGAAAATAATCAAAGATCCTCTTTTTTTAGAATATAATTCGTAAGACGCACACACACATCAACATACAGACACACATACACCTGTATAAAGCCTTGTATAGATTCTTAAAAGCACAAAGTTAAAAATTTAAGAAGAATTTTTACAGGTAATGACAAATCAAACAAATCACACCACTAAAATGTCCCATATGAAAAAAAAAAAAAACAGAAAAGAAAAAGAAATAAGGGTGACTTTTATCCTCCATAGCAGAAATTTTAAATAAACAATTCACCTTATCAGCACTAACCTTTTAAGAAATAAATGATGTTTTTTAAAAGTGAGTGCGTTAGAGTGTGTGATTGTTAATGTGTGTATGTATGTACAAGTCCAATCCACTATAGGCAAATATCAATGAAATATTACATTGATATTTTAAAAATTTCAATAAAATCCAAAAATATTTTTATTTATTTTTATATTTCAATTATCTATAATAAATTTTATTGGTTTTAAATAAATTTAGCTAGAGTCTACGAACAAGCTCGAGTACTTGAGCTACTCGAGTAGTTTGAGATACTCGAGTTTAAAGAGTAGTTCGAGTAGTACGATATAAACAGGATGAACTGTTTCAAGTATTAGTTCGCCAATAGCACAATTATTTCAAATCTCAAACACGTAATGTCGTCAATTTTACAATATGTAAATATGTCCCATGTGTACCTTAACTATTTTTTGTAAATCGATATCAAACTTGAATGAAGTGCATATTTTCATACAGTATTGTCGGAATACTTTGACATTTTAAGGAGATTATCTCGATATATTTGCAACAAAAAATAATACAAATTTTTAGCAAGTCGCGACGCAATTTTCGATGTGTAAATATCTATACGCGCGAGGGAGGTAAAAATCAATTTCACAATACAATTGTAAAAACAGCGTAAGATGTGAGACATAAGAGAAAGTCGGTATGACTAATGATAGTATTGGTAAAAAAAATTATGATATGTAGTAACGTTTTTGTTGCTGTTGAAAAATGGAAACTGAAAAATGAAAAATAAAAAAATTAAAAATGGAAAATGAAAATAAAAAATGGAAAATGAAAAATGAAACATAAAAAATTAAAAATTAAAAATGAAAAATGAACAACTAAGAAAATTAAAGTCGATTAGAGAACCTATCTCTTCGGTCCAACTAATTGGGTATAGAAAATAAGCATTGAGTGGCATTGTTATTAATTTTTTTGGCAGCAGATATAAAAAAGTTCATATCGGGTGCTATATTTATATGGGGACTAGATCGAACAATGGAACGATCCTGAACATATTTGGTAAAGTCGCTTATATTTTGAAAAAATATGTACAAACCAAATTTGAAAAAAATATGTGCAACATAGATATTTGTTTTTTGATAGATTTAAGTGAAGATCGGGAAGCAGCTCTACATGGGGCCTATGACTAAGAATTGTTCTCTAGTGATTTGGACTACTGATTAATGGATGTAATATACACATACGAACCCAATTTGACTGAGATCTATATGATAATTTGGATCTTATGGCAATTTATGTCGATTTCATAGGAGTCATTTGTATTGGGACTAAGTCTGAACATAGACCGAATTTCACCAATTTCAATAGCGTTCATCCTATAGCCGATAAAAGCTTGTGTACTAAATTTCAACAAAATGTGTTCATATCTGCGAACTGTAGTTTGATTACAAAATTTACATGGAAACACAGACGGACAGACGAGCGGCCGACGGACATCGCTAAATCGATTCAGAAAGTAATTCAAATATTTTTGGTAGTTAAAAACAGCAGCACAAAGTCATTATACCCAAACCACATAGTGGTATAGGGAATAAAAATGAAAAATAAAAAATGAAAAATAAACAAGTAAGAAATTTATAGTCGGTATAGACCGACTATACGATACCCTATACCATGCGTTTAGAGACCCTATCTCTCAGGCCCAACTAACTGGATATAAAAAATAAGCATAAACCAAATTTTGAGTTGGATTTTTATTAATTTTTTTGGCTGCAGATATGAAAAAGTTCATATCGGATGCTATATCTATATGTGGACTAGGCCCAAAAATGGAAAGATCCTAAACATATTTGGTAAAGTCACTTATATTTTGAAAAAACCAAATTTGAAAAAAATATGTGCAACATATTTGTTTTTTGATAGATTTAAGTGAAGATCGGACTACTGATTATTGGATGCAATAAACACACACAAACTCAATTTGACTGAGATCTATATGATAATTTGGATCTTATGGCAATTTATGTCGGTTTCATATGCGTCATTTGTATGAGGACTAAATCTGAACATGGACCGAATTTCACCAACTTCAATAGCGTTCATTCTATAGCCGATAAAAGCTTGTGTACTAAATTTCATCAAAATGTGTTCATATCTGCGAACTGTAGTTTGATTACAAAATTTACATGGAAACACCGACGGTCTCAGAAAATAATTCTGAGTCGATCGGTATAATATAAGATGGGTCTAAAAATAAAAAATGAAAAATTCAAAAATGACAAATGTAAAATAAAAAATAAAAAATGAAAAATGAAAAATAAAAAATGAAAAATGAAAAATGAAAAATGAAAAATGAAAAATAGAAAGTAAAAAATGTAAAATAAAAAATAAAAAATAAAAAATAAAAAATGAAAAATGAAAAAAGAAAAATGAAAAATGAAAAATAGAAAGTGAAAAATGTAAAATAAAAAATAAAAAATTAAAAATAAAAAATTAAAAATAAATGAATGAAAATGTAAAATTAAAAATGAAAAATAGAAAATGAAAAATGAAAAATAATAAAAGAAAAATAAAAAATGAAAAATAAAAAATGAAAAATGAAAAATACTAAATTAAAAATTAAAAATAAAAGATACAAAATTAAAAATAAAAATTAAAAATAGAAAATGAAAAATATAAAATGAAAAATGAAAAATAAAAAATGAAAAATAATAAATGAAAAATAAAAAATGAAAAATAAATTATAAAAAATTAAAAATAAGAAATAAATAATGAAAAATGGAAAATAAAAAATTAAATATGAAAAATGAATAATGAAAAATGAAAAATTTTATATTAAAAACGTTAAATAAAAAGTTGAAAAATGAAAAATAATAAATGAAAAATAAAAATGAAAATGAAAAATAAAAAATGAGAAATAAAAAATAGAACATAAAAAATAAGAAATGAAAAATGAAAAATAATAAATGAAAAATAAAAAATGAAAAATAAATAATAAAAAATTAAAAATAAGAAATAAATAATGAAAAATGGAAAATAAAAAATTAAATATGAAAAATGAATAATAAAAAATGAAAAATTTTATATTAAAAACGTTAAATAAAAAGTTGAAAAATTAAAAATAATAAATGAAAAGTAAAAATGAAAATGAAAAATAAAAAATGAGAAATAAAAAATAGAACATAAAAAATAAGAAATGAAAAACAAAAAATGAATAATAAATAAATAATAATAAAAAATGAAAAATGAAAAATAAAAAATGGAAAATAAAAAATGGAAATAAAAAATGAAAAATGATAAATAAAAAATTAAAAATTACCAACGAGATATTAAACGAAAAATTAAAAATTAAAAATTAACCAGTTGAAATAATAAATATTTTTATATTAACAGAGTTCCTGCAATTGTTTGCCATAAGTGAAACATAGATGGCGCTTTCTGTTTAATTTTAGAAAGTGTCATAAAAAAATCTTGTGATTCTGAGTCGATAAAAGTTGGGACTACGTCAAGTGTTTTTGGCAGTTGCAAACAGCAGAACAAAGTCATTAATCTGAAGCCACATAATAAAAAATAAAAAATATAAAATGAAAAAAAAAAAAATTGAAAACGAAAAACGAAAAATGAAAATTAAAAAATTAAAAATGAAAAATTAAAAATAAAAAAGCGAAAAATGAAAAATGAAAAAAAATAATACAAATGAAAAATAAACAAGTAAGAAAATTATAGTCGGTTTAGACCGACTATACGATACCCTATACCATGTGTTTAGATACCCTATCTTATAGACCCAAATAACTGGATATAGAAAATAAGCATAAACCAAATTTGAGTGGGATTTTTATTAACTTTTTCGGCTGCAGAGATGAAAAAGTTCATATCGGATGCTATATCTATATGGGGACTAGGCCCTAAAATGGACCGATCCTGACCATGTTTCGTAAAGTCTCTTGTATTTTGCAAAAATATATACAAACAAAATTTGAGAAAAATCAGTGCAATATTTTTGTTTTTTGATAGATTTAAGTGAAGATCGGGAAGCAGCTCTATATGGGGCCTATGACTAAGAGTTGTCCAATAGGGATCATTTTTGGAATACTAAATAATGGATGTAATATGTACATACAAACCCAATTTGACTAAGATTTGTATGATAATTTGGATCTTATGGCAATATATGTTGATTTCATAGGGTTCATTGTATGGGGGCTAGGTCTGAACATGGACCGATTCTCACCACTTTCATTAGCGTTCATCCCATGGCCAACAAAAACTTATATACCAAATTTCAGCAAAATATATTCATATTTGCGACCTGCAGTTTGATTACAAACTTTACATGGACACACAGACGGACGGACGGACGGACGGCCGGACATCGTTAAATCGAATCAGATAGTGATTCTGATTCGATCGGTATAATTAAAGATGGGTGTAGGTCAAATATTTTTGGTTGTTACAAACAGCAGCACAAAGTCATTATACCCAAACCACATAGTATAGGGTATAAAAACGAAAAATAATATATAAAAAAAATTAAAAATGAGAAATAAAAAACGAAAAATGAAAAATGGAAAATAAAAAATGAAAAATGAAAAACGAAAAGCGAAAATGAAAAATTCAAAATTAAAATTTAACCAGTTGAAATAATAAATAATAATAAATATTTTTAGGTTAGCAGTTGATTGCTGTAAGTAATTACATAGATGACGCTTTCTGTTTAATATTAAAAATGTGCCATACAATAATCTTGTGTTTACACATCTCCCCTGTGATCGGACTCAAATGATTTTTTTAAGTTTCATCGAACTTGAAATAAGAGCAAATTTTCACACATTTGTATAGAAAGTTCGCCAAGAGCAAAATTTTAATCGGTATGACTTAATTTTATATATGAATCATCTGTGAATAAAGTCAATTACGGGGAGTGAAAAAAATATTTTTTTTTGGGAAAAAAAAAATTATTTTTTTTGGGAAAAAAATAATTTTTTTTTAATTTTTTTAAATTTTTTAAATTTAATTATTTTTTTTTTTTTTTTTTTGAAAAACAAATTTTTTTTTTGAATTTTGTTTCTAGTTCCTGTTTTTTACGAATATATTTTTTTAACGTCATTGTGAAAAATTTTCTGGGAAATATCATCGAACTTAAAAGAAGAGCATATTTTCATACATTTGTAATGAAAGTGGTCAATATCAGTCGAGTAGTGCTATACCAACGCCACAATTTAGGTCGGAATGCTTTAAGATTTTTATGATTAATCTATGAAATTAGTCAATTACAGACAGTGAAAAAATTTAAAAGAAAATTATTTTTTTTACACATTTTTCAAAATTTCTTTTTCGAGTAGTTGTTCCCACTCGCCAACATATTTGTCGGAATGCTTTGAAATTATCAAAGCGTGTTCTCCACATATATTCAGATCTACATATTTATACGTGAAGGTAAATTTTTAGTTCCTTTTTTAAGCAATATGCAGTTACGGAGGTGTGTGCAAATTGGCATAGTTATAGTTCATATGGAGGAGAAGCTCAGAATGATAAAAATTATGTTTAATCTATCTTAAAAATATATTAAATTAAATAAAATATAATATGTATAATAATTCGTTACGCCCTGTTAATGCGAATGATTTAAATTATATATCTTTTTTAATGAAGTCAAACTTGTATGAAGTAAATATTTTCATACATTTGTATGGAATACCGTTAAACTTTTTCGAGTAGTAGTTTGCACTCGCCAGTGTGATTCCGATTCAAGTGAAATTCAAGGACGATATTCTTGTAGGATTCCGAAAAGTATACTAAGTACTTATGTTTATCTTTTTACATGCTTTCAAACATGAAAAATGTACATGAACTCAACGACTAGCTCGAAGCTCGAGCAATACAGAGCTCTATATTTAACCAATAACTATATATTGTCAAAAATTAATAAAAAAAAATCATTAAAAATTAGTTTTTTTTTTTAATTTTATAAAACTTTGTCAGAAATAATATTTTTAAATAATTTATTTAGCTTTTACTCAAAATTATTTTATTTTTTGGTTTTATCAGCCCATAGCGCATCAAAGCGTTCGAAACAAAATCACTGGAATTGGTTTTGTATTGGACAGGCAGGCAGTCAGCAATTTGTTCCTCCATTGAACATAAACTTACTGACTTGAAAATGTGTGTAAGTGCTTGTGTATTATTCTGTAAATGTGTTAAAGTTTTTCATTTTGTCGTTTTCTACACTTTAAAAGGTGCCTGTGTGTGTCCGTGTTCAAATTCTGACGATCATAAATGTAAGGGTGTGTTTATGACACTGTCGATGTTACATACTTGTACCTTTACATGAGTGTGTGTAAAGACACATGTACGTGTTTGTTTGTGTTTATTACAGCAGGTGAACTTTCTTTGTTTGTTTGTTTGTGTGATTGCTTGCTTTTGCTATTGAATTGGCCAATTACTTAAATCCGATGATTGGAAAGGCCGAAAATTCCACAGCAACGTCTATACAAACTATTTACAACAGTACAAAATACACAAATAAATACAAAAGTAAACAAGTTGCGAAGATTTGAGAAACCCCAAATGCTGAATGAGACAAAGTGTAGGATTAAAATAAAGTAAATTTATGCTGACCTGTGATTAAATCGAATCATGGATGGTAGCGGATTTAAACGGAGTGCGTTGTTGATTTTGATGTCTTTATTGATTTAAAATTTTGTATTTATTTTCAATGACCTAGATTAGACTGAAGCAGGTCCTCTCAGTAAAGATTATTTAAAAACTAAAAATTTTTTTAAATTTTGTTAAAGAAAATTTTTTAAAACTTGAAAAAGGAGTTTTCAAAATTTTTTTCAAAAATATTTTCCATTTTCGGTCTCATTGCGCAATAGGTTAGTAACGTGGTGCTAAAACAATTCTTCATGTCTGGTTTTAAGCAATTTGTGAAAGTTGAAAAAAAATTTTAAATAAAAATAATTAAGCCTGAGACCATTGTTTTTGTTATAACACAATTCTTTATTTAATCCAAAATTACAACAAAAACGTCGAAATAACAATCAAGTTTATTGTTGAAAAAGAAAAATTTCGTCATATTTCTTGACCTGGTGTTTTTTTTTTTGGCACAAAAGTGGCCTGGGACACTTGTTATTTTAAGGCTAAATAGATTTTTGAAACGATAATTTTGTACTGATATCGACTCATATAACAACTAGTCGAAAAAGTTAAATGGAACAAAATTTTTGTAAAATCTGAAAAAAAGTCATATTTTCCCCATATAAACAGATTTCAGGTACTTTGGGCCGCACTAGGCACCAGAAGGAACCGTCGCATCGAGCTAAAAAATGGAGACCGCATTTATGAAAGGAAGCTTCATGTTTGAGCAGGCCTCATATATATCAACAAAAAAAAATTTTTTTGCGACCAGTTAGTGTGTACTAGAGTGGTCCTTAAAAAATGAAAATGCGATTTTGGGAATAGGCGGGGTCCAGTTTGTTACCTTTCTATATAAAACTAATAAATGTGATAATGAAAAGCCGGATAAAGAAAAGTCGCGTTTATATGGGCCAAATATGACTTGTTTTGATATTTTACGAAAATTTCGTTCTATAGCTTACCCAGACCACTTTTGTGCCAAAAAAAAAACTAGGTCATGAAATTTGATAGCATTTTTCTCAACTTTGCGAAATTGATTAAAGCCACAATTTTTTTTTTCGTCTCTATACTTATAGTAATTAAATATGGAGTATATTTTTATTACCACGTTGTTAATTTATGGCGCACTGAGACTGAAAATGGGAAATTTTTTTTATAAAATTTTGAAAACTCCTTTTTAAGTTTTAAAAAATTTTCTTAAACAAAATTTTAAAAAATGGATCTGCTCTTTAAGGTTTTCTTACACGTATGCCAGAGATTAACTGTGTGTATTTTTAGGTAAATCCCTTTGCCACAATTTTTTTGTCAAGGATTTTATTTTTGCGGATTTCGAGAAAAATGGAATTTTAGTAAAATATTCTGTAAATGTAATCTTTCTAAATACTTTGTATCAAAAATTCATCACCTCTCTACTTCTAAATGTTATATTTTATCTGAATAGCCTACCGCTGTCACTTTAGTGTGCATAGAAAAAAATTCCCCTTTCTGTCAGAATATAGTAAATCCCGAACAACATCGTTCCCCAAATCCTCGGAACCAAGTACACGTTGTAGATTGAATATCAACTTCATGTTGGAACACATTTTAAGATTATAAATTAAAATAAAAAATGTAAAAATAAATAATCTAACCAATAAAAACAGAGTTTTTATTAAAACTCTTTCTTTCCTTATCCATATGAGTTTTGAATCTCTCCATGACTGTGCGTGACCTTGCATGACTGCGTGACTATTTTAAAATTAATCTTTGGTCACAGCAGGTCTATCGACTAAGTTTCAGATCGATCGGATAAGGGGAAATGGGTTTTAAATCACTCCGTGACTGTACGTGACTATGCGTGACAGTGCGTGACTATGTCAAAGTTAATCCTTTTTCATAGCAAGTCTATCGACCTAGCTTCAGATCGATCGGATAAGGGGAAATGGATTTCAGATCACTACGTGACTGCACGTGGCCATGCGTGACGGTGCGTTACTAAGTCAAAGTTAATCTTTTTTCCACAGCAAGTGTATGGACCAAGTTTCAGATCGATCGGATAAAAGAAATTTATATTTAGATCACTCCTTGACTGTGCGTGACTATGCGTGACTGTTCGTGACTATGTCAAACTTAATCTTTTTCACAGAAAGTCTATTGACCAAGTTTCAGATTGATCGGATAAGGGGAAATGGGTTTTACATCACTACGTGACTGTGCGTGACCATGCGTGACTGTGCGTGACTAAGTCAAAGTTAATCTTTTTTTCACAGTAAGAGTATGGACTAAGTTTCAGATCGATCGGATGAGGGGAAATGACATTTAGATCACCCCGTGACTGCGAGTGACTATGCGTGACTGTGCATGACTACCCCAAAAATAATCTTTAGTCACAACAAGACTATGGGCCAAGTTTCAGATCACTTGGATGAGGGGGCATGGGGTCAACCCACGACAGACAAACAGAGAGTATGAGTTAAAAGAAAGAGTTTAAAAATTAAATAATTTTAAATGTTCCAAGTGAAAAAAAGTTTGAAGTAAAAAATTCTTACCTCTATGATGTTTGCCACGTACGATATGAAATTCAAAGTTTCACCGTGCGGAAACTTAGTGACAAAATTATAGAAATTTTGACTTTATCATGTCTTCGATTGACAATTGACAAAATATATATTTTAATTATTTCATTATATTTTGAGAAGCCACAAACTTAATGAAAATGTTTTATGTACACTCCTGTACAGTCGCATTGAAACAACAGGGCATCTCAGCAGCAGTTCATACTAAGAGAGTGGCAGCCAATGAAATTAATTTCTAAACATTCTCAAATATTTATACCCGTCAGCATAAATTTAATTCAACAGTTTTAATGCATTTACAAACATGTTCTTGACAAGCTGTATTATATTACGAATATCTTAAACAAACTTTATACAAAGTACTTAGCATTATTTTTACGGCTGAACTCTTAATCATTTTATAGCCATTAATTTTTTTTCCAAAAAAAAAAAAAAAATACGCATAAATTACAACTATTTTAACATTGCACACATCTATGTAAAATATATTTTTTCAATTTGTAATCTAAATGAAATTATATATGAAACTTGAAGGCAAAAAATAGAAAATTGGAAACCTTGAGACCACGAAAACTTTTGCTCGTTTTGAAAAAGACCAACTGGCCAAATTTAAATAAATCCTCGTACATAAGAAACGAATGCAAAAAAAAAGTTTTGCATAATAATGAAATCAAAATTTATTCTACCACGAAAGATTTAAAGCCTGCAAGAAGGGGTAACAATAACAGCTGAGAGCATAATGGAATGTGGTAGATTTTAACGATAGTAATTTTTAGTACTTGGAAGGAAAACAGCAATTCAAATCTGTGACCCTAAAATAAATATAAGAAAAATGAAAATAAAATAAAAAACCAAAAATATTTAAACCGGTTTCATATTTTATATCAATTCAGTTATTTCCTCTCTCCCCACTCAAGTTTAAAGCAATAACTTTATAAAGGTTTTTTTTTTTTTAACCAGATTTCCATATTGTACTTACATTTCGAAAAGATATGAGAAAAAAACCGAAATATTTGTAGAGCAAGAAAAAGTTTGTCCGCTTGAATTCATAAGCTGCCAATGTCATATAATCTGAAGCATGTGTGTTTTTTGCTACTTTCTAATGTGAAACCTTATGCAAAATTTATGTCCGTAAAATTATTACACAGTTTTAGTTTGCAAAATGTTCATTTTATTTGCGAGTAATAAATATTTATAATCATACTCTAAAATAGATGAAAGCACAGCCAGACAGACAGACAAGCCGTTAGTATCACCAAAACTATCATTTGTTTCATAAATATTTATACGTATTCCAAATATGTTTTCATAGGCATACAAGTTATGTAAAATCTAATAGTTTTTTGTTTTTATTAATATTGTAATAGTTACAATTCATGCTCAACTAGAGCAGTCATACAAATTTTTTAAATTAAGTTTTAAAACAATTTTATATGAATGTTTCTGGATAAGCTTTTCCTATTGGGGCATCGATATTAAAATATCGTCAAAAGTTATGTGGCATGAAAATTTATTGAAAAATCCTCTAGAAATTGATACTGGCTAAGAATATAAAAATATTCAAATATTGGAATTTGAAATTGTTAATATCTAATATAAAGTTATCTTCAAAAAGTTAAAAGTCATAATTACACTATTTGAAGTTTAAATTTTTAAAATGAGCAGGAAAGTATATATTGTTCCTGACGTTGATATTTTTATTAATAAAGCTTTACGGATAACATCAGTTAATTTTATCATAACTGTAGAGAAGCAAATCAGTACCAACGTTTTTGTTCTTTCTTTAATATTAAGAACCAGACTTCATTCGAAGCTCAAGTTTTGAACATTGCGCTGGAAAGTAAAAACCCTCTCAATATTCTGATGCTCATTTTAAGTTGCGGCTCATTTAAATAAATTTCCTTTCTTGCCTTATGAAGGTAAAGTTCGTATGTTGTGGTGGCGGATACTTGAAGTGTGGAGATTTCCGAAAACGACATTTGCACCATATAACACCTTTTAACAAAATCAATTTTTGCAATTATAAAAAAAAATTAGAAACCAGGTGAAACTAGAGATCATATTAAATAAAACTGCGTCTTCAGATTGTCTTTCCTCATCTTGTTAATGGGTGTTAATAGTGTCATATTATATTTTTCGAAACCCTTGGCTATTAACATAAAATGTAACATTTAAAAGTAGATAAGTGATGAATTTTTGATACAAAGTACAGGTGTGGAAAAAAGTATATGGTACAAAGTAATAATGGTACTGTAGTAAATTGTAAGATTCCATATCCAATTGAATACTAATTTTTTACATTTATCCTCTATTAAAAAACATTAGCTACTCTCATATTTATCTCACAGATTAACCGTTATTTAAATTTATTATTTTTTATACATCGTCTTCGTATGAAATAAGTATATGGTACATAAGAAGAAATTGATTGATTTTTTTAATTTAATGATAACAAAAGTGAATTTTAATATAAGAAAGGCAATACACTGTAATTATAATATCTATTAGTGTTTCTTAGATTGTTTATTTGTTCTTTATTAAATAAAACTAATGACAGATCAAAATGCCCAGAGGAAGCCATTTGCCTCTTGTGGAGCGTACAAAAATAGATTTATATCGCGAAACTGGGCGCACAATAAGAGACATTGCCCTTACGCTTAATAGATCAAAAACAACAATTCAAAATTATGTCAAAAATCCAACATCATACGGCACTATAAAAAGATCTGGAATACATCTAAAAGTAAGCGATCGCGATAAAAGATCAATTAACGCCTGGCAGTCAAAAACAAAATCCAGTTGTGGTCAAATAAAAGCAAAGCTAAGTTTTAATATTACTTCCCGATGAATAAATCAAATTCAAAATAATGATTTACACATTACCAAACAAAAAACTTTGCCAAAATCCAAGCTTACACCAAAACACAAGGGAGCAAGATTGGCATTTGCAGAAAAATATAAATTCTGGGAAGAAGAATGGAAAAATGTGCTCTTCAGTGATGAAAAAAGTTTAACCTTGACGGTCCTGATGGTTATCAAGGTTATTGGAGAGTTAAGGGTCAACCACAGCAAATACGGGTAGTCCGAAATTTCAAAGGAGGATCCCTTATGACTTGGGTAACGTTTGGTTACAAAGAACGTTCTCCGATTTGCTTTATATCTCATAAAATTAATGCAAAGAACTATGTACAATTGCTAGACAATGTCCTTATAGACTTTGCTGAAGAAAGTTATGAAAATAATTTTACTTTTCCAGCAGGATAACGCTACTATACACACGGCAAGAAAAACAAAACATTTTTTCGAGGAAAAATATCAATGTTTTGGATTGGCCCCCCTTAAGCCCTGACCTACATCCCGTGGAAAATCTTTGGGGAATACTTAGCCAAGCAGTTTATAAAAATGGCCGTTGTTATAATTCATTAAACGAGTTAAAATCAGCTATAATGGAAGAATGGTCTAAAATTCCGCAAAATGAACTTAATAATCTCGTCAACTCAATGCCTCTCCGTTTAAATGAAGTTATTGCTAACGGTGGAGGTCATGCACATTATTAGAAATAAAAAGCGTCACTTAATTTATATGAATTCTGTTAATTTTTTATTATCTTCTCTTTTCATTTGGTTTGTACCATACATATATTTCACACAGTAGTTTCTAATTTTTTTATTATTAAATAAAGAAAAATAATTAGTACTTAAAATTTATCGGGAATTTTTTTACTATGTCTATAGAAACTATAAAAGGTATTAACTCAAAGTTTAAGATAATTCTAAAAAAAATCTTTCAATTAGACACCTGTACCATATACTTTTTTCCTTACCTTTATTTAGCAATAGTACATTTAGGGAATATTTTGCAAAAATCCCATTTTTCTCGAAATCCGCAAAAATAAAATTCTTGTCAAAAAATTCTGGCATAGGTATTTACTTCAAAATCCACAAAGTTAATCTGTGACATGCACTTAACAAAACCTTAAAGTGTCAGATCCATTTCTCTAAATTTTGTTTAAGAAATTTTTTAAAACTTAAAAAAGGAGTTTTCAAAATTTTATCACAAAAAAATTTCCATTTTCGATCTCAATGCGCCATAGGTTAACAACGTGGTAATAAAACAAGACTTTTTATCTGAGTACCTAGGAGTATAGAGACCAAAAAAATTATAACCTAAATCAAGTTCTCAAAGCTGAAAAAATGCCATCAAATTTAATGACCTAGTTTTTTGGCACAAAAGTGGTCTGGGGCATTTGCTATTTCTTGGCGAGTTTTTATTCGATTTTGAAGTCTTATAGTTTTTCGAAAAGATAATTTAATACTTATCCTGAATTATATAAAATTTTGTCGAAAAATGGAACTATAGAACGAATTTTCAATCGCGTTGAGCCACCTCTACATGTTTTTAGATTGGCCCAAAGCTTTGAATTTCTCAGTTTTTTTTTGCTATTCGCATATTTCTGGGGGATGAGACCGAGCGTTTCAACACTTTTTTTATTATGGGCCACCCTAGTGTACATGTTGCAAAAAAATTATATACCCCCCACAGCACAGTGCATAGGGTATATATCAGTACTTCGTTTCGTTTGTATTGCTGCGAAAAACTGAATTGCGGCTCCACAAAGTATATATTATTGCTGATGCCTATAACAATTCGAGTCGATATAGCGATGTCCGCCTGCCTGTCTGCCTATTTAAATCACGCTCACTCACAAAATAATCAATTAACCTGATAAGAATTTTGACATTATTGTTTGCCAATATTTCGAGCTAGTTGGTGTTGAATTTTGAGGCTCTAGGTAAAATACCGGATAAAATTTCGCATAATAAACTAAAAATAGGGAAAAAATTGTATACAGGAACAAAATATGTTCATGTAAGTATGTGTCAGAGATACATATCCATGTTTGATTTCATTTTTTGTACATGTGAACGATGAAAGTAAGTAATAATCAAGTTGGTTATAATCTTTCTCATTGAAACAAAATTGTATGCATTTGAATTAATGTGGATTGCGTTTAATAATATTGTGGAACATTTTCGTTGTCATTGTCTGGGGGTATGGGGAGGGAGTGAGTAATTCTAAGTCAGGCCAGTATGCTAAATCCTGTGAACGACTTGGCTTTCTCAGGCTAAACTTTTTCACGTTTTATATATATATATTTTTTTTTCTTTATATTGATGTTTGTGTGCTTAGTTTTTCAGCTATAACTCAAGAACCATCAAAGATTTCTCATTTCATTCTTCAGCAAACCTGTAGCTAAGGCTTGAATAAACAATTTTTATTGATATATTCATGCAAAAAATGGAATAAAAAAGACTGATCTCATACGTATACATACTACTTTACTAATAAATAGTAATCATACGCCCTGAATATTTTACAATTGAGTTGAGGTACGGTCACATTAGGCAAATATTGGACTAAAAACGACAAATATTTGTTTGCTTCAGTCTGACCACAAAATATTATTTGCCGTCAAACAACAAAACAGCTGATTTTAGGCAAACAAAATTATTTGCCTGCAAACAAATATTTGCCTAATATGACCACTCACGACCAAATATTTTCCTCTATTTTGGGAAAATAATTATTTGACCTTACAAAACATTTGTAAGAGCAAACAGTGGCAAACATCAGTTTTTCCAGCATTGATGTCAATTTTTAAAACTTAATTCAGTTATTTCTTTAAAAAAAGCTTTTTGTTGCCAAAAGCGTTTGGCTTTAAAGGAAACTATTATCACAAATAAATGTGCAATTTTAAAATTGTTTTGAAGTTGTAAAAGTACAATTTTTAAATTTGTGGAACAAATGGAGTTTAGAGGCAATGCTATGATTTTCTTTTTTTTTTTTTGGGGGGGGGATAGTTGTTTTTGTGGTGATTCTAGGAAAATATTTTTTCGTCGGTTTTCCGAGTTATAGACCTCCAAAGTTCTGACATTGACTTGTATATCACTTTGTTATTTAGTATCGGATTTCAGCAATATATATATAATTTGAAAGCTTGCGTTTTATTTGATATTTCAAAATCCGAAATCAATTAACGCGTCATGAACCTATTTGGATTTTTTAAAGTTATTTTGGGAAAAGGCGGCATTATCTAAAAAAATGACCTATGTAATGTTGGTATTTACAACTGAATAAAAGCTGGATCCACTAGCTTCATTTTAATGTATATTTTGATCTATTAACCACTTTAGGATTGGATATGTTAGGGATTTTGCTTTCAATTTTAAGGTTTTTTTTTAATATATTGTTATTTCTATTTCTGTAGTTTAACAAATAATGGGATAATTTCAAATATAGTTATTAATGGGTTAATTTCCCTAAAAAAATAAGATACTTGATTTTCTATTGAAGTAGCTTACAAATGACGATATATATGCAGTCCTGAAAGGGTTGAGAGGTCAAAATATACATCAAAATAAAGATAGTAGACCCAGCTTTTATTTGGTTTCTGGAAAAATACACATGCTATATGTCTGCTTACGAGATAATTCAATACTTAAGAAAAATTATTACAAAACAAGTAAGAAAATTATATTCGGTCTAGACCGACTATACGATACCCTATACCATGCGTTTCGAAACTCTATCTCTTAGGCCCAACTAACTGGACATAGAAAATAAGCAAAAACCAAATTTGAGTGGGATTTTTATTAAGTTTGTTGGCTGCAGGTATAAAAAAGTTCATATCGAATCATATATCTATATGGGGACTAGGTCCAAAAATGGACCGATCCTGATCATGTTTGGTAAATTCTCTTTTATTTTACAAAAATATATACAAACAAAATTTGAGAAGAATCAGTGCAATATTTTTGTTTTTTAATAGATTTAAGTGAAGATCGGGAAGCAGCTCTATATGGGGCCAAATGGTTCATTTTTGGACTACTCATTAATGGATGTAATGAATGCATACAAACCCAATTTGAGTAAGATCTGTATGACAATTTGGATCTTATGGCAATTTATGTCAATTTCATAGGGGTAATTTGTATGGGGGCTAGGTCTGAACATGGACCGCTTCTCACCAATTTCAACAGCGTTCATCCCATGGCCGATAAAAGCTTACACACCAAATTTCATCAAAATATATTTATACTTGCGACCTGCAGATTGATTACAAGGTTTACATGGACACACAGACGGACGGACGGACGGACGGACATTGTTAAATCAACTCAGAAAGTGATTCTGATTCGATCGGTATAATAAAAGATGAGTCTAGGTCAAATATTTTTGGTTGTTACAAACAGCAGCACAAAGTCATTATACCCAAACCACATATGTAGTGGTGTAGGGTATAAATACAAAAATTAATCATATGTTGTTCGGTTTAATATCATGTATATATTTTTCTAATAAAAGAAAGATAAAACAAAGCGACTTGTTCATCTTCAGCATCTTTCTGCCGATTACATCAGCTCATGCTTAATCAACAATTTAACTCAATATTTGAAAGAAAATAACATGAGAAATGTTTTTCTTTTTATATACGAGAGTTTGTACGAACAAGCTGAGCTTTTCCAATTTTTAGCTTTCTCTACATTAACATAGCCAGATCAATTACAAGTCTTGTAATGTGAACAGCTCTTTGTTTTTTGCCATTGTCCTCTAGATGGAACTGTAATGGCATGTAAAATCTTAACAGATTACACAAATGCATTGTACCTCATGTGTTGTAAGTTATTGTTATGTATTGTTGATCTGTATTGGAATAATTAGTCATTTATTGTTCGGTTTCAGATCATGTATATATTTTTCTAATGAAAGAAAGATAATAATTTTGGTAATGTAAGAGCAATATTGAAAAAGAAATTGAAGACAGCGCTAGATGAACAAGTCGCTTTATTCGAAAGTAGCTACTCCATTTAGCGCTGTCTTCAATTTTTTTTTAAAAATTTCTCAGGTATTTCTTTCGCTCGTGCAATGCTGCTCAATGTTGTTGGTGTGAATTTACTACCTCGCAGAATTTCTGTATTTTGCTAATCGTGCCGGATGGCACGTGCAACGGTATTATTGTGAAATAACTGCTATGTTGGTTTTACATAAGACGCAACGTCAGCTTGTAAACTAGTTTTGTTATATTTTATTTGTGTTGTTGTTGTCAGCGAAATATTTATTTTAAATGTATTTGAATACATTTTATGTTAACTTATACCCTCTGCACAGTAATATGGAGGGTATAAGCTTAACAGCTTATTTACTTTCGCCTTTTTCGACCACGCTATAGCGGTAATTAATACTTGCAGATTTTTGTACCTCGTTGGAAGGGTAATTTACTGTAGAGTAATCTTGTGTTATCATTTTTATTATCCACTTTTCCGAATCGACTTTTCGTAATTAAATTACTCCATCAAATTATATGTGATCTACTTTTGTGTAAAAAAGAGAAATATTTGATCTTTCACAATTTTTAGAAAATACTTTAAAAGTTCCCTATACCATGCATTTCAGGAGACGGTTTGCTGAGGCAATTGCTGTATACAGAAAATAAGCATAAACAACATTTTTATACAATTGTGTTGTTTCTATATGGGTACCAGGTCAAAAATATGTTCAATCATGACCATATTTTGTTAAGCCTCTAGCTTTTCTCAATATCTGAAAAAAAGTATGCAATATTCTTGTTTTTTCATAAGTATAGCTGAAGATAAATAATCAGCTTTATATTGAACCATGACTACAAATAGTCCCAAAAGGCTTATTTTTGGACTTCTAGTTAGTGGTTAAAGTACATTCACACACACTCTAAATTTAACCGATATATACATAACGGCGGGTCGATTTGAAAATCGTCCAAGTGACAAGTAAAATCATATTCTAGGGATCAAAATAAGAAACCTTGCCCGAGGAAACATACCTCTAAAGTGAATTCTGATGTCCCGACTTTTGACTTGTCTGTCCTTCTGTCTCACTTTGACCCATTTAGAGTGCCCCAATCGAGTCCAAATGTATGATCCTCTAACTTTGGACGGCCGACCCACTCATGCCAGTGGCACACCCATGTAACTCCCCTGAGGGGTTCCCCATACAAACATTTGAAAAAATCACCATATTTTTTTTAGATTTGGGCTGACTATATTTAATTTAATATAAAAATTAGCACTCATACGTATACGTATCTTCTACTCTGCTAATAAATAATAACCATACGGCTTGACTATGTTAATTATGCAAAAAGATCGATCGGCTGAGGGTAAATAACTTTTAGATCACTCTGTGACTATGCGTGACTCTGAGTGAATTACCCCAAAACTAATCTGTTGTCGTAACAAGACTATGGGGCAAGTTTCAGATCAATTGCATGAGGGCGAATGGGATTGCCTCATGGCAGACATACAGACAGACAGACATGTCAAAAGTCGGGACATCAGAATTCGTTTTAGAGGTATGATTCCTTGCACAAAATTTCTTATTTTGATCCCTAGAATATGATTTTCCTTGTCACTTAAGCGATTTTTTTGCCTCCCTACACATAGAACCGCCCTAATATATCCATATATTATCATATATGTATGATAATCTGGAGCTTGCGATAATTTTAGTCGGTCTGATACGGGTTATTTCTATGGGGGCTAGGTCCGAACATGCACTGATTTTCACCAATTCACAACAAAATTCATTCTTTGACCGACAAAAGCTTATATACCAAATTTCATCAAAATGGAGTCCTATTTGGACCTATAGGTCGATTATAAGGTTTATGTTGACACACAGAAATATGGACAGACAGACAGGCGGATATCGCTAAATCGGCCCAGAGAGTGACCTGGACCCTCCAGGTCAAATATTTTTGGTATTTGCAAACATAAGTACAAACTCATTACACCCTAACTACATATTTAGTAGTATAGGATATAAAAAAAATTATTATAATAGAAATTGAATTATTTTTGAAACCATTTTTCCTTTTTTGTTGAGTAAATTTTGGGGATTTACGACTCGTCATGTAGAGATTTTACTTAAAAACAAGTAAGAGTGTTAAATTCGGCTGTGCCGAATCTTTGACACCCTCCACCTCGGTTTGAGTATTAATAATAAATGTAAACAAAATATTGGAAAAAGTAAACAATTTGTTAAACTTAATACCAAATTATTTCAGCAAATTCTTTGGGTTGGTTTTCGTCTTTTCTATTATTTCGGATTTACTTCGGTGTTTGCTTTTTGGTCATCGTGGTTGCTGATCGGCATGCATTTAGGTTATATATCTATATTCATACGTTTCCGGTTATATGACATAACTTCTGGTTTAATTTAGTTTTTGCTAATGAAATAGCTCGCCCTAACCTCCATTGCAAAGGTAATGGTTGTGTAGGATGGCTATGTGCATTAAATCGTGCTAATTGGAGATGGCTGAATAGTTTCTTTTAACTGGCCAAATATTTCTTCATTGCGGCCATATAGGTCGGATGGAGTAACAAAATAATAACCAAAGAAAAAGCTCTCTCAACTTTTTACTAAAATATTGCCATATTTTGAAAACACATAGAATAAATTTATAATAATAAATAATCAAATTAGGGGTGCCAAACGCAAAAACCATATGTCCCAAACATTTTAAATAAAATAATTTGTTATCTTTATTTTCTGAAAAACTTCAAATATTCATCCAAAAAAAATTGTTAAAATTTATATAAAATAATATTCTCAGCAAATTGCGTTTATTTATGTAAAAATTTTTATGCTAGCAATTCTTAAATATCATTTGACGTTTTCTAAAATTCATTGAATTTAAATTAATGCTTTCTGTAGTGCGATTCTGTAAATTTCAACGATCCGACTATCGCAAAATATATCAACAGCTATTGTTGTTTGCACTAAGGATTTAGTGATTCACTTAGTACATACATCTTAACGACAGTCGACAAATCTCTTTTTCTATTTATCTAAATTGTAAACGAGTGCCATCTCTGTCAAAATAAGCGAAAACACAAAAAATAGAAAAAAAAAAACAAATTACTTCGTGTTTGACAGGATGATTTTATGTTAATGTTTAATATCTTTATTTTGTTTACTAATGAATTGAATATGCTATTTAATTTTTTTATTTATATAAAAAAGTTTTTTAATTGAAGCAAAATATTTTCACTATTTTATGATTTTTATTTATGTATGACGACATTTCAACCTAAAAATGTAAGTTTTTTATCGATTGAATAAACAACACAAAAATGGTTGTCGCTTAGATAACAACAACAGTTGACTTTAACAATACCGAATATCGTTTAAAAATTTTACTGATAATTTAGCTTTTTATTTTTTTAACGATTCGACTATCATTAAAAGAAGTTACTGAAAACCTATCATTTTCTCCTGAATGGCAGTATTTTTTTTTTTAAATGTAAACATTTTTTAAATGTAAATATACTTGGTGCTTTTTTTGGATTTCAATATGTGTTTAAGGAACAAAATTTATATATTAAAGATGCAATTGATGTCTTCTAAATTTTCTGAAATTCCATTAATATTTTCTAATTTATAATTGGAAATTTTAATTCCAGTTTTTAGAATTGATATTTTCTTAAATTTGAATGGAAAATTTAAAAACTGCAATTTTGTATTTATGTGAATAATAATGCTTTAGTAATTATAAAAAATTTTAAAAAATTGGATGTAATCGCACTCAGACATTTTGTAGGTAAAGCAGTATAATAGTTCTGTATAACTATGTAGAACTGTTTTCAAAGCAAAAAACTCATTGATGAACTCGGTAACTCTATTTTGTAAAGACAACAAAAAGTTAGTATACCAAACTTATGTTCATATTTGTAAAAGAATAATGAAAAAATGTATGAAATAATAAAAGACCAGCCCGTGTATACTCTTAACATTGTTCTGTATGATATCGATTTGAAAATATTGACATTCATGTTAAAATTGAAATAACTATTGCAAAGCTAATTAGAACAAAAATTGTGGCGCCATCTCCTGTGGCATAGTCACGCTGAGCAAAATGAAGTGACACTCTGTTAATGCAAAACAAATGTATTTTCCCCACAACAAAATATTGCAAAATTTTATGTAAATAAAACAATATACCGATTTATTCCTAACATGCAGTTACTATGGAATTACATTAGGGCGGGTCGCTTTAACAATCGCCCATTGCTCAGTGAAAATCGTATTCTAGGGATCAAAATAAGAAACTTTGCCGAAGGAACCATACCTCTAAAACGAATTCTGATTTCCCAGAATTTGGGTCAAACTTTTGGGTAGGGGCAAATTTTGAAAAATCCCACTTTGACCCATTTAGAGTGCTCCAATCGAGTCCAAATGTATGACCGACCCCCACTAACTTTGGAGGACTGACACACCCATGCCAGTGGCACAGCCCCTGGAACTCCTATGTGGGGTTCCACATACAAACATTTAAAAAAATCGCCAGTTTTGGCACTTTACATGAAAAAACAAGTAAAAAAATTATAGTCGGTCTATACCGACTGTACGATACCCTATACCATGCGTTTAGAGACCCTATCTCCTAGGCCCAACTAACTGGACATATAAAATAAGCAAAAACCAAATTTGAGTGGGATTTTTATTAATTTTTTTGGCTGCAGATATGAAAAAGTTCATATCGGATGCTATATCTATATAGGGACTTGGTCCAAAAACGGATCGATCCTGATCATGTTAGGTAAAGTCTCTTGTATTTTGCAAAAATATATACAAACAAAATTTGAGAAGAATCAGTGCAATATATTTGTTTTTTAATAGATTTAAGTGAAGATCGGGAAGCAGCTCTATATGGGGTCAAAGGGATCATTTTTGGACTACTCATTAATGGATGTAATGAACGCATACAAACCCAATTTGAGTAATATCTATATGACAATTTGGATCTTATGGCAATTTATGTCGATTTCATATGGGTAATTTGTATGGGGGCTAGGTCTGAACATGGACCGATTCTCACCAATTTCAATAGCGTTCATCCCATGGCCGACAAAAGCTTAAATACCAAATTTCATCAAAACACATTCATATTTGCGACCTGCAGTTTGATTACAAGCTTTACATGGACACACAGACGGACGGACGGACGGACGGACGGACGTACGGTCATTGTTAAATCAACTCAGAAAGTGATTCTGATTCGATCGATATAATTAAAGATGGGTCTAGGTCAAATATTTTTGGTTGTTACAAACAGCAGCACAATGTCATTATACCCAAACCACATAGTGGTATAGGGTATAATCAGCGAAATGCCTGTGTTTTTATACCCTATACCACTACGTGGTTTGGGTATAATGACTTTGTGCTGCTGTTTGTAACAACCAAAAATATTTGACCTAGACCCATCTTTAATTATACCGATCGAATCAGAATCACTTTCTGAGTTGATTTAACGATGTCCGTCCGTCCGTCCGTCCGTCCGTCTGTGTGTCCATGTAAAGCTTGTAATCAAACTGCAGGTCGCAAATATGAATATATTTTGATGAAATTTGGAATATAAGCTTTTATCGGCCATGGGATGAACGCTATTGAAATTGGTGAGAATCGGTCCATGTTCAGACCTAGCCCCCATACAAATTACCCATATGAAATCGACATAAATTGCCATAAGATCCAAATTGTCATATAGATCTTACTCAAATTGGGTTTGTATGCGTTCATTACATCCACTAATGAGTAGTCCAAAAGTTATCCCTTTGACCCCATATAGAGCTGCTTCCCGATCTTCACTTAAATCTATTAAAAAACAAAAATATTGCACTGATTCTTCTCAAATTTTTTGATATGTTCCTAATGACCAGTGATTGTAATTACTTGTTGTGATATTAAGCTTCCTATGGTCGTCCTAAGCAGGAATAATTAAAACAAATATGCTGTAATTTTGTTTTCTGTCTGCGACGT
Source organism: Cordilura impudica (assembly GCA_963682025.1). NCBI lineage: Eukaryota > Metazoa > Arthropoda > Insecta > Diptera > Scathophagidae > Cordilura > Cordilura impudica. The sequence continues at coordinate 37,523,250 of OY821520.1, forward strand.
TTCGACACTATGGTTGGTGTCCTCATCAGGCGTCTAATTTTATTTAATAATAATTAAGAATATACATTTATTATCACTTAACAAATTTATGTGAATTTTTTTTTATAAAATAATTGTTACCTTAATAGTATTATTACACACTTAATCTAAATTTTACATTTTAATTTTATTTATTAAGTACTAAATTGTACGTGTTACTAATGTGATCACTGTCTTCTTTAATGTTTACTGTTTTGTCAATATGTTTCTTAATATGCAAACTTTCAAGTGTTATTCTTTTATTTGTTTTTGTCTCTCTTTCCAAGACTTTGATGTTGTCAAAATCAAAGTTGTGTTTATTGTCAAATGCATGTTGAGAGAGAGCTGTTGTTGTTATTCCTTTCTCAACTGTTCGTTTATGTTCTTTCAACCTAATCTCTAATTGTCTTTTCGTTTGTCCAATATATATTCTGTTACATTGTTGGTGGACATTACCATTGCATTTTATTTGGTATACTACATTGTGTTGTTTGTGTAAGTCTGTTTTCGTTTTTTGGGTGTTAAAAAGCTTATTCAATGTTTGATTTGGCTTCGAAGCTATTTTAATAGTTTCAGTGTTGATCAGATTTGTTATGTTTTTCCTATTCGTTATTGTTGGTAAATATGGTATAGTGGCAAAGGTCGTTTTTTGTCCGTTAACTGAGTTAGATATTGCGTTGTTATTTTGTGTGTTATTATTTTGGGTTTCATTTATTACTGTGGAAATAATTTTGTTTGTATAAATTTTTGCAAAATACAAGAGACTTTACCAAACATGATCAGTATCGGTCCATTTTTGGACCTAGTCCCTTTATAGATATAGCATCCGATATGAACTTTTTCATATCTGCAGCCAAAAAAATTAATAAAAATCCCACTCAAATTTGGTTTTTGCTTATTTTCAATGTCCAGTTAGTTGGGCCTAAGAGATAGGGTTTCTAAACGCATGGTATAGGGTATCGTATAGTCGCTCTAGACCGACTATAATATTCTTACTTGTTTTTCTTTATTTTTATACCCTATACCCCTATGTGGTTTGGGTATAATGACTTTGTGCTGCTGTTTGTAACAACCAATAATATTTGACCTACACCCATCTTTAATTATACCGATCGAATCAGAATCAGTATCTGATTCGATTAAACGATGTCCGTCCGTCCGTCCGTCCGTCAGTCCGTCCGTCCGTCTGTGTGTCCATGTAAAGCTTGTAATCAAACTACAGGTCGCAAATATGAATATATTTTGATGAAATTTGGTATTTGATCTTTTATCGGCCATGGGATGAAAGCTATTGAAATTGGTGAGAATCGGTCCATGTTCAGACCTAGCCCCCATACAAATGTCCCCTATAAAATCGACATAAATTGCCATAAGATCCAAATTGTCGTATAGATCTTAGTCAAATTGGATTTGCATGTGTTTATTACATCCATTAATGAGTAGTCCAAAAACGGTCCCTATCGGGCAACTCTTAGTCATAGGCCCCATATAGAGCTGCTTCCCGATCTTCACTTAAATCTATAAAAAAAAAAAAAAATATTGCACTGATTCATTTAAAATTTTGTTTGTATATATTTTTGCAAAATACAAGGACTTTACCAACCATTGCCAGGATCGGTCCATTTTGCGACCTAGTCCCCATATAAATATAGTATCCGATATGAACTTTTTCATATCTGCAGCCAAAAAAATTAATAAAAATGCCACTCAAATTTGGTTTATGCTTATTTTCTATATCCAATTAGTTGGGCCTAAGAGATATGGTCTCTAAAGGTATGGTATAGGGTATCGTATAGTCGGTCTGGACCGACTATAATTTTTTTACTTGTTATTTATTTATTTATAATAATATTTGTTATTTATTTATAATAATATCTATTTTTTCTCTTAAGAAATTTATTTAGTCAGAACATATGTAAATGAAAAAATTAATTAAAGTTAGTTATGGAAAAGAAACTAAAAAAAATTATTGTTTGAAGTATTTTTTACTTTCAAGTCTGGGCAATTTCGCACGGCCCTCTAATGTCGTCGCCATAACAGCCTCTACATTTTCCGGTATAACCCATTTGGAAACGCTAGCTAGCAATTGAACATATCGTTCCGTTCCTTGTATGTGTGATGGAATTTTTGGATCATTAAACGGTGGATCATCTTGATTTAAATATTCTTTCAATGTATCGTACGGAATGCTTCGCATGAATGGTGGTCCAAATACGTTATTCATGTCATTCATATTGATCATTTCCGCGTAACTTGTGCAATTAAAGTTTATATATGGTTTTTTATAAGCTCTAAGTTGCGTGGGGTCGTCAACATTGGTTCGATAGCGTAGAATTTTCTTGATAGCACAGTCGCGCCTTTCTTTGCTATCATACAACCAACATTGATAACAAGATATTTTCCGAATGCGCATAATATGAATTATCCTTAATTACTTGATTGACAATTTTGCGTAAACGAGGTTCTAGAAATCGTGACCAACCAATGAACTTGAAAAATAATGCACTGCCGTACACGACAGAGCTGTAATACTTGATATTGAAGTACATTGGCACATAACATTTAGTTATGAATTCAACCAGAATTCTTAAATTTGCATCTGGATTTTCCGTTGTCACATATAATCGTAATAATCTAGCGGCCTTGGTGAGACACCGAGAATGTACAATTTTCCTTGGTTTGATGTTAGCCAGATCCACCGAAACCACGACGCTAGAAATTGCATGGGTCATGTCGTATAAGTACTTCGATTCGGTGGAAAATTAAATTTTTTCTTGAGCAGGAGGCATATTTTGCAACTCAATTTTCTGGAAGCCGTCCACCACCTGAAAATATATAATAATAAGAGAATTAAAAACAGTTGACAGTTATAATAAATGAGTGATAGCAATAATTTTCCAGAAGAGTTTCACAAGTTTCGATTTGACGGCTCAGTTTTCCGGTTGCCGATCTCGGTCCAGTGCTAGTTGATTTATCCAAAGCTTCAAACAAATGCCGAAACGGAAGTTCGTTGAAGTGTAGAAGGCAAACGAACCAATGCAATGGTCTTTTTAACAGCAATTCGAATCGTCGTATAATTCCACCGTGTGGGCCAGTGTTTGTTGGCTCACCGTCAGTGCATATTCCAATTAATGCATCCAGTGATATATTTTTATCGTTGAAAAAATCATTTAATTTGGTTGTTTTGTATTCAGCGGCTTCATGTTCCAGTCTTACGTAACCAATCAATTCAGAATTGGGTTCTCTCAAAATAAAAAGATGAGGTTCTTTTACCATCCTAGTATAATACTTCTCATCAATTTTATCTATCGTTAAAGTATCATCCTTTCTGCCATCGAATGAATACGTTAACAAATTGGTATCATCTAACCGTTTGCGAAGCACTTCTTGTCTGCATTTCTCTTTTTTTCTGCGAACTTTCGATTTATCCATGATGAGAGGTTTCCCATGCTTTTCTTTAATTTTAAAATCTTCAAAAAGAGCGATTCCCAATGCTGATGCTACTCTATCAGGCACTCTAAATCTGTCAAATACCAAGGCAAAATTAAAACAATGGTATGTCTCTGTGTATTGTGAACTTGTGTTTCTATCCATATCTTCTTGAACCGGTGGCGGTGCGTATGTTGAATCATCGGGATCTTGGTATGTTGGCATTGATGACATCCACGTTGCTCCTTGCTTTTCAATTTCCATCACAAATGCATCCATTGTTAGTCTTCTCTGATTATGTTGATCGTGCATAAACTCTTTGAAGCGTTCCGAAACCAAGCCGCATGCACATGGAGTTGCCTTCAAATCGCATTTACATGTTCCAATGTAAAAAATTGTTTCCAGATATTTCACATACTCTGTAAATTGTTGGGTTTTGTTTCTTCTCTTGATTTGGTCTTGATATTTGTCAAGCAATCTATTCAATTTATTATATACACTTTTTTCAGCATTATTTCCATACCAAGTTTTTTCCAAATTCCAATCAACTTACCTTGTACTTGAATAGTGAATGATTTATAGGAAAACTTTTTTGTTCTGTTTTAGCACGTTCGCTTAAGTAAAAACAATATCTCAAGATATCCAGATGGGTTGGTAAATTAAGATCAGTCAAATCAGTAGACACACCAAAAACCGTAACATCATGCTTGGGTATATGACTCATTAGGTTTTCGATAGTTGTTGATGTTGTTGTTGCTTCATCTTGCGGTGTAGAGGATGGTGGATTCATTGTATACTTTTTGGTTTGGAATGGTCACTTCACTTATTATTTTTTTTAAAATATTTTTTTATCTGAAATTAGCCCTTCACACTTTGAGTTCTTCACAACGACTTAATGCATTCACAAAAACTGTTGCGTTATATATGGTCTACGAGACGAGGTAATAAGAATGAAATTGTAATTTCAATTCTACCTGCTGTGTCTTGTAGTGGCTTAAAAACCCACACAAGCAATTTTACGACCTGCAATTGTGTCACAGTGATACGTTAATTTTTTAAAAGGGTTGCGGTGCATTACAGTGATACCTTAATTGTTAAAATGGTTCCAAAAAACGCGCATTTCTTAAGGTGCCATAAAAACCCATAAAAAGGGTTGTAAAAACAACCTTCATTTCTTAAGTAGGTGCTTTAAAAAAACTACACAAGTAAGTTTACGACATACAGCTGTGTCTTGTGGTGGCTTAAAAAACCCACACAAGCAATTTTAATAGGGTTGAATAAAAAACCAACATAACTAAGGTTACGACATGCAAACGCATCACAGTGATGCCTTGGTTTTAAAAGGGTTGTAAAAACGCTAATTTCTAATAAATTTTTTTAATTTATTTTCTAGTACTAAGTTAAATTCATTTTTTCATTTACATATGTTCTGACTAAATAAATTTCTAAAGAGAAAAATAAACTCCAAAAAGAAAAAAACATAGGCATTTCGCTGATTTTTTCATGTAAAGTGCCAAAACTGGCGATTTTTTGAAATGCTTATATGGGGAACCCCACAGAGGAGACCCTGGGGGTGTGCCAGTGGCATAAGTCAGTCGGGCCTCCAAAGTTAGTGGGGGTTGGTCATACATTTGGACTCGATTGGAGCACTCTAAATGGGTCAAAGTGGGATTTTTCAAAATTTGCCCCTACCCAAAAGTTTGACCCAAATTCTGGGAAATCAGAATTCGTTTTAGAGTTATGGTTCCTTCGGCAAAGTTTCTTATTTTGATCCCTAGAATACAATTTTCACTGAGCAAAGGGCGATTTTTTTGCCTCCCCACAAATCGACCCGGGCTAATATACATACATACATATATAATATATGTATATTATTTGTATTATTTAATATGTGTATGTATGTATATGTAAATATTACACACAAAAAATACAACATCAAACCTTATTTTTGAATTTTTTTTTTTTTTGCTAAATTTACATTGGTTTTTTTATTAACAACTAGGTATTTTAGCATTATTTGCTTAAGATGTTGGTGAATTTTTACTCCCTTTATATTAACTCGCAGTGTCTGCTTGTCCAACAAATTTTGGATCGATTTTAACCACTTTCCCGTGACTCAGTCGATCTGAAATTTTACAGGCAGGCTCGTGGCGGTGACTGAAATGATCTAACAAATTTTTTTTAGTGATGCCAAAACAATGGAAACTTTTAAATATTTCTACCAGAGTTGATAGAAAAATGTACAAAGAGTTTGTTCTTATTATATCATTACCACAACGACCTTAAAAACAACAAGCCCAGCATGAGAACAATGCAACATTTAGAATAACAAGAAGAACAATATAGAAATATCATTTTTTCTTTTTTTTTTTTAATTTTTCAGAGATTTCCCTGGACCTGTTTCACCGATTTTAATGATTTGTGAAGTAGAAATCTTCCCATGAATTTAATGAATCATTCTCACTGAAAATGATCACCCTAGCTGTCCTACTGAGGGCGTGATCGGGACAAGAACAACATAGAAAATTATATTTTTTCAAGACTTTTTAGTTCTTCATTCGAATCTCGGGCCCAACTCGACTGATTTTTACGATTTTAAATATAAAACTTCTCAGGATGTTAGTGAATCATTTTTTATGTCAACGAGCACCCTACCTGCCCGATTGATGCCGTCATCGTAATTTCCACAGACAGATAGACGGACATCGCTATATCAGCTCCGGTTGTTATAAAGATCACAAATATATATATTTTATGGGGTCCAAATTTTTTTTTTTAATTATTACAAATGGAATGACAAACTTATATATACCCTCTGCATACTGGAGTGGAGTGTATAAAAAAGTTAAAAACAGTGCCTTGCCTAGGCATGCTTCGAAATATTGCAAATCTATATAGATATCGTCAATAACAGATCAAAACTTATGCATCAAATCTATTTTAAACAGTTTTATATTTGAGGTTGTAAATAGTTGAGTTGAGAGATTTAAAATATTCACACAAAATGTACATCAACTAAGAAAGTTTTTTTTTTATGAAAATGAAAAACGCATTATGCCTCGATGGTTTACCAGGTGACATTAATGATATTAATTAATGCATTTTTTATCATCACTCATAATCATTTCGAAGGCATGTGCACTCATGCATGTATTTGTGTTTTATTTTTTGAATTTCAAGTTCAATTATCATCAGAAAAAAGAAAACAATCTTAAACGATATAGATGTAGTACATTTTTGTTTAAACGTTTTGACAGCTTATATTATTTTTATTTTTCGTTGTCGTTGTTGCATTTTCATCAATATTCCTATGAGCATTGGATATTTTTTTTTTAGTGTTTTGCCTAATTTTGGTTTGTAGTGCGGTTATTTGTGCATAGATTTTGGGCTGCATAAAAATGTGTTTAATTATAAAAATATAAAAAAATCTTAATGCAATCTCTTAGAATAGCAATGAAACTTATTTTTGCATTTATAAGTTTATGAAAGTGCTTTAATTAAATTCAAATTCCAAGTGGGTTTCATTTTTTGAAGTTATTTATTTGAAATGTGCTTATTTATTTAAATATTATTTATTTTTTTCAAGTGAAGATGAAAATTTAAATACGTTTTCTAAGACATTAATATTGTTAAAAAATAAAATTATTTGCTTAAAGAAGAACAAAATTATTAATTTATTAATATATATAAAAAAAACTATATACAGCAAGTTGTATGATTTTTATGGATTCAATAATTTTATATTCTCAAGGAACCGTGGCCTAACACTTCTTTGTTTTTTTGGTAAGTTGAGGGTAAATTAAGTATTTTTTTTAATTAAAAATCATTAACAGTGGGTGGAATACATTGAAAGCTTTTACAAAATTCTGTATTTGCCAATTTTGTTTTTTTATTAATTTTTAATTTATGCATATTTTTTACGAAATTACTCTTTGGTGTGCTCAATATAGAAATAAAACAAATTTGTGGCAAAAAAATTCCACAAAAAAAAATTGTTTAAACAAATTTTTTTTTTTTGTGTTGCCAAAACAATGGAAACCTTTAAACTTCTGTACCAAAGCTGACTAAAACAATAAAAAAACATGGTATTAAAAAATTATAGAATCTGAACCGTTATTTAAATATTTATGATTTCTGACGTTATATTTCAACTGTTTTTTTGACCAGAATATAATACAATTTGTTAATTATTGTTAATTATAATTATAATTTATAATTAATTATTTAAGAATAAAGTTTTGTGAAGAATAAAGATGATTTTACTGTTGGTCGTTGAGTGATATTTCTTGGTCTGTAAAGGGATATTTCGCAAATTGACAGTCACATATTCCGCTCAGTTTTAAAGATAGTCAAATGGGAACTTAATCAACATACTTTAGATTTGTTTTTAGTAACATCCATGTACTACAATTATTTTTTATTTCGGCTGCCCAAGTCATCCTATTCCATAGCAGTTTATATTAAATTTATAATTGACACGTCGGCAGTAGCCGATATGACGACAAAATTCGGCACGGTCTAGTAGAAATAAAAAAGTGTCATGACGGCGCTTGCCACACTTGATTTAATTAATTATGCTTAAATAAAAGAAGCAAAACTAAATAGTCCGTCAGTCACCATTAGAAGAAGAAATGAATAATTTTTATGGTATAAATAAAAATATTCACCAACACAAAGATGTGGTGCTTTGGCCAAGTTTTACTTCTCATGCTATATTTCTTTGTGGATTTTAGCTTTACTCCAGTCCCTGCATCTTTGGAAAGGACTCTTCTATTAACGTCAGGTGCAGGAATTTTTTTCTATGTAATGGTTTTCCATGTACAGTTGATTCATTTTGTTGATTTTGATTGGAAATACTGCCATTGGATACAAAATCTTTCCCACTTTGGATTTCTGTGGGTATATCTAGCATATTTTTTTACAAGATCTTCTCTAAAATCTGTAAATGACAGTTTAGATGTAATTATCTTTTTATATAAAAAGTGAAAATTTCACACTACTATATCTAAAAAACAAGTAAGAAAATTATAGTCGGTCTAGACCGACTATATGATACCCTATACCATGCGTTAAAGACCCTATCTCATAGGCCCAACTAACTGGACATAGAAAAAAAGATAAACCAAATTTGAGTGGGATTTTTATAAATTTTTTTGGCTGCAGATATGAAAAAGTTCATAGCGGATGCTATATCTATATGGGAACTAGGCCCAAAAATGGACCGATCCTGACTATGGTTGGTAAAGTCTCTTGTATTTTGCAAAAATATATACAAACAAAATTTGAGAAGAATCAGTGCAATATTTTTGTTTTTTGATAGATTTAAGTGAAGATTGGGAAGCAGCTCTGTATGGGGCCTATGACTAAGAGTTGTCCTAAATGCACCATTTTTGGACTACTCATTAACGGATGTAATAAACGCTTACAAACCCAATTTGAGTAAGATCTATATGACAATTTGAATCTTAAGGCAATTTATGTCGATTTCATAGGGGTCATTTTTATGGGGGCTAGGTCTGAACATGGACCGATTCTCACCAATTCCAACAGCGTTCATCCTATGACCGGTAGAAGCTTATATACTAAATTTCATCAAAATATATTCATATTTACGATCTTCAGTTTGATTACAATGTTTACATGGACACACAGACGGACGGATGGACGGACGGAGATCGTTAAATCGAATCAGTTAGTGATTCTGATTCGATCGGTATAATAAAAGATGGGTCTAGATTAAATATTTTTGGCAGTTACAAACAGCAGCACAAAGTCATTATACCCAAACCACATAGTGGTATAAGGTATAATGAAACTTAAATTTTTTGTACCAACGAAATGTATTCTTGGGAGATGAATGGTAAGAGACCATTTGGTTTGATCGATCGATTCCACCCATATATTTTATACATATATCAATTTCCTGTGTTTTTTTTTAGTGTTTACCAAACCTGTTTATAACTTCAATCACTTCTAGATGGTACGCGGTTGTTATACATATTTCCATTTAGATACATACAATTTTCCTTGTCGCCCCCATATATGGCTGCATTTGGCAAACTATTTTAAAGCATATGAAAGTTTCAGATTTTCCTCGGTAGATTTCAACTTTACCTTTGATATATTTTTCCCTTGATATATTGCTTACAACTAAAACTAAGCTTGAAAACTTGAAAAAAAACGTTCAGGAAAGGACGATTTTTTTTAATTTTACCAACATTCTCAATTTGACAAGCACTTTCAGCCATGCGTAGAAATTACTGAAATCGGCGACAAGATATTGTAGCCCCAAATATTGGTTTGTAATAAATACTCTGTGGCAAAACCTTTTCAGTTTGATAGTACTTTTATCTGATTCCCCAAAGCAAGCAGAGTCCTAAAAATTTCATCATTTCCTTTTCAGCAGTTGGCTTTAAATTAGCATGTTATTTGCGCAACGATTTTCAAAATTTCAAAATTAAATATTTTTTCAAAAATTTGCGTAGAGTTGCATTTCTCTCAATATCAATTTGAACAGCACAGTTATTAGAATCACAGTTAAAATCTGGAATTTGTTTAGCACTATAACAGACTCGGTAATGAACTCAACTTCCATATCGCTTTGTTTTTCCCCCTCTTCTGAATCAGACTCTTCTTCACGAATAACAGAGTTGGCAGCTACTTCCACCATTCCTTGATATTCTACTCTTATATCTGTCACATCTTTGAAGATATCATCATGTGATGGCTCATAGTTAGGATCGTTTCCGAATTATACATCATCACTAAATAAATTGTCCTCTCCGTCATATTCCAAAAGTTCACTTTCGCCATCGGAGCAGTTAAAAATTCAGTCCATATTTTCTTTAAATCTATCGACCATTTTTAAAGCTATACATATGTATTACGTTAAAAAATCTTACAACTTTTTAACTCTTAAACTCATAAAAATTTAAAAATTTTTCTTTTTATACCCTATACCACTATGTGGTTTGGGTATAATGACTTTGTGCTGCTGTTTGTAACAACCAAAAATATTTGACCTAGACCCATCTTTAATTATACCGATCGAATCAGAATCACTTTCTGAGTTGATTTAACAATGTCCATCCGTCCGTCCGTCCGTCCGTCCGTCCGTCCGTCCATCCGTCCGTCCGTCTGTGTGTCCATGTAAAGCTTGTAATCAAACTGCAGGTCGCAAATATGAATGTATTTTGACGAAACTTGGTACATAAGCTTTTATCGGCCATGGGATGAACGCTGTTGAAATTGGTGAGAATCGGTCCATGTTCAGACCTAGCCCCCATACAAATTACCCATATGAAATCGACATATATTGCCATAAGATCCAAATTGTCATATAGATCTTACTCAAATTGGGTTTGTATGCGTTCATTACATCCATTAATGGGTAGTCCAAAAATGATCCCTTTGACCCCATATAGAGCTGCTTCCCGATCTTCACTTAAATCTATTAAAAAACAAAAATATTGCACTGATTCTTCTCAAATTTTGTTTGTATATATTTTTGCAAAATACAAGAGACTTTAACAAACATGATCAGGATCGGTCCATTTTTGGACCAAGTCCCTATATAGATATAGCATCCGATATGAACTTTTTCATATCTGCAGCCAAAATAATTATTAAAAATCCCACTCAAATTTGGTTTTTGCTTATTTTCTATGTCCAGTTAGTTGGGCCTAAGAGATAGGGTCTCCAAACGCATGGTATAGGGTATCATATAGTCGGTCTAGACCGACTATAATTTTCTTACTTGTTTTATGTTACTTTTCACTTGCAATATTTTTTATACCCTATACCACTATGTGGTTTGGGTACAATGACTTTGTGCTGCTGTTTGTAACTACCAAAAATATTTGATCTAGACCCATCTTTTATTATACCGATCGAATCAGAATCACTATCTGATCTGATTCTGATCAGAATCACTATCTCATTCGATTTAACGATGTCCGTCCGTCCGTCCGTCTGTGTGTCCATGTAAAGATTTTAATCAAACTGCAGGTCGCAAATATGAAAATATTTTGATGAAATTTGGTATATATGCTTCTACCGGCCATGGGCTGAACACTGTTGAAATTGGTGGGAATCGGCCCATGTTCAGATCTATTCCCCATACAAATGACCCCTATGAATTCGACATAAATTGCCATAAGATGCAAATTGTCATATAGATCTTACTCAAATTGGGTTTGTATGCGTTTATTACATTTATTAATGAGTAGTCTAAAAATGATCAATATGGGACAACTCTTAGTCATAGGCCCCATACAGAGCTGCTTCCCGTTCTTCACTTAAATCTATCAAAAAACATAAATATTGCACTGATTCTTCTCAAATTTTGTTTTTATATATTTTTGCAAAATACAAGAGACTTTACCAAACATGGTCAGGATCGGTCCATTTTTGGCCCTAGTCCCCATATAGAAATAGTATCCGATATAAACTTTTTCATATCTGCAGCCAAAAAAATAAAAATTCCACTCAAATTTGGTTTATGCTTATTTTCTATATCCAGTTAGTTGGGCCTGAGAGATAGGGTCTCTAAACTCATGGTATAGGGTATCGTATAGTCGGTCTAGACCGGCTATAGTTTTCTTACTTTTTTTTATATTATTTTATTTTTCCACTCACAATTTATGTTCTTACAACTCGATATTTTATTAGCTACTTACCTATACAGGACGTAAGACATAGTTTTTATATTGACACAAGAATTAAATTTCCAAATATCTATTCGCATTTGGTGACGGCAACAGCTGTCTTGTCAACAGCCTACAGAAAAAAAATGACGGCATATGCCATCTTGTGTGTGGAAGGGTTAAGCAAAAGAAAAAAAAGAAAACGAGTCAAATACAGGATAATTTAATAACAAAAGAGTTATTTGCAAAAATGCCACCCTAAAAGCTCATTAACAATTTGAAACTAAAAATGTGTGGTTATCGGTCCTGTGAAGAACCCACTGATATCAAATGGAAATCGTCTGGCTCGCATAAACTTATCTGTTCAGATAAGTCCAAGTTTAAATTAAGAAGCCACGATGAAATACCGTTTTTACGATGCACAGTGGCGTCATTTGAGTTTTTTCGTTGCAAAAATCAAAACTTTTGCACCGATTGAGATAATCAAATAAGTTAAAAACATATGACAAATCATTGTTCAACCTATGAAGTAATAATTTGAACCCGATCCTTGCTGGCTGCTTATCAAATTTGAAACTTGTTAATGTAATGATAATAAAAAAACTGTTTATGTTAACTAAAAAACATATTTTTTTCTTAACAATTTTACGTTTTATGTTTCTTTTTCAAGGTTTTTATGTTCTAGAATTATAATCAATAAAAATGTAAAAAAATATTGTTTTGATCTATTCAATGATTGAGTTTGAAAATTTTTTCAGGCTCAAGATCAAATGTTTCTTATTTTAAAATAAAGTAAATAACATTGGCACTTTTGTTTCAAAAATGGATCTTTAATCTGCTTGACAGGTTATACAGCTCTTTCGGGAGGAGTCACTAAGGCGCGGAGTACTTAGGCTCCAATGAACAAATGCCCCAAAAACAAAATGAAAAAATTCCCCAGGAAATTGGCGCGTAAGTTCGCGATAAACAAAAGCCCCAAAACCCCTTAAAAAAAGCCCCGAAAAAATTAACAATTGCCCAATTTTTCAAAAAACCATATAAAAATGCATAATATTTCATAATGCATACTGCTCTCAATATTTATCCTACAATAAACGTATGTATTCTGTTCTGCAGCAGCATTGCGCAACCCCATAGGATATCTTGCAATGTTTGCAAAACTTTCATAGCATTTATGCGTTTTCTCTTATCCACCAAAATGTAAAATATCGGAGTGATCTGCAAAAAATATATTTTGCGGCGATTAAAAATAAGTTGACGACTACTGATCGACGCGGGTGTGGCTGCCACACCCGTGCGGAAGCGGGCACGACGCGCTTGTGGAACACAGTTATGATAAATTTTATTTACTGATGACTTCAAGTTACAAACGATTCCCGATATTTGTTAGTTTACGAAAATAAATAAACTACAAAAAAACAGCAACATGAGTCGATTTCGTAGTTTATTGTTGGACTATATTTGTTCATCAGCCTTGAAAAAAAAAAAATGAATTTAGGGCCCAAACTTACAAATTAAAAATGAACAAATGCCCCAAAATATTTCAAATTGGAATAGAAAATGAACTTGTGCCCCAAAAACCATAAGAATTGGACGCACAACCAACCCCAATCCCACAAAATTTTTTTGGGGCATTTGTTCGTAATTCGTAAACGATTGCTGTGAAACCAATGCAATGAGAATCCAAGCAAAGAGCTATACTATTTAACCTTCTCCAATTTAAGAAAATAATACAGAACATTTTTGAAACAAGTGTTTTTGTTTATGTGTATGCTTTTGCCTATTATAATATAATTGTTGGGGTTTTTTTTTTTAACTACTATTTGTTTTGCTAACATTCCAGTTAGCGTTAATGGTATGTCCTCCGTATTTTATATCTGTTATATTATATTTTTACAAATACATATCAAAATATTGTTTTTGATATTTTCAATGATTTAGTTTGAAAATTTTTTACCAAACAGACTATCTACTGCTTTTGGTTACTGATGGGGGTTAGTTGCTCTTCCAGAAACAGCAGTATAACCTGTCATACAGAATACAGATCAATTTTTAAAACAAATGTGCCAATGTTTTTACTTTAAAGTAAAAACATTTGATCTTGAGCCGGAAAAAGTTTTCAAAATTTTTTTTTTATCTTCAGGCAAAGTTGGAAAATAGGGAAAAAAATCGACAGTTGGAAAATATCGATTTACCTGAAGACACACAAAGTAAACAGTGAAATTTTGACTATATAATACATTGTTCCGCAAAGCATGTGCCGCGGCACACTGGTGTACCATGTTTAAGTAGGTAAGAAAATTATAGTCGTTCTACATCGACTATACGATACCTTATACCATGCGTTTAGAGACCCTATCTCTTAAGCCCATAACTAAGCATAAACTAAATTTTAGTGGCATTTTTATTAATTTTTTGGCTGCAGATATGAAAAAGTTCATATCGGATGCCATGTCTATATGGGGACTAGGTCCAAAAATGGACCGATCCTGACCATGTTCGGTAAAGTCTCTTGTATTTCGCGAAAATATATACAAACAAAATTTGAGATGAATCAGTGCAACATTTTTGTTTTTTGATAGATTTAAATGATGATCGGGAAGCAGTTCTATATGGGGCGTATGACTAAGAGTTGTCCCATATTGACCATTTTTAGACTACTCGTTAATAGATGTAATAAACGCATACAAACCCAATTTGAGTAAGATCTATATAACAATTTGGATCTTATGGCAATTTAAGTCGATTTCATAGGGGTCATTTGTATGGGGGCTAGGTCTGCACACGGACCAATTCTCTCCAATTTCAATAGCGTTCATCCTATGGCCGATAAAAGCTTTTGTACAAAATTTCCTCAAAATATATTCATACTTGCGACCTGCAGTTTGATTACAAGGTTTACATGGACACACAGACTACGGACGGACGGACGGACGGACATCGTTAAATCGAATCAGTAAGTGATTCTGATTCGATCGGTATAATAAAAGATGGGTCTAGGTCAAATATTTTTGGTAGTTACAAACAGCAGCACAAAGTCATTATACCCAAACCACATAGCGGTATAGGGTATAATTACGGACAGTATGCATCCTAGTAGAAAATTTAACGGGTGATTACGCTAACGATTTACATACCTTTACTTTGGATTTTCAACATGACAACCAGCAAGCACTGTTTTCGGAACGTTATTGACTTGTTTAATGTCAATATTATAGGAATTATTAGCCCAGAGCCCAGACATTAACCCATCGCAAACTTATGGGGCATTATAAAAAGAGCAGTTTTGGCTAGAAGATCTGTAAATAGGGCACCATTGTGGGAAGTAATTAAGGATGAATGGTATAAAATCACTGCTGATCAGTGTGCAGCTCTGGTTCACTCAATGAGTAGGATATGTGGATAAATTAATTTACAAAAAGGATTTTCAACGAAATACAAATATTGCATGAGAAAATATCACCGAAAAAAAAATACCGTCAAAAGAAACAATTCTTTTTTTCAGATGACGGTAAAATTTATTCAAAGATATGGTTATTTTACAGTACTAAGCTAAAAAAAAGTGTAAATGTATTTAGTCCATTTGTTATAAAAAGAAAAAAAAATAATAATTGTTTCCTTGACAAAAAAACTTTTTGCATATCATAGGTGTGACCTAATTATATGAGCACAAGTGTATAAAAGCGAAAGTGTGTATGTTTGTTCGTTGTAGCTAATAGGAGGCTCAACCATTTAAACCGATCTTCCCGAAATTTCTAATGCGTCTTTCTGCGTAGGTAGAAGGAACTAGAGGATATAATTTTTTTTTTTGATATTTGAGTAGGTGTGGCACCTCCCATACGAATTGAGTTTTTAATATCAAATATTTCAAGTACTATAACAGAGGTCACTTGGAAAATTTGTCTTAGGTCATAAATTATTAATGTGAGTAATCGGATAAAAATGAGTGGGGTGAGACCAATGGGCGTGGCACTACTAAATGTCATATATGTGGATTAGTAATAGTGAGAGCCTTGGGACATTGTTATAAATTATTTATGTGATGGATATAATGTACATACACTTGTGCTCACATAATTAAGTCACTAGTATGCTGCTCGGCATTATTGTGAAAAATACGTGTACCCTTTTTTTAAATCGAATATAATTTTTTTTTATTATTCTTATATGGTAGCAATCAATTTACAGTGAAATTAAAAATTACAAAATTTTGGTTCATTCCAAAAAAATTAAAAAACTTGCAAATTAGCCAAAAAGAGCTGCTCACATAATTAAGTCAACTGAAAAAAAATGGTTGAAATTGTAGAAATAAGTAATAAATTTTGTCGAGAGTCCCATTTTTTCATTAGCTTACCTCAATATTGAGTAGGATAATATTTTTGCTTCAATACTGCGTAGCATCGCTTTGGCATGCTAGCTACAAGAGAATCGCACTGACCTGGAGTGATTTTGTGCCACTCCTCTTGGATAACTTTCCATAACATGTCCTTATTTGGCGGTTTTCGTGCTACAATGACTCATTTTATTAAGACCCACAAGTTCTCGATAGGGTTTCAGTCGGGACTCTGCGGCGGGCATACCAGAAGTTTGATGGACTGTGTTGCCAACCACGACTTAACCACCTTCAAACAATGCTTCGGGTCATTGTCGTGTTGGAAAATACACGCAAGCGACAAATTGTCGGCATATTCGGTTGCCAAAATTTCCTTCAGTATATTCTTATATTTTTCCCCATTCATTATACCGTCAATCTTGACTATAGGACCCACACCGAATGCGGTAAAGCAACCCCACACCATGACTGTTGAGCCACCGTGTTTCACAGTGTTTTTTGTGTATTTTGCATCCAATTCCTTAAGTGGAGGATATCGCACATATGGTCAACCATCATTTCCAAAAACATTAAACTTGGATTCGTCGCTCCAAACAATTAAATTCCAAAAATTTAGGCCTTTAGCAAGATGGTCAGTCGCAAATCGGAGCCGCTTCTTAATGTCCTTCAAGGAAACCAATGGTTTCTTCCTGGCCATTCGTCCATACAAATTGTTTTCTTGCAAACGTTGTCTTATGTTCTGCAACGAAACATTTACGCCATAATCCGTTTCCATTTGAGCTCTGATTTGCGACGAAGTTAAAAAAGGATCAGTTATACTCAGGTTTGCAATGCGTCTGTCATAATTTAAAGCCGTTTTTCTCGGTTTTTGGCGCGGAATATTTTCAAACGTTTCATATTTTTTGTAATGCGTAATGGCATTTGTAATTTTACCCCGAGAAAGGTTCAAAATCTCCACTACTCTTGCAATATTATTGTATCTTTTTCAACAATCCCATATTATTTTCGCTTCAGCCGAATTTGAACTTTTTTTGTTTACCCATAGCATTTCAGCTGATGTTATTTGTTTTTAATTTAGTTGTTTTTAATTTATTTATTATTTAAACCGCAAATTTGCTCACGATACGCGTGGTGACCTAATTATATGAGCACAGCGCATATGACCTTTTTGAGGTTTTTCATATTTTTCGGGGAATACCCAAATTTTTAATTTTGCTTCAATCAATGTAAACAACTGCTACCATAGCAGGGTTGCACAAAATAGTAAGGTTAGAATCGGAAGATGTTGGTTTAAGATAAAAACTACAAAAACATTTCATTGCATACCCATGACTTAATTATGCGAGCATAAGTGTATATAATATCATATAACTGGAGTACTATAGAAGGGAAAGCCTTTGCTCGAGTCTAACCGATATTAATATGATTAGTCAGATAAAAATGGGCGTGGCATCGCCTGTACAAAAATTATGAAGTATTATGAAAGCGACAGTCTTGAAAGTTCATTAATTACCAATGAGAGTAGTTGTGGAAAAAATGGATTGAATTGCCAAAATCAAAACGCGCCAAAACCGAAAATCGCAATAAAAAAATGGCCAAAAAAAAAATTTTCGAAATCTAAAATCGACAAAAACCAAAAGTCGCCAAATCAAAATTCTTCTCAAAAAATTATCAAAATCAAAAATCGCTAAAATATAAAAATATCAAAAAATATTCTAAATTCAAGGCCAATCGTTAAGTTTCGTCAAAATCAAAAATCGAAATTTAAAAGTGATATTTAAATGATGATATATAAAATTTAAAACGATATTCTAACCTCAACAAATCCAATCGTTAAGTGTTGCCGGAGTCAATTTGGAAAATCCACGTTTTTCACATGAACAGCTCCAGAGGAGGAATACCAAAAAATATATAATTTTTGCACAAAATGAAAAACAACAAATATTGCATATTAACAAGCATTGAAATAAAAAGAATAAAATAAATTAACAATACAAAATACGTAAGAAAAATGGATTACGAACACGTAATCGTCAATAAGTCTCGTTAAGTCGTGGCAAAGCATGCCAGGTAAAACTTTAAAGTTCAGTGTCAATATTATTGTACCGGAGTCGCTTTACGGAGCAAGAAGAGGTCAAATTCATATAGCAAAATATAGTCTGACTTGAATTAGATACAGGCAAATTCCGAATGACGTTATATATCCAATATTGAATGAAAATATGCCTCTGGTCTGGAGGTTCAAGCATAACGAAAACGGAATGGCTACAATGTAATGTAGTAAATGTTTTGTAATGGTCAGAAATCACCAGACACGTATCCCATAGAAAATCTGGGGAGATTGTAGATTGAAAAATACTAACACGAAAATACACAAGCAATACAAATCTTACGGGGGCTGTTAATTCAAGTGGGAAATTATCAACGATTTTATTGCCTCCATGACTCGGCGTTGTGAAACAGTACTAAAAAATAATTGATACCCAACAAAATATTGAAACCAAAACTAAAGAGAAACGCTTTCAATTATTTCCAGCTTTGCTATTTTTTCTGAGCATTTTTTCTTCCGAAGATAAATAAAACATAAAATTTTTTAAATTAATGAAAGTGTTTTTATTTGTATGATCTAATTTTCTTGGTATTAACCGTTCAATTTATCAAAAATATATTTTGTTAAAAATTTCCATTATATTGTCACACACTGTATATTCGCCTGTAAATTATCACGAAACTTTTATTGTGATTTATTGAACATAATGTCATAAGTTAAATGACTTTGTGCGGAGGTTCTTTAAATATTTCCTGTTTTTTTTAGTAGTCATTTTAAAATTGTCTCATAATGAGAAATGAATTAGGACATTTTCATTTGTTGGTCCTATCTGTCTCAAGGGAATAACGAAATTAAATTGTAATTTTTTTCAAGCGCTTTGATAAATAAAAAAAGCATTTTTACTTTTCATTTAGTTTTATTTCTTTTGGAATACGACTTCTTTTCATGTCTTTTATTCGTTTACTTTTTTTTTTTGATTTTTATATTTTATTTTCAATTTTAACTTAATGACATCTTAACTTACTGCTGAATAAATGAGTATAAAAATGTAACAACAACAACAAAAACAACATCAGTAAGAACAACTTACAAGCAAAAAGGTTTTACATCATGCACAGTTTATTTCCGTTTCCTTAGGAGTTTGTTTATTTATAGACAACTGCTGCTAGGACTAGAGAAAGTATTGCATTAACTTTGCATTACAAATAATAATAAAAATAATAATATATAAAAAAAAATATGTTTAAATAAATTTTTTTTTAATTTCTGCTTATCTCAGATTCAATTGTAGAAGTTATGAAAAAAAAATAAATAAAATAAAAACAAAAAGAGAGAATGTTACCAAGAGAAAGTGAATATGATACGAGAATATTATTTGCTTATAATTTTGCTACTGTTAAACTGAAAAATACTTCAACAAGAAAGACAACGTTTATAGAAACAACAACTATTTCATTTTGTTGTCAATAAATAAAAGAAATAGCAAGAAAAAGTAAAGCAAAATAAAAGAAAACAATAAATAAATAAAAAATTAAGTGGAAAAAAACGACATCATGCTGTCAATTGACACAGAAGACAGACAGATAAATTGGTTGACATATAACAGCATTAATCCCCGTACTGACGAAACCCCACTGATGATTACAATATGATGACTGCGAAGAGCAGGCTGATGTTAATGATGGTGACGACTATGTCCATTTTTGTTATTTTTGCTATTATTGTTATTCATTTTTCCATCTTAAAATACAATTCTGTTTTTTCTGAAAATTATTTGTTCATATTTTCCTCAGCTTGAAGTATTTTCAAGAAATATTTAATTAAGTAATTTAAGCTAATAACACTGTGCAAAATTTTGGGTTTTATTGCCAGAGATGGGCGTGCGTGGAAAATTTTTTAAGTCAGCGTGAAAATACTAGGCCAGTATAGTAGAATCTTCAGGGTTTGGCGTTCTTATGCTAAATTTTTGCTACAATCTTTTATATTTTTTTCCTTATCGTGATATACGTTTGCTTAGTTTTTCAGCTAAAACTTAAGAAGCCTTAACAATATCCCATTTCATGCTTCAGCAAAATTGTAGATAAGGCTTAATTTAATACTTTTTCATTACTATATCCATGTATGTATATACCATGCGTTTAGAGAATTGGTCCTAGGTCTAATTAGTTGAAAATTTTTTGATACAAAGAATTTTGAAAGGTTACATTTACTGAACATTTAACAAAAATCATTTTTTTTTTTTGATTTATAAATTCATCTTTATTTACATCTTATACTTAGCATATAAATTTACAATTTTCGAGATTTTATCTATAGATACTACAACGAATAATTCTAATAACAAAAGATCTTGTTATTAATTGTTTAATTATAATACTATTCAAAGGAAAATAGGAAAAACCTTTATATTGAAGGAAAAATAAGTTTAAATATATTAGAGAATATACGAGTATACAATGAAATTATCTAACAATGATACCAGTATATATATCACTTTCAGTTTAATAATTTGTATTTCGGAGCTGCTATTAAGCCAATGGTATGCATTCCCTTATTAGTTGATTAGGAGAAGTTTGGATGGATTCATGGTATTTATTGGTAAGTTTTTTTTATGAAGTTGAAAGTTAGTTCATATCCAGTTTCGTTGTGCAAAAGTTGAGTTGAATATCTCCAATTTTTGTTGTTTATGATTTTGAGACATTTATTTTGAATAATTTGTAGTTTTTTCAAATGTGTTTTTGCTGCATTGTTCCAGATGGGACTAGCATAAGTCAAAGTTGGTCGAATCACACTTTTGAATATTAAGTTTTTGTTCTTAAGGTAAAGGGTTGAACGTTTACTAAGTATTGTCCACAAGGCTCTGATAGTTTTCATGGATTTCATACAGATCTGACTGATGTGTTTTGCAAAGTTAAGTTTCTTATCGAGGATATTTGACGTCGTTTTTAATTGTCAGGTTCTGATTTTGGAAACTTAACTGGCGACTTGGTAATCGTTTGGGAGAGTTGTTGTAAGGGCATATAATAGCTTGAGTTTTAATTGGGTTTATTTTTAATTTCCATTTATAAAAGTATTTGCTATATGCAGAAAATCCTATTTCCATTTTCTTCATCAATGCTTTAGTGAGTTTACTAGACGTTATGAGAGACGTATCATCAGCATAGTAAGCAACTTTCATGTACGAGGGGGGAGAAAAATCCGATGTATAAAAAAAAAATTGAATACAATAATGGTGATAGTATTGAACCTTGTGGTAGGGCAGCAGTAATTTGTTTCGGAGACGAAAATGTTTCGTTAATAGCTACTACGTTAATAGCTACTACTGGATCAATTTATAAATAACACCGTTGTGCCAAACAGTATCAAATGTCTTTTCTACGTCCAGAACTATTAAGCCTGTAGATTTTTTAATTCGTTTGTTGTGCTTTATTATATTTGTGATACGGTTTATTTGGTGTACTGCGCTATGTTGTTTTTTAAATCCAAATTGTTCATTTGCCAATATTGATGTATTTTTAATAGTACTGTAAATTCGATTTTGAATACATTTCTCAAATAGTTTGCCAATGTTAGTTAATAAGCTTATTGGCCTATAACTATGTGTACTGTGCTTAGGCTTATTTGGTTTCGAAAGAGCAATGATTTTCGCCTCTTTAAAATATTTTGGAAAGTAATTGATTTTTAAGGAGCTGTTAAAAATGATTAATAATAATTTTACTGCCTTAGGAGGTAATTTTTTTTATTAAAATGTTGGAAACATCGTCCAGCCCAGGAGATTTCGAAGTTTTGAGAGTAGAAATTGAGCAATTTAACTCATTATGTGATATCAATGTTATATTTTCAGAATAAGCATCTGTGGATTTGAATGTATTTACCTCAGAGTTAACGGTTTTATCGATAGAGTGTTTATATGTAGACGTAAGACTGTTAGATGCATAAAAAGTGTTGGCTAATAGTTCTGCCTTTTCTTTATCAGTGTTAATTTTCGGCTAATTTTCCAAAACGATTTATCTTTAGGCTTCAATTTTGTTAGCAACATTTTCCATCTATATCTTTGTTGATAATTTTAGTCAGTAGTTTAACGCATTGATCATACCAGTTTGCATCCAATGGGTTCAATGCCCTTTGCCTTCTTCTTTTAAACGTCTTTCTAGTTTTTATTAAATTTACAATATTTACTGGCAAGACTGACTTGCCACAAGGCTGTAATAATGGAGCGCAGTCGTTTAGAGCTTCTAGTACAATATTAACAAATTTGCTTATATCTGAATCAATTGAATTTTTGGAGTTATATGAGGTTGTGTTAATGGTGATTTTGTTGTTAGTTATATTTCTAAACGCCAGCCAGTTTGTAAGTTTGTAGTCATAGTGCCTCAAATCTATTTCACTAACAGTTGAATTTTCAATTTTGCAAATAATGGGTCTGTGATCAGATGGAATTTTATATTCGAATACATCCATATTAATATTTAATGAGCTATTGCTTAAAACTAAGTCGATAATTGAAGCATTTTCTATTTCTTTGCGACGGATAAAAAGTTGGACTGTTGGGGTAATTTATAAAAAAGTTATTTAACTGTTCAAGTTGAAACAATACGTTGCCTGCAGTATTGTTAGTGATGCAATGCCATGCAGAATATCTTGCATTAAAATCACCTAGTACAATGTAATCGTCATTAAATGAAGTTAGTTTTATTATGTCATTTGCAAAGCTATTTTTATATTTCGGTGAATACGCAGTGCAAATAATTAGTTTTCTGTTATTTACTTTTAATTCGATTGCAAGATTTTCTATTCCGAGTGTGTTTATAATCGGAAGAACTTTGTGCTGGACTGACCTGCGTACAAATAGAGCTACGCCACCCCCTCTTGAATCTTGTCTATCATTACTGTGTATTACAAAATTTTTAAAATAAGTTTTATGCTTTTCATTTAGATGAGTTTCATTTAAAGAGGCTATATGAATATCCTCTCTTTCCATTAACGTTTCAAATTGAAGTAAATGTGAAAAAGTAGTAATGCCATTCGCATTCCAGTGAAGAATTTTTAAGTCATTGTTATTAATATAAACCATATGCATATTTAACCATTGACATTACAACTTGTATTTGTTGTACTTTGGTTGTGCATTTTTGTAGATCGCTTAATGCTGTTCATCTATGTTAAAGAGATCATTGTTTCCTCTCACGCAATTGGCATATGAGAGGGTATTACGATTAGTGTTGTTGTTGGGGTTGTTTATATGGATATCATTATTAAAGTACTGTGGTGAACTTTGTTTATTGTTTTTGTAGTTTCGTGTATTTTTTTCTTGTTGCTTTAGCTCTTATCTCTAAATAAAGTGATCGAAAAGGGCAACTATTGTCATTTGCAGAGTGATTTGTTCGTTCTTTGCCATGCTTTTTACAATTGAAACAAGAAAATACTGCAGGTATTTTATATTGATTCTGAAGTATGCAATCTTTAGTGTGGTGTTGGTTGGCACATATCATGCATGCTGGAAGGCGATTACAGTGTTCACCTCCATGACCATATATAAGGCAATTCCAACATTGAGTTGGGTTGTCGTTTTTTCTTGGTTTATATTTTTTCCAAGATACTATAATATTGCATATTGAAGACCTAATAGCGTTTGGAGATAGCTTAAGTTTATTTTGGCATCGACTAACAATGGTGGAGGTTTTACTATTTTTACTTCAGTTATGTTGGATACTATTGTATCCAATTACATATCATTAAGTTTAGCTAGTTCACTAAATCGATTTTTTGATGTTGTAGGTAGGTTAGCTAACATACAAACTGTATTATTCACTGATCTTTTTGTTCTCTTCATATTCGATTTTTTCAAATCTAGATTATTAGATTTGGCCCCCGGGGCCATTTGTGTATTGCTAGCCCAGCAAGTGTTTTTTGCAAATCGGCTCGTACACGAGTTCAATAAGAACAAATACCGATATTAAGCAAAATAAAAGTGTTATTGTTTTGAACTTTTAAACGTTGATTTCTTTTTTTAAACAACTATCCGCTACTAAGTAAGAGACGACCGTACTCTACGAGATCAAGTATCGAACTGAATAAAAATCAAATTTTCCTCGAAATCCACAAAAAATAAATTATTAAAAAAAATTCTAGCAGACGGATTGACCTAAAAATTCGCGCAGTTAAAGTTTAACATGTATATAACAAAACCTTAAATTAGCAGATCCATTTTTTTAAATTTTCTTCAAGAAAATTTTTTAAAACTAGAAAAATGAGTTTTCAAAATTTTATCAAAAAAATTACACATTTTCGGTACTTCATATCTGAGTGCTTATAAGTATGTATACCAAAAAAACTACGGCTTTAATAAATTACACAATGTTGAAAAATTTCAAATTTCAGCGCCTAGTGTTCTTTGGCACAAAATTGGTCTGGGGCATTTGCTATTTCTTGGCGGCTTTTCATTCGAATATAGCTTCATAAAAAGATTATTTAAAAGTGAAATCGATTCATATAACAACTTGTCAAAAAAACTAAACCGTACAACGAAATTTTCCCCATATGGCCCCACTGAGTACCATATTTTGAGAAGGCGGCCAAAAATCATTTATTTTATGATTACCGATTTTAAAGTTATGTTATTCATTTGTAAGTAAATACCAAAGAAATTGCGACTCTATTTTAACAGGGCCTTCGAAAATTTACTTTCTCAGTATTTTGCTATTTCTGTAAATTTATTTTGTATTTTTTAAATTTCAATTTTAAATTCACTGTTACTTTTTTGTTTTAAAAGATTTAAAGTAAAATAAATTTTGTATAATTTTTTAGCTTCTAAGCTAGTATTATTGGAAATATAAAGTCACTGGGTCATTTAGAATTTAAATAATCTTACCCATAAAAACAAAGTTTTTATTAAAAATCTTTCTTTCCTTATGCATAGGATTTTTTAATATCTCCGTCACTGTGCGTGACTGTGTGTTACTATCTTAAAATTAATCTTTGGCCACAACAAGTCTATGGCCAAAGTTTCAGGTCGATCGGATGAGGGGAAGCGAGGATTTAATGTCTTTGTGACTGTACGTGACTATGTCAAAGTTAATCTTTTTTCACAGCAAGCTATCGGCCAAGTTTCAGATCGATCGGATAATTGGAAATGTGTTTTAAATTACTCCGTGGCTTTGCGTGACTATACGTGTTTATGCGTGACTGTGCGTGACTATGTCGAAGTTAATATTACTTTACATCAAGTATACCGACAAAGTTTCAGAATGATTGGATGAGGCGAAAACCGCTTTAAGCCTCTCCGTGACTATGCGTGACCATGCGTGACTATGCGCGACTAAGTCAAAGTTAATCTTTTTTTGACACCAAGTGTATGGACCAAGTTTCAGATGGATTGGATGAGTGGAAACGACATTTAGATCCCTCCGTGACTGTGCGTGGCTATGCGTGACTGTGGGTGACTACTCCAAAATTTTCTTTTTTCACAACCAGACTATGGGCCAAGTTTCAGATCAATTAGATAACGGGGAATGGGGTTGACCCACGACAGTCAGACAGACAGACAGACAGAGAGTATGAGTTAAAAGAAAGAATATAAAAAAAAAATTTCAAAAGGTCATCCCATCAAAAATAACCTTGCATTCTTCTGTTGTCCGAACCCTTCCTGTTGTCCGAACACTCCTGCACCCCATTGTATACCCACCAGTTTCCGTCCGTGTGCACCAGAACAATTTTTCTGACACAAAGTCAGATATTTTGTGCAAAATTTATGAATACAAAAGTTTTCCAATATGTGGTTAGGGTATAATGAGTTTGCTCTGATGTTTGTAACTACCAAAAATATTGGACCAATACCCATCTTTTATTATACAGATCGCTCAAAATAACTTTCTGAGTCGATTTAATTGATGTATGGAAAAATGAAATTCCCTCACCAACAAAATATTCTGACCAATAAAATTTGCATTCGAAAAGGAAACCAAAGATGACATAGGTGGAGAAGTTTTAAAAAATAAAAGATCAAATTAAAGAACTTCAACCAGTTATATTTAAATTTAATGACCAAGACATTGAGGTAAATTCTAAAATTTCACAATGATTGATGGAAAAGTTGCACAAGTTTTAACGGAAACAAAGTCATCGTCAATTTGCATTATATGCCAAAAGACATCAAGTTAATAAAGCCAATCCCCAGCACAAGACGATAGTTTTAAGGAAGCCTACGAATTTGGAATGTCCCCTCTTCATGCTAGGATACGTTTTATGGAGCATATTCTTAAATGAGTTTAGACTTGGAATTTGTTCCGTTAGGCAATATAAAGAGAAAAAAAAGAAAATTAATAAAAAAGAAAGAAAAAAAACAAATCCAAGAAAAATATCTACAGCTAGGGCTCTAATCAACCAACCAAAGCAAGCAGAAGGAAATCCACAGGTGCAGATCATGAATTAATAAGACGTTTCAAAATCATATTACAAGTTCTAGCATGGAGCAGAAAGATAAATGCAACAAATTTAGAGAGTACGCAAATAAAACAGCTATAGCTTATAACGAAAAATACTCATAAAATTTTGTAATATGGGGAACAAATAATTCCAAACAATATGCTAGCAATAGGAGATCTATTTGAAGAAGCGCAAGAAAAAAGGAACAAAGACTACAGATTCTTTCGCAAGCACAACAAAAGAAAAATGTCCAGATTTTGTACTAACGAAGACCTTATCACTATTTTGCTGTGTACTTCTGATCCATATATGTATATCCAACATTCGACAAAGATGGAAAACTATCTGTATTGAATTAGACGAAGAAGTTAAACGACTTGTAGAAGATGAAAATCAAGACTATTTAGAAGAAATATTTAAATATTTACTAAAATTGTTTGATTTAAAGTAGTTTTTCAGTACACTAACAACAAGTTATACTCAATTTTGTAAAGTTAACAATTTTTCTTGGTTTAAAAGTTTATGTATTTTATAAATCTACAATAAAAATTGATATAGAAATAAACTTCTCTATCGTGAACCAATATCAGGTAACTTTTACGTTCGCCGCTTAATAAATTATATTTGAACTCGGGCTCTTTCAAAAAACGTCAACCTTTGGCCCTTGTGAACATTAGGACTAAAAAGTTTACAGGGACCAAAATTTGGCATTTTTAAACAAAATTGAGCTCACAAAAAGTAAGACAGTATATAAATAAATCTTTTTTAACTTTTTAACACTTCACTTATGTACTAAAATTCAACAAAAAATGAAAATGTATTTTAAACCCTCCATAAATTTTTTTTATTATCGCTCGATATTTACGTTTTATTTAAAATTTAAGGCCAAGGTCCCAGCTACCAAACAAAAAAAAAACACATATCAAAATTCCAATCCAATCAAAAGTAATGCATTTTTGACCGCCTTCTCGGGAAATGGTCCACTGTGTGCCGTCGCACATTGGGTTGAAGCGTGTTCAAAGTGGCACTTAATTGATTTCTTAAAACTCAGGTTTTCTTAAAATTTTTGGTACCGGGTAACAGTATATTAAATTGGTAATTGCTACTGGTACCAATCATTGTTCTAAGTTACATACTTCTTCTACAGTGAAGTGTCAAAGTAGATCAATTTTTCGTGTTTTTGCAAAAAGTGAAATTTAACAGATTTAAAGTTAATTTTTTTTACTTAAAACTTTTAAAAGAAAACATTTTATTATGGAACCATCAACTTCAGGTATTTTAACTTATAGCTACAAAATTTTTGTTTAGATTTTTGTTGTAAAAATATTTTTGTTGTTTTTATTCGTAATGTTCCAAATAAAGTGTATTTTTTATGTTTGATGGAAAGGAACTACAAATGTTTTAGCTTGTTTGTTCTTATATTATTTTTTAAAAAAGTACAACATTCCACCCTTCATATTCAGGAAAAAATATTTGCGCGTTTTTGCGCATTTTTTAATGTTTAAAGTTTTATGTAAATCACTTGTGAATTAAAATTTTTATATACAAAAATATTTTGTTTTTTATTTTCTTTTCTTCTTTATTTTTCTTATTTGAGTTACTGTTGTTGTTGTTAGTATGCTAAATTTTATTAGTGATGATCGCGCGAGTTTCTAAAATTGCGTTCACTCACTTAAATATATTAATAAGTTATTTTTATTACATATAAAGATGAAACTTTACTTTAATTCCATATAAAACTGTTTAAAATCAGATTTATTAAAATTGACGTAGTTAACTGTTAAAA
Organism: Cordilura impudica; assembly: GCA_963682025.1. Classification (NCBI taxonomy): domain Eukaryota; kingdom Metazoa; phylum Arthropoda; class Insecta; order Diptera; family Scathophagidae; genus Cordilura; species Cordilura impudica. The sequence continues at coordinate 37,551,935 of OY821520.1, forward strand.
CTCTAATAAAGTATTTTTATTAATATATATTTCTTAAACTAGCTTTACGGATCTTGCGTGATTGATAAGCAAAAGTATCACCCACACATCCCAATTATAAGTTGTTGATAATGTACGCCCTACAAACAAAGTTGTGTTGCCTATGGTTACTGATCTTACACTTTATTAGAAACTTATTGTGTGCCAATAAATTTATTTTAAAGAGATCATTTACAACAACGCAGAGTGGAGTGTTTCAAATTCGGCTTAGTCTAATGACCGAATGTTTATACCCTATACCACTATGTGGTTTGGGTATAATGACTTTGTGCTGCTGTTTGTAACAACCAAAAATATTTGACCTAGACCCATCTTTAATTATACCGATCGAATCAGAATCACTTTCTGAGCTGATTTAACAATGTCCGTCCGTCCGCCCGTCCGTCTGTGTGTCCTTGTAAAGCTTGTAATCAAACTGCAGCTCGCAAATATGAATATATTTTGACGAAATTTGGTACATAAGCTTTTATCGGCCATGGGATGAACGCTATTGAAATTGGTGAGAATCGGTCCATGTTCAGACCTAGCCCCCATACAAATTACCCATATGAAATCGACATAAATTGCCATAAGATCCAAATTGTCATATAGATCTTACTCAAATTGGGTTTGTATGCGTTCATTACATCCACTAATGAGTAGTCCAAAAATGATCCCTTTGACCCCATATAGAGCTGCTTCCCGATCTTCACTTAAATCTATTAAAAACAAAAATATTGCACTGATTCTTCTCAAATTTTGTTTGTACATATTTTTGCAAAATACAAGAGACTTTACCAAACATGATCAGGATCGGTCCATTTGTGGACCTAGTCCCTTTATAGATATAGCATCCGATATGAACTTTTTCATATCTGCAGCCAAAAAATTAATAAAAATCCCACTCAAATTTGGTTTTTGCTTATTTTCAATGTCCAGTTAGTTGGGCCTAAGAGATAGGGTTTCTAAACGCATGGTATAGGGTATCGTATAGTTGGTCTAGACCGACTATAATTTTCTTACTTGTTGTTTTGTTTTGATTGTGATATTTAAGTAATTTGTGTTGTAATGTGTTTTCTGACGTTTTCAAAATTGTCATGTTCTTAATCTTTTGAAAGTGATGTAAGTTCTCTTTGGTAATCGGTATTGGATTAACGAAAAATAATTGAAATTCTTGAATATATAAAAGTTGCAAATTGTTTTTTAGGAACGAGTCCCAACACTATTTTCATTTCACGGCGGGAGCTCTATAATATTATGGCAAATGCAGATATTCGAAATCAAAAAGATAAATTTAATTTTCTGAGACAAGAAATTATTAGACGAATTAAACCTTCTGATATGAACGACTTTGGTTCAAGATTTAATACTTTTGTCCAAGCGTTTAAAACTCGTTGGGAAAAAAGTAATAGGCATGATGAACGCTTTTTATTACATAATAAAAATTGGTTGGATTCATCATTATCGTTTGTTCCTCCACCTTGTAAAACATGTCGTAGAGAGATTTCTTTTGAAGAGTGCAGAGAAAAAACTAAAGCAAAAAAAATGTAAGACAGTAAGAGACGATACGCCTTTACCGATGTTATCTCATGCTGCACAAATGTCTTTTAGAAAGTTTGGACAAGCCGTAGCGTCCCAAATAATAAAAGAATTTATCGCATCTCCATCAAAAGCTAAAGAATACCAAAAAAGCTTCAGAGAAGTAAAACCACAAAAATTGAATGCTGAAAAAGCTCTTGCTGTATTAATAGAGGGAAGATTATCAAGACATTCATATAACGTAGTTAGAAAGGGTGCGCCAGAAAAATTTCCGTCATATACGATTGTTCAAAAGGCTAAGCTTTAATGCTATCCCAAAAAAGAATATATAACAATTAACGAAATTTATTCACAAGTTAGTTTACAAGGCCTTCTTAACCATAGGGTTGAACGTTTAGTTCTTCTCCAGAAATCCATATTTGATTCTTTAGACAACGAAGAAATTCCGAAAATCGTTTTGTATAGTAAGTGGGGATTTGATGGAAGCTCCGGACATAGTTCATATAAGCAAGCATTCCTTGGACCAGATGCCAGTGATTCTTCGGTTTTTATCACATCTCTTGTACCACTAAAAATGGTTTGCAATAACAAAATTATTTGGCAAAACTCTCGACCCTCATCTACTCGATTTTGCAGACCACTGAAAATGGAGTTCACTAAAGAAACTGCTACCGTCTCAAAACTAGAAAAAGCAAGAGTAGAAGAAGAAATAAAATATTTATTAGATTCATTTGCATCAGTAGGAGAAAGATCTGTAAGAGTTAGTCACGTTTTAATGTTAGTAATGATTGATGGGAAAGTATGCAACGCAATAACGGAAACATCATCTACCCAAAGGTGTTACATTTGGAATTCAATTCAATTTAGTAGAAGATATGATTGCGAGACCGGTAAATACATAAAGCAATGACAGATGACGACAAGAAAATCGTGGCTGAAACTAAATCACACATTCAAAAAGAATTTAAAGAGAAAACCGGTCTTACTATCGACTAGCCACAACCTGGTTTTGGTAATTCCAATGATAGCAATACCGCCAGGCGCTTCTTCAGAAATGCAGAGCTATCTGCAGAAATAACAAAAATCGACTTAGACTTAATAAAAAAGTTGCATACAATATTAGTTGTTATTTCTTGTAGTCAGGAAGTCAACATTGAACGTTTTAAAAAGTTTGCCCACAATTCTGCAAAGTATTTTGTTGAAAAGTATCCTTGGTATTACATTGCATACACCACCTACATTGCATACATTTTTTATTCATGGTCCTGAAATAATAGCTTATGTCCTCTTGCCAATTGGACAACTCTCTGAAGAAGCGCAGGAAGCCAGAAATAAGGACTTTAAAAACTACACAGAACATTTTTCACGTAAATGCAGTCGAGAATAGAATAATGAAGATATACTTAATAGGTTTCTTCTTAGCTCGGATCGAATAATATCACACATGTCCAAGAAATATGAAAAGAAAAATACACTGTTGCCACAGTCCGCTCTGGATTTATTAATACTTCCCAATAATTATGTTAACGAAAGTGATACTGTTGACGATGATAATGATGATTATAACGATCACGATGATTATGATGATGATGATTATGATGTTGTTGACAGTAATCATTATAGTGAAGGTAATAATTGTTGATCATAATATATTTAAAAAAAATAATTCTACTTAGAAAGGCATAGATTATCAAAAAAAAATATAAAAAAATTGTATCGCCATTCCCTAAGTTAAGCCTCACTTTGGACCGATCAACCCAATGTGCGTCGGGATATTAAAATCGCCAAGTAAGATCAGGGAGTCAGGTGGTCTAAGTTTATCTGCTACAGATCTAATTGCTAAAGCGTGTTTTTGATACAATGGGAAATCGGAGTTGGGAGGTATATTAAAGCAAGTATAAATAATGTATAACTTCCAGCATAATAATGAAAATATTCGGAGTCAGTACTTAAAAAAATGGGTTTGTTAGTTAGTTTGCATAATAGTTTTGTACTCCCTACCACTCTGTGGTCAGGGTACAATGAGTAATGAGTTTGTGCTGATGTTCATAACTACCAAAAATATTTCACTTAGAGCCACACTTTATTATATCGATCGACTCTGAGTTACTCTCTGAGACAACTGAGCTATGTCCGTCCATCCGTTTGTCTGTCACAAATATTAGTATATTTTGATGATATTTAATAATAAGCTTTTACTGGCCATAGAATGAATGTTATTGAAATTTATGAGATCGGTGCATAATCCATCCTAGTGCCCCTTAAAAATATCCCCTATGCGATCGACTAAAATTGCCATAAGATATCCAATTAGATGGGCCTAAGAATCTTTTTCTAAACATATAATATCCTTTAATTGGCCTAGAGCGAATATAATTTTCTTAATTGTAAATATTTGTGTTTTCGTCGACCTTTTTGTTGTTAATAAAAATAAATTATTTTCTTAATTGTTTTAAATTAAATTAATTCAATTAATTCTAAATTAAATTTAAAAATAAAATTTTTTTTTAATAATTTAATAACATAAATGAAATATTTAATTAAAATTTTCATTTTATTTATAAATTTATTTTGGATAAAGTAATTCAAATTTAAAAGCTGAATTTTAAAACAAATTATAATTTGGAATGCGTGGTGATATCAAAATATTACTTGACTTATTTTGAGTTAAACGTTTAATATTTTTCAAATTAATGAAATCATAAATAAACACATGAAGGATGCACCAATTACTTGAGAATTTTAACTATTTCAGAATCTATCTGTACCAAATCTTAAATGATTAATTCTATTTATCATAAAAAGCTTAGTCTACTTGTTTATTTAATTGGAAAAGAGGAATATGAAACTTAGGCCATAAGTATTTACATGTGCAAGATTTGAAAAGCGATCAGAGGGTAATTCTGACCCGTTCGCTATAATAGAGTGGCTAAGCCTTCTGTTATTGAGATCTTTATTTATTCCTTTTTCTTGACAATTGTTGTCGTAGGATATAAAGACTGCATTTCTGTCAATGTTTTATAGAATTTTCTTGTGTTCTTCACATTTGGCAAAACAGTTGAAATTGTAACGGATTTGTATTGCTTTATTTGCATGTACCATATAAATGTTATAATTTTCAGAAATAGTTATTCGATTTCTCTGCCACCCCCAGAAAAAATTTAAGAACTTTAATCATAAAATTTAAATTCCAATCCTTATGTCATTTTAAATTTGACTAATATTTCATAATTTTATTAACCACTCTGAACTAATATTTTCCATCCATTGAATCTACGTTAAACATATACCCTTAATTCAATACAATACATGTATCCATAGATATTTCTATCATAAACAGCTTTCGTTGGTATTCGTTGCTATATGACATACAAATACCACAAAATGACAATCAACGAAAAAAAGTAAGAAAAAAAAGTGAAACTGTTTGCTCGTCAATGCCTGGAAAGAAAATTGTTACAAATTAAATTTTATTGTTAATTGTAATCGATTTTTGTCACATGAATGAATTGCTGAAGATTTGTTGATTCATTCGGTCGTTCGATTGAACATTCGAAATATAAAAATACGTATTACTTGTTAGCAATGATAATAATTGTAATAGCATTTTATTGTATGTACTAGGGCGGTACCAAAACAATTCGACCTAACGCAGTTGTTTAAAAAAAAATACTTTGGTGAATATTGGCAACCTTAAGTTTCAAGGCACCACGTAGTTTAGTAGTTTTTATTTTTTTGAAGTTATCTAAGGTATATGATCCTAATGAATTTGTAAATATGGAAAACATTATTCACAATTGTGTAATTCAATACTTTCATTTGAAACGTCTCGGCCCAACCAATATCAAAACCAAGCTATATTCTACTCTGAGCAAATCTGCCCCTTCATTTGAAACTATAAAATATTCGATATGAGAATATAAATCAGGACCTACGAGCTGCCAAGACAAGGTAGTGGTCGTCCAATTGAGCTTGTCATGCCAGAAACGGTTAAAAAAATCCATAAAATAGTGTTAGGGTAAGTACTAGATAGCTGTTGGAATAAAAATAGTTCGTGAGGATTTTTGGCGATGTTTCACCGCAATAAAGCCAATTTTTTGCATCGATTTGTAACCACCGATAAGATATGGATCCGACACTTAACACCTAAGGCAAAGAACAGTCAAAACAGTGAACCGAAATCTGAAAATTTTGTACAAAGGAGACGAAGACAGTAACATCTGTAGGCATTGTTATGACGTCTGTTTTTTGGAATACGCGTGGAATAATTATACCCTATAACACTATGTGGTTTGGGTATAATGACTTTGTGCTGCTGTTTGTAACTACCAAAAAATATTTGATCTAGACCCATCTTTTATTATACCGATCGAATAAGAATCACTTTCTGAGTCGATTTAACGGAGTCCGTCCATCCGTCCGTCCGTCTGTGTGTCCATGTAAACCTTGTAATCAAACTGCAGGTCGCAAATATGAATATACTTTGATGAAATTTGGTATATAAGCTTTCGTCGACCATGGGATAAACGCTATTGGAATTGGTAAGAACCGGTCCATGTTCAGACCTAGCTCCCATACAAATGACCCCTATGAAATCGACATAAATTGCCATAAGATCCAAATTGTCATATAGATCTTAGTCAAATTGGGTTTGCATGTATTTATTACATCCATTAATGAGTAGTCCAAACACGATACCTATGGGACAACTCCTAGTCATAGGCCCCATATAGAGCTGCTTCCCGATCTTCACTTAAATCTATAAAAAAAAACCAAAAATATTGCACTGATTCATCTCAAATTTTGTTTGTACATATTTTTGCAAAATACAAGAGACTTTACCAACCATGGTCAGGATCGGTCCATTTTTTGACCTAGTCCCCATATAGATATAGCACCCGATATGAACTTTTTCATATCTGCAGCCACAAAAATTAATTATAATGCCACTCAAATGTGGTTTATGCTTATTTTCTATATCCAATTAGTTAAACCGAAGAGATAGGGTCTCTAAACCATGGTATAGGATATCGTATAGTCGGTCTAGACCGACTATAATTTTCTTATTTGTTTTTATAGATTAGCTTCAAAAAGGAAAATCAATCAATAGCGCGTAGTGTGTTAACTTGCTGCAGCGTTTAAGTGATGAAATTAAAGAAAAATGCCACATTTTCAAAAAAAAAAAAAATGCTGTTTTAACAAGACAATGCACCAGTTCACACATCGTTTATTACAATGGCCAAAATCCATGACGTAAAATTTGGAAGGCTTCATCACGCAGCTTATTGATCAGAGTTAGCTCCATCGGACTGTTTTATATTTCCAAACTTGTAAAAATGGCCCGCTGGTAAAAGATTTGCCAGCAATGAGGACTGGATTTTGCTGTTGATGGCTATTTTAAGGAGCTTGACAATAAATAGGGTATCAAAGCTATTGAATATTGCTGGGAATAATGTATCGAGCTAAAATGAGATTATTTTGGGAAATAAGGAAAATTTTTCCCAAATTTGTTGTGTTTTGTTTGTCAGGTCGGATTATTCTGTGACCGCTCTCGTATATATTTCAGTATGTACGTTAGGGTGGAGCCGCATTAAAAGAGATTTTTTCCCTTCAAGTCTAAGTTTGTACCAGTATTTATTTCATATTTATAGAAAATAAATTTCACTTAATAAATCCGATTCAAAAATAATCCACCGAATAATTAAATGTATAACTAAAAATAATATGAGACTTTGAGAATAAAAGCTAGGGTTGCTAAACCAAATGATTCTTTTTTGTAAAGTCTAGGAAAAATAATTTTATATGGACTTGGAATTATAGAAATTGGAATTATGAAAAATATTAGAATCTGACAAATATTAGAAAATTTATTTAAAATGTTTAAAGTTTCTCATCTGAAAGTTTTTCCACGAAATCTTTATTCTTTATTCATAAAAACACGATAAATTCTATAAAAAAAAATTTAAAGTATGAAAATTTGAAATTTTTCAAGTCGAAAGACTTGTAATATGGACATTTTTTATAAGTTTAAATTTGGAGTTGTTAAAAGAAAAACGGATTACATCAAAATTGTCATAAAAATATTATGAAAATCTGATTAATTTTGATTTTTATTAATCTATTGCATTAATAAGTAAAGCGCTTGCTAGTGACCTCTTCTAAGCTTTTAGTTATCAACCGATTTTGACAAAAATATACCATTTGAAAAGTATTTCTTTACAGATATGCACCATCTATATCGATTTACACCATTTTTTTGGAGTCATAGTTATTTAAAGTTGCTACTAACACATACATAAAACATATAAAACAATATATACATATACAACACAATGATGTGCTTGCATTTTCTAAATTTTTTAATGTGTTTCCAAAATTGTATATCAAAAGCCCTGCGTTGAATTGTGAATTGGCTAAAATTGATTAGCATACCTTTAGGCTCTAATAAGATTAGTTATTAACAAATCCATTAAAAATATATATAATGTGTGTTCATTATAAATAATGAAATTTAATGAATTTTATTTAAACATTCACAACTTTTAAAAAGGAAAACCCCAGTTCTGTATCTGCAATTTATACATCTCTTGAAGAAGTAATGAATATTTTCTCATCAATAAAACCCTCAAAATCCCCTGGTTTTGACAATGTTCCCAACCTGCTCTTAAAGAAACTACCACTCATAGCTCTAAAATTACTGGTTATAATATTTAACAGCTGCATCAAACTCAACTATTTCCCAAACCATTTCAAAAATGCTAAGGTTATAGCCATAAACAAACCTAATAAGCCAAAAAATAACCCAAACAGCTACAGACCTATTAGTCTATTAAGTAACTTAGGTAAAATATTTGAAAAAATTCTACATTCTCGTCTTAGTGAATTTGTAACGACCAATTCTATTGTTGCCAAAGAACAATTTGGATTTAAAAAAGGGCATAGCACTACGCACCAAATAAACAGAATCAAAAATTAAATAATCACAAATAAAAACAATAAACGTTCAACGGGTCTAATATTGTTAGATATTGAAAAAGTGTTTGACACCGTTTGGCATAATGGCCTAGTATTTAAACTTCTTGATGCAAATATACCAAAATATTTATGCAAACTTATTTCAGATTTCATTCACGGCAGAAACTTTAAAGTTGCGATTAATAATGAAACATCATCTCCAAAAAACATTACCACAGGGTTACCTCAAGGATCTGTCTTGTCGCCATTGCTTTACTCGATATATACATCCGATTTTAAAGTCCCGAAATATATGAAAATTGCTTATTACGCAGATGATACTGCGTTAATTTCTTCAAACAAACTTACAAGCGCACTCCTGAAGAAAATGGAAAAGGGACTTGTAAATTGCAGAAAATATTTTTACAAATGGAAAATCAAAATTAATCCAAACAAGACCCAAGCAATAATTTTTCCATTCAGCAAATCTCCCAAAAGACTGCCAAGACGTCATATTCTTATTGGAAATAATACCATAAATATACTTAACGAGGTCAAATATCTCGGAGTTGTCTTGGACAAAAAGCTTACATTTAAACAACATATTATGGCTACGTGTCAAAAAGCTATAAAATCATTTAAAGCATTATGGCCACTACTAAACAGAAGGTCATTTCTAAACCCCAAAAACAAAAATCTACTCTTCAAAGTGTTATAAGGCCGATATTAATATACGCGTGTCCTATTTGGAGTGACGCTGCCAACTGCCACCTGAAACGCTTACAAATTATACAAAACAAATGTCTTAAAATGATAAATAAAAAGCCCTGGAGGTATCCTATAAATCTTCTTCGTGAAGAAACAGGTTATGAAAAAATTATCGATTTCATAACAAGGATTAATAACAATTACTTTACCAAAATTGAAAATCCCTCTTACCCACTGATAAGAGAATATAGAGAAATAACGTAAAATTAAAAAGAAATCAAAGAAATATTATTTGTTGCAATATCTATATGTAAAGATAAGATCTCATATGTAAATATCAAAATTTATTGAAATATGTAAATAGAGGAAGCATATTTAATTGAAAAAAAAAAAAATATTAAACATTCACAAATGTTTTATATAGATTTAAAAAAAAACATTGAGAGAAAAAAATTTAATGATAAAATAAAATTTGATAGATTTTGCCCTCGATTTTCTAGTGCTGGGCTCTGCCTGAATGTAATAAATAGCTTTTGCATTTTCTTTAAATAAACACACCCTCCACACCAATTTGTAAGGGGTATATATCACTTTGTCACTCTATTTTTTATCGAAAAACTAATAAGCTACTCTATCCATACGTCAGTGTGCGGAAATCGCGCTCATTCACAAAGAAAACTATTTTCCTGGGTAATCTTATGACACCATTGTTTATCATTATTTCGAGGAGGTTGTTGTTTAAAATGGGGTTAATTGGGTAATATTGTGCCAAGATATGTCGTAGCATAAAAATTTAGTACTAACTATATAAAATTGTTCACTTTTTCAAATGTTTTGTTTACAATTGTTACAGATAGTGCGATAAGTCCAGACGTTAATGCAAACCTAAAACCCAGGTGGAAGATATTAAAGATTCGGCATAGCCTAATTTAACACACGTAAGTGTGTTAGTTTCTCTCTCAAGGTGGCGATTTTTTTTATTCAAATCGGGATAACGTTAAAAAAAAGTGTGACAACATCGGCACTACTAATATGACACGTGGATCATAACGACACAAATACACTCATGAAGTAAATGCTGCAAACAAATTGACCACAACATCAACAATATTTACAGATCTGACACACAAATTACAATATTTGGAATAACAACAATAACAGGAAAAACATCATTTTACATTTTCATTGAAATTTTGGGACCATTTTGGTCGTCTTTGATGATTCTAAACAACTGTCTGTTTAGGAATTCTCTTTACTAAAAATGAGCAACCCAGATAACCTAAAGAAAGCGTGATCGGGATTGCCATAGAAGAACAGACGGACATCGCTATACCAACTTCGCTTGTTATAAGGATAAAAACATACAATCCATGGAGTGAAATATCCGTGGCGTAACATAGAGATGGCGCGACATGTGCCAATTTAGAAAAATTTTGTCTCAAAATTTCATACCATTACATTAGTTAGAAAAAAAAAGTAAGAAATTATAGTCGGTCTAGACCGACAATACGATACACTATACCACCGTTTAGAGACCCTATCTCTTAGGTCCAACTAACTGGACATTGAAAATAAGCAAAAACCAAATTTGAGTGGGATTTTTATTAATTTTTTTGGCTGCAGATATGAAAAAGTTCATATCGGATGCTATATCTATAAAGGGACTAGGTCCAAAAATGGACCGATCCTGATCATGTTTGGTAAAGTCTCTTGTATTTTGCAAAAATATGTACAAACAAAATTTGAGAAGAATCAGTGCAATATTTTTGTTTTTTAATAGATTTAAGTGAAGATCGGGAAGCAGCTCTATATGGGGTCAAATAGATCATTTTTGGACTACTCATTAGTGGATGTAATGAACGCATACAAACCCAATTTGAGTAAGATCTATATGACAATTTGGATCTTATGGCAATTTATGTCGATTTCATATGGGTAATTTGTATGGGGGCTAGGTCTGAACATGGACCGATTCTCACCAATTTCAATAGCGTTCATCCCGTGGCCGATAAAAGCTTATATAACAAATTTCATCAAAATATGTTCACATTTGCGACCTGCAGTTTGATTACAAGCTTTACATGGACACACAGACGGACGGACGGACGGACGGACGGACGGACGGACGGACATTGTTAAATCAACTCAGAAAGTGATTCTGATTCGATCGGTATAATTAAAGATGGGTCTAGGTCAAATATTTTTGGTTGTTACAAACAGCAGCACAAAGTCATTATACCCAAACCACATAGTGGTATAGGGTATAAAAAGATTCCGCTATGAAAATGCTGCTTTAAAGTTAAAAAAAAAATTTATCACAAAAAGTGTTATGTTTTGATTAAATATTGTTTTTTGGTGGGAAAAAGTACTGTCCACTACAAAGATTGGATCGATAAAAATTATGGTGAAGCTTCGCCGTCATATTCAATGATAATAAAGTGGCATTCCGAATTTAAATGTGTTAATAGGAGCACAAATGAGGCAGATAATCCTGGTCGTCCAAATGAGGCAGTTACCGAAGAAAACGTAAGAAAAGAAGCGAATTCAGCATATGTTTCATTATAATTTAAATATAAAAAAAACTTTTTGCTCGATGGGTGCCGAGATTTTTAACAGTTGAATAAAAAGTCAAATGTGTTCATGATTCAAGCAATGCTTTGGTGATGTTTGAAGTAAACTCACCTAAATTTTTGTGTCGATTTATAACAATGGCTGACACGTGGATTCACTGTTATACACCTGAGTCTAAAAGACGGTCTGCGGTGTGGTTACAAATGTGAGAAAGCCGACCAAAGCGACCAAACACTCAACAATGGGCTGAGAAAGGTTATAGCCAGTGTTTTTTTTTTTTGAATGTTCGTGGTAAAATATTTATTGACTACTTGGAGGATGGAAAAGCAATAACTTCCGAGTACTATGTTGACCTATTGGACATATTGGATGAATAAATTAAGAAAAAACGCCCCAACTGAAATAGAAAAAAAAATTTTTTACCATCATGACAATTTACCGATGCATTCATCTGCTTCAAAAAAATTAAAGTCTTTACATTACGAATTGCTTCCCCGCCCCCGTATTCTCCAGCTCTGGCCCTCTGCGATTATTATTTGTTCCCAAAATTGGAAAGGTGGCTCCAGGGGAAGAGAGTTTCCACAAATGAAGAAGTTATATCAGAGACGGAAGCCTATCTTGAAGATTTTTACAAATTGTATATTTTCAAGGGTATCAAGATATTAGACGATCGTTGGAAGAAGTACATTCCTCTTAACAGAGATTACGTTGAAGAATAAAATTGATTTCAAATCCGAAAAAACATTTTTTCATTGTTAGGCCACACAGTTTTCACTACATGCGGTATATATAATATGTTTTTTTTTTAACTACTAAAAACAGAATGAGAAACTGTGATTTTACAATTTGTTTATTGATTCCCAAACTAAAAAATATTTCTAAACCAAGCATGGCTAAAAAAGGATATTACAAAATATTTGAATAATATGGTCCAAAAGTAATGGAAAACACATTTATGTTTTCGTAAGATATGATGGCAGGCTGAAATTCATGAAAATGAGCGTGACTTCATGGAAAAAGTCGGTTGCGCTTGCGTTATCTCCTGTGGTTTATTAAGAGTTTTCTAAGATTTTAGCATCATAATTTTCAAAAATTTAGCAAATATCTCCCGAAGAAAGTGAATTGGCAATATTCCATAATCAAAAAGGAAAAAGTTATGCAGAAAGTCCTGGTGTAATGAACAGCACCCGCAGCGCTATTCAACACATCAGTACAACATAAAGAAAACAATCGACTTTTAAATAAAGTTAAATTGTACATCAAGTAAAGGAAAATCCATTTAAATCGGCCCCAATTAACAACAAACTTAAACAAATCTTCAGAATTACATCACTGATTCAACGATAAGAGGAGAGCTTCGCAAAAATGATTTTTTCGCAGCAAGCCATTCATCAACCAGCGTAATAGACGCAAACGGCTGAAGTTTGCCTACGAGTTCCAATCTGAGCCAAAGGATCTGAATTGATGTTATTATAACTGAAAAATTCAAATTTAATATATCTGAATTAGATGGCAAACAGACAGTGTAGAGAAGACCCAATAAGGAGATCGACATGGCTAATTTACGTCTGACTGTCAGGCTACAGAGACTCTACAAAAAAATTAGCACCACATGCCTTAAAAAAATTTGTTTTGAATTTCGTTTAAGTTACAATTATTGTAAGTTTTAATTTTAATTTTAAAATTTTTTAATTTTCTTTAATACAAAATTCTCAATTATACAAAAGTTCATTATATACAAGGTATAGGTATAGTTTTCATCCACAGATAAAACGGTGTTAGCGATATTGTAAGAATTAAATGTTTAAAGCCTATATTATTAAAATTAATTACATTGCAATCAGTTACAAAATAATATTGATTTAAAAATACTCTAAACTTAGGAAATTTTCTTTAATTGTGAAATTCTTGAAAACTTTCAGTATCTGCGGTAAGGTGAAATCTGATCAGTCGTAAATTTCCCATATAGTATTTGAAAATCAATTTGCATAGCTCCCACTTAGAGCAGTAAAATTCGTCATGTTGCTTCTTTATAATATATATAAAGGGTCCACCATCTAACGTTTTTTTTCAACTAGTGCTTATTTCGTGAATGGTAACACATATCTCATGTCCGATTTGACCGATAATTAGTTTTATCCTTCCTCTGAACGAATATGGTTGTGTATGTGCTTGAACAACGCTGGGAAATATTGCGACATTACTTTGAAAATCATGGTAATGTTGCAGAATGTATGCGAAAATTGCGTACGGATTTTGGAAGAAGAGAAGCACCGTCAGCTCCGTATGTTCGTTATCTTGTGAAAGAAGTGAAAGAAACTGGCATCCTCATCGATAAAACAAAGCGTGAAAACCCAAAAACAGTGCGTACACCCGAGAATATTGCTGCTGTGGCAGAAAGTGTGCGTGAAGCGCCATCAACATCAATTCACCGTCGTTCTCAAGAATTGAACATTTCGGAGGCATCATTGAGACGAATTTTGCATAAAGACCTTAGTATGACGCCACACAAAGTCCAATTGGTTAAGGAGTTGAAGCCAACTGACCATCCAATGCGTTTTCGCTTCGCTAAGTGGGCCTGCGATCGACTTACAGAAGATGCCGATTTTGCAAAAAAAAATCATCTTTGCAGATGAAGCACGCATACATTGAAAAGCCGATACACCCAAATCGAGTCACTGTTTGGTGCGGATTTTGGTCCAGAGGCATAGTTGGGTAATTTTTCTTCGAAAATGAGCAAGGAGTGGCCGTTACAGTCAATGGTGATCGTTATCGGGCCATGTTGAAATAATTTTTGTTCTCAAAACTTGAAGAGGAGGATATTGGCAACATTTGGTTTTAACATTTGGTTAAAAAAAGTTATTTGGCGGACCCTTTATATATATTAGGGCGGGTCGATTTGTAGGGAGGCAAAAAATCGCTCAAGTGACAAAGATAATCATATTCTAGGGATCAAAATAAGATACTTTGATTAAAGAACCATACCTCTAAAACGAATTCTGATGTCCCGACTTTTGACCTGTCTGTCTGTCTTCCATGGGCCAACCCCATTCCCCCTCATGCAATTGATCTGAAACTTGGCCCATAGGAGTCACGCATCCGATCGATCTTTTTGAATAACATAACATAGTCAAGGCGTATGATTATTATTTATTAGCAGAGTAGAAGATACGTATACGTATGAGTGTTAATTTTAATCTTAATATATAAAAACGTTGGTGCGTATGTTGGTACTCTAATAACTGTTGAACCACTAATGCTAGCGACTTCGTATTCATACCATATGTTCCTTTGGTTCTCCGATTTGCATAGCTTTTTTTTATACCCGATAGGTGGCGCTGGGGTCGAGATTTTCCCAAAAAATTTATTTACGGTCCAATTTTGCTCAAATTCGCAACATATATTATGTACATAAAACTAAAGTTGCTGACAAAGTTTTTCACCTGTAGGTGGCGCTGGTGTTAAAATATTCAAGAAAACGTATATTTTTTTTCAGTCATATTCATAATATTATTAAATGCAATGTATTTAAGGATTTTCGAGGGAGTTCGTGCTTTACTTTTGCCCGACACTCGGTATTAAAATTTAGATGCAATATGAAATCCAGATGTTTTCTTCAGGCCAGCAACGCGGACCGGACTCAGCTAGTATTAAATAAAATATAGTCAGCCCAATTTTAAACAAAAAATGGTGATGGGGGTTCTAGGAGGTGTTCCACTGGCATGGGTGGGTCGGCCCTCCAAATCTAGTGGGGGTCGATCATACATTTGGACTCGATTGGGCCACTCTAATTGGGTCAAAGTGAGACAGAAAGACAGACAGGTCAAAAGTCGGGACATCAGAATTCGTTTTAGAGGTATGGTTCCTCGGGAAAAAAGCTTATTTTGATCCCTACAATACGATTTTCCTTGTCACTTGGCCGATTTTTAAATCGACCCGCCTTATTATGTATACATTGTATTGAACTCCACATTCACTTATTGGTATAATTATATCCTATAACACTATGTGGTTTGGGTATAATGACTTTATGCTGCTGTTTGTAACTACAAAAAATATTTGACCTAGACCCATCTTTTATTATACCGGTCGACTCATAATTACATTCTGAGTCGATTTAGCGATATCCGTCCGTCCGTCTGTGTGTCCATGTAAACTTTGTAATCAAACTACAGGTCGCAAATATAAATATATTATGATGAAATTTGGCATAAAAGGTTTAATCAGTCATAAGATCAACACTGTTGATATTGGTGAAATTCGGTCCATGCTCAGACCTAGTCCCCATACAAATGACCCCTATGAAATCGACATAAATTGCCATAAGATCCATATTAGCATATAGATCTCAGTTAAATTGGGTTTGTATGCATTTATTGTATCCATTAATCAGTAGTCCAAAAATAATCCCTATTGGACAATTCTCAGTCATAGGCCCCATGTAGAGCTGCTTCCTGATCTTCACTTAAATCTATAAAAAACACGAATATGTTGCACATATTTTTTTCAAATTTGGTTTGTATATATTTTTTTTAAAATTTAAGTGACTTTATTAAATATGGTCAGGATCGGTCCATTTTTCAACCTAGTCCCCATATAAATATAGCACCCGATATGAACTTTTTCATATCTGCAGCCAAAATGATTAATAACAATGCCACTCCAATTAGTTGGACCGGAGGGTTAGGGTCTCTTAACAATGGTATAGGGTATCCTATAGTCGGTCTGGACCGCCTCTAATTTTCATACTTGTTTTTTATTTGGATATTATAGTAAAAGATAGTATTAACTCAAGCTGAGTGCCAACATAAACACGTAAGAAAACTATAGCCGGTCTAGACCGACTATACGATACCCTATACAATGGTTTAGAGATCCTATCTCTTCGGTCCAACAAATTAGATATAGAAAATAAGCATTAACCAAACTTGAGTGCTATTGTTATTAATTGTTTTGGCTGCAGATATGAAAAACTTCATATCGGGTGCTATATTTATATGGGGACTAGGTCGAAAAATGGAAAAATATACACAAACCAAATTTGAGATAAATCTGTGCGACATTTTTGTTTTTTGATAGATTTAAGTGAAGATCGGGAAGCAGCTCTAAATGGGGTCTATGACTAAGAATTGTCCAATAAGGATTTTTTTACTGGATACAATAAACACATACAAACCAAATTTGACTAAGATCTATGTGATAGTTTGGATCTTATGGCAATTTATGTCGATTCCATAGGGGTCATTTGTATGGGGCCTAGGTCTGAACATGGACCCATTTTCACCCATTTCAACGGCGTTCATCATATCGCCGATAAAATCTTACATGCCAAATTTCATCAAAATATATTCATATTTGTGACCTGTAGTTTGATTACAAGGTTTACATGGACACACATGCGGAAGGACGGACGGACGGACATCGCTAAAACGACTCAGAAAGTGATTCTGAGCCGATCGGCATAATAAAAGATGGGTCTAGGTCAAATATTTTTGGTAGTTACAAACAGCAGCACAAAGTCATTATACCCAAACCACATAGTGGTATAGGGTATAAAAATTAGTTATCTCGAAAATATACACGAGTAAACTTCATATAGAAATGTTTAGAATATATAACTTCGTTATGATAATTTTTGCCACAATTACATTTCTACACCAATATTTACCTCCCTAATACATGTAAGACAGAACACATGTTCAAACATGTATGTTTGTGTCTATGTTCCTCATTTAATGCCAATTCACTTGAAGGTTGTCACCGAACATATCTTTATCTCTGCCGTAACCATATTTGACAGTACGTGCTGTGGTTAACCAAAAAATTCTTTTAATTATTACATAATGATTATGACAACGATACTGAGATTTCAACCCAACTATCTATTGATATTGTCAATTGATTTTTAGAGCAGTTTTCTTTTTTCTTTAAGACCAAAAGCTTTACATTCAATCTATATATATATATATATATATTTTTTTTTTTTTTTGTTAATTTTGAACTTTCCATAACTTTCTTATAACTTTCTTAAATAATATTTTATCTTCTTTATGCATATGGCATGTTATTTCCCATAAAGTATATTTTGTTGTTCCAAACATCTTTCTTGTAAAATTTCTGTTTTCCTTAACTTCCAGATTTTCTTGTTCATTAAGTTTTCTTTACGTAAGTATATACTTTCCTTAAATTTGCCTGCTTGTTAATAGCTAAAGTGGATGTTACGCGTTAAAATATCGACTAACTTATGCAAGCACAAAAAGAAAACCCTAAGCGACCTTTCGCATATTTTGGTATTGTTAGCGTAATTTTTGATAGCAACTATTGAAAGTTACAGTGGATCCTATATTCAATAGTTGCATATTAAAGCTTTCAGTGAATTGAGAAACAAGTTTTGCAGGCTAAGTGAGACTCGCATTCTGGCTCGTTGCTTTTTCCAATAGTCTGTGGCCTCTTACTGCTACAATCGGAAGGCAGAACTCTGTAATCGTCACTGATACAAATAGATTTTTTGAGCTCGCTCGGGTTCAAAATAAAAGAAAAAATACAAATATTTTATTGGTATGAAATTTATTCAGTTTTCAAAGAAATTTTAATTTAATTTTATAATAAGTATATTTTTTAAGGTTTCTTTTCATAAATTTTTTCAGAATTTCAAGGCTGAAAAGGCCCTCTCGAGACTTGCGTAGCCGATATTACGAATGTAATTTGGGCAGCTTAATAAAAAAATGGCGTTTCCATATTACGATGCTCCCAAAAATGTGAAATCGTTTTTCTTTTCTCAGTCTTTGATATTTTTCATATCTTTCAATTCAATATATAATCAAGTTATCAGTCGAAGCGGTGACATTTACATATGAAGGATTTGATTTAGAAACCTTTCCTTCTCTTCAAGAACTTGCTCAAGCAATTCTTCATTATCTTCTGAAGAAGAGGATAATTTTCATACAAATCTCTTCTCCTCTTTCCAATTGTAAATTTTTATACCCTATACCACTATGTGGTTTGGGTATAATGACTTTGTGCTGCTGTTTGTAACAACCAAAAATATTTGACCTAGACCCATCTTTTATTATACCGATCAGCTCAGAATTACTTTCTGAGTCGTTTTAGCGATGTCCGTCCGTCCGTCCCTCCACCTGTGTGTCAATGTAAACCTTGTAATCAAACTACAGGCCACAAATGTGAATATATTTGGATGAGATTTGGCATGTAAGATTTTTTCTGCGTTAGGATGAACGCTGTTGAAATTGGTGAGAATCGGTCCATGTTCAGACCTGCCCCCATACGAATTACCCCTATGAAATCGACATAAATTGCCATAAGATCCCCATTGTCATATAGATCTTACTCAAATTGGGTTTTGTATGCGTTCATTACGTCCATTAATGAGTAGTCCAAAAATGATCCCTTTGGCCCCATATAGAGCTGCTTCCCGATCTTCACTTAAATCAATTAAAAAACAAAAATATTGCAGTGATTCTTCTCAGATTTTGTTTGTATATATTTTTGCAAAATACAAGAGACCTTACCAAACATGATCATGATCGGTCCATTTTTGGACCTAGGCCCCATATAGATATAGCATCCGATATGAACTTTTTCATATCTGCAGCCAAAAAAAATAATAAAAATCCCACTCAAATTTGGTTTTTGCTTATTTTCTATGTCCAGTTAGTTGGGCCTAAGAGATAGGGTCTCTGAACGCATGGTATAGGGTATCGTATAGTCGGTCTAGACCGACTATAATTT
Organism: Cordilura impudica; assembly: GCA_963682025.1. Classification (NCBI taxonomy): domain Eukaryota; kingdom Metazoa; phylum Arthropoda; class Insecta; order Diptera; family Scathophagidae; genus Cordilura; species Cordilura impudica. The sequence continues at coordinate 37,571,474 of OY821520.1, forward strand.
TCTTACTTGTTAAAAATTGGCATTGTTTTTAAAAAATGTTTTTTTTTTTCTCATCTTCAATATATTTGGGACTTAGCATTAACTTATATCTACTATCAAGACTTGCTGCTGCAATAAATAGTAAATTATTTATATATTATTTTTTTTTTATAATAATTACATATAATTCTTCTGAAAATATTTTTGTTTTGTAATCTTAGCTTTTATTTAAAACTAAGCCAGAGCCTGTAACTAATTTATCATATGCCGATGATGTCCCAAATTGTGTTTTAAAACGATTTGGAAACTTCCTTTATATTCCTTTAACATTTCTTTTTAATAAATCACTTAAACTTTCATATTTTTCTGAGTATTGGAAAACATCCTTTATTATTAAATTATTTAAATCTGGTAAAAAATCCGGTAACTCAAATTACAGAGTGATTTCTAAATTGAGCTCTATTCCAAAATTGTTTGAATAACTTTTAACTGATACATTTTCATATCAAGCAACTTCAATTCTTGCTCCTGAGCAACATGGTTTCCGTAAATTTTTTCTATCTGTTATTAATTTACCCGAACTTACAACGATTGTGAATGAAGCTTTTGTAAAGAAACAACAAACTGATGATATATATACCGATTTCAGTAACGCGTTTGACAGCGTAAACCACGATCTACGACTGCTTAAGATAGATCGTATGGGTTTCACTACTATGCTTATAAAATGGATTAATTCCTATTTAACTGGCCGAAAGCAATGTGCTAAATTTCGTAATGGTGAGTCAAAATCCATTAATGTTCTATCTGGTGTACCTCAAGGAAATCATTTGGGCCCGCTTTATATTTACACTATTTATTAAAAATCTTCCTTCAGCTATTAAATTCTCTAATTCTCTGATGTATGCGCATAATGTTTTAATATTCTACTCATTTAACAATATCGACGAACAATCTCGTTTACTGTTAGATATTAATAATTTCACAACATTGTGTAAAATAAACTTAATTGACTTTAATGTAAAAAATGTAAATATAAGGTGTTTAAAAGACTTTCTCCCGTTAACGGCTTGCATACTATGAACAACGACCAATTACAAATTTTCGAAACATTTAATGATCTTGATGTTTTATTGGATAAGCATCTGTATTTCCGAAAACATATCTCAATAACAACTAACAAGGCATCTGGTGTACTTAGACTTATCAAACTTTGTGAGAAAGATTGTTCTGATCCATACGCAACAAGACAATTTTTCACTACAATTGTAAGACTTATTAAAGAATATGGATTTGTAGTTTGGGACCCTTTTTATACTTTACGTTCTAACTTAACCCATTTCCATCCTCTGTTCGCACTTGCGAACAAAAAAATTGATTATTTTGAGCGGTAAAATTTTCTTTTTTATTGAATTTTTATTATTAAGTTTTTAATGCATAAATATTGTACATATTGTTAGCTTAAAGAAGTGATAAATAAATATATTATTAATTATTTTTTTTACGCTATTAGCCATTTTGTGACACCACCTTTTTCAGAGGTTTGTTATTTTACTATTTACACGTAAAAATTTTGCGAAAATAAATATGCAGATTTATCGACAACAAATGAAAGAAAATATCAGAACAAAAAACAAACAAAAAATTCCAGGGAACATATTTCAGCTAACGGTAAACGTTGTTTGTTGTGTTTTTATAAGCTAGTCAGACCTATGTTTTCTTTAATGTAAATAAAAATGCATTTATTTTACAAGTTTTTTTTCGAAGTTTCGTCAATTATTTGTTGACTTTCTCAAGAGACGTATTAACATAAATATTTTTAAATCACATTTAAATTAATTCTATTTTACATTAAACACAAAATACAAAAACATTAAACATTTAACATAAAATTTTTTAATAAACACGGCCTAAAATATAATATCACAGTCACATTGTTGTTCGCAAGCGCGAACGTTGGCTGCTATTCAACATGTAATTTTTTGGATGTAAAACATGTGTGACTTACGTAGGAGCTACACATATAAGTAAAACTGTCTGAAAATACACGTTACGGTCTTTTACTAAATCTAATCTTATTTGGGGAATAATAAATTCACACTTTAAGAAAGTTTTATGTTAATAATTAACAGTCCTAAAGGCTAAAACATTTTATTTTATTTTTTATTATTTTATTATTCCCCAACTAAGATATGTAACAGAAACGAAGATGAGCCTACTCAGGATATAATTTTTGATCAAGCTTCTACATCTGCAGCAGCCCTGCCTCCAACAAAACGAACGAAAATTGCAGATCGTACCTTACGCGTAATCAAAGAACATATGTGGACACAAATAAATGATAGATCAAAAACTTTCAATTTCCTTTAAAACCAAATACGGATAAATTACTTGAAGTTCAAGTGAAGCTATTTGCTGATATAAAAGAACTGTCACCATTGCAGCTCTTTGAAAAATTTTTTGATCGTCAAATGCTTGATTTAGTCATGAATGAATCAGATATCTACGCGCAACAAAAAATGATTGACATTTCATTGAATGAAAATAAATTGCGACATTTTTTAGGAATTCTGATTTTATCAGGATTCAACATGTTGCCTTCAATTGAAGACTATTGGTCAAATGATCCATGACTAGGGAATCCTATTGTTATGCAGAGTATGTCACGAAAATTGTTAAAATATATCAAACGAGCTATTCATTTTAACAGTAATTTGGATCAAAGTGACAAGATGACAAAGGTAAAAAAAATTTCTAATGAGATTTAAATGTATGATATTTTTTTCTTTATTTATTTATTCTCCAGGTTAGACCATTAATTGATATGGCAAACCAAAAATTCATGCAGTGTCGCGTATGGAGTGCCGATTTGTCTATCGATGAACAAATGGTTCCATATTTTGAATGCCACTCATGTAAGATGTACATACGAAACAAACCAATCCAGTTTGGTTACAAATTGTGGTGTCTTTGCTCTGCAAGCGGCTATCTGTATACCTGTATACCGTATGCCGATGCCAGCGACAATTATGATCGCCAAATCGGTTTGGGCGCAGACGTTGTACTAAGGCTATTGGGAAATGTCGAAAATCCTCATAGACATAGAGTTTACTTCGACAATTTTTTCACGTCCCATCAGCTGATGTGTTTGCTGAGTTAAAAAGCAAATTTCTGCATCTGAAACTGTCCGCAACAACAGAATTGGTAAAGCACTGTTAACAACAGGAAATCAATTAAACCGTGGTCAGTCTGATTTCAAATTCGATAAAGCTAATGATGTACTAGTTTGTCGTTGGGCTGATAACAAGGAAGTGAGAGTCTGTACAAACTTTGACCAAATTGAGCCAATGCACTCCGTAAAGAGATGGAAAATTCGAAAATTATCAGCAGCCACGTATGTTTTACAATTATAACCAAGGCATGGGGTCGTCGATTTACAGGACAACGCGGTGCATAACTACAGAATACACATCCGTTCAAAAAAGTGGTATTGGCCTTTATTTATTTCTATATTAAGCTCTTCTGTTTTCAACGCATGGATGCTACATTGCTTTGTTGCAAAGGAAAAAAAACGAAAAAGCAATGCCATAAAAAAATTTTCGCGTGATAATAGCAAAAGAACTTTTATTGTCATGTAAAAGAGAAGACGATTCTCCAGAATTTTCACCACGTAGAACGCCAAGAGTGGATTGCGAGCACATTCCCGTCGAGCAGAAAGACGGCAAACCCAGACGCTGTAGATTGAAATCATGTGGAAAGCCAATAAAATGGATGTGCAAAAAATGTAATCTTCATTTGCGTCTTAAGTGCTTTGAAGCATATCACAAAAATTTATTTTCTATAACAAAAACTGTAACCTTTTTTCTTAATAAATATACTTACTTTAACCATAATAAAAATGTGTTAAAATTGATTCTTATATCAGTTTTACTTATTGAAATACGAAAAACAAGATCATTTAAACTTTTTACCAGCAATGAATAATAATGTCGAATAGCGGCTAACGTTCGCGCTTGCGAACACCATGTTCTAACGATCTCAGGTGAACTAGATGAATTCTAACAACGGATTTGAGTTCAGAAACCTCTAGTTAGCTAAGATCTTAAATTTCATTCAAATCGGATGACATTTATGTTTTACGGCCGGAAATGGGTTAATGGATTCCAATTACCAATTACCCTCTTATAGAAGCCGTCTTGCTCTTATAAAGCTTCGTAAGCCCAAAAGTCGAAGAAAAATGTTCAATCTGATTCATGGTAATTTAAACTTCCAATTTCTCCTCGGCAGAATCAATACAAATACCTCACATCGCACATTACGGTATTTCCAGTTCGTTACTGTAAAATATTTTCGCACAAATTATCAGAATCACTTTCTGAGTTGATTTAGTGATGTCCGTCAATCCATCCAACCGTCCATCCGTCTGTGTCTCCATGTAAACCTTTTTAATCAAACTACGGGGTGCAAATATTAAAATATTTTGATGAAATTCAGTATATAAGTTCCACTGGCCATAGGAAGAACGCAACTGAAGTTGGTCCAAATTCTGTCCATGTTCAGACCTAGTCACCATACAAATTACCCCTATGAAATCGGCATAAATTGCCATAAGATTCAAATTATCATATAGATCTCAGTAAACTTGGGTTTGAATGTGTTTATTATGTCCATTAATCAGTAGTCCAAAAATAATGTCTATAGGACAATTCTTAGTCATAGGCCCCATATAGAGCTGCTTTCCGATTTTCACTTAAATCTATCAAAAAACAAAAATATTGCACAGATTTTCTTCAAATTGGGTTTGTATATATTTTTTCACAGTTTAAGTGACTTTACTAAATATGGTCAGGATAGGTACATATTTCGACCTAGTGCCCATATAGATATAGCATCCGATATGAACTTTTTCATATCTGCACCCAAAAAAATTAATAACAATGCCACCCAAATTTGGTTTATGCTTATTTTCTATATCGAATTAGTTGGATCGAAGAGATAGGGTCTCTAAACCAGGGGTATAGGTTGTCGATAGTCGGTCTAGACCGGCTATAAATTCATACTTGTTTTCTGTTTATTTCTTTCGTCTATGTGAATGCCATTCTGTACGGTGAACGCTGTTGTTGTCAATGGAGCTGTAGATGACATTGTTATTATTCGTGTGAATTGCTTAAATGTTGATAATTCTGATTGGCTGTCCATGTTGTTGTACTTTTCTAAATAGTTCTTTGCCCACAGTTGATCAAAAATTATGTGTTTTTCTACGTTTTAGCTTTGTCGGATCTTTTCGAACAAATGTAATTAAATTTTAAATTTAACGAAAAGAATGATTTTTTTCTGTAACTTATTTAAAAATATGCAACCATTGTCGCGGATCGAATTATGAAGCATGAATAGGATATGAAACCAAATGTTTATACAGCAAGAACTTTTTATTAAATCCTATACTGCTATGTGATAAGGGTATAATAAGTTTATATTGGTGTTTGTAACTACGTAAACCATTTGCCGTAGACCCATTTTTTATTATATCGATTGAGGCCGTCCATCCGTCTGTATATCCCTGACAACCTCACATTAAAATATCTATATATTTTTTTATAAAAGCTGTTATTTGAGCTTTTATCGTCCATAGGCCCGACTAAGTTGGAATCGGTGAAAATCGGTGCATGCTCAGACATAGTCCAAATATAAATGACCCCTATGAGGTCGACTTAAGTTGCCATAAGATCCAAATTATCATATAGATATAAGTCACATTTAGTTTATACACTTATTACAAAAATAAACTTATTACAAACCATGTCATAGACCCATATTCAGCTAGTTCCCGATCTTCGCTTATATATTTCAAGAAAAATAAAAATATTATATTGGCTTTTCTCAAATTTGCTTTGTATGTGTTTTTTCAAAAATAAGTAGTTTTACCAAACATGCATGGACTACGTCCTTTTTTCCACCGTGTGTCTACTTAAATATTGCATTCATTATGAATTTTTTCATATCTGTATGCAAAAAAAAAAGATAACGTTCCACTCAAATTTACTTGGTGCCTTGCTGCAGTGTTTAAACTATAAAGAACAACAATTTTCAGTGTAATTGCACAGTGTAATTTTGCATTAAACTCGAAAAACATTTAATTTTAAATTATTGCTTTTCTCTTGAGACAAGTGTTTATCTATAACTTATTAATATTATAGAAGGTGATTTCTTGTGACGTCTCCCAGACCCTAAGTTACCAAATGATTTTGGCAAAACATATACCATTTGGATAGTATTTCTTTACAGATGTGTACCATCTTTAGAGACGTGTACCAGCTGGTTAATAATTTAAAGTTGCTACTAACACAAAACTTCAAACAAATAACTATGCAATGCTTTGTGTGTGTTTATACCCTATACCACTATGTGGTTTGGGTATAATGACTTTGTGCTGCTGTTTGTAACTACCAAAAATATTTGATCTAGACCCATCTTTTATTATACCGATCGGCTCAGAATCACTTTCTGAGTTGTTTTAGCGATGTCCGTCCGTCCGTCCGTCGGTCTGTGTGTCCATGTAAACTTTGTAATCAAACTACAGGTCGCAAATATGCATATATTTTGATCAAATTTGGTATGTAAACTTTTGTCGGCCATAGGATGGACGCTATTGAAATTGGTGAAATTCGGTCCATGTTCAGACCTAGTCCCCAAATGACCCCTATGAAATTGACCTAAATTGCCATAAGATCCAAATTATCATATAGATCTTAGTAAAATTGGGTTTGTATGTGTTTATTGTATCCATTAATCAGTAGTCCAAAAATAATACCTATTAGACAATTCTTAGTCATAGGTCCCATATAGAGCTGCTATCCGATCTTCACTTAAATCTATCAAAAAAACAAAAATGTTGCACAGATTTTTCTCAAATTTGGTTTTTCAAAATATAAGTGACTTTGTCAAATATGGTCAGAATCGGTCCATAATTTGACGTAGTCCACTTATAAATATAGCACCCGATATGAAATTTTTCATATCTGCAGCCAAAAAAATTAATAACAAATTTGGTTTTTGCTTATTTTCTATATCTAGTTATTTGGACCGAAGAGATACGATTTCTAAACCATGGTATAGGGTATCGAAGGGTCGGTCTAGAGTTATGTTCCTTTTTCCTTTCTAAATAAAACACAATTAATTATTTATTTAACTTTAATTGTCCTTATTTATTTAATAAACTTTAATTGTTCTTATTTATTTATTAAACTTTAAATGTCCTTTTTTTAAATTTAACTTTAAATATCCTTATTTATTTGTTGAACTTTCAATGTCCTTCTTTATTTATTTAATTTTTATTTGTTGCGCTTGGCTTGAAATCTTGTTTTGAATTTGTAAATTGGTGATCGATTCTCGTTGATATACGTAAATCAATTACAATTATTTATGTTCGAAAAAATCGTGTAAGATCATGATTGGTCAAGTATTTTCTTATCCTTTCTTACGCACTGTACGTATGAAAGCAAAAAAAATATTTGCGGGAATATAAGTATGTAAATATATGTATATAGATTTACATACATATTACTAGCTTTCTCATTCTTCATGCCCAATTTTCTTTCACTTAGTAACAAAATAATTTACTAAAGCTAGCTTGTGCATGTTCGATCATGTCGATAGCGGTATATATACATGTGTACGAGTGTATGTACATATACATGTAGGTTTAAAACGAAAGCTATAAAAACAAGATTCTGCATTCTCAATCATAATACTTAGCAACAATAAAATATATGTAACAAATCAAATGCCGTTATTATTTTTGACTTTTTATAAATATTCAAAGCAAGCAAGCACTTGGCAACAAAATAATTACATATGGTTAAAAGGTTATGGTAGTATACAAATTATATTAAGGGTATTCATTATTAGTATAAATATATAAACATATACATAACGTATGTAGGTGCATATAACTCTAGACCGATTATAATTTTCTTTCTTGTTTTGAGTTGTCTTATAAAATTATTTATTAAGAAACCCATTTATTTATCTTCTGTGTGTTCAACAAATATTTATAATGAAATTTAATGAATTTAATTTAAGTATTCATTATTTTTTATATTTATAGATTTAAAAAACAATGAAAGAAAAAAAATGAAAAACAAATTAAAATTTTCTGAAATTTGCATTCGAATTTGGAGTGCTGGGCTCCGCTAGCTTTAATTTAATATTTATTGTATTTTTATAAAAACAGTTTTTTATACAGAAAAAATTAATTTCTTGATGAAGAATACATAATAGTCCGTAAATTGTTGTACAGAGTCTTTATAGCCTAATTAATTACGCTGTGTGCATTTTTCTAACTTGACGCACCCATTATTTGTTTAATGATCGTTTTGAAATCACAGTCGTCTATCGACATGTCTTTACAAGATAAGCTCGCAATCAAGCTCAAAGCAGCAATATAAATGATGGAATTGGTGAAAGTTGATTCAAATATCAAGCTTGAATCTGTATGATGTACACTATTTAATATATCGGGGGCTTGTAATCAAAGCGTGCCATCTGAAATTTTCATTAAAATTTCTTTTTTATATGTTGCCCATTTATTTAAATTATTTGTTTATATGACTTTTAGAATAAATATAATGAAATATATTTCCTTCGGCACAAAAGCATTTTATTTCCTTTTAGCTCGATGCATTTATTCCAGCATACTTTCAATATTCCTATAAACAGAAGATAATAATTATTTGTCACACACCTTATGGTTGGCCTCAACCAGCCGCAATTATTTACTATATTTTGAATTAATTTTAAGTTATTAAAAGTAAAGCAAAACTACTAAAAGCATTTATTTGTTTTGTTGTTGCACACAGAATGATCAATTTGACATTAATGTAAATGACTTTAACCTCTACCGGCATACAAATTTATTAAATTTTTCGTATGTTTACAGATACACCATGTTTCATCGCTAGACGATAATTTTAATCGAATAAAAAGATAGGCAAACTCATTTGATATTTTTTACAAGGGCCATTGTGTGTTATATAAAACTTACGTATTTATATAGAAATATGGCGCGAGGAACACACACCGCACTTGTATGTAAATTATTTATTTATCTTTCTAAAAGCTGGGGCTAGCGACTTACGATACCTAACACAATATTTGGGCATATGCTCTTCCTGTCGCAATTTTGAGGTTTTTCTAGAATGTTTTTCTAGAAAAATAATTCCCAACTTCTTTGCTGATAATGATTACTCTTGTTTAGTGTATGTCCTCGGCCATAAGAAGTTTTTATCTAATGCACGGGCATACTAACTGGCAAGAATATGTTCTGCTCGTAACGTTACTGGCAACCGTTAAGAGAGGAATCTTCGCGTACCCCCTGCGTGCAGTGGAAAATAGATATAATATTATTGACAAATGTCTGACTAAATCTCTACCTAGTAGGAGTGAAATTATCATATCAAGTCATATGGTCATTAGGGTGGCCTTTAATAAAAAAAGTGTACAAACTCTCGGTTTCACCACCTAGAGATATGCGAGTAGCAAAAAAACTGAGAAATACAAAGTTTTGGGTCAATCAAAAAAATTTTTAAAAGTGCCTCAACGCGACTGAAAATTTCAAGTGTGTTCATATGGTGAAAATATGACTTGTTTTCAGATGTTAGGAAAATTTCGTTCTATAATTTAATTTTTTTGACAAATCGCAATCAGTACGAAGTCATCTTTTCAAAAAGCTTTAGAACTTCAAAATCGAATAAAATCTCGCCAAGAAATAGCAAATGTCCCAGACCACTTTTGTGTTAAAAAACTCTAGGTCATGAAATGTGATGAACATTTTTTCAACTTTAACAAATTGATTAAAGCCACAATTTTTTTAGTCTCTATACCTACAAGTACTCAGATATGAAGCACTGTTTTAGTAACACGTTGTTAACCTATTGCGAAATGAGACCAAAAATTGAAAATTTTTTTGATAAAATTTTGAAAACAACCTTTTTAAGTTTTAAAAATTTTCTTAAACAAAATAAAAAAACAAGTAAGAAAATTATAGTCGGTCTAGACCGACTATACGATACCCTATACCATTCGTTTAGATACCCTATCTCTTAGGCCCAACTAATTTAATATAGAAAATAAGCATAAACCAATTTTGAGTGGCATTTTTATTAATTTTTTTGGCTGCAGATATGAAAAACTTCATATCGGATGCTATGTCTATATGGGGACTAGGTCCAAAAATGGACCGATCCTGACCTTGGTTGGTATTTTGCGAAAATATATACAACCAAAATTTGAGATGAATCAGTGCAATATTTTTGTTTTTTGATAGATTTAAGTGAAGATCGGGAAGCAGCTCTATATGAAGCCTATGACTAAGTGTTGTCCCATAGGGATCGTTTTTGGACTATTCACTAATGGATGTAATTAACACATACAAACCCAATTTCACTAAGATCTATACGACAATTTGGATCTTATGTCAATTTATGTCGATTTTATAGGGGTCATTTGTATGGGGGCTAGGTCTGAACATGGGCCGATTCTCACCAATTTCCACAGCGTTGATGCCATGGCCGGTGGCATCTCATATGCCAAATTTCATCAAAATATATTCATATTTGCGACCTGCAGTTTGATTACAAGGTTTACGTGGACACACAGACGGACGGACGGACGGACGGATATTGTTAAATCAACTCAAAAGGTGATTCTGATTCGATCGGTACAATTAATGATGGGTCTAGGTCAAATATTTTTGATTGTTACAAACAGCAGCACAAAGTCATTATACCCAAACCACATAGTGGTATAGGGTATAAAAATTGATCTGGCACTTTAAAGTTTTCCTAAATATATGTCAGATATTAACTGTTTGAATTTTTAAATAAATTCCTCTGCAAGAATTTTTTTACAAAGAATTTCTTTTTGAGGATTTCGAGAAAAATTAAGTTTTTGTGAAATATTCAGTAAATGTACTCTTTCTAAAGACTTTGTGTCAAAAATGTATTACTTTTCTACTTTTAAATGTTATATTTTGCCTTAATCACCTAGGTTTTTTGAAAAAAATAATATGACCCCATTAACCCTTTTGGACTTTGGGTCGCATATGACCCCAATCTAATGAAAGACAATTTATTTTAAAAAATCAAATATTTTTAAGTATTGTTGAATTTCTAGAAGTGATGCTTTAAATATAACAACCAAATGTGCAAGTCTTTAATGCTAAAAATTTTTAATAAATCGAACAGCCTTAACCCATTCCTTCCTTGCCGAGGCCAAACTATGAATTTTGCCATATTTAAAAAAATAAATTGTTCTAGTAATTTTGTATATTTTTATGAACTACGAAAAACTTGTACTGTATAATATTGGATTAGAAAGATCACAGAATGTCATGTCTGTCACTATGGCTCAACATTTTTTTATAACACTGTATTTTAAAACAAAATTTTTTTCGTTTATAGGCAAAATTATAATGTAAAGAATTTTGAAGCATTCCGTTCTTTCCTCCTGATTTTTTTTTAAATATTTTGGAGCCAATTTTTCCCTATCTAAAATTTGTATAATATATATCGCACCTGTATCTCTAAAGTGAGTCAACTCAAAGTTTACAAATTTTCAGTGGAGGCAAAAAACGTTTTTTTAATATTTACTATAACATTTAAGAACAGTTGTTTCATTGCTAAGAATTGCGAAAAATAAGTATTCAACAATAGCAGTAGTAGCGATTTTTTCAGTGATCATAAAAAATAGCATGTTTTTTGGGTGCAACTCAAAATATGTCTTTTTAGTGGATTATAAAGAAGCTACGCTTATAACACAAAGAGGGTTACAACTGAATTTTTTTTATGAAAGACTAGAAAAACCGATGTAAAATTTTTACAGTGGTAGATATGGCCACTGTGTATCGTTTTCTTGCGAAAGGTGAACATTGAATAATTTTGAGTTGACTCACTTTAGAGGTAGAGGTGCAATATGTGTTATTTGATTAAAATTAAGAGTGGTATGCACTGATTCGAGATCGAATTAAATCAATCGAAATTCAATTCATTTTTCGCTATAGAATTTACGACTTTCTACGTCGTTTCGATATAATCATCATTTGTTTTTGAATGACATTACAAAAATATTTTAACGATTTTTTTAAACTTCATAGTTCTAGTATAATAATAAATATAATAATTAATAATCGCAATATTTTCAATTAAACCGTCCAGTTTGTGTTCATCAGAAGCTTAACTTAATTATTACATAATATGATATATTGCATTGATATTTATGTACTTTAATTTCTAGAATTTGATAAAATATATATATAAACAAATGCTTCATCTATAAATTAAAACATACACACAAAGTTTTTCTTTTGCATCTCCAAAAATTTACTCGTTAACGTCGATTTCGTTTTTCGTATCTTTTCGCGGAACTCATTCTCGACGTAAAATGAGTTTTATCTGTAAGACCTTGTGTTGTCTTTATATTCTTTATCAGGAGATTTAATTTATTAACTTTGAAAGAGAAGTTTTCTTAGAATTATAATATGTCAAATAAAAAAATAATTTCGATAGAAATATGTTGTTATGAATGTGACATTTAACCCACCCCCCACCGTAAAAATTATGAAATGTATTAACTAAAATACATCAATTTCCTAAAACATTCTGAATAACCGATAAGTTTTTTTTTTAAATCCATTTGAATTAAATGTATGTTTGTGCGCTTGTTTTTGTTCCACATTTATACTCGTAGTTATATGGAAAATTGTATGCAGATATTAGAAAATTTTTGCATGTAAATTTTTTGTTGTTCTTGTTTTCTTTGTACTTGTTATCTGATGCATAATTTTCAATTTTGTTTTCAGTTAGAAAGAACATTTTGTTTTTGCAAACAAATTTATTTTGTTATAATTAAAATTTCAATTTGAATGAACATCAGACAAAAAAACATATTTTTGTAATTTTAAAACATATTAAATTTATTATGTTTCTTTTCAACAACAAAATTTAATATTTTTTCTCATATTGTTACATTGAATTTCACTATTTCACATGCGAATAAATAAAAACAAATAGTTTTCAACGAATGACAGATTCTGATCATTTAGTTTTATTTATAAATTTGTTTTTATACCCTATACCACTATGTAGTGAGGGTATAATAAGTTTGTACTGATGTGTGTAACTAGCAAGAATATGACATAGATCCATTTTTGATGTGTAAACATCTATACGCGCAGGGGGGTAAAAATCAATTTCACAATGCAATCACAAAAACAACGTAACATGTAAGACGTAAAACAAAACCGGTGTGACTTATGATTGTAATGAAAAATAAAAAATGAAAAATTAAGAATTAAAAATTAAAAATAAAAAATGAAAAATAAAAAATGGAAATTGAAAAATAAAGAATGAAAAACAAATAAATTAAAAAAGAAATGAAAAATTAAAAATGAAAAATGAAAAATAAAAAATGGAAAATGAAAAATGAAAAATGAAAAATAAAAAATGAAAAATGAAAAATGAAAAATAAGTAATGGAAAATGAAAAATAAAGAATGAAAAACAAATAAAATAAAAAAGTAATGAAAAATGAAAATTAAGAAATAAAAAATAAAAAATTGAAAATTAAAAATAAAAATAAAAATGCGATATGAAAAATGAAAAATAAAAAATTAAAAATGAAAATTTAAATTAAAAAATTAAAAATGAAAAATAAAAAACGAAACATGAAAAATGAAAAATGAAAAATTAAAAAAAAAAAAATTAAAAATATGAAATAAAATGAAAAATTAAAAAATGAAATAATATAATGATAAATGAAAAATGAGAAATAAAAAATGAAAAAAAAAAAAACGAAAAATTAAAAATATAAAACGAAAATTAAAAAGTAAAAAATGAAAAACGAAAAATGAAAAATGAAAAATGAAAAATTTAAAATGAAAAATGAAAAATGAAAAATGAAAAATGAAAAATGAAAAGTGAAAATGAAAAATGAAATGAAAAATGAAAAATTGAAAAATAAAAAGTTAAAAATATAAAATGAATAATGAAATATAAAAATAAAATATGAAAAATATAAAAAGAAAAATAAAAAATGAAAAGCAAAAAATCAAAAGTGAAAAATAAAAAGTTAAAAAATAAACACGAAAAATTAAAAATGAAAAATGAAAATTGAAAAATGAAAAATGAGAAATGAAAAACGAAAAATGAAAAATGAAAAAAAAAATTTAAAAATGAATAATGAAAAATAAAAAATGGAAAATGCAAAATAAAGAATGAAAAACAACAAAAAATAAAATAAAAAAGTAATGGAAAATGAAAAATGAAAAATAAAAAATAAAAAATGAAAAATGAAAAATGAAAAATGAAAAATAAAAAAATGAAAAATAAAAAATGAAAAGCGAAAATGAAAAATTAGCAAGTAAGAAAATTATAGTCGGTCTAGACCGACTATACGATACCCTATACCATGCGTTTGGAAACCCTATCTCATAGGCCCAACTAACTGGACATAGAAAATAAGCAAAAACCAAATTTGAGTGGGATTTTTATTAATTTTTTTGGCTGCAGATATGAAAAAGTTCATATCGGATGCTATATCTATATGGGGACTAGGCCCAAAAATGGACCGATCCTGACCATGGTTGGTAACGTCTCTTGTATTTTGCAAAAACATATACAAACAAAATTTGAGAAGAATCAGTGCAATATTTTTGTTTTTTAATAGATTTAAGTGAATATCGGGAAGCAGCTCTGTATGAGGCCAAAGGGATCATTTTTGGACTACTCATTAATGGATGTAATGAACGCATACAAACCCAATTTGAGTAAGATCTATATGACAATTTGGATCTTATGGCAATTTATGTCGATTTCATAAGGGTAATTTGTATGGGGCTAGGTCTGAACATGGATCGAATTTCACCAATTTCAATAGCGTTCATGCCATGGCTGATAAAAGCTTATATACCAAATTTCATCAAAATATATTCATATTTGCGACCTGCAGTTTGATTACAAGGTTTACATGGACACACAGACGGACGGACGGACGGACGGACATTGTTAAATCAACTCAAAAAGTGATTCTGATTCGATCGGTATAATTAAAGATGGGTCTAGGTCAAATATTTTTGGTTGTTACAAACAGCAGCACAAAGTCATTATACCCAAACCACATAGTGGTATAGGGTATAAAAATGAAAAATGCAAAATGAAAAATAAAAAATGAAACATAAAAAAAATTTAAAATAAGAAATAAAAAATAAAAATAAAAAATGGAACATACAAAATGAAAAATAAAATATGAAAAATGAAAAATAAAAAATTAAAAATATAAAATGAAATTAAATAATGATAAATTAAAAATAAGAAATAAAAAATAAAAAAATAAAAATGAAAAATAAAAAATGAAAAATAAAAAATGAAAAACGAAAAATGAAAAATGAGAAATAAAAAATGAAAAAAAAAATTAAAAATGAAAAATGTAAAACGAAATGTAAGAAATAAAAAATAAAAAATTTAAAATGAAAAATGAAAAGTGAAAAATGAAAAATTAAAAATGAAAAGTGAAAAATGAAAAATGAAAAATGAATATTGAAAAATGAAAAACGAAAATTGAAAATTGAAAAATAAAAAGTTAAAAATATAAAATGAAAAATGAAAAATAAAAATAAAATATGAAAAATATAAAAAGAAAAATAAAAAATGAAAAGTAAAAAATCAAAAGTGAAAAATAAAAAATGAAAAAATAAAAACGAAAAATAAAAAATTAAAAATGAAAAGTGAAAAATAAAAAACCAAAGTGAAAAATAAAAAATGAAAAACGAAAAATTAAAACTTAACCAGTTCTAATAATATATAATAAAAAAAAAAAATTAAAAAAACCTTAAAAACTAGATATTTACACATCTCCACTGTGATCAGACTCGCATGATTCTTCTATTATACTGATCGAACCAGAATTACATTCTTAGTCGATTTAAAGTGGCCATCTGTCTGTATGTATATTGTTTAATAAAACTGTAGATCGCAAACATATATATAAAAGGTGTCTTTTGACCGTAGATGTATTCTTTATTTCAATAATTTTTTTTTTTTAATTCAAAATTTACAAATTACGCCTCAGCGCCATAAGAGGCTTTGTAGAGGCTAGATAGTAGGCACATATTATTATAGTACATGTATAATTTTAAATAATATACATATATATGTTAATATATACAAAACTAAAACAAATTGCACAATATTGAGAAAAGAAATAAATAAAAATTAAAGCTGTAATTTAATTTAGTTTGTAAGAAGTATTTCCACATTTTGTAGCAAGTATTGTTTCAGACTTTTAAAAGAAGATAATACGGAAATATTTTTTAAGCTATCTGGCAATTTATTATACTCATTTGGTCCAGAAAAACCAATACGTTGTTTCGTTAATTCAAGGCAACATCTTACCACGCTTAAGTTCTGAGAATGTCTTGTGATTCTTCCAGTATGCGAAATATTTTGGTGAAACTGTATGGTGTGCGATCCAATACAATTTATACATTTAAAAACGTGTATAAGTAATTGCTGCTTGTACAGACCTCGAACAGGAAGAATGTTAGTTGCATACGTTTTAAACAAATCCACGGTACTATTACGTAGCGGTAGATTGAAGAAATTTTAAGTGCCTTATTTTGTGCCGATTGTAACGATTTTAGAGATGATGTTATTTTGACACCATAAGTTATGGGAAGATAGGTTAGATACGAGTGAACTACAATTTGTACAAATTGGAAGATTCAGGTTATCGTATGGATAGAGATATGATTTATTGTATGTATATCTGTGTATTATATCCACTCACTATATGCCCAATCTACACTTAAATCTATTAAAAAACAAAAATATTACACAGATTTTTTTCAAATTTCAATTTTATAGGGTTTTCAGAAAATTAAGGAACTAAATTTGGTCATAATCGGTCCATATCTGGACTAAGTCCACATATAAAAATAACATCATATAAAAACATTCTCCTACATGCACGCCACAAATTAATGACAGTACTACTAAAATGTGGTTTATGCTTATTTCTTTTCTATATCCAGTTATTGCTTAAGCAAAATCCAAGATTATAATTCGACACTCATATTATAGTGTATCAGGTAGTTAGTCTACATCGACTATAATTTTCTTACATGTTTATTTAAATTTTGGTCTGTCAATATTTCGTTGTATATACATATTTATTATGCGGTCTGGTAGTGCACATACCACATAGCTCTATTAATGAATATTTAACAAAAGGTTACACAATTGTTTAAAATGAGACAAGGACGTATTTAGTATAATTTACTTACACACAAGTGGAATATTTTGAATGTGCATTATTTGAAACCTTTATATACTCATATAGTTACGCTCATAACTAACTCACTGACTGACTCCCCAGTATGTAACGCTGTATGATAAACAGTTAGTTAGTTCATTACTTGGAGCTAGGAACTTGAAGATTTAAATCTATCTGAAATGTATATATATTTTTGGCCAAAATATTTATCCATAAAAAATGCATTTCCTTAAAAACGTAAATTTTCTTAAAAAAGTTTCTTTATTTAAAAGTACATTTTCGAAAAAATCATTTCTTATAAAGTTTATTTTCTTTGAAAAAAACTCCCTAAATTGGATGTGTAGAATCTTTGAATCTTTGATACCCTCCACCTAGATTTTACGTTTACCTAGACTTATTGCAAAATAATTGATAAAAATCAATTCTAAATTTACATTTTATACACAATGGTGCCCGACTTACACTATTTTTAACACATACCTGATCAAGATAATGACAAACAACATTAAATTTCATAAGTAAATGGGTTATTATATGAACGAGCGTGATTTCAACAGAAAGATAGACAGCCGGACAGATGCGCAGACGGACATACGGACGGACAGACAGATGAATAGGCTACCATCGCTATATCGACTAGAGTTATATAAAGGATCCAGAACAAATGTACTTTGAAGGGTCGCAAAATAATTTTTATGTGCCCTTGAAACGGAATTACATAATGATATATACCAGGGGTGGGCACGTAAATGGCTTGTTGGGCCAAATTTGGAATTTCACCTAATAACGGTGGGCCGCACTATTATATTTCTGTAGCAAAAAAAAAAAATACCGATGTTACGGAGAACATTTTTTGTATAATATGTTAACCCTTTAACTCCTCAAGTTATGGGTCATTTTTGCTCTTCTTTCGAAAAGAGCAAAAAAACCATTAAAACAGGGATTTAAGCGGTTAAAATGTGCCGCATAAATATTCGCCGTGAAATTTAACTATAAGTCTCTGAATACACCGCAGAATCACTTTCTGAGTCGATTTAGCGATGTCCGTCCGTCCGTCCGTCTGTCAGTCCGCCTTTCCAAAAATAATCCCTGTAGGACAATTCTTAGTCATAGGCCCCATAAAGAGTTGCTTCCCGATCTTCACTTAAATCTATCAAAAAACAAAAATATTGCACAGTTTTTATTCAAATTTGATTTGTATATATTTTTTCAAAATATTAGTGACTTTACCAAGTATGGTCAGGATCGGTACATTTTTCGACCTAGTTCCCATATAAATATAGCACCCGATATGAACTTTTTCATATCTGCAGCCAATTGGACATAGTTGGACATAAGAGATGGGGTCTCTAAACCATGGTATGGGGTATCGTATAGTCGGGCTAGACCGACTATAATTTTCTTACGTGTTTAAAATTCTTTTTTTTAATGAACGAACAATTTTTTTCTATTTTGTTTTAAATTTATATGGGCCGCATAAAATTTGTTCGTGGGACGCATGCGGCCCATAGGGCCGCATTTTCCCATGCCTGATATACACCGCCTCTACAGTGGTGTGGAGATTACAAATAACATTTGCTTAAATAGTACATTTTCTTAAAAAAGTACTTTCTAAAAAAATTTCCTTTAAAACAAAATAAATTTTCTTATAACGTTAATTTTTAAAAAATACTATTTGAAAAAAAATTTAGTATTCCAAAAAAGTACCTATTTAAAAAAAATACCTTTTAAGATAATTCATGGCAATATTCAGGTTCAAGTCAGAGAAGCATTATAGCATCAAACGCGAAGGGTGTAAATTATGTCATTTATTTCATTTATTTTCAAATTTTTAACGCAGCCGTAAAACGATTTCAGTATTTTTGCGTGTACAGAAATATATAAAAAAACAATGTTTATAACAATGTTTATAATCAGTGATTGCATACAATATTTATAAACAATGTTTATACACAATATTTATAAACAATGTTTATACACAATATTTATAAACAATGTTTTAATACAATGTTTACAGCCAATGTTTGTATACAATATTTATAAACGATGTTTACCAAAATCTGTTTAAACAATGTTTATAAATAATGTTTAGACACAATATTTATATACAATTGTTATATGCAGTGCTTACATACAATATTTTTAAACAATAATTATATACAATGCTTTTAAACAGTATTTATATGCAATGTTATACAATTACAATTTTTACAAATTTAAAACAAGTACTTTTTTTAAAAAAAACTTTTGAAAAAAGGTTCAAGTCAGAGAAACATAAAAACTTTAAAATGCGAAATGGGCAAATTATGTCTAGACATTTCATTTCCAATTCATTGAACCATAAACAGCAAAAATGCGTTATTTTTCTCAATGCTGTAAAATGCTTAACCCAGATAGCGCCGATTTTTTTTTTTTTGAATTTCAATTTTTATTTCGAAACTTAAATCTTCATTGTTTTCGAAACATTTAATATAACTTTTTTTTCTTAAGCCCACAGCTTTGCTGGAATTGGGTGTCCTTTTAAAAGGGCAGTAGCTAAATGCACTACTTTACCACTATGTAGTTAGGGTATAATAACTTTGTGCTGATATTTGTTACTAACAAAAGTATTTGACCTAGATCCATCTTTTATTATACCGATCGACTCAGAATCACTTTCTGTGTCTGAATCACTTTCTGTGTCGATTTAGCGATGTCTGTCTGTCCGTGTGTACATATAAACCTTGTAATCCAACTACAGGGGCCTAATCGCCACATTCGATATCGAGTAAAATCAATCGAAATTCAATATTCTGGTTTAATATTTCCATTTTTTCTCTTAACTATGGGCCATAACTCATTAGCTGTAACAGAGTAAAATAACTCTTAGTATTATATTTTGGAGAGTAAAAAAATAATTTCGATCTAAAAATTTCGATCACGAAGTTTCTATCGGCCATTGGATGGACGCTATTAAAATTGCTGAAAATCGGTATATGGCCAGACCTAGTCCAAAGCATAAATAAAGATAATTTAAAAAAATATGCATAAAAATGCACGTGCTTATCAGTGCTTTTCTCTCATTTGTCAGATGTTCTTTTAAAAGAACGGTTGCGCTATCTGGGTTAATTTCTAAATTTGTTCTTTTATAGTTTTCACTTTTATTATTCCATAAACATTCATATTGTCGATATATGTAAATGAAATTAATAATTTCGCTTTTATTTATAATAACTTGCGCCATTTTAAAATACTTAAACGTAAAAATCGAATGAAACTTCAAATCACTGACAGAGTTTATGTCAGAATTCCTGTCATGGCAATAAGTTCAATTTTTAAGTCATCACATGAACATTAGCTGTCTCCACTAGCCATTGACTTGAACATTGTCATGATTTATAGCAATTCGAGACACCGTGTTAGAGAAAAAAATACCTTTCGAAAAAAAAAACCATTTAAGTAAAAAACCAAAGTAAGTTTTATTAAAAAGGTTCCTCCTGTTAAAAAATCATTTTTTTTTAAATAATAGCATTTCGCAAAAAAGTTACTTCCTTAAAAAAAAACCTTTTATAAAAAACACCTTTTTTATAAACAACCTTTTCTTAAAACATTAGGTTTTCCAAAAAACTACGTTTAAAAGAAATACATTTTCAAAAAAGGTCTTTTGGAAAAAGTACCTTTTGCAAAAAAGTCGCTTTTGTTAAAATAAGAACTTTTTCTAAAAAATAACATTTCGTAGAAAAATAAATTCTTCAAAAAGTGTACGTTTCTTAGAAAAATATATTTCCTTGAAACAGTAACTTTTCTTAAAAAACTGAGTTTTCTTAAAAAAGCTCTTCTTGGAAAATTAATATTTCTTAAAAAATTAGAATTTTTTGAAAAGCTTAAGTTTCTTATAAAGTTAAATTATCTTAATCAAAAACCTTTTCTTAAAAAAGTTCATTTTGTTAAAAAAAAGTACCTGTTCTAAAAAAGCACCATTTCTTATAAAGGTACATTTTTTAACTATTCTTAAAAAAAATTAAAATTTCTTAAAAATTTAATTTCCTTAAAAAAAGTATTTTTCTTACATTTAATTAAAAAGCTGCATTTACTTGAGACTTATATTTTCTTAAAAAGTAAATTTTTTTAAAAAAGTTTATTTTGATAACACAACGGGAAATGATATACGACAATAGTTTTTAACAACGCCAATTGACTTGTTATCACGAAATATTTTCTAAGAAACACTACCATCATTTACAACAAAAAAAAAAAAAAAAAAAATAAATAATTTATCAGTCATTTTACATAAAAATGAAAAAAAAAAAAAAACAGCAGGTGTCATCAATAATACATATCAGTTTTCATAATCTTTTCAATAAAGAAATTACGAATAAATTTCTGTCTTTTCAACTTTAGTTGCCTTTTCAAATGGAACTTTTATCACAAGATTTTCACACATGTAATAACTTGTGCATATATTGATTTTAACAAGTTTATAATTTCGGTTAAAAGTCAGAAGTTACGGCAGCAACAACAACAACAATTGCAGACATAATAATACTTGAGCTCTGAGTAAAGAAGTAAATTGTATAAATTTCTAGTAGTTAAACATCTTTACAACAACAATAATATTTTCAGAAAATTAACATGAAGGCAAAATAAAGTTATACGTTTGACTCTGCGTAAGTAATGACAATTCAGCTTTTATTTTTCTTTGTTTTATGATGAGGCTAAACAGCGTTTTTCGTAGTTTTTGACAAAAATAAAATAAATAAAAATAAAATAAAAACCACGAAGCCAATCAAGTAGTATGAGAGTTGCCTGAAAACAGACATCATATATTATATCAGAATCTTTAAGTCTTGACCTTTCTTAGAACAGATATCAAAGAATGATTTGTGATATGACTACTATTTAAGATGTTTACAGTGACTTTAAAAAGTGATTGCGAAAATGAAGGTAATTAAAACCATGATGTACTTCCCTAGTTTGGCACTAAATGAATTTATTTTATTTCGCACAACTAATGTTTTCTGATGCCTGAAGGAACAATGCGTTTCGGGCATGTAAAAGCTAACCTTAGTGATTATTCAACTTTTCGTGTTTCTAAATATATTTAATGAAATATGTTAACCTAGGAAACAAGATAACTTTGCGTCATTGATATTTTTATATGTTTCAAGATATATTAGTATTATTCCTATTTTTTTTTTAAATATTGGTAACGAGTTTTTGGGAAAAAAAAAATACAAAAAAAAACCTTGAAAAATTCAACAAACCATTGACAAAACGTCGGTTAAATATGTAATAAATTTCTTTTATTTACATTAAAACGTTAGGCCTTATTAGCTTATATAAACATCACTGAAAGATAAAATATAACTTGGCCAAAAAAAAATTCAAAATTATAAAATATTTTGTTTTTAAATTATTTGCCATTTAATTATTCTCGTTTTTTTAATGCGATATGTGCAAATTTTCAAATTACATATACCACACGAAAAAACGCACAAAACAAAACTCACAAATAAGAAATCGCACAAAGAGAGACCACACAAAATCAGATTTGAGTGTATATTGTAGTAGGCAAAGTGTCTAATAGAATTTTTAATAGTACCACACTTTGCTTGGATTCTCATTTGGTTGGTTTCAGAAAATGTTAATGAATTTAACTTTCTACCCAACAAACCACGGAGTAAACAGTGCGAACAGTGAAATTGACAAGTCGTTGTGCAGCGAAAAAAATTTTAATTTTTTTAATTCCTTTTTTATGAAGTATAACTCGATTGCTTGAAGATAAAAAGATTGTTAAAGGGGGTAAGACCCTAATGTATTTGAAATTAAATGCAAAGTCTTGTATAACAAGAAAATAGGCTAAGAATATATATTTTAATAATAGTAGTTTAAGAAACTTGTAACTAATGAAGTTTTGGAATATAAATATAATCTAATCCAAACAAACTATCTATTGCTTTTGGTGACTCGACCTGAAACAGCTGTATAAACTGTTATGCAGAACATAGGTCATTTTTTTAAACAATGTACTTTTGCTTTGTATAAGGTAAAAACATTTGATCTTAAACCTGATGAATTTCTAACTCAATCATTAAAAATGATAGAGAACGAAAAAATACTTTTTATTTTTATATATAATAAAAATAATAAAAGTAAATATTTTGTAAACAATGATTATAAATAATGATTATAAGTAATGTTTATAAATAATGTTTATAAACAATATGTATAAACAATGTCTATATAGTGTTTTTAAGAAATGTTTATGTGCAATGTTTATGGGCATGATATATACACTGTTTTAAGCAATATTTCTGAACAATGGTTATGTATAATTTTATAAACAATGTTTATATACAATGTTTATGGGCAATATATATATATACACAATGTTTATAAACAATGTTTTTGTACAATGGTTATGTATAATTTTATAATCAATGGTTATATACAATGTTTTTAAACAATATTTAAAATATTTTTATGCGATGTTTTCAAAGAATGTTTACAAAAGGATTTAAAAACTAATGACGCCTTCTAATTATACCCTATACCACCATGTGGTTTGGGTATAATGACTTTGTGCTGCTGTTTCTAACAACCAAAAATATTTGACCTACACCCATCTTTAATTATACCGATCGAATCAGAATCACTATCTGATTCGATTTAACGATGTCCGTCCGTCCGTCCGTCCGTCCGTCTGTGTATCCATGTAAAGCTTGTAATCAAACTGCAGGTCGCAATTATGAACGTATTTTGATGAAATTTGGTATTTTATCTTCTATCGGCTATGGGATGAACGCTGTTGAAACTGGTGGGAATCGGTCCATGTTCAGACCTAGCCCCCATACAAATGACCCCTATGAAATCAACATATATTGCCATAAAATCCAAATTATCATACAAATCTTATTCAAATTGGGTTTATATGTATATATTATATCCATTAGTCAGTAGTCCAAAAATGATCCCCATTGGACAACTCTTAGTCATAGGCCCCATATAGAGCTGCTTCCCGATCTTCACTTAAATCTATCAAAAACAAAAATATTGCACTGATTCTTCTCAAATTTTGTTTGTGTATATTTTTGCACAAGGGACCTTACCAAACATGGTCAGGATCGGTCCATTTTTGGGCCTAGTCCCCATATAGATATAGCATCCGATATGAAATTTTTCATATCTGCAGCCAAAAAAATTAAGAAAAATCCCACTCAAATTTGGTTTATGCTTATTTTCTATGTCCAGTTAGTTGGGTCTGAGAGATAGGGTCTCTAAACGCATGGTATAGGGTATCATATAGTCGGTCTACACCGACTATAATTTTCTTACTTGTTTTTATTTAATATAATTAATATAATATTCATTAATTTTTATTTCTTACATTCATTCGCATCCTGATAACCGTATGCTGAAAATTTTAGATTTTTGCGCAGCCTTAAAACGATTTTCATATTTTTGTGAGTATGTGTATAAGAATAAAACAATGTTAATTTACAATGTTTATAAATAATATTATAATCACTGATTGTGTACAATGTTTATAAACAATGTTTGTACACAATATTTAAGCAATGTTTTTAGAAATTATATTCCGGAAGATGATATCCAGCGGATAGCGCAATATTGAATAAATAAAAAACAACAAAAAAAATTCCAAAATTGGCCTCAAGCTCAATAAATGTATAAATTATTAAACAATGTTTATATACAATGTTTATAAATAATATTATAAACAATGTTTTTGTACAATGCTTACAGCCAATGTTAACATACACTATTTACAAACCATATTTATTAAAATATTTTTAAACAGTAATAACATACAATGTTTAGGCACAATATTTCTATCAAATTTTTATATACAATGTTTGCGTACAACATTTTTATGGTTACTGATGAGGTTTGGTAACTCGACCTGAAACAGCTATATAACCTGTCATGAAGAATATAGATCAATTTTTGAACCAAATGTGCCATTTTTTTTTTTTTAGCTTTATTTAAAGTAAAAATATTTGATCTTGAGCCTGATTAACTTCTGACACAATCATTAATAATAATAGAGATCGAAAATTAAATTTTTTATGTTTATACAAAAAAAAAAAAATAATATTTATATACAATGATTATAAATAATCTTTATATATATAAACAATGTCTATGAATAGTGTTTTTAAGAAATTTTTATGTACAATGTTTATAGGCAATATATTTATTGAAGGTTTATAAACAATATTATTGTACAATGATTACGTATAATTTTATAAACAATGTTTGTATGCAATATTTATTGTCAATATATTTATTCAATGTTTATAAACAGATTTTTTGTACAATGGTTGTGTATAATTTTATAAACAATTGTTATATACAATGTTTGTATACAATATTTATACATAATAATTATATACAATGAAAAGAAAGAATGCTTACAAAAGAATTTAAAAGTTAATGGTTCGATTAAATTTTTTATTAATATAACTAATATAATATCTGTGGTCACAAGCGATAACGGAATATGGCGACTTGAGAACGTATGCTATCATATTCTACTAAAAACGCTTTATATTTACGTGAAATCTCCATTTCTCGAATACGGGGTTTTAACAAGATATTAATAAAAACATACTAACCTAAGTCATAGCACGATTTTCGACTTTGGCGGTTAATGCTTGTGACCACAGATATTTTTCAATCATTTCTTTGTTTCTTACTTTCTTCCGCTTCCTGGCCTCTCATATAAAATATACATTTATTCTCATCACATATTTTGAGGATATGCGTATTCTGAAAATTTTAGAATGGAGAATATAGATTTAATTTATTTTACGATTTTTAACGCAGCCGTAAAATGATTTTCATATTCTTGCGCATATGTACTAAAACATTTACAAAAAATGTTTATAAATAATGTTTATAATCAAGGATGTGTATAATGTTTATAAACAATGTTTATACACAATACTTATAAAAAATGTTTATATACAATGTTTATAGCCAATGTTTATAAGCAATGTTTGAAAACGATGTTTAGTAATATTTTAAACAATATTTATACAATATTTATATACAATGGTTTTAAACAGTGTTTATAAACAATGTTATATAATTAACATTTATACACATAAACTTCTTAATTTGATATCACATCCAAAGTGAATTTTGGCTAAGATGTTTAGATGCTCCAAACAAATGAATCCCTTCGCAAAAAATTTAGTTACCTCGTCGAGATTTTTTTCTTGTCTTCTCAACTACACATTTGATATACTCGTATTTTTTCTCTCTCACATTGTTGTGAAATATTAATATGTTTAAAATGTGTGCAACACTGTTTTTATGAATAAAATTATTCAATTCACTTCAGAAAACACAGCACAGTCAACGAATGTAGCTTGGCAAAGACGAAGTTATTTTTGAATCTCCCAAGAATTGTTACACAATATCCATCTACATATCGTTCGTAGCCTTACTTGCTCTGATTTTGACACAATACGATGGTGTGGGTTAGGCAAAAAGTTTTCAATTGCGAACGAAACGTATACATAACTAAATGAATAAATGTATAAACGTTTGAAATTGAAATAACATGAGCATGAAAAACTTGTGGAAATGTAAAGAAATGTTTTGGTTTAATGGTTGTTGTTTTTCTTTTTTTTTTTTGCTCTTTTCCGTACAGAAACTTTCTAGGGCTTTCTTATATATTGTAATATTGTAATCGAAAGCAAAAACAAAAAATCGAGGTATTCGAATAAAATAATTTTAATTCATTTGTATTTGAAAATGCAACAACGAAATCAAGGCATCATATTTCACTAGTTACGGTAGCCAACCGCAAATATACCAAAAATGATGTTACAACTTTTGAAAATGAAATAATTTATTATTTTATTTTATGAATACCAGTTCTTATGACATCAGGTGCATGCACAACTGTTTCACTAAGCCTAAGGATTTAAAAGTTTTTATCAACATTCATGGTCGCAATCAATTAAAATTTCCGTGTTAATACTTCCAATGTCAGCTGAGGTGTTCACTGACAAAAGATTTGCCAAAAACCGCCAGAACAACTTTCGCCTTTCACTTGCATAATACAGAAATGTTCTAATTTATGTTTGCTGTTTCTGAATCCAAGATTATAGACAAAAGAAACTTATTTTTTGTATCTTAATGGCGTCTGGGCAAAAAAATATATGAAGAAAAAAAAATTTTTTTTTCAGGTGCCTCTCGAGTGGAAGTGTACCAGCCATTCATAGCCTTTAATGCCAAAGTAAGACTCGTTATCCATCACATATTCTAACATGCAACAAAAAAATAAAACAAAGTGAAAATTAGGTTGTATGTAGAAATTGTTATATTTCAAATGACATATAACTTGTTGCATAAAACACATTCACAATTTTGATTTATCGTCACTGCTTTCCATATAGGAGTACGTTTAAAATTCAGTTAAAGGATTAACAAGAATATTTTTTTTTAATTGTCCCTGAACTCTATTTAAATAGCATTTTCAGTATAGGTCACAATTTATCGCTATAAATTTTCCGCAAAAAGCAAAAAATAAAATAAAATACATTGTATTGCTGCCTGCCTACCTTTGGCGCGATGTACGTCAGAGTACATATTAAATTATTATTTCATTAGTTCGTACAGGTCAGTTAAGTAACAAAATCGATTACAGTTCCATGAATGCACCAACAGTTGACGTTAATGATACTGACGGCATAAAATGATGGTGTTGATGATGATGCTGATCCTGGGGCAAGTGCTGAAAGGGATAAGTGCGGGTATGTAGCTAGAGCTGGTGATGACGGTAATGTTTTGTTGTTGTTGTTGTTATTGCCACATAAAGTTACAGGCAAAAAGAAGTTTTGTTTTATAACAACGTGAATGTTGCTCATCTACAAACAAGTTTGCGTTTGTGTGTGTGTGTGAGACCATGAATTTGTTATATAGCTGTGACATAATTGGCTGATGTTCATGTCAATGAATATAAAGTTTATATTTTAACACTTTTTATAAACAAACACACATACCGATACACAAACACATAGCCAACTTAATAATAGTTTTTTCTCCTGTTCATTCCTGTCATTCGGAGTTTATTCGCTTTCAAGTAAACAAAAAAAAAAAATAAACAAAAAGGGCTGTATGTCATTATAATTGTTTTTAAAAGTTTATAACATCAATATAAATTACTTTATGTACATATATGTACGTATATTTTTTTAATATAATTTTTTTTAAATAACTATAAACATTTCCAAAAAACTTGATATTTTTATAAATTGTATTTAAACATAATTTCGTCCTCTTGTTAATGTTTTCGTTGTATAATTTTATTATGAAATTTTGTTTTCAGATTTATTTTTTTTTTGCCATACCAATTATTTATATTAGCATTTTCATATAAAACAAGTAAGCAAATTATAGTCGGTCTATCCCGACTGTACGATACCATATACCATGGTTAAGAAACCCTATCTCTTCGGTCCAACAAATTGGATACAGCAAATAAGCATGAACCAAATTTGAGTGGCATTTTTATTAGTTTTTTTCGCTGCAGATATGAAAAAGTTCATATCGGATGCTATATTTATATGGGGACTAGGTCGAAAAATGGACCGATCCTGGCCATATTTGGCAAGGTCACTTATACTTTGAAAAAATATATACAAACCAAATTTGAGAAAAATCTGTGATATATTTTCGTTTTTTGATAGATTTAAGTGAAGATCGGGAAGCAGCTCTATATGGGGCCTATAGGAGTATTTTTGAACTACTCATTAATGGATGTAATAAACACATACAAACCCAATTTGACTTAGATGTATATGATAATTTGGAACTTATGCCAATTTATGTCGATTTCATAGGGGTCATTTGTATGGGGGCTAGGTCTGAACATGGACCGATTCTTACCAATTTCAACAGCGTTTATCCCATGGCCGATGGAAGCTTATATACCAAATTTCATCAAAACATATTCATATTTGCGACCTGTAGTTTGATTAAAAGCTTTACATGGACACACAGACGGACGGACGGACGGACATTGCTATTTCGACTCAAAAAGTGATTCTGAGTCGATCGGTATAATTAAAGATGGGTCTAGGACGAATATTTTTGGTTGTTACAATCAGCAGCACAAAGTCATTATGCCTGAACCACTTAGTGGTATAGGTTATAAAAAACGTAACCTGAAATTTAAACTTTTTTTTTTAGTTTTTGGCTTGTACGAGTTCTAGGATTATGACGATTTAAACGTACTTATACTTTGACACATCTATGTATGTTCAACTTTTTTTCACTTAAGACCCAGCAAAAATTTACTTTTGTTAACTGTCAAGAAAATCAAGGACTTAAGCTAAGCAGCAACACAGCATATGTAATATAAAATTATAAAGAATTATAACTCTATAAAAAGCTAAAAAAGTGCAGATTTCCGAACACGTTATATTCTGTAACTTTTGAACTGACCAAAATATTTTTACCATTTTTTTTAAATGAATTATCTATTTTTGTTTAATAAAAATATAAATATAGCATGCGAAATGAACTTCTTCATATCCGAAGGCAAAAAAAAAATTAGTAGCCATGCCACTCAAATTTGAATTATGCTTATTTTCTATATTTTATTAGTAAACAATTGGTATAGGGTATCGCATAGTCGGCGTAGACCGACTGTAATTTTCTTGCTTGATTTTAAGATACATTGATTTCTCTCAGGTAATACATTGAGGTTTAATTAAATTTTCATCTTTTAAGGCATCATATTCCCTGAAGTGTTAAAGCTACAGGTAGAAAATTTCAATTCGTGTAGATTTCAAAGCGGATGTGATCAACAAATTTCTTTTCAATTTTTATCTTTCTCAATTTGCTGGGTTAGTCTGTTTTGTCATGAGTGTTTGCTATTCATTACTTTTGCCTCAAATAAAGCTTATAAATTGTCGCGACGTGTTCAAAAGCAAAATGGTACAATAAATACAAAAAACTACAAAAAATATTTCAACAGTTTTAAATTCATCTTTTTTGTGTTTTGTACGTACCTACAGATATTTTGCTCTATCCATAGTGTGTGCCAGAATTATAATTAAAACTTTATTTGTTTCCGCTGGCGCTGTTGCGAATTCAAATTTTCACCCCCAGGTCATGAGGGTTCATTCTTTAAATGCCAGAGGATTTTTTCTACAAATTTTAGGCAATATATATATATATATATATATATATATATATGTCGATGTTGAAGAATTAATAGTTAAACTTTAGACCTGAAAAATATTTTATTGAATTCATTTCATGGAATTGAAATTAATGCATATGCATAGAACAAAGATATTTGATTTTTAAAAATTAAATACAAAATTGTAATAGAAGAGATCTTTAAAGCAATTTAAATCATTTTAAAGTAATCGCTATTTCCGAAGAAACATATTCCGAAGAAGTGATTTGTAGTGACATTTAATGTCCCCTTAAAATGTAGTTCTCAGAATCCACTAAAGAAAACGTTCATCCTATAATAAGCCCATATGGAGTTTATTAGTGATGATTCAAGATTTGAGCACATTCTGATGCCAACAATTGGATCTTCTTCACTTTTTTATACTATTTTTATACCAAAAATATTTGATCTAGACCCACGTTTCATTATTCCGATCGACATAGAACCACTTTCTAAGTCGATTTAGCGATGCTCCTTCATCTCTCGGTCTATATGTTTGTCCGTCTATGTGTCCATGTAAAATCAAAGTGCAGCTCGCAAATTCGAATATATTTTGAATAAATTTGGTAATATGAGTTTTTAACGCTATTAAAACTGGTGAAAAATTATGCATGTTTAGACTTACCTACTCCCATAATTGACTCTTTTGCGATCGAATTAGAATCCAAATTGCTAAATAGAGCTTAGTATAATTTGGTTTATATTTATTTATTACTGTAATTTACAAGTACTTTAAAATTAACCTTCTAAGACCATTCCCGATCTCCACTTGAACATATGAACAAGTAAGAAAATTATAGTCCATCTAGACCAATTCTACGATACCCTATAGCTTGTGTTTCGAGAGAAGGTCATAGATTCAAATACGCCAAGGCACTAACTGGATATAGAAAATAAGCACAACTAAATTTTAGTCGTATTCTTATTAATTTTTGTCGTGCAAAAAATGGATCGATTATGACCATATTAAACCAAATTTGAAAAAATCTAGCAATACTCTTTTTATTTTATAGACTTAGGTGGGGAATATTACCATAGTATCAAAAAAATAGGTAGGTATGGTAGAAAAAAAATTATTTGATTCCGTTCACAGGGAGATGTATAAGCATCTAGTAATTAATTATTTTTTATGTCACTTTTTTAAAATCAACCACAAAGCGTCATCTATGTATCACTTATAGGAAACAACTGCAACTGCGCTTCTAATATAAAAATATTTATTATTTATTATTTCAACTGGTTAATTTTTCATTTTTATTTTTCACTTTTCGTTTTTCATTTTGCATTTCGCATTTTTCTTTTGTCATTTTTCGTTTTTAATTATTCATTTTTCATTATTCATTTTTCATGTTTCATTTTTCATTTTTCATTTTGCATTTCGCATTTTTCTTTTGTCATTTTTCGTTTTTAATTTTTCATTTTTCATTTTTCATGTTTCATTTTTCATTTTTTATTTTTCATTTTTCATTTTTCATTTTTCACTTTTTATTTTTCATTTTTCATGTTTCATGTTTCATTTTTCATTTTTCATTTTTCATTTTTCATTTTTCATTTTTAATTTTTCATTTTTCATTTTTCATTTTTCATTTTTCATTTTTCATTTTTCATTTTTCATTTTTCATTTTTCATTTTTCATTTTTCATTTTTCATTTATAATTTTTAATTTTTAATTTTTAATTTTTAATTTTTAATTTTTAATTTTTAATTTTTAATTTTTAATTTTTAATTTTTAATTTTTAATTTTTAATTTTTAATTTTTAATTTTTAATTTTTAATTTTTAATTTTTAATTTTTAATTTTTAATTTTTAATTTTTAATTTTTAATTTTTAATTTTTAATTTTTAATTTTTAATTTTTAATTTTTAATTTTTAATTTTTAATTTTTAATTTTTAATTTTTAATTTTTAATTTTTAATTTTTAATTTTTAATTTTTAATTTTTAATTTTTAATTTTTAATTTTTAATTTTTAATTTTTAATTTTTAATTTTTAATTTTTAATTTTTAATTTTTAATTTTTAATTTTTAATTTTTAATTTTTAATTTTTAATTTTTAATTTTTAATTTTTAATTTTTAATTTTTAATTTTTAATTTTTAATTTTTAATTTTTAATTTTTAATTTTTAATTTTTAATTTTTAATTTTTAATTTTTAATTTTTAATTTTTAATTTTTAATTTTTAATTTTTAATTTTTAATTTTTAATTTTTAATTTTTAATTTTTAATTTTTAATTTTTAATTTTTAATTTTTAATTTTTAATTTTTAATTTTTAATTTTTAATTTTTAATTTTTAATTTTTAATTTTTAATTTTTAATTTTTAATTTTTAATTTTTAATTTTTAATTTTTAATTTTTAATTTTTAATTTTTAATTTTTAATTTTTAATTTTTAATTTTTAATTTTTAATTTTTAATTTTTAATTTTTAATTTTTAATTTTTAATTTTTAATTTTTTATTTTTAATTTTTAATTTTTTATTTTTATTTTTAATTTTTAATTTTTAATTTTTAATTTTTAATTTTTAATTTTTAATTTTTAATTTTTAATTTTTAATTTTTAATTTTTAATTTTTTCGTTTTCTGTTTTTCATTTTTCAAAACGTTTTTATAACGCTATTCGCTGCCTCATTTTATCTCCAAGCACTTCCTAATGAAACCGTGCATTAATTTTATCTCCAAACGCTTCCTAATCTTTTCACCAATACAATCGTACCTCACACCGTTTTTGTCTTACTCTGAGCGTATAGATGTTTACACATTAAAAATGTTAGTGAGGACCAATTAAGTGGGGTCAGCCATATATTTTCCCCGCCTATGGGCATCGTAGGCGTTGTGGGGCCTAAATTTAACAATTTCAAAAACCACTATATTTGTATGTAAGGGAATTTTTCTTCGATATATTTCTAATATGTAACATACATTTTGTATGGAGCCCTTAATGATAGGACATAGAGGGTATCTATATTCTAAGGAATGTTGGGGGTGGAAAACTAATGTGAGTCGGTCATACATTTGACACGTGTAGGGGTGTATTAGGTGTATATTATTTTAAACTTTATATGGGGGTTCCCTTAAGGAATGGAGATAGGGACTATGTATGTTTACATAAAATATAAGTGGGGCAGTTATAAAGTTTTTTTGCTAGATTTTTTCCCCTTTCACCCCCACTTTCAGCTCTATGAGGAGCCACTAGCCCTCATTCTTTGTCCTTCCCCTAAGTTTTTGCCTCATGCAAGTTTTTTTTCTGAACCTCACAAAATTAGGGGGTCTAGTCATGTACTATCCCCACACTTAATGGAAATACAGACAGACGGACGGACTGACTGAGAAGGTTGGTTCTAGATCAAATATTTTTAGTAGTTAAAAATATCAGGGTATAATAAAAAAAAATATTATAAAAATTTGGTTTATATAGGTCTTTGTGATAAATAAGCGGCCTTACTAAATATGCTCACGATAGGTCCGTTGTTGGACTAAGTCCTCACACAAAAATAGCAGTGAGTTGAACCTAAGATCCTCTCTATAAGCTCACAGTATAAGATAACACATAGTCGGTCTAGACCGACCATAATTTTCATAATTTTTGTTGTATGAAATTTTAAGATTTTACTATTTGGGTATATGACAAATGCGCTCTACTTCTCAAAATAAAAAATTCACACCTATGACTTCGACACACTTTGTAAATTGGCAAACTGTTGCAATACAGGTGTCATTTGTCAATGTTTTAAATAAATAACTAATAACGAATAGTTTATACATTTCGATGTGAAAACAGAATGTAAATGAAATGATTGCACAATTTTTTATAAACTTGTTTAAAAAGTTGGTGCTATAATGATTTTATGCATCGCCATGTTCATGGCTTAATAGTTTGAAGTAATAAAATGCCTAAAAGCGATAAGTGTTATTGGTTAGCAAGATGACAATGAATACCATAATGGTGATGGTGATGATGATGGTGGTAGTCATGATGATAATGATGAGACCAATTGTTCGCACCATAGTATTGTTATTGATGGAAATGTTAATAATTTTACAATAGATTTCACGAATTCCGAGAGCACTCAATTAGTTAATATAATTTGCCATATATTATTCATTCATTCGTTCGTTCATTTGTGTATCTGTCAAATGTAATGAATACTGGTGCCAATCTTTTAATGTACTCGTTGAATCGTAGACAGCTGAATTAAATGGAGAATGAAAGAATAGATTTGAGGAACATATTATACACTATGAACAAAAGTATATTATGCTCAAAAATATAGCGATTTTTCTTTTTTGGATTTACAAAAATTGATTACATATTTTATTTTTATTTTTACATATGAAGCTTTTAAAGAACTACAAGAACTACTTCTAGCTTCATTAGTTAAGTGTTTGAAAAAATTTTTGTGTTTTTCACATATATTGCCCACAAGAAAAACTTTGTTTTTGTAACACTGGAAAAATCTAAATTAATATAAAAATGGGTACAATTTGAAAGACGATAGTTTGTTTGCTTTGTCATGATATGAGCAAATATATTTTTATACCCTATGTGATTAGGGTATAATGACTGAAGTTTGAAACTACCAAAAATATTTGTCCAAGACCCATCTTTTATTATACCGATCGACCGAGGAATAGATATTGAGTTAATAAAAACAAAAACAATTATATAAAAAAGTTAAAATCTCAAGAGGCAGCTATAAAAAGTAATCTAAATAAAATTATTTCATTTTTATTAATATTTTGATATTTTATTCTTCATAAACCAAAAAACTCGCTGATATCTATACTGATATAACAAAGAGGTAATGCGTGTAGGAGGTAATCTCCGTAACTACTCATCTAATTTTAGAAACGTTGGTTCCAATATTTAGAAAAGTTCTTAAAGATGGCCATGGGCTATAATTTTTTGATATTTTTTGTGGGCGTGGTAGTCGAAGGAAAAACTGGGCGTGATCGGAGCAGTGGGCGTGACACCGCCCATGCAAAGTAAATATACATATTATATCATATAGCTGGTGTACTATAAAACGAGATAAATATAAATGTGAGTAGTCCGATAAAAATTGGGCGGGATGGGATTAGTGGGCATGGTAATAAAAAAATAATGGGCTGCCTATAAAAAAAAATATTAAGTATTACGAAAGCGACAGTCTTCAAACTTTTGAAAAGAGCATTATCAATGTGAGTAATCGTTGAAAATATGGGCAGATTATTAAATTAAAAAATCGCCAATATCAAAAATCGCTAAAAATCGAAAATCGCGACAAATAAAAATCGACAATAATCTTCAAAATTAAAGATGGTCAAAATCAAAAATCGCTAATATAAAAAATCGCCAAAATCAAAAATCGCCAAAATGAAAAATTCCCAAATAATATTCTAAATTTAAGGCCAATACTTAAGTGTTGCAAGATTTAATTTGATTTCATGGGCAGCTATATGTACCTTGCTGCAGAGTAGGAACGCCAAAAACTGCGATTATTGTTGCACCGAATGGAAAAACCAAAAATGGTATATATCAGCCAGCATTGATAAATAAAAAATTTTAAATAAATTAAATAAAATGTGTTAGTTGCACAATACACATTTGTAGGAAAAATTGACTATGAAATAAAACATGGCACTAAGTCTTTGTAGGTCGTACCGAAGCCCGATAGGCCATACTTGTATCTATAATATTAATAGGCAAGGCGATTGTTTGTGACCGATGTAAGTTTCACAGCTTTACCCCGATTTTGACAACAAATTTATCATTTGAAAGGTATTTCTTTTTAACTGTTACCCAGATTTACAGATTTTCATCTTCTGGAATATTTTTTTGGAGTTATAATCGTTTAAAGTTGCTACTTACACATACATAAAATTATACAATGCTATGAGTGTGTTTATTAAATTTCTTAATGTGTTTGTGTTAATGTGTTGAGTTTGTTTTCTTCATTTAAAATGAGTTGACTTGTGAAGCATACCCCTTAGGGTCTTTATTAAATGAAAAAATTAAATTTCCTAGAATTTGCACTCAAATTTCGAATTTATGAATAAACTTTGCATTCAAGATTTTTTTCAATATTTTTCTTCTCTCAAACCTCTATAACTAGAGTTCTAATTAACGTCGGCTGTTGACATAGGTCTAAGAACACTCAGTGGATCAAGCTCCTTCTTTTGCTTAAATTCGTTGGGTTTGAGGGAAGTTATGCGTGAAGAATCAACTATACTTTTACTGTACGTTAACTTATCTTGGCATATTTTGGCATTACTGTACGTTAACTTTTCTTGGCAAATTCGTTGGGTTTGAGGAAAGTTTTGCGTGGACAATCAGCTTTACTTTTACTGTACGTAAACTTCTCTTGGCATATTTTGGCATTACTGTACGTTAACTTCTCTTGGCAAATTTTGGTATTATATTATAAAAATTAATATAATATAATATAATGCTGCGGAGCAGCAGGGGTCCTCTAGTAGTTAGTAATTATAAATGCATTTTTACTTTTATTTTACTTCGACTCTTTCGCTTCATTATGCCCTATACCACAGGGTATGACTTGGTGCTGATGTTTGCAACAACCAAAAATATTTTACTTAGGCCCATTTTTTAATATACCGGTTGACTCAGAATCACTTTCAGATTCGGAACATTTTAGTGAAAATACAGCTCGACAACGTGATTATATTTAAAGCTTTTATCAGCCATAAGGCGAGCGCTGTTGAAACTGTTAAAATTACGTACATGTTCACAGCTAGTCCCCGTACAAATGATCGATTTAAATTGACATAAGATCCAAATTATTACATTATTTAACAGTAGCGCAAAAATAAGCCTTATAAAACAATTCATATTCATAGCCCTCGTATGAAGCTGCGTCCCGACTTTCACTTAAATCTATCAAAAAAAAAAAAACAAAACTATTCCGAAAATTTTTCTCATGTTTGGTTTTGTACATGTTTTTACAAAAATTAGCTGACCACCAAATTTGGTCAGGACCGATCCATTTCTGTACCAAGTCCCGATGTAAATATAGCATCCGATATGAATTATTTCATATCTGCAGGCAAAAAGTTTAATAACAATGCCACAAAATATGTTTTATGTATTAGCTGTATCCAATTGGTTAAACTTGAGACCCCATCTCTAAAGGCATGGTATATGGTATCGTACAGTCGGCCTAGACCGATTACAATTTTCGTACTTGTTTTTTATAATTTTGTTAAAATACTCCTCTTTCGCCTGGCACCGACAGGTACATCCAATGATTATTTTAAATATACGATCATATTTTTTGAAAAATGTAAAGCTTTCAATTTTTGATATCATCTGAAAAAGATTAGGAAATGAAACACTGTAAAGCACTTTTAGTCACTTGATTCCGACTGCTGCTCTGGTTCGTGTGTAATGATTTTTTTTTTAGACTGTGTAATCTAATATGATAAGGAACAATAATAGGTTAGATCAGGAGGAAAATTAAAAAACCCCATTTGAATACAAAAAAAGAAAAAAAAAAAAAAAAAAGGAGAAAAAAACATACATACATATCCCCATGTGAGTATATATGCATATATATATATTTCATTCACAAAACTTAAAAACTTTAAATAAACTAATCTATAAGAGATCTCATGTTAATGATATGCTGTTATTGTGATAGTTGACATCTTTCATCGAAATTGTATTTGAGCCGTTGTAGTTTTTCGTCTACTATTTCGATATTATTCATGTTATGGAGCATCCAAGTTGAAAAGTGCCACGGAAGGTTGTACATCATTTTGAGTAACTTATTTTGTGCTATTTGTAAAGTTTTGATATGAGTCTTCGCTATATTTGCCGAAAGTGGAGCACCGTAGAACATTATAGAGTGGAATATAACTTTTAACATTATAATTTTGTTTTCACAGCTAAGTTTTGAATTTCTGTTAATAAAAGGATACAATATTCTTACTGCTATATTGATTTTGTTTATGGTATAAGAGATATGTTCTTTAAAGTTCAATTTTGTATCCAATATTACACCTAAATATTTAACATTAGGTTCCCATAAAATGTCAGATGCTTCAAGGTTTAGACATCGTTGTGGTGTATAACATTCCTTTCTTCTCCTTGTGAAATATATGGCTTGGGTTTTTGAACAATTTATGGTAATTTTCCATTTACTAAAACAATTACGCACAATTTCTATTGTTGAATGTAAGTTATTGATTATATCCTCCGCTAACACCCCGGATGATAGTATGGCTGTATCGTCGGCAAATATGGATGTTTTGCAATCATTAGGATTAGGAAAATCTGAAGTGTAGATGTTGTATGGAATGGGTGAAAGGCAAGAGCCTTGTGGGCAATCAGCAGTAATACTGACTTTATTTGAGAAACATTTTCCAATATGTACTTTAAATTCACGATTTTTAAGAAAACCTTTTATAATTTTAATAAGGTAAGTTGGAAAGTTTGCATTGCACATTTTAAAAAGAAGGCCATCATGCCAAACCGTGTCGAACGCAGCTTTTACATCTAATAACACCATACCAGTTGAAATGACATTATCAAAATTAGACTTTACTATATTCTTGATTCTTAATAATCCATGGGAAGTATTTAGGCCACATCTAAAATCAAACTGTTGAGGACTGGTAAAAGACTTATAGGTCGGTATGAAAGTGGGATATTGTTGGGCTTGTTAGGCTTGGCGATTGGTATAATTTTTGCTTCTTTCCAACAGTTTGGAAAATATGCGGTTCTTAAGCACGAGTTTATTATTGACGTTAAAATTCTAATACAATTTTTAGGAAGATTTTTAATACATAAGTTATAATTTCATCTATACCTGGTGATTTTTTATTTTTTAACTTTTTTGTTATATTTTTTATGTAAGATTCTGTAATTAAGACATCAGGATAGTCAACATTAGAATAATTATCTAGATGCTGGTTGTACTCACTAAGAGCTCGGGTGGTATCTGAATCGCTTAAATTTATGGATAGAGAGTTATTTATTTTGAACATTTTCGCAAGAATATTGCATTTTTCCGTACATGTTGCATATAGTGTTCCATTGTTGGTAAGTGTTGGTATTTGTTTTGACTTCTTCCTTAAAACTTTAGTAATATTCCAAAAGGGGGAAGAGCCCTTATCTAGAGTTGCCAAATAATTGTTCCAAGATCGATTCCTAAATTGAAAAATTTCTTCCTGAATCACTTTGTTAATACACATCATTTCTATATTGTCCATAATATTTCTATACCTTATCCAATTTCTTCTGAAATAGTTTCTAGTAGTAATTAAGTTTTGGATTTGTATTGGTAATGGTTTGTGGTGATATGATATATCCTTTTTGGGAACACTTACATCAATTGCGCATTTAATAGCATTATTCAACGATAATATTAAGTTATCAATGGCGTCTGTTTTGACTGTCACATCCAGAATATGGTTTCTAAGCGTATGTTTTAAATGGATAGAATATCTATGCCAGTTAGCTTTCGAATAAATATATGTAAAGTTTTCCAGGTTATTACGACTAAAGTAACTTAAAGTTGTTTTAACAGGCAGATGATCTGACCCTAGATTATTTAGGACTTCTACTGTTGATAGCATTTGTGGTGACGAAACTAAGAAATATTTAAAAATAATGTTTTATTTCTAGCTGAATTATGACGCCTTAAAAGGCAAAAAAAAATCGATAGCATCTTCTTTTAAATATTTAAGCCATATTTCTAATGCAACACTTTTAGGTTTAACAATTATTTCACATTTCAAGTTGAAGGTAAACTAAATTGTAGTTGCCCTTCGTGAATTTTTAACGGTTTGTACTTTTCATGCCACCATATTTCAGAAACTAAAGACTTCTTGTAGGAGGTATAGAACTTAATTGCAATAAAATTGATAAATTGTATTAATTTAAAAAAATTGGCTTAAGTTGAAGGCCAGTTTTTTGTTCTCTTTTTATTGGGATTTGATTTTTTGGCATAAAGACATCTAGAATTGTTTAGGTGTAGTCGACTTGGGATGTCTAATACTAAATCAATTTTTGCAGAATTTGGGATTATATATCGGTAAAGACCCGGCGAATTTTGTCTTCCAAGTCGTCAATTGTCATTGGCTTATCAGCGTAAACTAACTATTTGACACACGCCCTACAGAGAATAATCCAGCGGTGATCTTGGAGACCAAATCGCAGATAATATACTCTAAAGTATGTGCTGACTAAAGTCTTCCTTAAATAAATCGTTACTGCTAAGTGCTTGGTGTTATTTTGCGCCGCCCTGATGAAACTACTGTTCTTCCACCTCAAGGCGATTAAATTCATTAGTGAAAAAGTCATTGATCATTGCTCTAGAAGTAATGGTGTTCCAGCAATGGTTTGGAACGCAGTTCATTCAACCAAAAATGAGTTTAATCACTAAAGAAAATTTAGTTGCGAAAATTGGAATCATTCGCCCATGCGCCCAGTGGTCGCGCAGCTTTAATTCTTACACCTGTTGGATTTTGCAAGCCAGATATTTTGACTAAATCGTCTATAAAGTGTATGAACAGTACAAAGACGGGTGGGGTCATTCGGGTTTCCCTCGACGTTACGTGCTACAGCAGCAAGAGTTTCTTCAGTACTGTGCGACTTCTCAGTGTAAAAGTCATTTAAAGAAAACATAATGAGAAAACGATTCATTATTAAATAACATAATTGATGAGATTGATTGATGAGACGATTATGAGAACATGTTTAGAAAACGATTCAATTTCAAACCTTTTTTTTTTTCGATTTATAGAACATAACAACTGGGATCTTATTCTTTTAACTAACCCATTAAACTAAACAAACTTTCAACTCCGAAAGACAAAACTAATAAAGACAATACAAATATGGATAGCGCTTTAAATGGATTTTCGTCAAACGAATTTTTAATTAATAACTTCAATCCATAAGGAGGTTGTATTCAGTGTTGTTGCATTTTTTCTGTTTCGGATGATCTATTTTAAAACTCTTCTAATATATTGGTTATCGGTTCTATCACCCCATTAAATTTAAGATTGTATATTCAAAGATAAGGAAAAAATCAAACAAAAAAGATGTTAAAAGCAGCTTTTTATACCCTATACCACTATGTGGTTTGGGTATAATGACTTTGTGCTGCTGTTTGTAACAACCAAAAATATTTGACCTAGACCTATCTTTAATTATACCGATCGAATCAGAATCACTTTCTGAGTTGATTTAACAATCTCCGTCCGTCCGTCTGTGTGTCCATGTTAAGCTTGTAATCAAACTGCAGGTCGCAAATATGAATATATTTTGATGAAATTTGGTATATAAGCTTTTATCGGCCATGGGATGAACGCTATTGAAATTGGTGAGAATCGGTCAATGTTCAGACCTAGCCCCCATACAAATTACCCATATGAAATCGACATAAATTGCCATAAGATACAAATTGTCATATAGATCTTACTCAAATTGGGTTTGTATGCGTTCATTACACCCACTAATGAGTAGTCCAAAAATGATCCCTTTGACCCCATATAGAGCTGCTTCCCGATCTTCACTTAAATCTATTAAAAAACAAAAATATTGAACTGATTCTTCTCAAATTTTGTTTGTACATATTTTTGCAAAATACAAGAGACTTTACCAAACATGATCAGGATCGGTCCATTTTTGGACCTAGTCCCTTTATAGATATAGCATCCGATATGAACTTTTTCACATCTGCAGCCCAAAAAATTAATAAAAATCCCACTCAAATTTGGTTTTTGCTTATTTTCAATGTCCAGTTAGTTGGGCCTAAGAGATAGGGTTTCTAAACGCATGGTATAGGGTATCGTATAGTCGGTCTAGACCGAATTTGAATTTCGGTCAATTTGTCAATTTTAGCCCATTTTCAGCCCATTTAAGCCCATTTAAGTCTCTTTTCCGGTATTCGAAATTTCTTGTGTTATCTTTATACGGCTCGCAATTACTATTTCCACCATTAGAACGCACATTTCAACTGAGAAAATCAACACTTTTAGCCTATTTTCATGATTTTTGCCCATTTTCATCGATTTTCCCCATTTTTTTGCTGTTTTTATGCGCTTTTTTGTAGTTCTTGCGCAAACTTATCGACATAATTCTTACCGTTTTTCCTTTTTACAATATATTATGCAATATTATTGCCATGTCAAGCAACTCAACACACTTTATAAATACAAAAATCATCCTTTTTACGCTTTTTCGGATGATTTTCGCGTTTTTTATTGATTTAAATAATTTTTTTGTGGTTGAATACATTTTTCGGTATAAAAATGAATGGAAATGCGTGTTTCTCCTTAGTAATGTAATTAGTTTTAAATTGGCAACTGAAATAAAGAAATATGCAATGGAATATCATTCGTTATCTTTCAATTCCATTAACAAATTCCAGCAAAGATCTGCCAAAAGTAAATCTAATATTTTCCGCCGTACCAGTGTTCCAACTGTGGAAACGTGATACGTGGTGGAAACGTTCCCCATGCTCGTCTGATTCAGACGGCAACTGACGCTCAAATTAATCCTCGTGGTGATGCATGAAATGTACTTTCAACGGCATTCGAACACCGATGTTTGCGGAAGATTGCTGCATATCTTCAACAATGGCACGCCAATTGTCCACCCGATGAATGCCGAGAACTTTTTCGATTACTGCTTTCAGGCTATCCCAAGCGATGAGTTCCTCCTCTTGAAGGACATTGTTGAAGTCTTCATCCTTCATCAGTTTGCGAATGTCTGGGCCATTCAGCACAACTGAATTCAATATATGATTTTATATAAAAACTTTCAAGAATGCTTCATCTTTCCAAATATTTATTTACATTCTTTAATTTTCACTTTGGTAAATATATTCCATCGCCTTTCTTCTGTTCATACCCACAACATAATTTTTACATACGTAGCACATGTTTTTTTCGTGGTCGAATGGCTCTGACCAAATCATCGGTATTCCATATGGCATGCTTTCCCGATGACCTGTTCGCCCATCATACAAACGTACTACACACGACGCACAAGTTATTTTAGGCACCCAGTCAACATTACGAATCACTGGAATATTGAAGTACTGCTCGTACAATGTTGCAATTTCATCAGTAATTTTTTTCTTACATATAACAGTAATGATTGAAGTTTTTCAGCATTTATCCATTTTTTACCGTAAAAAGTAATCACTTCAAACTGGAAAACTCGACTTATTAATGAGAAATCAAAAAATTAAACAACGCAGTCTGTTTACTCAACAACCAGTGTTGCCAACAGTTCTTGTACACAATATGCCAAATCACTGTTAAAATTGTGCCAAAATTATGCTAACTGCTTTAAAATAATGCCAAAAAGTTATGCTAAAATATTTCAGGATAACGAATGATATTCAATTGCCAATTTAAAATTAATTACATTAATACGGAGAAACACGCATTTCCATTCATTTCTATACCGAATAATTGTATTCAACCACAAAAAATTTATTTAAATCAATAAAAAACGCGAAAATCATCCGAAAAAGCGTAAACAAGGATGGTTTTTGTATTTAAAAAGTGTGTTGAGTTGCTTGAACTGGCAATAATATTGCATAATATATTGTAAAAAGGAAAAATGGTAAGAATTATGTCGATAAGTTTGCGCAAGAACTACAAAAAAGCGTATAAAAACAGCAAAAATTGGGGAAGATCAATGAAAAATGGGCAAAAATCATGAAAATAGGCTAAAAATGATGATTTTCTCAGTTAAAATGTGCGTTCTTATGGTGGAAATAGTAATTGCGAGCAGTACAAGGATAACACAAGAAATTTTAAGTACAGGAAAAGAGACTTAAATGGGCTTAAATGGGCTGAAAATGGTCAAAAATTGACAAATTGACCCAAATTCAAACAAAACGCCCTTAATTCTTCACAATGAGCCAAATTGGCACTTTCAACAAACACAACGATATGGTTTTCATGTTAGTACCATTTTACAACTTGAACAGTGTAATTATTAATTATTAATTTTTTAACCAAATTTATTAAATTTTTTTATTCAATTAGCGGGCTAATTGTTATTATTGGAATTAGCAGTTCTGTGCGGAGAGGGTGGAGGGGGGGGTATTTAAAAGTAATAGGCCAGTGTAGTAAAACAAGCCAAGGGTTTGACTTTCTCAGCTAAATTTTTTTCAGATATTTTATTTTTTGTAACTATAACTCAAGA
Organism: Cordilura impudica; assembly: GCA_963682025.1. Lineage (NCBI taxonomy): Eukaryota > Metazoa > Arthropoda > Insecta > Diptera > Scathophagidae > Cordilura > Cordilura impudica. Next base: position 37,616,145 of record OY821520.1, read on the forward strand.
ATCATAAATGATTTCTCATTTAATTTTGCATCACAATTGTAGGCTAGGCTTTGGTAAATAATTTGTATTAATATGACAATGCAAAAAATCAATCTGAAATAATTTTATCGAATATAATCTTCAAAATAATGTCATTGTGTACCATTTTTTAAATTAATTTTCGTCATAACCTCCTCAAAAACCCAATATTTCTGGCCTATAGATCGAAAAAATAAAGCCGAGGACAACTCACATAATTTTCGATTACGTAGCAATGAAATAGTAATTTTAATTCCGCAAAAGACATTTATTTTTCAAAAGTAACGCTTTTACTCCAGTTCAACGAATTGTAATCGTAAAAAAGTATAAGCCAAATAAGTTTAGCGTAGTTAACAAATACGTGTCTTTCGTTTCTGTACTGTACGCGAAAGGAACCGAAGGTTTTTCATTGGTCTTATGCAGTAAACCCGCTTTAAAGGGGAACACTTCCATTTTTCGCTTTAATTTTAATGTTTATAATTGAAAAAATAAGCTTATAAAAATCAAGAATCAGATTAAATATAAAAGGTTTGGCTGAGGACGCGAAATCCTTAGGAAGTTTTACTACGCCACCCACCCACCAGACAATGACCCCAAAAATGTTCTAGAGCATAAACTAAATTAACGAATTAATTTTCATATATTCTGTATAGCATTAGTAACAAGTAAGAAAATTATAGTCGGTCTAGACCGACTATATGATACCCTTTACCATGCGTTTATAGACTCTATCTCATAGGCCCAACTAACTGGACATCGAAAATAAGCATAAAAAAATTTGAATGGGATTCTTATTAATTTTTTTGGCTGCAGATATGAAAAATTTCATATCGGATGCTATATGTATATGGGGACTAGGCCCAAAAATGGATCGATCCTGACTATGTTTAATAAAGTCTCTTGTATTTTGCAAAAATATATACAAACAAAATTTGAGAAGAATCAGTGCAATATTTTTCTTTTTTGATAGATTTAAGTGAAGATCGGGAAGCAGCTCTATGGGGCCTATGACTAAGAGTTGTCCAATAGGGATCATTTTTGGACTACTGATTATTGAATATAATATATACATACAAACCCAGATTGACTAAGATTTGTATGATAATTTGAATCTTATGGCAATATATGTTGGTTTCATAAGGGTCATTTGTATGGGGGCTAGGTCTGAACATGGACCGATTTTCACCAATTTCAATAGCGTTCATCCTATGGCCGATAAAAGATCAAATACGAAATTTTGTCAAAACATATTCATATTTGCGATCTGCAGTTTGATTACAAGCTTTACATGGACACACAGACGGACGGACGGACATCGTTAAATCGTATCAGATAGTGATTCTGATTCGATCGGTTTAATTAAAGATGGGTGTAGGTCAAATATTTTTGGTTATTACAAACAGCAGCACAAAGTCATTATACCCAAACCACATAGTAGTATAGGGTATAAAAATATTTTCACCGATAACTTTATGGATTCGGCCATCATTAGCTAGTTAGTTATTACATAAGAACCAACAGAGTTCGAATATATGGAGGAGCTTTGGTAGGCTTTAAAAATAAGCAAGAATATTCGAAACTACCGCATACTAGAGAGCACAATGTAATGAGTGCCAGATAAACATCACATTGCTTGTCCCTATATAACAAAAACTAACAATCAGAAAAAGAAAAAAAAATCTTTGAATTTGCTGAATGTTAACGATATCAAATCAATGATAATGTACAAGGAAACGTATGAATATACGAAAGTAAAAAAAAAAAAAACTCAATTTGCTTTTGCCTCGAACAGCTTGACTGATGAAAATTAAAGTAATAATGATGGGCATGTTATTGCTGCCGATGGTAGTAATGACGAGATTGGCGTTTTGTTTCCTAAGAAAATGCCCATGATGATGGGATGGCTGGTACGTATTACTCGTATCATATTGATGGCCATAGTCAGAGTTAGTTGGTCATTATCAATATCCAATTGCAAATTGTAGTGATTCTATCTTATTTTTTTTTATTACTCTCTCAATTTCCTGTCTTTTTTTTTGTTCAGTATTTGCTCTCGTTTTAGACGTATACAGACATTTATTTTATGGTTTGAAATTTTCATTTTATTTTTATTGTGCATCTGGTGTTTGCTAATGTTGTATGCGTGTGAGTGTGTGTGTGTCTGTGTGTGTGTATGTATTCGAAAGTAAATTAAAATTAAATCCCGAGAAATGTACACCACACAATCAATAAAGTGTAGAATAAATACACATAATGAATTTCTCAAGCAAAAAAAAAAATACCAACTTCGTTTTTTGTAAATAAAAGATAAACAAAAAAAAAAAAAACCAAGAATCGTATTCAGTAAAAGAGAAGAATAATAAATTAATTAAAGAAAATTAATTCAACCGCATTTTTCCTGGTTGGTGTTTTAATTTTTTTTTTTTTTATTATTTTGTTATTTGTAAATCACGTATTAAACCAATACAGAGTTAGACTTGGGAGATAAGACAAATTGTAAATAATACTTTATCGCTTTCAATGCTTAACTCAGCACAGTGGTTAAGTTGAAAGTCAGAGCACAATGAACTTTGTTTCAGTTTGCGAGGTTTTAGCTTTATATTAGAGTAGCTATATTCCCGCTACTTTGTTAGGGTAAATATTATATTAATTACATAAACCATAATAATACCTAAAAGCAATAAAAAATATAGTGTAGGGGTGATTCCATTTAAAATCAACGAAAAAACGTCATTTTCAAGCTTACCCTCTTTGAATTGCACAAAAATTAGCATGAATGTTTCACAGTAATAAATTAATACAAATTCAAAAATTTTGGGTGTCTAGCTTTTGTGGTTCCCGAAATATGGCGTTTCGAAAAGTAGAAAATTCATTAAAAACACACGTAGGTCTAACACGGAGAGTTTTTGAGTTTAAATTTTCTGGATAACTGTTTTTTACGGCCCCTAATATTTATACCTTATACGACCATGTGGTCAGGTTATAATTACTTTGTGCTGATGTTTGTAACTACCAAAAATATTATACCGATCGACTCAGAATGACAGCCTGAGTTGATTTAGCGATGTCCGTCCGTCCGTCTGTCCATTGGTACATCCGTACGTCAGTCTGTGTGTCCATGTAAACCTTTTAATAAAACTACAGGTCACAAGTAATTAAGAGAAAAACTCGTTTTCGGTAATCTTTTTTTAAAAATATGTTATTATTCAAAGATGGCCTTGGCAAATAATATGTTAACGTTCTCGGAAATATTTGTAGAATGGAAGATTTGCAAGTTTGTTTATTATATTTTAAGCATCACATCAAAAAATTCAACAGCAATCACAAAATATTTTAATTTTTTGAATAAATTTTCTTTTTTGGCTTGGTGACATATGTGACCCCTAGCCCAAAAGGGTTAATGGGCTAATATTATTTTTTCCGAAATCCTAGGCTCTTAAGATAAAATATAACATCTTAAAGTAGAGAACTGTTTAATTTTTGATAGAAAGTATTTATAAAGATTACATTTACCTAACATTTCACAAAAATCTAATTTTTCTCGAAATCCACAAAAAATAAATTATTGGAAAAAAAGCCCTACCAGAGGGATTTACCTAAAAATTCTCACACATTTAAGCCCTAATATGTATTTAACACAACCCTAAAGTGCCAGATCCTTTTTTTTACATTTTGTTTCAGAACATTTTTTTTATCAAAATTACCCATCTTCGGTCTCACTGCGCAATAGGTTAACAGCGTGGCAAAAAAGAAATACTTCACACCTGAGCCGGAGTGTTTATAAGTATAGAGGCTAAAAAAAACTATAGCTTTAATCAATTTATCAAGGATGAAAATATGTCATCAAATTTCATGACCAGTGTTTTTTTTTTTGACACAAAAGTGGTCTGGGGCATTTGCTATTTCTAGGCTAGATTATATTGTATTTTGGTGTTGTATAACTTTTTTAAAAGACAATTTACTACTGAAATCGATTTATAGAACAACTTGTTAAAAAAATTCAACTGTAAAATGAAATTTTTGTAAAAATTAAAAAGTCATATTTTCCCCATATAAAGACACATCGGGTACTTTTTGCACCACTAGACACCAGAAGGCACCGTCCGATCGAGCTAAAAATGGAGACTGCATTTATGTATTGTTATCACAATATATGATACTAAAAGATTGGTTTTTCATTGAATTCGAAGGAATATTTTCTTAGCAAACATCAAAGTTTATTTTTATGAAATTGAAAAATTCCACTTTGCATTTGTTTCAAATAAATCGAGTCATCAAAATGTTCCTCTATTTTGCAATATTTTGTAACCATTTTCTTAATTACAATTTTTTTTTTTGTTTGGTGTTTCGTCATGCCCTATGGCTTAACTTATTTTTGCCAAGCGACGTGTTTTAATCTCTAATATTTAAATGAAATTTAAAATCATAAAATTCCACTTACTGCAATATTTTAATTTAATTAAAAGTTCAAGCCAGTCAGCCCCTCAAACAAGAAAATTTTCAACAAAAATTCAATTCGCCCAAACAAAAGACAATGAATGAGTGAATGCTATGCTAATATTCCTTTGTGCTATAACTAAATAATGTTGACGATAACAATGATTTTGTTGACATGGTACTTACTTGTGAAAAATAAAAGGTGGACAGCCACCCTTTTTGTAGGCCAGCAGCACAGTTTTCTGCTAAACTCCAAACTCTTTAGCAACACAATAGCTGGGGCATACAAACATACATTTGTGAATATTCCATTAGTGATTCAAAAATCTGAAACAAAAAATTTTAATTTATTATAGGTATCACTTCAACACAAAAAAACCTTCATCATAATATGAGTCACTCATCTGGTTCCTTCTCATATAAATTGAATATTTAGATGGTGAATATAAGGTTGATCTCTATGTTTGTCTGTATGTACGAGTATTTAGTTGTGATATCCTTGTAATAAATAAACCGTCAAGTAAGTCATTCTTACTCTTTTCCCTTTGGCCCCCCTTTGTTCGCATAACACAATCATTAGCAAATAAGAATTATATTCGTTTAAACGAATAAAAAAAAAGAATAAACAAAAACCGAAAAAAAATTATAATTATTTGTTTCGTCAAGTTTATACTTTAGTACAAACAAAACAAATTTTGAAAATAATTGAATAATATTCCACTCAGTTTTTTTGTTTGTTAATTTGTTTTTTTTTTTTTTTTTTTTTTTATTGTACTAACCAACAAACAGCTTTGTTTTTGTAGTTCATTGTCGCTTTAAATGAAGAACAAATTGTATGAACACAAAGCAAAAAATAACAAACGTATACAGGATAAAATTAATGCATATTAAGTGTTGGTTGATGAATTTAGACGGAATGTATTAGAAATGGTTTAACAAATAGAATAATTAAATAGAAATTTTCATAACAAAAGAAATCGACAAGTGTTTTTTATGAAAGAAATAAACTTTAGAGCAAAAAAACAATATATATGTTATATAATAATAATTTAACAGAATCTGCATACATTTCATTTCTTTACATGAATATTGTTTAACAAAATAAATTAAGATGGTGCAACACAGCTCTTGCCCAAATTTAACTTCATTTATAAGGATTTTATTCCCTCTACTGGAAATGTGGTCAGGATATAAAGTGTTTGTGTTCAAGCTTTAAAGTACGAAACATATTATATTATACCTGGACTTACTTTTAGTTATACCGATGGACACAGCCTCCATACATTTGTCTCTCTGTCTGTCTGTTATTGTAATCAAACTACAGGTTGCAACTGGCTAATATGTCAAACTGGCTAAAGATAATATTTCAAGGCCAGAAATAATGGGTAATAATTATAAAATCCTGCTGAGGAAATAATCGTTTAAAAGTCTTCTAATTTGGAGCTATATATAACTTATCCTTATATATCTCGCAACTCCGATTTCCAACTTCATGAAAAACATGCTATTGCATTAAGAACTATAGAAGATACACCTAGACCAAATGACTACATGTTTTTGCTTGGGGATTTTAATATCCCAGATGATCATAGATGAAACTGATTTCTTAGTTTAAATTACCACAATTGATTGGACAAATGATTTCCTTAACTCTTACTTATATGTGTATTTTCCAAATACATAGATGGCGTTCCAAACTGCAATAGCAAAATGCTGGGTCTCATGTTCATAAACACAACATTCGCCGATGAATTCCCTGACATGATTTTAGCAGAAACCAACAGAAAAGCCGTGCAAGACAATATCAACAGACATTTCTAAAAATCTTAATGAATAGTTTAAATTTGTCAGAGTGCCACGAAGTATTTACCAAAATGTTTTTAAAAAACATATATTCGGATGAAGTGATAATATCACGACCTCCTAAGTACAAGTTAAAATATACTTCACAGATTGTACAAAACATAACTTCTGTTCTATGACAAAATATTGGCAAATCCATTGCTGATAATCCAAATAATTACTACATCTGGATCTCCAGGTTGGGATCACTTTTTGTATTGAATTAGGATCAATTTTAAGGGCATTAAAAATCTTCTTAAAAATCATCCTTAAAAATTATGAACAGAGATTTATAAATAACGCTCCATTCATTTCAAATATAAAATTGTTATACAAAATATCAGTAAGCACGTTTAAAATTAATTCTCTGCAAAACATTTAATTTCAAAGTGTTTCACCGAAGTGGAAAGCTTAAAAACTAATTGTTTTGTTACCCACAAATAAATACCGCTAATTGAATTCATTAACGAATTTTTAAGACATTGTATGAAATTAGAAAATGTTGTTGTTTTTATCGGAAATTTTTCGAAAAAAGGAGAAAAATTTTTTGTTGAAATTGATTGGATGGGTCTTGTTTCGACTAAGAAAAAATAAAATAAAATAAAAAAAAAAAATTAACACAATTTACCTGTCAACTTCAGCTAAACATTTTGTAGGAAAATTACACGACAAAAAAATAAAAATAAATAAATAATAAATACGAAATAAAAAGCCCAAAATCCGCCACAACAAAAAGAAACCTTGAAGTATTTTTTTTTGTGTTTTTAATTTTCATTTTCTTTTGTTTGCTAACTTGCCATCACAGTTGGAATACCATCGTGAAAATAAGAAGAATTTGTTTTTGTTTTTGTTTTTAAATTGTTAAAATTTACGATAATCAACAAAAGCAGCAGTAGCAGCGGCAGCAGCATAAAAAAACCACACGTGCTGTACAGTGCATTAAAATCCAATTTATAAATAGAGCGAGCAACCCAGCAAAATAAACTGGGATAAAGCGAAAAGAAAAACAAATGTTTGGTTTACCAAAACATCAACGTTAATATGTCTTAGTATGTACGAACATCCATCCATGTTTAATACTAATGGTTCTATGCTATTTTGCTATTGACGTTGAAACCACTGCTGCTGCTCCTGCCACATCAATCCTTATGCAAAACGAAAAACGAAAAAAAAAAACAAACAAACAAACACTGTGTATATCATTTAAGCACCATAATTTACAATTTACGATGTTTAAAGAAAATTGTAAATATCGCAGATGAAACACAAAGTAAACTAAAGAAGAAAATTAAAAGAAGAAAAAAAATTTTTTTTGAAAAAATTGAAACACGTAAATAATTGTGCTCTGGCTTCTAATACAGATTAGCGAAAGACGAAGTGGAAAACACCTAAAGTTTGTTGATCAAACTTTAAGTATTGAATGTTGTTTCTGTTGTTGTTATTGTTGCTGCCTCTGATGTTGTTAAACATTCTAGTCTCAAACACTTGCCAACAATTTTTATATACTAAAGCAGCTAGTATAGTTGTTGGTATTGTCATTTTTGTCATTCTATAAACTTCCATTTAGCCATCTTCTAATAACATACAGTGGTACAGACGTGTTAAATATTACGCTGCATATAAAAAGGGAAAATGATTCCAATTGTAAAAATAATTCCATTTGTTTGAGATGGACCTAAATGGTCATAATACCCAAATTATTATATAGATCGCGGTCATATTGGTTTTGCTTATGTACAGTCGAATAATAAACCCTATCAGATAGTTCCTAATTCCCGATCTTCACTTGAATCTATCAAACAACAAAAATATTGCATATCATAATATCGTATTTAAAAAGTATTTTTAGCGCTAGTTTTTTTTTATTTGTACTATTTACATGTTTAATTAAAAATAATGGATTCGGCGAATGTGGTATCTCTTTACTGAACAATGTATTATATTTACAAAGGACCAGCTGTAACCCGATGCGCTTCGCTACACCCATCGTAACCGAAATAAATAAACTGGGAATACATTTTTTAGAAAACCATTTTATTTTTTTTTTTTTTGGCGATTTTTGATGTCGCAAATTCTTGTTTTGGCGATTTTAGATTTTTGGCGATTTTTGACTTTGGCGTTGTTCGGTTTAGCCAATTTTTGATTTTGCCGGTTTTGTTCTTCGCGATTCTAAGTTTTTATAGATTTTTGACTATGGCGATTTTTGAATATTGCTATTTTTGATTTTTTGACGATTTTTGGTCTTAGAAAAATTTGGTGATTTTTGTTTTTGTGAATTTTGATTTTGGCATTTTTTGATTTTAGTGATTTTCGTTATTCGCGATTTTCGCCATTGTCGATTTTTGATTTTGGTGATTTTTGTTTTTGAAAGTATTGTTGTTTGCGACTTTTGCTTTTGTCGATTTTTTGTTTTTGCGATTTTTGATTTTTTGGCAAATTTTGATCTTGGTGATTTTTGGCTTAACGATTTTTTTTTGCGATTTTAGATGTAGGCGATTTTTGATATTGGCAATTATTGATTTTCGCGATTTTCGGTTTTGGCAATTTTTGACTTTGGCCATTTTTGTTATTCGCGATTCTCGATTTTGGGATTTTTGACATTTTTTTTTTGTTGGATTTCTTGATTTTGGCGATTATTGTTTTTTGCGTTTTTTTCATTTTTACGATATTTGATTTTAGCGTTTTTTGAATTTAATCGATTTTTGCATTTTGCGATTTTTGATTTTTAACGATTTTTGAATTTGCTGATTTAAGTTTTTTTGTGATTTTTGATTTTGGCGTTTTTTGATTTTTAGCGATTTTTGTTATTCGCGATTTTCGATTTTGTCGATTTTTGATTTTGGTGATTTTTGTTTTTGGAATTTTTGATTTTTTGCAAATTTTGATGTTTGCGATTTTTGGCTTTAGCGATTTTTGTTTTTGTCCATTTTAGATTTTGGCGATTTTTGATATTGGCGATTATTGGTTTTCACGATTTTCGGTTTTAGCAATTTTTGATTTTGGCCATTTTTGTTATTCGCGATTCTCTGTTTTGGAATTTTTGAGATTGATTTTAGTGATTTTCGTTTTTTGATTTTTTTTATTTTGACGATTTTTGATTTTAAGCTTTTTTGCATTTTATCGATTTTTGCATTTTGCGATTTTTGATTTTTGACGATTTTGGGCCTTAGAGATTTTTGTTTTTTGCAATTTTTGATTTTGGTGATTTTTGTTTTTTGTGATTTTTATTTTTTTTTTGGCAATTTTTGATGTTGGCGAATTTTGGCTATAATGATTTTTGTTTTTGCGATTGATTTAGGCGATTTTTGATATTGGTTTTGTCAATTTCTGATTTTGGCCATTTTCGTTATTCGCGATTATCGGTTTGGGAATTTAAACATTGATTTTTGTTTATTTTGTTGCTTTTTTTGATTTTGGCGATGTTTGTTTTTTGCTTTTTTTTATTTTGAAAATTTTTGATTTTAGCGTTTTTTTGAATTTTATCGATTTTTGGCTTTAGCGTTTTTTTTCTGTGATTTTTGATTTTGGCGAGTTTTTATTTTGGCGATTTTTGTTATTTGCGCTTTTCTGGTTTGGCGAGTTTTGACTTTGACGATTTTTGTTTTTCTGGTTTTTGATTTTGGCGATTTTTTTGTATTCGAGATTTTCGGTTTTGAAGAATTTTAATTTTGGTGATTCTGCCCATATATTACACGACTACTCACAAAGGTAATAAATATACTTGCCAAAAATTTAAAGACTGTTATTTTCATAGTACTTCATATTTTTTGGTATAGGAAGCGCCACGCCCATTGGTCCGATATTGCCATTTTTTGTTCGACTACTCACATTAATAACTCTTGAAGCCTGTTATAATTCCAAAGCTCTATCTATAATAGTACTAAAGTTATATGACATAAATATTTACTTTATATGGTAGTTCCACGCCCACTGGTCTGATCCCGCCTATTTTTGTCAGAGTACTCCTATTAACTCATGAAGCTAAACAAAGTTGCATTGCTTTCACCATTAAAGTCCTCCAGATATATTACTCTATATATTTACTTTGTATGGGGGTACCACGCCCACTGTTCCTATCCCACCCATTTTTTCGCAACTCTTCAAATTAGTTTAATATGTACATTAGGGTGGCCCTTAATAAAAAAAAGTGTTCAAACTCTCGGTTTTACCCATAGAAATATGCGAGTAGCAAAAAAACTGAGAAATATAAACTTTTGGGTCAATCAAAAAAAAAAAAAAAAAAAAAAACTGAAAATTTCAATTGTTTGTTTATGTGGGGAAAATAACACGTTTTTCAGATTTTTTGAAAATTTCGTTCTATAGTTTAATTTTTTCGACAAGTTGTTATGGAATGAATATCAGTACTAAATTATCTTTTCAAAAAGCTATATAACTTAAATATCGGATAAAAACTCACCAAGAAGTAGAAAAGCACCAGACCAGTTTTGTGCCAAAAAAAAACTAGGTCGTGGAATTTGGCGGAAATTTTTTCAGGTTTTTGGTCTCTATATCTATGAGCACTCAGACATGAAGTATTGTTTTATTACCACGTTTTTACCCTATTGCGAAATGAGACCAAAAATTGAAATTTTTAAGTTTTAAAAAAATTTTTTAAACAAAATTTCAAAAGGTGGATCTGGCACTTTAAAGGTTTGTTAAATATATCTTAGAGATTAGCTATGTAAATTTTTTAGTAAATTCCTCAGCTAGAATTTTTTTTACAAGGAATTTTTTTTTTGCGGATTTCGAGAAAAATTACTTTTTTTGTGAAATACTCAGTAAATGTATTCTTTGTAAATACTTTGTGTCAAAAATTTATCAGCTTATATTTTATCTTAATAGCCCCTGGGTTTGGGAAACAAATTATATGACCCCATTATTCCTTTTGGACTTGGGGTCACATATGACCCCAAGCTAATAAAAGACAATTTATTCAGAAAATTCATATATTTTGGAAGTGCTGTTAAATTTTTCGATATGATGCTTAAAATATAATAACCAAATGTGCGTGTCTTCCATACTAAAAATTTTGAAGAAAACGAACAACGCTAACCAATTCCTTGCCGAGGCCAAACCTTGAATTTTGGCATATTTAAAAAAATGAATTGTTCTAGTAAACTAGATGAAACCCTTACTTATTTTACCGATTATGACTTGATGATTATGATGACTTTATAATTTGGACTTGGCGCCACAAATGATTGGACGGCTAAGTCAAAAAATTAAAATATTTTCAAATACTGCTGAATTTTGGATCATTTTAACCCTAGGAGCAAGTAAGAGTAAGTTTTGGTATAATCTGAAAAAAAAGTCATATTATCCCCACCTCTGAGGCACCCCAAAATTTTTTTGAAAGCCTCAAAAAACTTTGTATTTCGCAGTTGCTTTGCTATTCGTATATTTTTAGGGGGTGAGACTTTAAATTCGAACACTTTTTTTCCCCTCCATATAGTGAAGGGCCACCCTAATGTACATGTACATAGTTTCAGAATTCTTGCTGTTGTACTACTGCATACATTATACGTTAAAATTACATGTTAAAAATTTACTTTATATGGGAGGTGTCACGCCCACTTGAAAAATGGGGAAAAATATAGCCTATTTTTCCTTCCGGATAGGCAGTTACCTATTGAAAAAATTTCAGGATGATGTATCCAGTGGCATAGTCTCCTATAAACCACAAACAAACGTACAAAAAATATACAAACATACAAAAACTCAATTTTTATATAAGACTAGCTGAACCCGGTGTGTTTCGCTACCCCCCATCGTTATAAAATAAAATAAAATAAAAAAAAAATATGTATACATTAACAAATTATTATTTATTTAATTTAGAATTAATTATTGCACTAACAACTGTATAGAAATTATTATGGATTTTAATTTTTCTAAAAAGGGCGTGGTCCCGCCCAGTTTTCTTGCAGTACTATTTCTATTAATTTCAATACGATATATACCAAATATCGTGGTCGTAGGTTAAAAATGGCCGAGATATGACGATTTTTAATTTTGGGTTGTATGGGCGGGACCATGCCCCTTTGCCCACTAACAACTTTATATAGTTAAGGGCTTATTATTTCACAAAAATATCCTTTTGTGAAAATTTCATGACGATCCTTCCAGTAGTTTAGAAGATTTACGATTTTTTATTTTTCTAAAAAGGTGCGTGGTCCCGCCCACTTTTCTTCTGGTATGTATTTCTATTCGTGTCAATACCATATGTACCAACTATGACCGCTGTAGGTCAAAAAATTTCCGAGATATGACGATTTCAAATTTTGGGTTATATGTGCGTGGCGTGGGCGTGTCCAATCAAACATTTATATGGCTTATTATTCCTTCCGGAGTCACAGTAACACGCTCTGAAAATTTCAGGAAGATCGGTTCAGGGGTTTGGAATCCCATAAAGCACAAACAAACACACATTCATTTTTATATATATATAGATAGATTGAAAGCAGATTTATTATAATTTAAGGTAAAATGGGGCGAAAAACGAGGATTTGGTAATAAAAAAATGTATGGCTACCTCGCCTGCAGATAAAAAGTTTATAAAACTTTAGGTAAATACATATTACAAAAAATGTATTTTGTATAGCAAACATTGTTAGTGGTATAAGTAAGTATCTGAATTAAAAAAAAGGGGGCGGCGAAGTGGGCGTGGTTCATAGTTATATGGCGACGTTAACAGTATTAAGAGCAATATACTACCAAATAAAAAAAAAATCCATTGGAAGGAACAACTTTGTACAGAGAACAAAAAGTTTAAAACTTTCAAACAAAATTTGGGGTGAAAAGGGACGTGAAAGGGGGCGTGGCGCAAGAAATGTTTATTTTTACCTCGCCTGGAGTATAATGTGTATACAATTTGAAGTAAATCTGTTAAAAACCATATGGGAGCAATTACATAATTTAAAAAAAGTGGGTGTAAAAGTGGGCGTGGTAAAAAAAAAAGTACCCTATTAATCATGCCAAAGTACCAGTTAAAGAGCGGTCCAGAGGTTTGGTCTCCTATAAGGTACAAACAAACAAATAAACAAACACACATTCCATTTTATACATATAGATTTTTATATAAGATTATCTGAGAATCGCCAAAACTACAGAACATTTTGTTCCAAATAGCTAAGAACCGAAATGATTAAGATTAAAATTTATTCTGCACATAAAAATTCTGTCACAAAATTTTGGTGTATGATATTCAATAATAAAAGTTAAATTTCCAGCCTAGGTCCACGAAGACCTTAAACTCAAACTCCTACGATTAAGAAGTAATTTATGGTCAGAATTACCTGCAAAACTTGTATATTGAATCAGAAATCGTTGTTATAGTGACTGGAGTATTTTTAGACCCAGTGACTTTTCCATTAGCAGAAGATTTCTTAATGGATAATATGAAATATTCGGCTTGATTAATTATAATTTTCTTAATTGTTTTAATTTTATACACCAAGAGGTTCAATGACTTCTAAATTCGCTGATACTTTTATAATAGTCAATTTTTATCTTTAAAGTTCCTCACAAATTTTGAACTGACTTTGCAACAACTTTAACCTTCCTTTTTGAAAGTAATTTTGTTACACGCTTTACTTTAGCGGTCTTATCACAGGTTTAATCTTAATTTTTCAGTCATGAAACCGAATTCGAATCTTCCAGCAAACAACTGATATAATTTATCTACAATGGTGTCCTAAGACAATGTGTTTATCTTAAAAATTTACGCATTTATGGCATCACAAATTTCCATTTTTATGTATTATAGAGTGTACGTAGGGCTTTTTTGGTCAATTTTATTAAATGTAAAATAAAAATTCTTTATTTCATTATTTCCCGACGTTTCGTTGAGTTTCTGTCAACATCTTCAGGGGCATTTTATTTTGAATCTGTTGCTTAGCTTTTTTCTGTACACTAGTATTTACACATTTTCTTTTTAAACTATAATGCATATTCTGTTACTTTAATGCCATTATTATTTATTTTTTATATTTATTTCAAAAATTTTATTTGTGATAAACTGTGCTGTGGAATTTTCAAAAATTTTTTTTTAAGAAATTTTTTGAAAATTCCACAGTACAGTTTATCACAAATAAAATTTTTGAAGAAATTTTTTGAAAATTCCACAGCACAGTTTATCACAAATAAAATTTTTGAAATAAATATAAAAAATAAATAATAATGGCATTAAAGTAACAGAATATGCATTATAGTTTAAAAAGAAAATGTGTAAATACTAGTGTACAGAAAAAAGCTAAGCAACAGATTCAAAATAAAATGCCCCTGAAGATGTTGACAAAAACTCAACGAAACGTCGGGAAATAATGAAATAAAGAATTTTTATTTTACATTTAATAAAATTGACCAAAAAAGCCCTACGTATACTCCATAATACATAAAACAAATAAGTTTGGTCTAAAATCAATATTCTATTTCCATTTTTCATTTTAATTTCTAATTCCTTATAAACAAAATTTCTAAATTTACTTATTTAATTATTATCATCTCAGCTAAACCTGTTCATTATTTCCATAAATTGTCTTTGTTGTCATCTTAGTGCTTTCTCGAATCACTGTACGCTGAATTGGTCCGCTGTAGTGTTTTTTTTTTCATTTTTTTTTTTTATAATTCATTTCTCTCGTTTCTTAAGTTAAATGCATTAGAGGGACAAATTCTTTTTTATTCGTTTCCCATTTTGTTGTTGTTATTCTCCTTCCGCTACTTAAACTTTAGATTGCAGACATTTCAAGTAATTTAAAAAAAATACGTACACAACAACAACAACATCAACAATAACAGCAAAAAAGAACGCAACTAAACGAATCGAAAAAAGTTGCCAAGCTTTCCTTCTGCTTCCCTTCTGCGACTTGAAGTAGCTGCAGTGAAGCAGCATTTTGCGTTTTTGTTTAGTTTAGTTGTTGTAGTTTTTCTTAGCTGGTCTTACGGCCAAGAACAGCAACATCAACAATACTCATTTATTTCTTTCATTCAATTCGAAACAAATAAAAGATGTCGAAAGTTAAACAGCGATTTATGGCACCTCAACACTTGGTCGCACTTGAACTGCAAACATAAGTACATTATTTAAATATTATTAGGGAGTTGGTGTGTGCCAACAACATAAACAAGAACAACAACAACAACAACGGCGATAGTTACTAAAACAATGCCCTCAAAACAACAGTATTTTAGAAACAAAAGCTGGGGATGGGAGTGATGAAATGAATAAAGTATACGAGTACAACAAAAGTTTAACGACATTAAATTGCGTTTTTGACTTGTCTAAGACAAAGTTTTTAATCTTTATCATCCTCCAAATGATTTTACGGGTAGTTAGGACCATTTAATAATAGCTCAAAATTAAAAACGAAAAAAAAAATGAAAAAGATACATTTTTGAAAACATAATTATGTTTAAGCTCATAACTATTTGAGTATTTCTACGTATATTTAGCTGTCACAGCATTTTGATTAGATATGCTCTTAGTAATCTAATCTTATTGTGTTAAAACAGTTCAGGTAGTTTATACACGGTATTTTTTAGGTTCTTGATGTTAGATATTTGAAATGAAATTTGTGATGTGAACAAAGAGCGGAGAGCTACAATTTCAAACGAAATTGTATTTTGAATATAACAAAGCTAATTCTCATAATTTTTTTTTTATAGATAATACATGAAGAATAAGAGTCACTATTTAGTAATGTGAAATCAGATAATATTTTAAGCAATATAGGTTGTTGGTCTACGGTCTAAAGTTGTGCTTTCTAATTTAATTGAGTCAGCGTTTTTAACCTCAGTATAACTCAGTACTTGTTCCCTCTACTAGTAAAATAGATATTTATTTTAATAGGAGCTGTGTCAGCGGAGCTGATTTATATTAGCAACATTGATAAATACAGTTAATGAAATGAAAGAAAGAGACGATGCTATATAAATAGAAACAAGTAAGAAAATTATAGTCGGTCTAGCCCGACTATACGATACCCTATACCAAGGTTGAGAGACCCTATCTCTTCGGTCCAACTAATTGGATATAGCAAATAACCATAAACAAAATTTGAGTGGAATTTTTATTAATTTTTTTCGCTGCAGATATGAAAAAGTTCATATCGGATACTATATTTATATGGGGACTAGGTCGAAAAATGGAGCGATCCTGACCATATTTGGTAAAGTCACTTATACTTTGAAAAAATATATACAAACCAAATTTGAGAAAAATCTGTGCAATATTTTTGTTTTTTTTAATAGATTTAAGTGAATATCGGGAAGCAGCTCTATATGGGGCCTATGACTAAGAATTTTCCTAAAGTTATTATTTTTGAATTACTGATTAATGGATGTAATAAACATATATAAACCCAATTTGACTGAGATCTATATGATAATTTCGAACTTATGGCAATTTATGTCGATTTCATAGGGGTAATTTTTATGGGGAATAGGTCTGAACATGGACCGATTCTCATCAATTTCAATAGGGTTCATCCCATGGCCGGTTAAAGCTTATATACCAAACTTCATCAAAATACATTCATATTTTCGACCTGTAGTTTGATTACAAGGTTTACATGGACACACAGACGGACGGACGGACATTGCTATTTCGACTCAAAAAGTGATTCTGAGTCGATCGGTATAATTAAAGATGGATTTGGTTGTTACAAACAGCAGCACAAAGTTATTATACCCAAACCACATAGTAGTATAGGGTATAAAAACTGATGAGTTAGAGTGATAAAGGGTGTTTTTTTAAGTCCAGTGGAACTTGAAATTGTAAATAATAACACATTAATGTAAATTTTAATCAAAGGAATGTTTTTATTCGAAAGACCAATACAATGCATTGATACTTGGCTCACTTTCCGAACATTGCGGGTCGTATGTCACGGATAATATGAACAATGTTGGCCTCCAACGAGTCAATTGTTGCTGGTTTATCAGCATAAACCAGTAACTTCACTATCCCCACAGGAAATAAACGAGAAATGTGTCAAGTTGCAAGACTTTGGAGGCAGATTGATAGGTTCATTTCTCGAAATCAATTTAACGCCAAATTTTGATTTCAATAAATTGACAGTTGCGGTCGCCGTACAGTGGATTATAGTAGCACATTTTCTTGTATCAATTCAGGGAAGCTCTGCACGGATAATTATACCCTATACTACTATGTGGTTTGGGTATAATGACATTGTGCTGCTGTTTGCAACAACCAAAATTATTTGACCTAGACCCATCTTTAATTATACCGATCGAATCAGAATCACTTTCTGAGTTGATTTAACAATGTCCGTCCGTCCGTCCGTCTGTGTCTGTGTGTCCATGTAAAGCTTGTAATCAAACTGCAGGTCGCAAATATGAATGTATTTTGATGAAATTTGGTATCTAAGCTTTTGTCGGCCATGGGATGAACGCTATTGAAATTGGTGAGAATCGGTCCATGTTCAGACCTAGCCCCCATACAAATTACCCATATGAAATCGACATAAATTGCCATAAGATCCAAATTGTCATATAGATCTTACTCAAATTGGGTTTGTATGCGTTCATTACATCCACTAATGAGTAGTCCAAAAATGATCCCTTTGACCCCATATAGAGCTGCTTCCCGATCTTCACTTAAATCTATTAAAAAACAAAAATATTGCACTGATTCTTCTCAAATTTTGTTTGTACATATTTTTGCAAAATACAAGAGACTTTACCAAACATGATCAGGATCGGTCCATTTTTGGACCTAGTCCCTTTATAGATATAGCATCCGATATGAACTTTTTCATATCTGCAGCCAAAAAAATTAATAAAAATCCCACTCAAATTTGGTTTTTGCTTATTTTCAATGTCCAGTTAGTTGGGCCTAAGAGATAGGGTTTCTAATCGCATGGTATAGGGTATCGTATAGTCGGTCTAGACCGACTATAATTTTCTTACTTGTTTTTTGTTATTTTTTTTTAGCTAATGCCATTTAAATTAGTGATTTAGCGATTTAAAAATCGCCCAAGTGACAAGAAAAACCGTATTGTAGGGATCAAAATATTAAACTTTGCCCGAGGAACCATAGCTCTAAAACGAATCCTGAAGTCCCGACTTTTGAACCGTAGTGTCAAATTTGAAAAATCACGCTTCGACTCATTTCGAGTGCCCCAATTGTATGACCAACCCCCACCAACTTTGGAAGGCCGACCCACCCATGCCAGTGGCACACCCCCTGGAACTCCTCTGGGGGGTTCCCCATGAAAACATTTAAAAAAATTACCATTTTGGCATTTTACATGAAAAAATCAGCGAAATGGGTGTTTTTTCTCTTGGAGTTTATTTTTCGCTTTAGAAATGTATTTAGTCGGAACATATGTAAACGCAAGAACGAATTTAACTTAGTAATAGAAAAGAAACTAAAAAAATTATTGTTTGTAGTCTTCTTTACTTTCAAGTCTGGGCACGGCTCTCTAATGTCGTCGCCAGAACAGCCTCTACATTTTCCGGTATTACTCGTTGGGAAACGCTAGCTAGCAATTGTACGTGTCGTTCCGTTCCTTGTATGTGTGATGGAATTTTTGGATCATTAAATGGCGGATTATCTTGACTTAAATATTCTTTCAATGTATCGTACGGAATGCTTCGCGTACGTTATTTATATCATTCATTCATATTGATCATTTGCGTGTAACTTTTGCAATTAAAGTTTCTATCTGGTTTTTTTATAAACTCAAAGTTCCGTTGGGTCGTGAACATCGATTCGGTAACATAGAATTTTCTTTATAGCACAGTCGCGCTTTTCTTGGCTATCATCAAACAACATTGATAACAAGATATTTTCCTAATGCGCATAATATGAATTATCTGAAATTACTTGATTGAAAATTCTGCATTCTAGAAATCGTGACCAACTAATGAACTTCAAAAATAATGAACTACAATACACTACACAGCTGTAATACTTGATATTGAAGTACACATAACATTTAATTATAAATTCAACCGCAATTTTTAAATTTTCATCTAGATATTCCGTTGTCACATATAATCGTAATAATCTAGTGGCCTTGGTGAGCCAGCGAGAATGTACAATATTCCCTGGTTTGATGTAAGCCAGATCCACCGAAACCACGCCGCTAGAAATTGCATGGCCCATGTCGTATAAGTACTTCGAATCGGTGGAAAATTCAATTTTCTCTGGAGCAGGGGGCATATTTTTCAATTCGATTTTCTGAAAGCCGTCTGCCACCTGAAAATATGTAATAATAACGTAATTAAAAACGGTTGACAATTATAATAAATGAGTGATAGCAATAACTTACCAGAATAGTTTCACAAGTTTCAATTTGACGGCTCAGTTTTCTGATTTATCCAAAGCTTCAAACAAATGCAGAAACCGAAGTTCATTGAGCTGTAGAAGGCAAACGAACCAATGCAATGACATTTTTAACAGCAATTTGAATCGTCGTATAATTCCACCGTGTGGGCCAGTGTTTCTTGGCTCACCGTCAGTGCATATGCCAATTAATGCATCCAGTGATATATTTTTATCGTTGAAAAAATCATTTAATTTGGTTGTTTTGTATTCAGCGGTTTCATGTTCCAGTCTTACGTAACCAATCAACTCAGAATTCGGTTCTCTCAAAATAACAAGTATGATACTTCTCATCAATTTTATATCTCGTTAAAGTATCATCTTTTCTGCCATCGAATGAAAATGCTAACAAATTGGTATCATCTGACCGTTTGCGAAGCACTTCTTGTCTGCATTTCTCTTTTTGTCTGCGAACTTTCGGGAAAAGTCCATATTTCAAACTCTGATAAAAATAACATAACATTCCAAAAAACAGTAGCAACAAAATTAAGCGCGCACAAACACACAAAAAATGGCTTGTTAAAACAAAGATGGCATCTTTGAAATGGCTCCAAAGACGAAATTTCTTTGTTACGAAAAAAGGTTCCTTTTGGACTCGATTAGGGCTCTCCAAATGGGTCAAGGTGGGATTTTTCAAAAGTCGGGACATCAGAATTCTTTTTAGAGGTATGGTTCCTCGGGCAAAGTTTCTAAGTTTGATCCCTAGAATACGATATTCCTTGTCACTTGAGCGACTTTTTTGCTTACCTACAAATCAAACCACCCTAGTGCATATATTTAAAATTTTTCATTATTAATTTCATGGCCACTGTATACAACAATAAGCAGCACGTGCATCCTTTGTTACTAAATTAATATCTACTTTTCAGCGTTTTTCTTTTTATTTCCAGGCTTGGTTTGGTCTTGATCAACTATCAAACCCATAGTTTCTTAAAATTTTTTTGAATTTCTTTTTTTGTATCGGCTACTATTCTTTTTCAGAATCAGTTCTGTACTGCAACTTTTTTATGGTACTTTGTTCCATCGCACCAAATTGCACTTTTCTGAATATAATGGATTCTTTAGGGTCTATTGTGGGTTGGTATGATTCAGTATATAGCAATTTTGTTTATCAAAAAACCCGTTGAGCAAAAAATTATCTTCATGGCTGAATATAGTTGTGCGATAAAACAGTTTACAATTGCTCTAGAGTCCAATATGTGAAAGAACGACTCATATGATGGTCTCGTGGCTTTAGCTCCTGCAGCAGCTTACACGGGTCTCAGCCAAGAAGTTCGCAGAAAATTTTCCACGTAGTGGACGGATAAATCCCCAATTACTACGACCGACGACGAATCGATAAATTTGGATCTTCTTCCACACTTACGTTTACAGCAGCGATAATCTGTTCAGTATGTACATGTACTATCACCACGCTGTAGCCGATGTTGTGCTGAAACCGAAAAATGTTTCCTCAGGTCATTTCGGAACAAAAACGTTCCGTGTCGAAGCCGATTTCTGAAAGACCTTTAAGATTTTTTTTTTATTTTTGAAATTTTTTTTATTTATTCAAAATTTTTTATTTTATAATTATTTAACTATTTACTTTTCTCAATGTAATTATATGATTATAATCAAAATAGCAATCTAAAAACTATATTTGTTAAGTGAAATTAACTTAAGATTAAGAGTTCGTGTTGACTTGCATTGGGGGAAAATATCTTCCCCACAAATGTTGCTGCGTTGTGTTTTTGGAATTCTTGATTCATCTTTCACCCAATGTCTTAGAAAGCATTTTTGAGCACTAGTAAAGCCCGATAATGATTTCTTTAAGGCTTCGAAGTCATTTTTATTGCAACAATGGTCTGAAAACCATATATTGTACCAAGGGCCACATATAAATTCGCATATTGCATATAATTTGCTACGATATTTTGGAAATAGTATGTAAGCTAGAATTGCAAGAATTGCTCTAGAATTCCATCTAGCATTACTAATCGGTGGTATAGTTTTAAAGTTTATAAATGGAAATATATTGTGCTCCATATAGTATTTAAAAGCCTGTCCTAAATATAAATATTGCATATCATTACGCCACTTTAAATTTCCAACATATAGCCGTTTCTCGTTTTGCTGATATTCGACTTTTAATGTATTGTATTTGCTTATCAACTCTGAAACGAATTTATATGCAATATCTGGTGAGGTGGTTTTCCGTCCAATGATGCATCCATAACATATCGTAGTAGTAAATCCAACACATGGTGCTGATATCCAATGTACTGCGGCGCACTGTGGTCAATATTTTGAGATAGCGGCCAAAACTCCTTTTGGTTTTTGTTCTCCGATTTTAAAGTTATTAGACTCGTATGAAAGTAGATAGCAGTAAACCTCGGGAGCCAAAAAATTAGAACTCTATTTCAACTATTTCACTGAGAACAGGGTGGTCCAAAATGGGCTTTTTCAGAATTTAGTAAATTTATGATATTTTTAGTTAATTTTTAAAGTTTAAATGATCATAACTTTTTGTTTTTCAAGATTTTTGGACGAAATAAATTCTGTGTTGTAACCTAACTTATTTCCTATTACTGGTAAAAAAATTGAAGCTGTCCTGTTTTCAGAACAATTTAAATTTTTTTCTTAAAAAAGGTCAAATTTCTCGGAAATTTCCTACTTCAAAGAGCACAACTCCTGTGAGTCAAGCTGAGTCAAAACACAAATTTACTATTTTGTAGTCCTAACACTCCCCTACATTCCTATATATACATGTCAATGCATCGGGACTGCACTTTTTGAGCTACAGCAATTTTTCTGACCCAAGGTAAGATATTCGGTACAAATGCACGTCATATTTTTTGAGAAGTTATTTGTATGTGAAAGTGGCTATTATGCATATATATTGATGAAATTTTGTACAAAAGTTCTTATTGACCCAAGAAATAATTCTGTTGAAATTAGGAGAAGTTGGCCCATATTTGGACCTAGTCCACAAAGAAGGGTGTGTCAAAATTTTGACAAAAATGACAATAGAACTCTCAAATTATGTGGTATCTAGCAATTCATTTGGAAAAGGTAAAAAAGATTTTATTGCCATCTAATATTACACAACTTAAATACGTGAAAATTGCAAATAAATTTAAAACCAATGGAAATAACTGGTAAAACCAACTACCTGTTATATTATGTTTCAAAGAGGTATAAAAGATCATGTTGAAACTTCGAGCAATAGTATATTAATCCATGCATTCATTTTTTTTCTTCATTATTATTTAAACAATGGCTAAATTCAGTTAAGGTGTTCTATCTGATATATATTTTGAACGGAAAGATGAAAACGACATTATTTTACATATAATGAATAATCCATTCTTCAAAATATGCGACAAACAAGAAATTAAAATTCATAACTTAAAAATAAAAAACTTTTTAAATACTTTAAGAAAACGGTACAATCAATGTTCCAGAAACAAGAAATTGTTTTACTCACGCAACCAAGAATGGCTAAGAAATAAACTTATTTTTAAAGAGCCATCAGTAACTACCACGGAAACTGGAAAAGGTGGTCGACCAGCAAAGCCAATTGATAATTGTAGTGAAAGATCACGAAGACGCAAGCTTAAACATATCAATGAAGAAGTTTTTTGTAGCATCATAAAAGATTCATTTCTGCATCAAATTCAACCATCGAAAACTAAAAAGGGTAAAATTGCTATCATTGAAAAAATAGTGGAAGCAAGCCCCAGATGCACAAAAAGGATTTTAGAAAGTATGCCGACACCAACTGAAGAAAATAAATTTACTCCAGAAGAAGCATTTGCACTATTTTTGGATTTCAAAATGACTAAAAACCAATATACAGAATTGCGGAAGCGAACCAATGAAAAAAATTGTGGAATTTTTCCATCATATCGAGATATAGTTTCTGCCAAAAAAGATTGCTTACCTTCACCAACTGCTATTAGTGTAACTTCAAGTTCAGCAGAAATAAAATTGCAGGATCTTCTTGAACACACTGCAGAACGATTACTAAAGACATTTGATGCTGACTATTTAAAGAAGTTTAAAAATTGCAGCATGACTTTAATTTCTAAATGGCCAGAAACAATACAAACAATGTAATGCGGAAAATTCATCAGATGCCAATTTATTCATGATTACGTTTAACAAAAACTTATATTGGTTCAGAGCCGTCAACTAGTAGAGCTGCCGAGATAGATGTATGGAAGAATGAAATTCCCTCGTCAACAAAATTTTGTAGACCAATAAAGTTTGCTTACAAAAAGGAGACTCAAGATGTCATAGATGAAGAAGTTCGAAAAATAAATGAACAAATTAAAGAACTTCAACCAGTAACATTTAAATTTGATGACCAAGACATTGAAGTAAATTTTAAAATGTGTCTCACAATGATTGATGGAAAAGTTGCACAAGATTTAACCAAAACAAAGTCATCGTCAAGCTGGACCATATGCCAAAAAACATCAAGTCAATTGAGCCAACCACCAACACAAGACGATAGTTTTAATGAAGCATATGAATTTGGAATGTCACCTCTTCATGCTAGAATTCGTTTTATGAAGCATATTCTTAAATTGGGATACGATTTGGAATTTGGCCCGTTAGGCGAAACAGTGAGAAACAACAAAGAAAATTTGGAAAAAAGAAAGCAAAAAAAAAAAGATATTCAAGAAAAATACCGTGAGATAGGCCTTATAATTGACCAGCCAAAGCAAGGAGAAGGAAATTCTAATGATGGAAACACAGCAAGGAGATTTTTTTCCGATCCAGAAACTGCAGCTTCTATAACTGGAGTAGATTATGATTTAATACGACGATTCCAAATCATATTACAAGTTACAGCATGTAGCAAAAAGATAGATGCAAAAAAATTTGGTCAGTATGCTAATGAGACAGCAACCCTTTATAACCAAAAATATTCTTGGAGACATATGCCAACCACAGTTCACAAAATTTTGTTCCATGGGGAACAAATAATTCAGCACAATATGGTTCCAATTGGAGATCTCTCAGAAGAAGCCCAAGAAAAAAGGAACAAAGACTACAGATTCTTTCGCGAGCACAATACAAGAAAAATTTCCAGATATTGTACTAATGAAGATCTTATTAATATTTTGTTGTGCACATCAGACCCATATATGTCCAGTATTCGACAAAAATGGAAATCAACCTCATTAGAGTTAGATGAAGAAGCTAAACAACTACTGCAAAATGAAAATCAAAGCTATTTGGAAGAAATTTTTACTAATATTGTTTAAATAATACTAGTTTAAAGATTATAATTTGTTTCTAATTTTAGTATAAATTTTTATTAATACATTTAAATAAAATATATGTGCACTTTAAATCAATAGTAAAAGTTTACTTAAAATTTTATCGATGTTGTGTTCTGTATATAATATATCCAAATGGTATTGATATTGTTGGGAATTTCAGTGTTATTTTTCAGTTTAATCCTCACAAGAATTAGCTTTCTTCCAAAAAAAACCAACATTTGGCCCCTGTGAATATTGAGACTAAATAAATGTCAGGGGCCAAATGATGGCATTTTCTGACCAAAATTAAGTTTAGGAATAATAAATAAGTATTGGTTGTAAAATACGATTGAAGAAAATAAGAAATTATAAAAAAAATACCTATTTAAAATGTCAAAATATTCAACTTTTACATGGAAACTCAACAAAAAATTAAAATGCATTTTTAACTCCAAATTACTTACGTTCCTATCAGTCGATTTGAGCACGCAAATTGAAGCTTAAGGTCCCTCCTATTGAACAAAACAAATTGCGTAAAAAAATACCAATCCGGTAAAAATTATAGAGTTTTGACCGCTATCTCGCGAAATTGACCACTGTGCGGCGGTGGCAGAGAAATTGATTTAAAATGGTTCTGCAGTAGTGTTACAACACCTTTATTTTTCCTGTTTTAACACTGGTTGTGTCGAAAATTATCATTTTTATTGACTTCATCAAATTAAATTTTTCTAGGGTTTCTTTGATGCCACTGAAAATAGTTATCCCATTTTCCAGAACTAATGCATCAACTACTTTTATTTCTTGAGATTCATTTTTTACAACAACTACCTGTACTTCTTGTCGTCCAATTTTTTTACCATCGAAATGAAGACACCAATTCTCTTATTGTAAAGACTGTTTCATCATTTCTTCCTTTTTCTCTGCAGATTTATAAACAGCTTTATAAATTGCTTGCTGTGAAGGAGTTGCAATATCGACCCCAGATTCTGCCAGTTCCTTGCATATTTTTGCTTCTTTCCTAGTATTTACTTCGGTGGTATTTACTAACGTTAGTGCTGGATTTATTAATCGCTTTGTTATTCCAAGTGGCATATAATCGTTATCATATTCAAATGAATCATCGATCATTGAGACAAAGTCGGAGTCTCCATCATTGAGCATTGGGACAGAGTCGGAGTCTGAATCTTGGACACTTATTTCAGAAATATTAAAATTGTTATCAAATTTTTCAGCAGTTTTTGAAGTTTTGATAACTTTCTGGTATCCATGAATCAAACATTCCACTTCCCTTCTTATAGATTTGGTAGCCAATTTCGGAATATTTAGTTTAGTCCATAAATCGAATAATTCTTGTGATATAATTTTATACCTCTCTGTTTTTAATTTTTCTTTTTCATATAACGCATTAAATCTTCCAATCACTGTTTTTTTTAGGTATTTGGTTTAGTTCACATAACGAAATATCGATACTTGGAACATTTTTACATTTATTTTCAGAATTTTTTAAATTTTGGGTCCACTTATCCGCGTTTTTCCGAGCAACAATTACGCTATGTTTAAAAGACATTTAAAAAAGTTTAACGAAAACAAACGTTTAAATTCTATTTATATAAAATTAATGCACAACAAACTTACAAATTGGAGTATTATACAATTTTTGGGTATCGAAAGTGACAGCGTCTGCTTATAAAAATTTTTTCTTTTACCAAATTTTTTCGTCCCTAGATTTTTGCTATTGTTAAAAAAGTTTTCGCACCATGTTTAATAAAGTTTGAAATCAATAGGTCTCAAAAATAAATAAAAGTTAGTTAAAAAAAAAAATTTATATATTTTTATACTTTTAGCAATAAATTATAATATTTCGCAAATTTGCATAAGACAGCGTAGGTAAGTCGCAATATTTTATCACGATTAATTGAATTTATAGAGAATATTATTCAATATTTAATGGAAAAACTTATAATTTATTTATCATTTAATGAATTTGTAAAGAAAATATTTTTATTTTTTTAGAACTTACTGATCCCAAACTTAATTGCCTTTGACGCGGAACCTTTTTAACGATATCGAAAATCTAAAGATGCATATCTTATTGTTTTTTTTATGCACTACATGGTATGGATAGGGCCATTTTGATATTTTCAAGAATTGTAAAAAAGTTGTATCCCTAATGTTCATTCCTTTGACGTGTTGGTGTTAATGTATTTGGTATGAAATCTATCCACAGTTCAGATGTGAGCCATAAAAATCACGAACTCTAGCAAAAGCTCCGCAAATCGATGTTTGAATTTTAAAGTAAATTGGACAATTTGGTAGCGTTGTTCAAGTGCGAATCTCTTTGTGATTTTTTGCCAGCGTATACTGATCATAAATGTTAAAAAGTGTGCGCAGTATGATAGTTCACTTGACAGCTAACCATTTCGTAAGTGCTATCTAAGCAAAAACATCCTCTGCAGCATGTTTGTAAGCATTTGGAAAAATTAGTGTCATCTATCAATTTAAAAAGCGATAGAATATAATACGAAAAATTAAAAAAAATAGGCGAATATTTGTTCAACATATTCTGAACAAAATATAAAATTAGGAAATTATTTAGTTTTATTAGTTAAATAATAGTTTTATTAATTAAATTATAAATTCAGAGTCGGGATGAAAGTAGTACTATATATAATAAAACTTTCTCAGGGTTTGGCGTTCGCATTCCAAACAATTTCTTATATTTTTTATATTTGTTAGACTTAAGATTTTAAGAATAAAATAAATAATTTTTATCCATGTACAAATTCAAGTTGGACTAAACTTGTGGAATGCAATCTTAAAAAATTTTTTTATAAATTTTTGCCAACAACTCGTTAATAACTCTAAATTGCTGCAACTGAAAAAGTAAAGCCAATTACAATTAAAAATATTTGTGAATAACGAAATACGAAATTTTTATTTCGAAACAACTTCTTTTTAAAAAATATCTTATTTAACCGAGTTCTGTTAACGGTTCCTTAAAATATATCCTAGTCCAACCATATGCTTCTTTCATTTCTATACCATACGTGGTTGGAACCGCAGAATTTCCATTGGTCTTACGCACTAAAACCGCTTTCAAGCAACGCATTTCCATTTTTAGCTTTTAATTGAATGTAAACAAACATCAATATATCGAAAATATATAAAAGGTCATAAAAAAAAGTTTGGTCTGAGAACTTCAAAACTTTTAAGAGGTTTTCCTCTACTAGCCTAGTACTTTCACACTGACTTACAGTTTTTCACTCCCAAAAATGTTCGACACTGTTAAGAAACATTTTATAATTTTGTACATCTACGTTGAAAAAATAAATATATACTTAATCCGTATGATTTTTTTTCTAGCCCCGAAGGCTTCTGTATTACATAAACGATATTGTATTTTTAAACTTCATTACAGTGAGTGGTAATACAATGAAAACTTTTAATAAAAATATATTTTTGAACGTTCAATACCAAAAAAATTTAATTTTAAAAATAAAAATTTTCTTAATTTTAAAATTTGTATGTTTTATTTATTTAAACATTTAATAGCTTAACTTCAGTAGAAGATAACAAAACTTAAAATCATTTATTTTTAAGCTGTTGTCAAATCATTGGATACCTTTTCTATACAAGGTTAAAAAAGTGTGGCAGCACCAACATATATATAACACGTGGAGTATAGCAATGTATACACAATCAATAAGCAATTGCTATAAACACATTGACCACAATAGTTAGCAGCATAAATTACACAAACTATATGAACATATTTCAAATTTCGATTTTTGGGAGTCTCGGGATCGAGTTTCTTTCCTTTTTATATAGAACTAATAAATGTGAAGTTTGGGGACCATCGGATAAAGAAAAGTAGCGCTGGAAATCCATTTAAAATTTCAAGTGTGTTTATTTGGGTAAAATATGACTTTTATCAGATTTTACGAAAATTTCGTTTAATTAGTTTAGCTTTTTTTAAAAAGCTATATAACTTCAAAATCGATTAAAAACTCGCCAAGATATAGCAAATGCCCAGACCACTTTTATGCCAAAAAAGAACAAGGTCATGGAATTTGATGGAATTTTTTTCTTGATTAAAGCCAAAAATTTTTTTTGCTTCTAATCTATAAGTACTCAGATATGAAGTATTGTTTTATTACCACGTTGCTAACCCATTGCACAGTGGGACCGAAGATGGGATTTTTTTGATAAAATTTTTAAAATTCCTTTTTTTTTTTAAATTTTCTTACCAAAATTTAAAGAAATGGACCTGGCACTTTTCGGTTTTATTAAACATCTGTTAGAAATTAACTGTGTTATTTTTTTGACAAGGATTTTATCTTTTTTTGACAAGGACTTTATTTTTGCGGATTTCGAGAAAAATGGGATATATAAGAAATATTCAGTATATGTAATCGTTCTAAATTCTTTATATCAAAAATTAATCAGTTCTCTACTTTTAAATGCTATATCTTAGCATAATAGCCTAGGGTTTCGGAAAAAATAAAATGCCCCATTAACCCTTTCCAAATTGGGGTCACATATGACCCCAATCTAATAAAAGACAATTTATTCAAAAAACTCAAATAATTTTGCAAATGCTGTTTATAAAAGCGCTACATAAAATATTATAACCAAATGTGTAGGTCTTCCATGCCTATAATTTAGAATAAATCCGTGAACGTTAACCCATTATTTGCAAAGGCCAGCTTTGGTTTTTAAGATATTTGGAAATAAAGATTACCGAAACGAATTTTTCTATTAAAATCGATCAAACTACTATTTACGTTTTATCCATTGTGATATTTCTTTGATGCAATTGTCTGCTTAATGCTCGCGAATATAAATGAAAACCATTTTTACCAATTCTATTATAAAATTATACTATTTTTAAAAGCTATCTATATGTTTCTAAATAAAACTTGACTTTGTACAGAAAGGATGTGTTTTTGTATGATTCTACTATCTGGAGTAAAAACTGCTTTTCTTCTTCATTATTTTTTTCAATATTTTTTCAACTGTTTTAGTATTTCTGAATAATTTTTATTATTTCCTCCATCGACATGGGAATCTAATGAAGATTTTAAAAAGAGCTACAATTTGTGCAAGGAATTATTTGTAGTAAACGATACTGCCGAATGCGGCAGTAAATTCATAAAGGATTTTAACAAAGTGGTAACAAATAATGAAGAAGAAAACAGTTTTTACTCCAGATAGAAGAATCGTTCAAAGTCAAGTTTTATTTAACTATGTTGAGTTATAGTTCAACAATGTTTTTATTTTACTTGGAAATATATAAATAATTTTTAAAGATAATATAATTTTATAATAAAATTGGTTAAATATTGTTTTAATTTATATTCGCGAGCAATAAGCAGATAATTGCACCAAAGAAATATCACAATGGATAATTTTGATCCCAGGAGCACTGAACAGTTACAAGAAACTAACCGAATTATATTTCTCAAATTCTAAATAGTGGTTTCATCGAGTTTAATAGCAAAACTTGTTTTCGATAATCGTCATTCAAAAATATCCTAAAATCCAAAGCCGAACTTGGTACATAATGGGTCAACGACCTCGGATTTATCCCAAATTTTGAACAGGGAAGATATATACATTCGTCTGTAATATTTTAAGTTAAACCTTTTAAAATTCAACAGCATCTGCAAAACTATTTGAATTTTTTGAATAAATTATCTTTTATTAGCTTGGGGTCATATGTGACCCTTATTCCAAAAGGGTTAATGGGGCGATGTTATTTTTTTCCGAAACCCTAGGCTATGAAATATAACATTTAGAGTAGAAAGGTGATTAATTTTTGATATAAAATATTTAGAAAGTTTACATATAGGTACTAAATATTTCACAAAAATCCCATTTTGCTCGAAATCCGCAAAAATTATATCCTCGTCAAAAAAATTCTATACATATATTTACACATAAAAATACACACAGTTTGTCTCTAACATGTATTCAATAAAAAAGTGTTAGATCCATTTCTTAAAATTTTTTTTAAGAACATATTTTAAGACTTGAAAGGGGAGTTTTCAAAATTTTATCAAAAAAATTTCTGTATCAATTCGCAATAGGTTACCAACGCGATAATAAAACAATACTTCATATCTGAGTACGTATAGGTATGGAAATGAAAAAAAAAATAAAAAAAATATTTGCTTTAATCAATTTCTTAAATTTTAAGGAAATGCTATCAAATTACATGACCTATTTTTTGGTCTGGGGCATTTGCTATTTCTAAAACTATATAACTTTTTAAAGAGATAATATAGCAGTGAATTCGATTCGCATAACAGCTTGTCGAAAAATTTAATCTATGGAACGAAATTTTCGTAAAATTTGAAAAAAATTTATATTTTCCCCATTTAAGCGATTGCACCCAAACTTCACATTTATTAGTTTTATATAGAAAGGAAACAAACTGGACCCCGACACTCCCCAAAATCGCATCTTCATTTTTAAGGACTACTCTAATATTTATGCATTTTCATTGAAATCTCAGGATATGTTCAACAGATTTTGATGATTTTAAACTCTAAAAGCAACTAACGCATCTGACATATTGAGGACGTGATGGTGATCTCTACAGATGGACAGACGGACATCGCTAATACTAACACCGCTGCTTATAAGAATGACGAATATATAAACACTTTATGGGAACCAGATTTTATTCTAACAATTAAAAACTGAATTTCGGACCTATATACATCTTCTGCACACTAGTGTGACAAATTTTTAAAATTGTATAATTTCCAAAATAATTCGTGGCTCTAATCGTACTGAATTATTTCATCTATTTGTATATCCGTTTTGTTTCAGTTTGTAACGCATCGAAAAATGAATTTGCGTCCACCTAAATTGTATATATTCTTATATATAACAACTCGAGTCGATATAGGTATGTCCTTGCGTTTGTCTGTCCATCTGTTTAACCGTATTCCTACCTTGAAAAAAAACTTCATAATCCTACCTTTGTGTAGTTTTCTACTTTTTGTATGTTTTTATATGGAAATAGGTTTATTTTGCAAAAATTATTTTATTTAAAGAAAAATCAGTTTTACGTATATATTTACGTATAAAGTGATAAATTAAGTATAATTTTACATATTTTCTATACAGGAAACGCAATCAATTTGATTTTGGTGAGCCTTGCAAAAGATTTTTTCGCAAATACGGCAAGCTAACTCATGGTTATAATTAACTTTCGCATTCTTTTGTTGCACGTAAAATACGCATCTGCCCATTTTGTCAATAATGGAACGCGCGAGGCCGAGTTTAGTTCAGCTTTATTCTACCACACAAAAGTACCACATATACCTCGTTTTCTCTGCGCTATGTCCGGTTAGGTAAGGGCAAGTCCCAGATCACGCAAAAGCGAACGATGCTTTGCATATTTTTGTTATTTTTTTTTTTTTTTTATAGCTAATTAGGGTTAATTCTAAAAGCATATGAAGGTATTGTATTAAATTCAATAAATAGTTGCATTCAAGGCTGATATGTCATTAGTGATAATAAGTACACTCATTAACAGTTCGCCTGTTTGTTCTTCGCTTACAGCTATATCCAGAAATCATTTTGTCAACCGTGTCAACTTCACCCTTAGTTCGGTTGTGATATGACATTATTTCTGGTAGCTTCTTTCCAACAGTCTCGACTTTTGGCGTATTGTGAAGAGTACTCTGCAGCACTGCGCATTTAAATTTTTTTTTTCCAACCTAAGAAACAAGTGTAGTAAATTCGAATCTACATTGAAAAAGTGGACTCTTTTTCCATTTATGGAATCGAGCGTTGTTGTTACGCTTGTTCCAACCATGATCAATTTATTTTGTAGTAATTTTTGACCAAACTATGACCTTTATGACCTTTTAGGCCCTCGACCAGATGCTATAAAACTCGTTGGCCATGATTTTTTATGGAGCAGCTTCAACACCTTTCACAGGGTATGGTTGTATCTTCCAGACATAGAAGCTTTTGCATGAGTACGGGTATCCAAAATTTCGAATCGTATCTCTCTGGTTTGCTTTGCCTAAATCCATAACTGCCATGGAAACCACATAGCTGTTCATCTACAGTGACGTATGGGTTGAAAAGCATTGGTAACATTTCAGACCATATATCCCATAGATCACGAATTGGGTAAAATTTATCCGCAGATCTGATTTGTCGACGACTTATTTTATCACCGAAGCGAATAATTTTGGTCAAGTACTCAAACTGTTTTTTTCGACATAATTTATCTGAAAATAGGCGGACCGAAAGTCACAATGAACAGCTCGTTATTTATATATGTATATTCAATAACATTCAATTTAGTTGTGAACGCCAGCCAATATCAAAACAACGTCGCCTTCTTCATGGTTTTCATTCTTTAGCCCACCAAATGCATTCCTGTTTTCAAAAAATGACTTTCTCAATATGCGGTGAAAAAATATCGAGATATCATCGTTGATATTATTCACGCGAGAAGAAGTAGTATTAGTAGTACCTGGCCGTAGTCTCAACACATTAGCAGTTCGATTGCGTCCTGCTGTTTGCATAGCTGTTTTGCTTTAAAGCCTTTTGTCATCTGAGATAAGTAAAGGCTCAATATCAACAAAATTAGCACTGGCATCAACTTTAGTATCAAAACTCCATACCCCAGCATTTACAAAATAGTTCTTGCTTTCTTTTTCCACTTGGCGTACAAGGTACTAAAGGGTCCGTCAAATAACTTTTTTTTTTTTTGAAAATGCTATAAAAAAAACTACTAAATATTATTTCAAATTTCTTTTTTTATTTGAAAGAACAATCCTTCCGGTTGCTAATGGAAAATAATTTCATTCAAATGGCTGCCTCGGCTGGCCATGCAGTAGCCTACACGATCGTTCCAATTTTTAAGCACATTATCGATTGTGTGCAGCTGTATTTCACCAATGGCTTCACGAATATTGTCCTTTAAAGCGTCAATTGTCTCTGGCTTGTTTGCGTAACACTTATCTTTGAGGGCACCCCCACAAATAATAGTCCAACGGTGTCAAAACGCAGCTCCGAGGTGGCCAAACGACATCAGCTCTGCGGCTGATAATGCGATCTTCAAAAACAGGGCGCAACACATCGAGTGTAGCTTCGGCTGTGTGGCACGTAGCGCCGTTCTGTTGAAACCATATGTTGCCAATATTCTCCTCTTCAATTTTTGTACCCGCCAAGATCAAAATGAGCTTCATCTGAAAAGATGATTTTTTTTTTTGGCAAAATCGGCATCTTCTGTAAGTCGATCGCAGGCCCACTTAGCGAAGCGAAAACGCATTGGATGGTCAGTTGGCTTCAACTCCTGAACCAATTGGACTTTGTATAGCGTCATACCAAGGACTTTATGCAAAATTCGTCTCAATGATGCCTCCGAAATGTTCAATTCTTGAGAACGACGGTGAATTGATGTTGATGGCGCTTCACGCACACTTTCTGCCACAGCAGCAATATTCTCGGGTGTACGCACTGTTTTTGGCTTTTCACCCTTTGGTTTACCTATGAGGATGCCAGTTTCTTTCACTTTTTTCACTAGATAATGAACATATGGAGCTGACGGTGCTTCTCTTCTTCCAAAATCCGTACGCAATTTTCGCACACATTCTGCAACATTACCATGATTTTCAAAGTAATGTCGCAATATTTCCCAGCATTGTTCAAGCGTATGCACAACCATATTCGTTCAGCGGAAGGATAAGACTAATTATCTCTCAAATCAGACATGAGCTAAGTGTTACCATTCACGAAATAAGCACTAGTTGAAAAAAAAACGTTAGATGGCGGACCCTTTATTTTAATACAACTTTCCTATGCCGAGTAGAAAACTACGCCAAGCATACCAAATTGAAGTTATTGAAAAACAATGTTCCATGTATGATTTGAAACTTAAAAGTAATCCATTCCGGTTCATATACATGATAAAGAAAAAGTCAAGAAAAAGGATAACCAAACTTTGACAGTTTTAGAGATTTTTGAAAAATAAAAAAATAAAATGTAGTTTTCTACACCAAGGTAGGACTACGGTTAAATCACGGGTACTCAGGTTTTTTTGTGAAAATTTTGAATGATGTTGTTTGTCATTATTTCGAACAGGTTGAAAAAATCGGACATGATTCTGTCAATAAATATGTCCTTAAATATGAAGACGCCTCCAAAAATGCTAAAATTTCTGTAAGTTTGATGTTTACATTCGTTATAAATGGCGCAATAAGTCCAGATATTAATGTAAACGCAAAACTCAGGCGCACAGTGGACCATATTTTAAGAAAACGGCCAAAAATCATTTTTTTTGTAACCGATTTTAACGTTATGTTATTCATTTGAAAGTAAATAATAGTAAACCTCGGGAGCCAAAAAATTGCGACTCTACCTCAACTATATCACAGCGAACAGTGTCTTCGAAAATGGGCTTTCTCAGTATTTTGCTAAAATTAAAAATTTCTTTGTAAATTTGTAAATTTTTATTTTTCAATGACTGTAACTTTTTTGATTTTAAGGATTTTGAAGTGAAATAAATTTCGTATAATTTTGTGGCTTCCATGCTATTAATGTTAAAAATGTAAAATTACTGAGTCATTCCAAAATTAAAAAAAAAATTTTTTTTTAAAAAGGTCAAAATTTTCCGAAAATCTCCTACTGAATAGAACATAACTCCTGCCAGTCAAAAGCAGTCAGAAAAAATCTTGCACTCTTCTATAGCTCGAACCCTCCCCTATACTCCTATACCCCATTACATACCCGCCAGTTTCCGCCCGTGTGCACCAGAACAATTTTTCTGACCCAAGGTTAGATATTTTCTGCAAAATTTGTGAATACAAAAGTTGTCCACTATGTGGTTAGGATATATTAAGTTTTTCTTTATCCATCTTATATTATACGGATCGACTCAAAAACACTTTCTGAGTCGATTAAACGATGTCCGTCTGAGTGTTATGAATACAAAAGTTGGCCGCGGTGTATTTTTTTGCGTGTCGGTAGAGTTGTCAGGAGTTGTTATATACTTATAAAAAAGAGTTGAGATATAATGCGCTTAATTGTTACAGGTACATTTACATAGGTATCTTTCAAAAACATTAATAGTCTGAATTAGAGTTATATAGTTAAAATACTTCACAAAATTGGTAACAAGTTAAATAGATGGTAAAAAAAAGCTATTGCGACATAGCCCTTTAAGATATGAGCAGGTATGTTTCACCTTTTAAAAGGGGTTAGGGTGTGGGTTTTTTATGCTTCGAAAAGTGGTAATAAAAGATAAAAATTTTTATTTTATATAATTGCAAGAAAGAGTATTTATAATAATGTTTCCACAATTATTATTCATTACATTTTGTGCAATGGCTAAGCACTGTTACAGAGATCTGGCAGATATTTATTTTCAACGAAATGATATAGACGATGTAATTTTGCACATAGTGAGCAACGACTTCTTTAAGAATTGTAACCTAGAAGACATTGAAATGCACAAAGGAAAAATTACTAATTTTGCATCGAATTTGAAAAGACGGTACTTTGAATGCTCTTATAGCAAGGCAAAGATGTACAAACGTTACCAAGACTGGTTAATAAAGGAACTTATTTTTGAGAGTGCATCTACAACTGCCAATGAAAGTGGAAAAAAGGGTCGACCAGCAAAACCAATTGATGGATGTAGTGAAAGATCTCGAAGGCGCAATCTGGAGAACATCAATGAAGAAATTTCTCAAAGAATTATTAAGGATTCATTTTTGCACCAAATTAAAAAAAAAATTAAATTGAAATAATTGAAAAAATTGTAAAAGCGAACCCAAGGCGCACAAAGAGGATTTTGAAAAGCATTCCTACAGCAATTGAAGATAAGAAATTTACGCCGGAAGAAGCGTTCGCCCAATTTCTGGATTTGAAAAAATCAATATGAGGAATTGCGGGAGCGAACCAATGAAAAGAATTGTGGGATTTTTCCAGAGTATCGAGATTTAGTTTCTGCCAAAAAAGAATGCTTACCTTCACAATCTGCTATTAGTGTCACTTACACATCAGCAGAAATAAAATTGCAAGATCTCCTTGAACATACTGCAGAACGATTGCTAAATACGCTTGATATTGATCATATAAAAAAAATTGGTAATGGCAGCATTACTTTTATTTCTAAATGGGGATGTGAGGGATCCTCTGGTCAGAAACAATGCAAGCAATTTAATGCCGAAAATTCATCAGATGCTAATTTATTTATGGTATCCTTCGTTCCATTGCGCTTAACACAAAAGTATAGCATCTTAGAGCCGTCAACTAGTAGAGCAACAAAAATTGATATATGGAAAAATTAAATTCCTTCTTCAACAAAGTATTGCACACCAATCAAATTTGCATTCAAAAAGGAAACCAAAGATGTCATAACTGAAGAAGTTCAAAAAATAAAAGATCAAATTAAGGAACTTCAACCAGTAATATTTAAATTTGATGACCAAGACATTGAAGACCTTATCACTATTTTGTTGTGCACTTCAGATCCATATATGTCCAACATTAGTCAAAAATGGAAAACTACCTCTATTGAATTAGACGAAGAAGCTAAACAACTTCTAGAAGATGAAAATCAACGCTATTTAGAAGAAATTTTTACTAAAATTGGTGGGTTTAAAGTACTTTTTCATTACACTAACAATAAGTTACACTTTTTTTTATATAGTTAAAAAATTTTCTTGATTTAAAAATTTATATATTTTGTAAATTTACAATAAAGATTGTTATATTTCATAAATTTACCATAAAAATTGAAGTAGAAATATTTAAAAAGACAATAAAAAAAAAATTTAACTAAAGCAAAAACATACGATTTTTTCATTGAAACTTCTCTATCTTGAACCAATATAAGGTAACTTTTACGTTCGTTGCTTAATAAATTATATTTAAACTCGGGATCTTTAAAAAGAAACAACTTTTGGCCCTTGTGCACATTAGGACTAAAAAGTTTACGGGGGCCAAAGTATGGCATTTTCTGAAAAAATTAACTTAAAAAATTGTTAAAAAGTATTAGTTGTAAAATTACCTTTTTTACCTTTAACACTTCACTTTTGTACTAAAATTCAACTACAAATGAAAATGTATTTAAACCCTCCGTAACTTTTTTTATTTTCGGTCGAGAAAAGGCTAAAGGCTAAAGTCTCACCTACCAAACAAAAGAAACCGCATATCAAAATTCCAATCCAATCAAAAGTTATAGATTTTTGACCGCCTTCTCGTCAAATGGTCCACTGTGAGGCGGTGAATATAAAAGATGTTGCACATATTTATCTTTCTTGCTTGTTTTTTCTTCTTAACCGCTTCTTTACTTTTATAGTTACCAGATAATATCTGTCTTTCACTGTAGATCTGTAGATACGTATATGCATGTATGTTGAGAACTAAAATGTATAATTTAAAATTTTTACTTCTACTGCTTCGTAGCATATTTATTTGTTTGTTAAATTCTTTACTTACAATTATTACATCAACAATTTCCAAAGTTATTAAAATATTTCCTAAGAATTATTGATATATTCCTGTTCAGTATTACAACAAATAAATGTTCACAAAGAATTATTTTGTATATACATATGTACTCGTACATATAATATTTATTACGTTGCTTATATAGTCGTACATACACGTACATAGAGAGATATATAATGAAAAAGTTAAAACGTCATAGAATAAAATTCGGCACCCTGACAATTGTGATTTTTTTTTATGAGGCACAGCTCAAAACCAAAAACATTCCAAATCTGTGGGGATTTTTTTCCCGTTTATTTTTCTTTAGTATAGGCAAAAAAAAAAAAAAAAGAAAATGAAAAGCTGAATTTCAAATTAAACGATGGAGTCTCGTTGTCAGGCACAATAACATTAAACAAGCTACCTTTGCAGAAGTTGTCTATGCCAAGACTATGCCCCTGCACAATCTTTAGTTACAAAATTAAAATTGATTATGGAGATAAAATGATAAATTAGCTAAAGTTGATTTAATCAGTTGCACCTTTTATCGTAAGTGTCACAAAACAAAAGTTTTTTTTTTAATTTTTATCAAACATAGGCCAAAAAGCCCTAAAAAAAAGTTGTGCTTCAGTGAAGTTTTGAAACGGCTTTAATATGAAATATGAACAAATTTTCAATTGACTTTTTTCTTACATATTTTGTGTAGGGATGGAAAAATGAATATTATTTTGTAACAAATATTGTTAGCTAGATCTGCAATTTCGATATTTATTCAGATTAAACAATTTTATTTAAATTTTATATTAATTTTTTTTTAATAAAACTCCAACATGTAACCATAAGTCTTTTCAATAATTTCGAAGTTTCTGTTACATTATTTTTTTTTTTTAAATTACATATACTTTTTGTACATAGTTTATATAAGAGTGCTTGTGGGTATGTGTGTGTGTAAGTGTGTGTGTGCGTGTATTCATGTGCATATTAATGTGAGTGGCATATATACATCAGACATAAAAGTGACTTGCCAACCCAACCCAAACTGCCATCCATCATTCATTTTTCAAAAACATCAAAAGTTGTTATTGGAAAAAATTTTAAAGTGGTTGGCTGGAGTGCTTGACTTTTCGAAATGAAAAACACTAGATTGTTCAAGTGGGGTTTTCTAACGAATATTATACATG
Organism: Cordilura impudica; assembly: GCA_963682025.1. Lineage (NCBI taxonomy): Eukaryota > Metazoa > Arthropoda > Insecta > Diptera > Scathophagidae > Cordilura > Cordilura impudica. The sequence goes on from OY821520.1 coordinate 37,655,693, forward strand.
CAAACATACATTTTTAATTTTTCTATACTTTTTTTTTTGTTACATTTAATTTAAAATTTATTGTTCACGTTTAATAAGAAGTTATTTGTTATAATTCTTTACTACTTATTGATAAGTCCTTTAAAAGTTTGTATAACTTGGGAAATTTTTTCAGAGCACTTTAAGTTAAAATCAAAAACAACTTAAAGAGTGAACATTAGAAGAATTCATAGCATGACTGTAAAATTTTACTTTTGCCGAATATTATATAGACTAAGCTAAACAAAAAAAAAAAAAAAAAGTGAAATCATTCTGAAAGAATGAACTTTTTGTTATTTATAAAATAAGAACTTCTTTGAATGTAATTTAAATAACATCCAAGCATGTCAATATGAAGTTATGAATAAAAACAAAATTAAATTCAAATCGTCATAATATTAAATTAAAATGGTGATTGGGAATTACAAAACTGCTATCGGAAAGTACAAAAAAAAAATTAAGGAATTAATTGTAATAAAAAACTTTTTTTAATCAAATAAGAATGCTAAGTTCAGCTGTAACGAATCTTTGATACAGTCGAGTTGTATCTTAGGCTCAATATTATATGAAAGGTTACATTTTGAAAAGAGTTGCGGATAATTAAACTTAAAACTTCTAATAAATTTAAAATAAATTGTTTTTCGTTTATGACCAGCATTTATTATTATTTCATATGTGTTGTTTTTATTTTTATAAAAACAATGATGTTTTTTTTAGAAATATTTTGATTCTATTTTAAAAGTTGTGTTATTATTCTTAATATTAGATTAGAAAATCATTTTAAAGCCCTTCCCAAAAAACCAAAGAGATATAATTTTCTAATATTCTGTAAGTTACTTCTGCGAAAAAAAAGAAGCAGTTCCGATTGGGTTACAGATAACGGAAGGGCCAGCAGGCGTCTACGGGACGTCTTATTCAGTACAACACATGATTTTGGGACTCAATTCTGACAATTGCACCTGAAAGTAGCCCCAAAAATAAGAACTTCTGCTTCATTCGTTTTGTCAAGCTGGCTGCCATTATAATTTAATGGTCATACGAACTTTATTGCTCAAGTTGGATTTTTATCACTTTTTGTATATTTTAACAACTCGGTGACCTTACGGAATATCTCTTTTTTGTCTGAAACAAAGTTGCAGATATTGAATAGGAGAAAAAAAGGCGGCATAAACCTACCCGAATCCCGTCCATTCCATTGGGATTCAACACAACTATGAATTAAACGTATGAAACATTGGCCGAAATTTTGGAGAAAATCAAATACAATATATACAAATGGAAGAATTGTTGTAATCTAAAGGTTGTCAACATGATACAAGGCATTATATTAAAGGATGGTTTTCCAAAATACTTGTGCTTCCTTTGTAATTGGGATCCGCGACACACAGGGAATCAATATCAAAGTGAAGATTGGAAAGCAAGAACTCTCGGGCTTGAGAGGCAATTGAAATTACGTAATGGACCTTTGATAAAGGATGTAGATGATATTTTGTTGCCATCGCTTCACATGAAATTAAGAATAGCTGGGAAATTAGTTGAACTGGTAGTCAAATATTTTGAGGACGCCTATGACTGTGTGAAATACATCTTTGCAAAACTCAGTGAAGCTAAAATAAGAAAATTTACGTATTGTTGTCTGTATTTAAATATTGTCATATCTAGATTTGTTCACTTCGATATATTCGCATTACCAATATTTTTTTCGCAAATGGTTTTTTTTATTTCAAACAGGTACTCTGAATGGACCGGATATACAAAAATTAATAAAAAGCGAATCTTTCATAAATATGCTTTCCAACCATTATAACCACCTATGTGCATGGGACGCATTGAATCGAGTCAGCGAAGGAGTTTTAGAAAAGAACCGTGTACAGCGAGATGACATACGACAAGAGTGGACAAGCTGCTATATTAATTTGAAAAAATCAATGCATTCATGACGTTAAAATTATATTTCATGCATTTCCACCTTGATACCTTTTTTGGCACAATTACCTCAGGAATCGGACGAATAAGCAGAGAGGTTCCACCAGGTGACCATGCCAATGGAAAAGCGATTCAAAGGCAAAAAATTAGATGCATGGATTGCGGAGGTTTGTCAGTGGAGTTCTAAAATTATGCAGTTTGAAGATGAAGGCGCCGAAGATGAAAATGACACTGAAATTGGTGGACACACTGAAGAGAACATGCCCTTCAATATTATGTCTAACTTGGATGATGATGCAGAATCAGATCATGAATATGAACAACCTACGATGAAAACAAGATCATCAGAACTACAAGCGTTAACTTCATCGAGGACAATAATTAAAATTTTTGTAAATTTTGTTTCCATGCTTAGACACCAAATAAAAATCTCATATTTTCTGTGCAAGAATAGCTGTATTATGTCAAGACTGTATTTCGTTTTAATATTTCGTTATCTACACGAACATTTTTGTATCACGTATTTATTTTTTGTTGCAAACACACATAAACCACATATATTCGAATGTAGCTTTAATTTAAGTTCATGTTCTGGCACGTGTACTGCGAAAAAAACAGAACATGAATAAATAACAGGTTCGAGTTCAGTTATATTTTAAGTTCGTGTTCTGGTACGTGTACTGCGAAAAAATAGAACATGAAAAAAAAATAGGATCGAGTTCAGTTATATTTTAAGTTCGTATTTGTGCATTGACACTAATTGGTTCGTAAATTAAGGGTGGGTGATTTTGTTAATGGATGCTAAATATCCTAACAACCAGCAAGTGTTTTTATACCCTATACCACTATGTGGTTTGGGTATAATGACTTTGTGCTGCTGTTTGTAACAACCAAAAATATTTGACCTAGACCCATCTTTAATTATACCGATCGAATCAGAATCACTTTCTGAGTTGATTTAACAATGTCCGTCCGTCCGTCCGTCCGTCCGTCCGTCTGTGTGTCCATGTAAACCTTGTAATCAAACTGCAGGTCGCAAATATGAATATATTTTGATGAAATTTGGTATGTAAGCTTCTATCGGCCATGGGATGAACGCTGTTGAAATTGGTGAGAATCCGCCCATGTTCAGACCTAGGCCCCATACAAATTACCCCTATGAAATCGACATAAATTGCCATAAGATCCAAATTGTCATATAGATTTTACTCAAATTGGGTTTGTATGCGTTCATTACATCCATTAATGAGTAGGCCAGAAATGATCCCTTTGGCCCCATATAGAGCTGCTTCTCGATCTTCACTTAAATCTATTAAAAACAAAAATATTGCACTGATTCTTCTCAAATTTTGTTTGTATATATTTTTGCAAATTAAAAGAGACTTTACCAAACATGATCAGGATCGGTAAATTTTTGGACCTAGTCCCCATATAGATATATAATCCGATATGAACTTTTTCATATCTGCAGCCAAAAAAAATTAATAAAAATCCCACTCAAATTTGGTTTTTGCTTATTTTCTATGTCCAGTTAGTTGGGCCTAAGATATAGAGTTTGTAAACGCATGGTATAGGGTATCGTATAGTCGGTCTAGACCGACTATAATTTTCTTACTTGTTATTATTGCTAAAGTAAGTATATTTATTAAGAAAAAAGGTTACTGTTTTTGTTAATTAATTAATTTTGGTGATATGCTTCAAAGCACTTAGGATGCAAATGAACATTACATTTTTTGCACATCCATTTTATTGGCTTTCCACATGATTTCAATCTACAGCGTCTGGGTTTGCCGTCTTTCTGCTCGACGGGAATGTGCTCGCAATCCACTCTTGGCATTCTACGTGGTAAAAATTCTGGAGAATTGTCTTCTCTTTTACATGGCAATAAAAGTTAATTTGCTATTATCACGCGAAATTTTTTTTGTGGCATTGCTTTTTCATTTTTTTCCTTTGCAACAAAGCAATGTAGCTTCCATGCGTTGACAACAGAAGAGCTTAATATAGAAATAAATAAAGGTCAATACCACTTTTTTGAACGGATGTTTATTCTGTAGTTTTGCACAGCGTTGTCCTGTAAATCGACGCCCCCATGCCTTGGTTATAATTGTAAAACATACGAGGTTGCTGATAATTTCAGAATTTTCCATCTCTTTACAGAGTGCATTGGCTCAATTTGGTCAAAGTTTGTACAGACTTTCACTTCCTTGTTGTCAGCCCAACGACAAACTAGTACATTATTAGCTTTGTCGAATTTGAAATCAGACTCACCACGGTTTAATTGATTTCCTGTTGTTAACGGTGCTTTACCAATTCTGCTGTTACGGACAGTTCCAGATGCACAAATTTGCTTTTTAACTCAGCAAACACATCAGCTGATGGGACGTGAAAAAATTGTCGAAGTAAACTCTATGTCTATGAGGATTGGCGATCGTAATTGTCGCTGGCACCGGCATACGGTATACAAGTATATAGATAGCCGCTTGCAGAGCAAAGACACCACAATTTGTAACCAAATCGAATTTGTTTGTTTCGTATGTACATCTTACATCAGTGGCGACCAAAATATGGAACCATATGTTCATCGATAGACAAATCGGCACTCCATACGCCAATGGTCTAACCTGGAGAATAAATAAATAAATAAAAAAAATATCATATACATTTAAATCTCATTAGAAATTTTTTTTACCTTTGTCATCTTGTCACTTTGGTCCAAATTACTGTTAAAATGAATAGCTCGTTTGATATCTTTGAAAAATTTTCGTGACATACTCTGCATAACTATAGGATTCCCTAGACATGGATCATTTGACCAACAGTCTTCAATTGAGGGCAACGTGTTGAATCCTGATAAAATCAGAATTCCTAAAAAACGTCGCAATTTATTTTCATTCAATGAAATGTTAATCATTTTTTGTTGCACGTAGATATTTGATTCGTTTATGATTAAATCTAGCATTTGACGATCAAAAAATTTTTCAAAGAGCTGCAATGGTGGCAGTTCTTTTATATCAGCAAATAGCTTCACTTGAACATCAAGTAATTAATTGATCCGTATTTGGTTTTAAAGGAAATTGAAAGTTTTTTGATCTATCATTTATTTGTGTCCACACTATCCAGGTACTATCTGCAATTTTCGTACGTTTTGTTGGCGGCAGGGCTGCTGCATATGTAGAAGCTTGATCAAAAATTATATCCTGAGTAGGCTCATCTTCGTTTCTGTTACATATCTTAGTTGGGGAATAATAAAATAATAAAAAATAAAAAAAAAGGTTTTAACCTTTAAGACTGTTAATTATTAACATAAAACTTTCTTAAAGTGTGAATTTATTACTCCCAAAATAAGATTAGATTTAGTAAAAGACCATAACGTGTATTTTCACGTAAGTCACACATGTTTTACATCCAAAAATTACATATTGAATAGCAGCCAACGTTCGCGCTTGGGAACAACAATGTTTACCGTTACCTAAAATATGTGCCCTGGAATTTTTTGTTTGTTTTTTGTTTTGATTTATTTTCTTTCATTTGTTGTCGAAAAATCTGCATACTCGAAATATTTATTTTCGCAAAATTTTTACGTGTAAATAGTAAAATAAAAAACCTTTTAAAAAGGTGGTGTCACAAAATGGCTAATAGTGTAAAAAAAAAATAATTAATAATATATTTATTTGTCACTTCTTTAAGCTAACAATATGTACAATATTTGTGCATCAAAAATTTAACAATAAAAATTCAATATAAAAGAAAATTTTACCGCTCAAAATGAGCAATTTTTTTTGTTCGCAAGTGCGAACAGAGGATGGAAATGGGTTAAATACATTTTTCCAAATCAATATGCCATCATCACAAAAGAAACAAAATGAGAAATCCTTATTACCAACACGAGAGGTGGGGCATATTTATGCTACACCTCTACACCAGCATTCGTACTATTAACAAATTTGTATTCAAAAGTTCATGCAATTCTTTGAACAATAATGCCAGGTAATGCATTACAAACAAATTTATATTTTTAACTTGCTATGAGCCACGCCACATTGTACTAGTCTCTGAAGGTACCATTGGCATGGTTAGAAAACTATTTGTGTTTGATGGTAGTGAAAGAAAAAAAGTATGTCCGGCCAGATTATCGTGAATTTTCTTGAAAGAATAAAAATTGATTCAAAAAGGCTACGACTGGTTGGTTTTAAATTTGCTTATTTTAACAACAATATACCTTAACAATGTTTCTTTCCAATTCTATTTTTTTATATACTTCAAATTCAAGATTGTTGCACTTAATTATTTTTTTTTTTTGTTTTTAGAAAACTTTCTAGTTGATGTGTGAAAAGGTAAGTTTGTATAGATTTTGTATGTAAAATCTTAGGTTATGGGGTATTATTGCTGTTTATGTGACATGTGACCTTGAGGCTGCTAAGACAATATGATCAGTAGTTTTGTAGAATAATAATTAAACAAAAAATGGAATATCCTTACTATATCTAACCTACACCAATCTGTGGTCGGTGAATAATGAATTTGTAACTATCAAAATAAATTGCCTTTTTTATAATAACAATTAACTTCGAATCACTCTATAAACCAATTAAGCCATTTCAATTCATTCAACTGTCTCGCAGTATGTCAAAGGAAACATATATATTTTGACGAATCTTTACAAATGTGTTTTAGGACAACCTTAAAATTTATTTTAAATTATGTTCAGCTAGTTGGTAACCTTTTTCCGATACATTAATTTTAAAACGAAGGAAATCTTAGAAAATCCAAATAATTCTTAAAAATCTGTGCCCAAAATGAAGTTTAATAAATCGCTGTTATTGCATATATATTGTTTCTTTTTTCATATAAAGCTAAAAGTATAAATGAAATAAAAAAGAAAAAAAGAAAAAAATAAGCAACCACAACGTCCTAAATCAGAATTACTCATTTCTGTCACACACACACACACACTACACACATGGAAACAAGTCGATTTAAATCTTAGACAAACTAATGCCGACATGTACCGCAAACTTTAAATAGCTATAAAAACGAACGTGTTTTGAATGTTTAATTGAAATTAAAACAAAAAAAAAAAAAAACCAAATACTGAACTAAGGAGTAAATATTCGAAAACATAACTTTAAAAAAAATATTTACAACATTGTGATAAATTTTCCAAAAACATACATATACAATTCTTATCAAGTAACAGTGCAGAGTGGACATTAGAAATTTTGCTGTCCTAAAAAGTTCTGAAAATAATATAAAATAATCTATTAGGAGTTGACATATTGTGATTTTGGATATCCTGTACCAATATGTGGTGAGAGTAACTAGATTTAGTGATTTACGTCTGTCCGGCCGTATGTGTTTCCAGGTTGTAAATGTGAATATATGTTTTTTATGTAATTTGGTATATAAGCTTATACCGACAAACGCTATTAAAGTTGGTTAATATCGGTACATGTTTAGACAATAGCCCCCATACAAGTAACCCTATCAGTCCGACTGAAATTGTCGTAAAATCCAGATTGTCATACTTGACTTGGTCTATGAAAAGAAGGCTTAGGTAAATAATCTGTATATATAAAATTCATTTTCTATTTGTTTGTTTGTTTGTTTATTTTGTTTGTTTGACCGCTATACAAATTTTTATTTGTCAACGGATTTCTCTGAAATTTGGTGCACACGATCTCTGTACTCCGGGAAAGGTCGACATATGATTCTTACCGGCCACGCCTACTTTTACACCCACTTTTTGTATACAATTCTTTTCCTGTTTTTCGGTATAATTGCTCGCTATACAAATTTTTATTTTTCAACGGATTTCTCAGAAATTTGGTACGCACAATTTCTGTACTCCAGGCAAGGTCACCATATGCTCCTTACTAGCCACGCCTGATTTTGCGCCTACTTCTATGTATATAAATTTTTGTTTCTTTGTTTGACTGCTATACAAACTTTTATTTTTCAACGGCTTTCTCTGAAATTTGGTACACGTGATCTCTGTACTCCAGCGAAGGTCGGACTATATATCTTCCTGGCCACGCCTGCCTTTACACCCACTTTTTTATAAAACTCATTTTCTGTTTTTGGTACATTTGTTCGCTGTACAAATTTGTATTTTTCAATGGATTTCTCCGAAATTTGGTACACACGGGAATAACTTCACGATGAACAAATTCCCCAAATTTAAAAAAGGTCCCCAAAAGAAATTAATAAATTCCCCACTTTCGTTTTAAACTAAATAAAAAAATGAGCTTACTCCCCAAATTCGTTCTTAAATTTTTACATATTTTTATTTAATAAATTTTGTTAGATATTTGTTTAAGTGAAAATTTGCATACTGATCTCAATATCTGTCCTGCAATATACGCACTTAAAATCTGTAGTCTTTTCAGTAGCATCATTTCGACGCACTCGCGGAACGCAGCTCAGCAAGCTTTGTTAAGAGAAGTGGAAATGCCTGAATCTACTCAACTGCGTCTAGAAATCCAGCTGCTAAGACAAGCTGAATCCTGGGAATCTGAAACTCCTTAAACGACTGTTTTTCTCATAGACAATTTTATGTCGCCTGCTCCAGAATATAATATTTTCGTATATGCACCAGAAGGAAAAACCAGAAATGTTGTATATCACAAAGCTCTAGAATAACTAAAATTCGTAACTTATAGACATCATACACTCAAAATACTCCATGCATTAACATAGTTAGTTGTAATGGTAAGCAGGCGCCGCACTGTGGTCAATATTTTGAGATGGCGGCCAAAACTCCTTTTGGTTTTTGTTCTCCGATTTTAAAGTTATTAGACTCATATGAAAGTAGACAGTAGTAAACCTCGGGAGCCAAAAAATTAGAACTCTGTTTCAACTATTTCACTGAGAACAGGGTGGTCTAAAATGGGCTTTTTCAGAATTTAGTAAATTTATGATATTTTTAGTTAATTTTTAAAGTTTAAATGATCATAACTTTTTTAAATGATCATAACTTTGATCACAAGATTTTTGGACTACATAAATTCTGTGTTGTAACTTAACTTACTTTCTATTACTGGTAAAAAAATTGAAGCTCTACTGTCTTCAGAACAATTTAAATTTTTATTTAAAAAAAAAGTCAAATTTCTCGGAAATTTCCTACTTCATAGAGCACAACTCCTGTGAGTCAAGCTGAGTCAAAGCACAAATTTACTATTTAGTAGTCCTAACTCTCCCCTACATTCCTATATATACATGTCCGTGCATCGGGACTGCACTTTTTGAGCTACAGCAATTTTTCTGACCCAAGGTAAGATATTCGATACAAATGCACGTCATATTTTTTGAGAAGTTATTTGTATGTGAAAGTGGCTATTATGCATATATTTTGATGAAATTTTGTACAAGAGTTCTTATTGACCCAAAAAATAATTCTGTTGAAATGAGGAGAAGTTGGCCCATATTTGAACCTAGTCCACATAGAAGGGTGTATCAAAATTTTGACAAAAATGACAATAGAACTCACAAATTATGTGGTATCTGGCAATTCATTTGGAAAAGGTAAAAAAGATTTTATTGCCATCTAATATTACACAACTTAAATACGTGAAAATTGCAAATAAATTTAAAACCAATGGAAATAACTGGTAAAACCAACTACCTGTTATATTATGTTTCAAAGAGGTAAAAAAGATCATGTTGAAATTTCGAGCAATATTATATTAATCTTCATTTTTTTTCTTCCTTATTGTTCTATCTGATATATATTTTGAACGGAAAGATGAAAACGACATTATTTTATATATAATGAATAATCCATTCTTCAAAATATGCGACAAACAAGAAATTAAAATTCATAACTTAAAAATAAAAAACTTTTTAAATACTTTAAGAAAACGGTACAATCAATGCTCCAGAAACAAGAAATTGTTTTACTCATGAAACCAAGAATGGCTAAGAAATAAACTTATTTTTAAAAAGCCATCAGTAACTACCACGGAAACTGGAAAAGGTGGTCGACCAGCAAAGCCAATTGATAATTGTAGTGAAAGATCACGAAGACGCAAGCTTAAACATATCAATGAAGAAGTTTCTTGTAGCATCATAAAGGATTCATTTCTGCATCAAATTCAACCATCGAAAACTAAAAAGGGTAAAATTGCTATCATTGAAAAAATAGTGGAAGCAAGACCCAGACGCACAAAAAGGATTTTAGAATGTATGCCGACACCAACTGAAGAAAATAAATTTACTCCAGAAGAAGCATTTGCACTATTTTTGGATTTGAAAATGACTAAAAACCAATATACAGAATTGCGGAAGCGAACCAATGAAAAAAATTGTGGAATTTTTCCATCATATCGAGATATAGTTTCTGCCAAAAAAGATTGCTTACCTTCACCAACTGCTATTAGTGTAACTTCAAGTTCAGCAGAAATAAAATTGCAGGATCTTCTTGAACACACTGCAGAACGATTATTAAAGACATTTGATGCTGACTATTTAAAGAAGTTTAAAAATTGCAGCATGACTTTAATTTCTAAATGGGGATGTGATGGGTCCTCTGGCCAGAATACAAACAATGTGATGCGGAAAATTCATCAGATGCCAATTTATTCATGATTTCTTTCGTTCCATTACGTTTAACAAAAACTTATATTGGTTCAGAGCCGTCAACTAGTAGAGCTGCAGAGATAGATGTATGGAAGAATGAAATTCCCTCGTCAACAAAATTTTGTAGACCAATAAAGTTTGCTTACAAAAAGGAGACTCAAGATGTCATAGATGAAGAAGTTCGAAAAATAAATGATCAAATTAAAGAACTTCAACCAGTAACATTTAAATTTGATGAACAAGACATTGAAGTAAATTTTAAAATGTGTCTCACAATGATTGATGGAAAAGTTGCACAAGCTTTAACCAAAACAAAGTCATCGTCAAGCTGCACCATATGCCAAAAAACATCAAGTCAATTGAGCCAACCACCAACACAAGACGATAGTTTTAATGAAGCATATGAATTTGGAATGTCACCTCTTCATGCTAGAATTCGTTTTATGGAGCATATTCTTAAATTGGGATACGATTTGGAATTTGGCCCGTTAGGCGAAACAGTGAGAAACAACAAAGAAAATTTGGAAAAAAGAAAACAAAAAAAAAAGATATTCAAGAAAAATACCGAGAGATAGGCCTTATAATTGACCAGCCAAAGCAAGGAGAAGGAAATTCTAATGATGGAAACACAGCAAGGAGATTTTTTTCCGATCCAGAAACTGCAGCTTCTATAACTGGAGTAGATTATGATTTAATACGACGATTCCAAATCATATTACAAGTTATAGCATGTAGCAAAAAGATAGATGCAAAAAAATTTGGTCAGTATGCTAATGAGACAGCAATCCTTTATAACCAAAAATATTCTTGGAGACATATGCCAACCACAGTTCAAAAAATTTTGTTCCATGGGGAACAAATAATTCAGCACAATATGCTTCCAATTGGAGATCTCTCAGAAGAAGCCCAAGAAAAAAGGAACAAAGACTACAGATTCTTTCGCGAGCACAATACAAGAAAAATTTCCAGATATTGTACTAATGAAGATATTGTTAATATTTTGTTGTGCACATCAGACCCATATATTCGACAAAAATGGAAATCAACCTCATTAGAGTTAGATGAAGAAGCTAAACAACTACTGCAAAATGAAAATCAAAGCTATTTGGAAGAAATTTTTACTAATATTGTTTAATTAATACTAGTTTAAAGATTATAATTTGTTTCTAATTTTAGTATAAATTTTTATTAATACATTTAAATAAAATATATGTGCACTTTAAATCAATAGTAAAAGTTTACTTAAAATTTTATCGATGTTGTGTTCTGTATATAATATATCCAAATGGTATTGATATTGTTGGGAATTTCAGTGTTAATTTTCAGTTTAATTTTAAACAAGAATTAGCTTTCTTCCAAAAAAACCAACCTTTGGCCCCTGTGAATATTGAGACTAAATAAATGTCTGGGGCCAAATGTTGGCATTTTCTGACCAAAATTAAGTTTAGGAATAATAAATAAGTATTGGTTGTAAAATACGATTGAAGAAAATAAGAAATTATAAAAAAAATACCTATTTAAAATGTCAAAATATTCAACTTTTACATGGAAACTCAACAAAAAATTAAAATGCATTTTTAACTCCAAATTACTTATGTTACTATCAGTCGATTTTTACGTCTGAATACGCAAATTGAAGCTTGAAGTCCCTCCTATTGAACAAAGCAAATTGCGTAAAAAAATACCAATCCGTTCAAAAGTTATAGAGTTTTGACCGCTATCTCGCGAAATTGACCACTGTGCGCCGAGTATTTAGCCCCCAAAGAATAAATTCCCACAAAAATATGAACTTACACAATTTTAAACGTCGCATTCATTTTCCATTTTTGAAACTTCTATAAATTTGACGTCTCTGCTTAATGGTGATCATTTGTTGAATGAATTAATTCAATTTTTAAAACTTCTGATTCCTTCAATTTGCAAACGAGTCCATTATAACGGGTGATTTTTTTGAGGTTAGGATTTTCATGCATTAGTATTTGACAGATCACGTGGGATTTCAGACATGGTGTCAAAGAGAAAGATGCTCAGTATGCTTTGACATTTCATCATGAATAGACTTACTAACGAGCAACGCTTGCAAATCATTGAATTTTATTACCAAAATCAGTGTTCGGTTCGAAATGTGTTTCGCGCTTTACGTCCGATTTATGGTCTACATAATCGACCAAGTGAGCAAACAATTAATGCGATTGTGACCAAGTTTCGCACTCAGTTTACTTTATTGGACATTAAACCAACCACACGAATGCGTACAGTGCGTACAGAAGAGAATATTGCGTCTGTTTCTGAGAGTGTTACTGAAGACCGTGAAATGTCGATTCGTCGCCGTTCGCAGCAATTGGGTTTGTGTTATTCGACCACATGGAAGATTTTACGCAAAGATCTTGGTGTAAAACCGTATAAAATACAGCTCGTGCAAGAACTGAAGCCGAACGATCTGCCACAACGTCTAATTTTCAGTGAATGGGCCCTAGAAAAGTTGGCAGAAAATCCGCTTTTTTATCGACAAATTTTGTTCAGCGATGAGGCTCATTTCTGGTTGAATGGCTTCGTAAATAAGCAAAATTGCCATATTTGGAGTGAAGAGCAACCAGAAGCCGTTCAAGAACTGCCCATGCATCCCGAAAAATGCACTGTTTGGTGTGGTTTGTACGCTGGTGGAATCATTGGACCGTATTTTTTCAAAGATGCTGTTGGACGCAACGTTACGGTGAATGGCGATCGCTATCGTTCGATGCTAACAAACTTTTTGTTGCCAAAAATGGAAGAACTGAACTTGGTTGACATGTGGTTTCAACAAGATGGCGCTACATGCCACACAGCTCGCGATTCTATGGCCATTTTGAGGGAAAACTTCGGAGAACAATTCATCTCAAGAAATGGACCGGTAAGTTGGCCACCAAGATCATGCGATTTGACGCCTTTAGACTATTTTTTGTGGGGCTACGTCAAGTCTAAAGTCTACAGAAATAAGCCAGCAACTATTCCAGCTTTGGAAGACAACATTTCCGAAGAAATTCGGGCTATTCCGGCCGAAATGCTCGAAAAAGTTGCCCAAAATTGGACTTTCCGAATGGACCACCTAAGACGCAGCCGCGGTCAACATTTAAATGAAATTATCTTCAAAAAGTAAATGTCATGGACCAATCTAACGTTTCAAATAAAGAACCGATGAGATTTTGCAAATTTTATGCGTTTTTTTTTTTTAAAAAGTTATCAAGCTCTTAAAAAATCACCCGTTATTTGATGTTTACAAAATAAATAAACTTCAAAAAAAGAAAAAACGTCAAGCAGTTTCGCAGCTTATTTTTGATGTATTTTGGCAGTAGCGTCTTAAAAAAAACTTCTTAGTTAAAAAATCAAAAAATTTTAAATTGAAATAAAAAGAGAATTTACTCCCCAAAAAACGTAAACATTGCGGAATTTTTTCATCATGAATAAATTCGCCAATCCCATACAAATTTTTGGGGAGAAAGTTAAGTTTTTTGAGGAATTTGTTCATTGGGCGCTAAGTATCCAGCGCCTGGTAAGCATATTGAACCATTTTTCATGTCAAAGGCCTCTGGATCCCGGGCAGGACCGAGTAAAAACAGCTAGTATCACATATAAAAACAAAGTTTTTATTAAAACTCTTCCTTTCCTTATGAATATGAGTTTTGAATCTCTTCGTGACTGTGCGTAACTATTTTAAAATTAATTTTTGGTCACAACCAGTCTATGGACCAAGTTTCAGATTGATTGGATGAAGGGAAATGTGGTTTAAATCACTCCGTGGCTGTCACTAACTATGAGTGACTATCTTTTAGTTAATATTTGGTTGGATGAGGGAAAATTGGGTTTAAGTCACTATGTGTGTATGTGTGTGAATATGTCAAAGTTAATCTTTTTTCACAGCAAATCATGGCAGACGGACATACAGATAGAGAGTATGAATTAAAAGAAAGGGTTTAAAAAAATCATTTTCCACTTTTTTGGATAGGCATATTTTCGCATGTAAGCCGTTTTCATAAACCAAGTCACATAGACACATATATCCATAAAATTTTTACCACTAATCAATGCTCGAAATATAATATTTGTAAGGCCAGTTATTGTCATAGTCGCCATATAAAGCGTATTTCCGTTTTTTAAATTTTGTTTATATATATTTTTTTTTTAATTTTATTATTTTTTATAAAAATAAAAAATCTTATTTTCGATCTTTATCATTTTAATGATTGAGTTTGAAATTGTTCAGGCTCAAGATCAAATGTTTTTACTTTAAATAAAGTAAAAGCATTAGCACATTTGTTTCAAAAATTGATCTATGTATATTCTGCATGACAGGTTATACAGCTGTTTCGGGAAGAGTCACCAACCCTCATCAGTAACCAAAAGCAGTAGATAGTTTGTTTGGTAAAAAGTTAAATTCATATATATTTGCTGAGGCTTAAATAGTATAACTTTTGCTTGAATTCTCATTTGGTTGTTTTCAGCAAATATATATGAATTTAACTTTTTACCAAATAAACTATCTACTGCTTTTGGTTACTGATGAGGGTTGGTGAGGAAACAACTGGATATAGAAAGTAAGCATAAGCCAAATTTTAGTGCTATTTTTATTAAATTGTGGGGTGCAGTTATGAAAAAGTTCATATATGATGATATTTTGTATATGGTAACATGGTCAAAGAATTTACCGATTATGACCAAATTTAGTAAAGTTACTTACATATAATCCAAATTTTAAAAAAACCAATGCAATATTTCTTTTTATCATACAGGTCATACAGGGTTTATTTTCAGACTATAATAAACATACATGCACCAAATTTTAAAGATGTGAAGGCGGTCTCAGAAAAACCCGACCTGACAAAGAAAATATAACTCAATTCAATTCAATTCAATTTTATTTATTTAAATAACATTTTGATTACAACAAATTAACAATTTTCTTAAAGAGTTTAGGATAGCTTGTTCCTTTTCTACTTAAAAATATAAATAATAATTTCTTTATCATGTACATAGTTTTTAACATAATAATATTTACAAGTAAGGGGAAAATTTTCAAAAAACCTTGTTACAATTTTTTTATTTATTTTTATATCTTTTTTTTCTTTTTGATTTTTATTTTTATTTTTAATTTTTTTTTTTTTTTTGGGTTTTGATTTTATATAAAAACGTTCTTACAACTATATTCTGATGAGATTATCTCATTGATGAGAGGTATTTCCGAGTTAAGACATCTCGAGTAGAAGTCAAATGTGAGTCTATTTATTTTGTTATTTATGAGTTCAACGTTGGCTAACGAGTGCAATCGTTGAGTAGAATAATGCCAAGGTAAATTATATATCAATTTAAGTAGTTTGTTTTGGGCGATCTGCAATTTTTTGATATGGCACTGTGCAGCAGTAGACCAAACTGGTACAGCATAATACATTATGGCGTGGAATATTGATTTAAATATTAATCTTTTGTTTTCGATGTTAAGTTTAGAGTTTCTATTTATAAGAGGGTACAATAATCTGGTGGTATTATTTAATTTGTTTATAATATATGAGATATGATCTTTAAATTTAAATTTTGGATCTAATATCACTCCCAGATATTTGACTTTGTCTGTCCAATGGATTTCGCTGTTATTGAAAGTGATGGACTGTTGAGGTAAGAAACAGTTTTTCCTTCTTCTTGAAAACTAAATAGCTTGTGTCTTTTGTGTGTTTATTAGTGAATGCAGTCCGTAAACTGGATAATACATCAATCGCCAATATTTTCGAGCTAAGAATAGCGGTATCATCAGCAAAAATGGAAGTAAAGCAATCATCCAGGGCTGGGAAATTTGCAGTGAAAATATTATATAATATTGGGGAGAGACACGATCCCTGAGGACACCCGGCTGGTACCTCAATCTGAGATGAGTTTTTGGAGCCAATATATACCTTGAAAGAACGTTCTGAAAGGAAACTTTGGATTATTTTGATTAATTCGATTGGGAAATTAAACCTTATCATCTTATAGATCAGGCCATCATGCCAGACCGAATCAAATGCAGATTTGATGTCCAAGAGTATCATACCAGTTGATTTCCTACTGTTAAAACTTGAATTTACTAATTTACGTATTCTAGTAACTGGCTGAACTCTATTGTGTTCCTTGCGGAAACCAAATTGTTGTGATGGTAAAATGTTTTCTGCATCATTAAACTCAATAAGCTTTTCCTTAATAACTTTTTCTAGAATCTTGTTTAAGGATGATAGAAGACTTATCGGTCTGTAACGAAGGGGACAATTATCAGGTTTATTTGGTTTTTTTATTGGTATGATTTTAGAACTTTTCCATATTTTTGGGAAGTAAAGCAACCGCAAGCAACAGTTTATGACTGCAGAGATGTATTTGATTCCTTTTTTTTTTTGGTAAAGCTTTTAAACATTTGTTGTTTATTCCATCAGTACCAGGGGATTTTCTTGGCTTTAACTTTTTAATAATATCGGCTACTTTATCTGTTGAAGTTGACAAGACATTATGGGAGGTAGATATGCTGGTGCTAAGATTACTAACAGCATTATATACATCTATTTTGGTGGCTGTATCATTAAGGCTAGCTGAAATTGAGTGATTTGATCCGAATACTTACGCTAGGACTTCGCTTTTTTCTTCTTGGGTTGGAAGGTGTTGTTGTTGAGTTTCAGTGTTGGAATGTTTGTAGACTTCTTTCTTACAATTTTTGTGATATTCCAAAAAGGAGAAGAGCCTTTTTCCAAAGTTGGAAGCTTATTGTTCCAGTAGTTATTTCTAAATTGTTTGATTTCGACTGATATGCGGTAATTATATTCTCTAGTTTGAATATGATCCGATACGCCTCGTAATCGTTTCCAGTTTCTTCTGTAAACATTTCTGATTTGAATCAGATGTTTAATGTGCTGCGGGAAACTTGGGGTTTTGACTTCATGGATTTTACGTGGGACACTGTGAGTAATTGCAGCAGATATTGTATCATTAAAATATAAGATCATGTTTTCAATTTCTTCGGTGTTATTGACTGTATTTTCATGTGGCACAATTAAATTTCTTTTAATGTGTGAAGCAAAACGGTGCCAGTTTGCATTTTTAAAATTATAAAACAATTTCTGAGTAGAAATGAACCCAGTACTTATGGTTGATTTTACCGGAAGATGGTCTGATCCGAGATTATTAAGCACTCGAGCTGATGAAATACCATGTACCATGTTTGTTAAGAAGAAATCTAGGGTAGATGACTGCCTTCTTGGATCTAAAGGGATATATATGTATGATCACTAGGGTGCAGTATTTGAAAATAACCTGAATCTAGACATTCATAAAGAAGGTTTCCCCAACAATTTGACCGCGCACGTACCCAATATCTGTGACGGCTGTTAAAATCTCCGCCGAGAATAAATTGTTCGTTATTATAGTAAAATTTGTGCAAATCAGTTTTAAATTGCATTTTTTTGACGTTATTGCTGCCTGCTGAACTACCCGTAAAGTAGCGTGAGTAGATGTTTAAGAAGTTTCCGTTTGACGTTTTTATTGTGACACCAATGTTTTCGATTAGAAAAGTATTTATAGGTGGTAATAACGTGTGTTCAATATTTGTCTTTAACAAAATTGCTACACCTCCTCCTCTATTGTGTTCCCGATCATTTCTGTAAATATAAAAGCTTGGTTGTTTGATTGAAATTGGGGTTTTTAGCCATGTTTCCGAAATTAGACATATGTGGATATTATTACAGTTCGTCTTTTTTATTACGAATACCTCTGGCATTCCATGATACTATATTTAGATCACTACTCATATAAAAATTTACAAGCAAGTGATGTTATAACCTCGAATTGGTCCGCTTTACATTTGCATCCCTTTAATTTAGTGATTAACTCAAAAGTAAAATTTTTAATTTCCTCATAAGAAAATAGATTGTTGGTATTATTAGTATTTATGTTATGTTCTTGTCTCCATTCACGATTTGGAAAAGTATTCTTTATTCCTCTTTCTAGCTCGATACACATTTCCCATTGAAATTGAACTCTCTAGGTCCTTTAAAAAGACATCGATGGCAGACTGCACCTCTTAATTTTTGGCAAATATTTTACCACCGAAGCATCTTTTAAGTTTAGAAATTGAAAATTATACGAGTAAGGTAAATCTGGTGAATAATATGCGTGATGAAGCAATTCAAACTATCAATCATGGAGTTGGTCCATAGCAATAGTGGACGAATAAACTTCTTTTTCGACAACGCGACATTATTTTTCCAAAATTTTATAACTTAAATGCTACAATAAGTTAGCATAATATGCACCATTGACTGTCTTTAATTTTTGAAGATAATCAATAAAAATTATCTCACATGCTCCCCCAACAAAAAAAAAATACGAACTTTATAGTCGGTCTAGACCGAACATACGATACCTTGCGTTAGAGACCCTATCTCTTCGGTCCCACTAATTCTATATAGATAAGCATAAACCAAATAGTCACCAACAAAGGAGCAGACTCCCCAGAGCAGAATCTAGCAAGGCTTTAAGATTGGATTCCATATTAAGATCGTTTATGTTTAATGGCTAAAAAGAAAAAGTACTAAACATCGTGATGCTTTGAAACTTAAAACATGTTTTATTTTTATAAAATACGAGCATTATATTGAAAAAAAAAAACATGCTACATAGGCTAAAACAAGAGATGTGTTATGGACAGCATCCAGATGTGTGGCCACATATACATTCAAAATTTAAAAAAAAAATTGAATTTTTTGTGGTAGAAACTATTATGGCATTCCTACTACTTTGCACCACATTATTATATGGATGCGAAATATATACAAAAAGTGATTCCAGAAGTAGTAGAGGACTTCTATTAACGTATAACTCCATATTATGATATGTTTTTTGCTTGAGGAAAATATGACCACATTTCTCAGTACTCAGAGAAGCCTTATGGCATAACCTTTTCTAATATTTTTAACATTAGAACATTGATACTTTTACACAAGGTTATAATCACGCACCATCCAATGTATCTGTTCGGAAAATTTGAATTAACGCTGTCTGAAATGCGCTCAATCTGTCTTTGGAAGCAACGCCCAACAATTTACGAAACAAGTTTTTAAATTGTATGTATAATTTTATTTATTTATTTATTGCTTTGGTTGTCAATTTTTGTTTAACTTTTTTTTTTTATATATTTGATGTTATGTATGATTTTATTTATTTTAAATTTTTTTTTAACTCTATCAAATGTCTATCATATTAAAGCTATCAAAATAATCAGCAATATAAAAATCCTTTGCTATACTTACAAGATTTTTAATCTTGTTAGTTTGGAAAACAAATAAATACAAATACAAATACAAATACATAAACAAATACAAATACAAATAAATCTTTTTAAATTGTAATATAAATTTTAAAAATTTTATCGTGAATTTAAAAATTTTAAATATCAAAGGACTTGCATATATATAAAATATTTTCAGTAAGATACAATATATTTGGCAATTTGACTTAGTATGATGTTTCGAAGGAACTGTTAATCAAATTTTCTAATCGAAAAATTTAATTAAAAATTTTTTAGTTTTTCCATATAATTTTAGATTTTTAATGAAAAAAAAACTTAAAAATGTATAAATTTTTTTTACATACATTCTGTCCAACATCTTTACATTTATTAGTATTTCTTCAAAGTAACAGCATTGCTCCAGGTTCTCATAACTTGGATATGTTTGATAAATGATTTTAATGTGCCATTACAAACTTGTGCTTTTCCCTATACCGAACACATTAAGACATCAATTATCACTTAGTTAATGTATATATTTGAAAATAAAAGAAAAGTTCGTTTCTTTAGTTGTTGGCAAGCTTGAATCTAGTCGTAGGTTCACAATTCCTAGTAAGTTAAATAGAACCTAGCTCAGTACTAACCCGATTCCACTACTAATCATCACTTGTGACTTTAGGGAAAAAGATTTGCATTTAACTAAGTTTAGGCAAAACAAAGCACCATATGTAACTTCGACATTAAAGGACACAGACCTGTAAAGTACATGGACTAGTTGAGTATCACTCTAGCTCCAAAATTAAAGTGCACTTGAGGAGAATACGGTGGATGAGATTGACTTCACGCTTGTGCACACGGCTTGTCTTGATGAAAAAAAACTCTTTCCTTAGCCAACTGCGATCGCAAAATTTTTGTTGGATAAATTGAATAACTTGGCGAATTATGCCCCCTACATACCAAAAAGCTGTCGTTGTGATCTTAATAAAAAACTGTTAATACATTTTATAAAAGGCTATTTTATTTATATTTGCCGATTTTTGTTTTTTGCGATTTTAGATTCGGCGATTTTTTATTTTTGTGAATTTTGACTTTGTTTTTTGCGATTTTTGATTTTTTGCGTTTTTTTATATTATTTTGATTTTGGCGTTTTTTGGTTTTTGCGTTTTTTTGATTTTAGCGTTTTGTTGATTTTGTTCAGTTTTGTCGATTTTTGATTTGGCGTTTTTTGTTTATTTTTGATATTGCGATTTTTAATTTTGTCGATTTTTATTATTCGGGAAGTTCGGTTTTGGCGCTTTTTGACTTTAGCAATTTTAGTTTTTCCTTTTTTTTTTTTTGGCTATTTTTGATTTTAAAGATTTTTGTTATTTGCGATTTTTGATTTGGCGATTTTTGATTTTACCGATTTTTGGCTTTAGCCATTTTGGTTTTGGCGATTTTCGGTTTTGGCGATTAAGGTTTTTGACAGCTTTGTTTTTGCGATTTTTGTTATTCGCGATTTGTGGTTTTGAAACTTTTTGATTTAGACGATTTTTTTGTGAGATTTCATATTGGCGATTTTTTTTTATACGGTATTCGATTTTGGCGGTTTTTGGTTTTTGCGATTTTTGATTTTGGCGATTTTTGTTATTCGTATTTTTAGTTTTGGCGATTTTTGACTTCGGCGATTCCGCCCATATTTTCCACGACTACTCACATTATTAAGTAATGTACTTGTCAAAAATTTTCAAGACAGTATTTTTCGTAGTTATTTTTATTTTTTGTATAGTAGGTGTCACGCCCATTTGTTCGATCCCGCCCATCTTTTAACGGACTATTCACATTAATAACTCATGACTACACATTAACTCATAACTGTTTACAGTACTCTAAATATATGAAATTAAATATTTACTTTGTATGGAGGGTGCCATGTCCATACGTCCGATCCCGCCCATTTTTTTTTTTTTTCAACTTTTCAAATTTGTTTAGTATGTACATTTACACAGTTTCAGCACTCTTGCTGTCGTAGTACTCCGAATATTATATCTTAAAATTATATTTGAAGAAAACACTTTATATGGGAGGTGCCACGCCAACTGGACAAATGCAAAAGCATATAGAGCCTATTATTCCTTCCGGATAGGCGGTTACCTACTGTAAAAAATTCAAGACAATAGGTCGAGCGGTGTAGTCTCCTATAAACCAAAATACAAAATTCCATTTTTTTAAGGACATTTTGTTCCTTATTTTGCTTTAAAAAAAATTCATTCGACTTCAGCGTTGGAGTGCTGAAAAGTCAATATATCTACAATGAAGCATGATATTATAAAAAAGGGAATTCATTTACTGAGTTTATACTTCATTCCAAATTATATAATTTAAATTATCGAGATAATGTCCGTGCCTTTCGATTTCCATTTATCTTTTACAAATTATTTTATAACATTTATAACATCTTCGGAGTTTTTTCAAAATTGTTGTCACGCTGATTAGAGAACTTTTTTTCAGTGTTTTAAAATTATATGATAATTCAGCTCTTAGCTCGCAAATAAGAAATATTGTGAACTCAAATAACTTTTTATTTTTTTTTTTGATTTAGTTGTTTATTCGGTTCTTCAAAATTTTTGTCAAACTAGGTCCTTTCGAAACTATAACCTTAACAGCAAATTTCTTCAATCTCATCCTCCAAATAATGAAATTTATTTTTCTATTTGCTGAACTTTTTAATAACCGATATAAGTCGTAAAAACGTTCTTTATGGTCCTCAATTTGGGCGTTGAATGCTAGATTCACTTTTGCTTTGGAAAAAAGTCTTTGGAATCATTCTACATATTTTTAACAACGTCATGTCCAATAATTTCTCATTAACAACGTCAAAATTAGTTTTCATCTCAAGTCATATATCCAGAATTTAGTGGCTTTTTCTATAAGACATCTGGTTGGAATCTTTGCTAATCAATTTATATATCTTGTTATATAATTTTATCTTAACCTTCGTAGGGTCCTCGGGTCAAATGTGGCCCATTTTGGAAGAAAATACGAATTTTGTTCTTTAAGTAGGGGTTTTAGATTTTAGATATTTTATGACTTTTATTTAATTTTAATTGTTAATAACTACTTTTGGTTTTTATAAAAAAAAATATTGACAAAAAAAAATTATACAGTTTTGAGCACTTAAGATCTTCGGGTCAAATTTGACCCGGAATAAAATCGCTGAGTTTTTGTTACGCACATTTTTGTTAAAATAATTTATTTGTCAAACGGAATGTCAAATGTGTCATACATATCGTTCCTAACGCTACGTTTACAACTGACAATGCTGTCTTGACAATAAATAATGTGTATTACTTCTCAAAAGTGCTGATAATTGTCTTCTTTTTGTAGGCGTCCAGACAATAATCATGACTATAAACTTCTTTCGCAAGCTATGTATTCTAACATTAAAAAAAATTAAAGAATAGCAAATAACTGTCATTAAGGTTTCCATTTCTTCATAATATTCAGGACAGTAACCGAGCCAATTCAATCAGTGTACATGCATTAGTGAAAAAGTGTATCTATCTTTATTGTCAATACAATATTATCTATCAGAGCTTTGGCAGCACTTAAATTAAATGTCTATATATCTGACTCTTTTCTTCTCTCCATTCATGCTGAACGTTATTGGTATGAAAAACGTGAATCCCCATGTAAAAAGCAAAGCTTATTTTCTTATTGCAAAATTGTTTTCCGTCATATAATAAACACGGAACTTATCAAACGTATCAACGCTATAAAGTGTCGAGTCTGTATTTCTTGTCGGAAAATGAATATTAGTGAGATAGAAAATATGCTAAAATGCATTATCGGACGAAGAGGAGATTTGTTCAGAATATGAAGATAACTTGGAATGCGCTGTGACATCAGACAGTTCTAGTGGAGATGAAATTGATGTAGCGGCAACTGAAGAAATGACATCAAAAATTGGTGGAATAAAATATTTGAAACAACCTCTTACAAATAGTCAAGGAAGATTTAGGAGAGAGAACATTATTAGCATGACACCGGGCTTGACCCGCTACTGTTGTTCGAGAATCACAAAGGAAGAAATTTCCAGTTTTCAATTGTTTTTCCCGCCGCCTGTAATTAACATTATTTTGAAAGATACCAATAATGAAGGTAAACGTGTATTTAGTATTGATTGGCGACACCGAAATTTTCGCATTTATTGGTACACTTTTGTTAGCATGGAAAGTTTATGGGACTCTGAGAAAGGAAGACCAATTTTTAGAGCACTCATGCCATTGAAAGGATTCAAAAGTCTTTCTATAGCGATAAGATTTGACAATAAGGATACTCGCAGTGAACGTCGAATTTTAGATAAGTTTTGCACCGATACGTGAGATATGGAATATGTGGGTCGAAATATTTCCCAAACTTTACAATCCATCTCTAGATGTAACAGTAGATGAGCAATTAGTCGCATTCAGAGGAAGGTGTCCATTCCGGCAGTATACACCATAAAAACCAGCTTAGTATGGTAAACAAATTTGGGTACTCTGCGATTCGAGTATCAGTTACTTCTGGAATATACAATCGTATACAGGCAAAGAAGTTGGAGCTATGCTCGAAAGAAATCAAGGTATGCGAGTAGTACTCGCTTGGACAGTTGGGCTAAAAGGAATGTGACTGCAGACAACTTTTTTGTTTCTTATGAATTGGGACAAAAATTGCTAGAAAAACAAATTACTTTGGTAGGAACAATACGTAAAAACAAGACTGAATTGCCACCTTTTGTCAACTAAAGGAAGACCGGTATTTTCATCATATTTTTGCCTCACCAAGGACGCTACTCTCCTTTCATATATACCAAAGAGAAATAAGTCTCTGAATCTTCTTAGCACTTTGCATCATAGCCCAGAAGTGAGCAATCGTGAGGACAAAAACCGCAAATGTTACTAGACTATAATAAATGTAAAGGAGGAGTTGATACTCTGTACAAAATTGTTTCATGTTACACTTGCAAAAGGATTAAATGGCCTCAAGTTGTATCTAGCAACGTTTTAGATATATTCAGATATTTTGATTGTAGACATTTCTTTAATTCTTGAATTTTTGTCTTTTTTAAAATAAACATATGCATGCATTCGCAATAAAAAAAACTATTCCAAACAGAGCTAAAAATAAAGTACTTTTAAAACAAACTTAATTAAAGAAAATAATTGTTTTCATATTGGATATTCTAACTGGGTCAAATTTGACCCAAAGAACGTTAACGTAAGTAAAATTTGGGGACCCTGTGACGGTTAATAACGAATTAGAAAACAGATTTTTGGGTAGTCAAAAGGCGCTCATGCTAGCGTGAAAAGCGCTGAGTTGGCATCGCTGTGGTTAAAATTAAAAAAAGTACAAAAAAAACTTGCCACCCTATTAATTGTGTACATATGTAAAACAACAACATTTAAAAATTGTTTTGAAACAAACGAAAAAATATAACTAAATTTTATTTGAAGCACGTACTGTTGTCATAAAACAATTTTTAACTTGAGGTTTATGTATTGAAAATTTTATAAACGTTTCCACAAAAAAGATAAATAAGTTATATGTAATGGCCTACTAGAAACAAAAAATAATGATAAAGTTGGTAAAAGCCGAACATATGTTACCCTAAACTACGAGTTTCGGAAAGGGTCTTACGACCAACCTTAGGTCATTAGTAGACATTAAAACGACAAGCATAATGTTAATGGGATTAAAATATTTTTATTTCCACCAAAATATGTAAAAGTTTATACATGGGGTCTAAGTCCACAAGTGTGGCGATCAAGACCGTATCTGATTACCTCACCAAATTTTATCACATCTATAATATTAAAAGGCTAGGCGATTTCTTGTGACTGAGGTTTTTTTCTACCGTTTTATCCTGATTTTGGCCAAACGTATATTATTTGAAAGGTATATCTTTTTAGCCGATACACAAATTTACAGATTTTTAAATTTTTGCCTTTATTTTGAATAAATTGCATTTAAACTTGCTACTAACACATACATAAAATTATACAATGCTATGTGTGTGTTTATTGAATTTGTTATTGTGTTTGTAATAATAACATAACCCATAAAAACAAAGGTGTTATTAAAACTCTTTCTTTCCTTATACATATGAGTTTTGAATATCTCCGTGACTGTGCGCGACTGTGTGTGACTATCGTAAAATTAATCCTTGGCCACAACAAGTCTATGGACAAAGTTTCAGATCCATCGGATGAGGGGAAGTGGGGTTTTAATCTCTCCATGACTGTGCGTGACTATGTCAAAGTTTTAGATCGATCGGATAAGGGAAAATGGATTTTAAAGCACTCAATGACTGTGCGTGACTATGCGTGACTGTGCGTGACTATGTCGAAGTTGATCTTTATTTACAGCAAGTATATCGACCAAGCTACAGATCGATCGGATGAGGGCAAATGACTTTTAAATCACTCCGTGACTGTGCGTGAATGTGCGCGACTAAGTCAAAGTTAATCTTTTTTTCACAACAAGTGTATGCACCGTGACTACCCCCAAATTAAACTGTAGTCATAACAAGACTATGGGCCAAGTTTTAGATCAATTGGATAAAGGGTAATGGGGTCCACCCATGGCAGACAGACAGACAGACAGACAGACAGAGAGTATGAGATAAAAGAGTTTAAAAATGAGTTTGTTTTTGTGTTGATTTGTGAATATAAAAATCTAAATCTAACGATAATTCAAGACTATTTGATAGTGGCTAGATCGCAACATGAGAGCTAGGTCTTAATAAATAAGGATTTTCTTAAAACTAATACATGCTTAACATGAATAGGATGGTCATCGAAATGTCTACTCAGAAAGTGATACTGAGGCGATATTGCAAACATCAGCACAAACTGATTATGTCCTGACCACAAAGTGACGTAGGACATAAAAACCATAAACAAATTGTGTGCCTACACCTAAATGGGCTCTTTTTGCTGTAACCAAATAAAAAAAATATATATTGTTGCTGACATTGTTGTTAATTTTATTTTTTTTTTTCTTCACTTCATTGTATTATTAATGCAATGCCAACTATGACGTCATCATGTCAACCTGCACAATTAGATATAATTGCCATCGACATCATATAACATCGGCAAAACAACAACAACAACAGTAAAAAGGATACATTTTTGTTTAATATCATATTCAATATGAGAAATATAAGAGAATATCAACTTTACAGCTTTATGTTCACAGTTTGCAGTGGCTGCATATCAAATTTATTCTCCATGTTTATTGTTGAAATATTCTTACCGAATTCTCTTAAGTTTTGAGGCGCTTGCGTAGGATTTTTCGAATAATTTATGATACCGGCGACATTGAAGGCAATAATAACAACAACCGTATGGAAAACCAACAGACAACATTTTTTTTTTTTTTGCAAACCAAATCCATTATGCACTCAACAAACAAATATAGAAAAATCAAAAAAATCCTACCATATCGACAGATAAAACTGTGCTGTTCTGTTTTATTTTTTTGCTTTATATCGTAATAAGTATGAATATACAATGAGTATAAATAAGTCGAAATTAATGAAATTCTTTTTTGAGGGCCATTTAAGTGACAAGTATGCCTAAGAAGAATTATTTTCACTCCGGTACTTGTAGCGCGACGATTTTCGTTATTTACTTTTATCTTTACTAAAATTTTTGAATATATTTGAATTAAACTTTTATACATATACGAGGACAGTTCCAGACAACCCGATGTGATAAAGAAACCATAACAAATTTGGAAACATTTTTCTTAGTTTCTCAACATAATCTCATTTTAGCTCGAAACACTTTTTCCATCGACAGCTCCTATACAGCGTTTATTGTAAGAACTGTCTAGCTTCCTAAAATAGCCATTAGCCCCAGACTCTACCTTTTCACAAAGGAAAATCTTTCACCGCCTACCCATTTTTCCAAGTTGTGAAATAGAAAATAATCCGAAAGAGCTAAAGCTGCTGAAAAATGGGCGTGATTAAGCAATTCGAACTTTAATTCATGGATTTTGGCCATCGCATTAGTGGATGTGTTAACTGGTCCATTTTTTTTTTTTTTTGTTGAAACACTTTGCTTTTTGTCAAATTCGCAATTTTCACCTTCATTTCATCACTGTAGAAATTTATCGTAATACTCGCTGTTGATTGTTTTACCTTTTTGAAGATAATCAATAAAAATTATCCCACGCGCATCCTGAAAACAGGCGACATAACCCTTCTTTCAGGTGCATTTGTCTTTGCTCGTTTGTTAACAAACACCGGCACCCATCATGCGGACAGCTTTCTCATCTCCAAATTTTCGATCAATTTGCTATGTATCACACTTCTTGAAATACCTGTAATTCCAGCCAGCCAACGCAACTTAAGAAATTTGTTTAGTTAAACGCAACAAATGGTTTTTTAAGTTCTTTATTGTTAAAAGGTTAAACTCTGACAAAAAAGGATGAGAATATTATAAGAAAGGAATAGAAGGTAACTAGTAAATAATGAAATAATAGATTATAAGGTATAGTAGAAAGTATATTTGTCAGTAAATTTAGAACACGCTTGGGTACTTCTTTTAAGCTGTTTTTTAATTACATATTTTATAAATTCATAAAAAAATTTGTAAAAACCAATAAACACAAGGAAATCTAAGACGAATTCATAAATATTATTAATTTATTTGACAAAAACTTTTTTTAATTTGGTCATCTACATATTTAAGCGAGAAATATCTTAATGAAGAGACAGAAAACTGTATTGCGAGAATCATTGAGGGATTTTCATGATGTGTACCCTATGCCGTTTTCTTTTCTGACAAAAAATGTTGCCCTTTTTTTGAAAAGTGTATTTTTTTATATATTCTGAATTAAGAGCAACCTTGTATTATATATCAATCGAAAGGTCTCAAAGTGCTGTGTTCATAAATACAAAAAATTTGATTATTATCCTCTTGGAAGTCATAGGGTGAAAATATTCAAAAAAGGGGAACAATGGGGAAATATTCTCCCACTATGACCTGAAAGAAGTCAATGGCTCGAATTTTTGTGATTTATGAGGGCTCGACTTTGAGACCTTTTAAGTGATATATAAGATATGGTTGCTCTTAATTCAGAATATATAAAAAAATACGCTTTTCGAAAAAAGGGCAAAAAATGGGCGACATTTTTTGTCAGAAAAGAAAACGGCATTATTTTTATGACGAATTCCACATATCTCTCAAATTATAAGTAACGCATTTCAGTTTAAAAAAAAAAAAAACATTTTGAATCATTTCTCACAACGAATTTTTTTATGATCAGTTAAATAACTAGAATATTATTATTTTTAAACTCTTCCTTTTAACTTATGTATACTCTCTGTCTGTCTGTCGTGGGTGGACCCCATTCCCCCTCATCCAATTGATCTAAAACTTGGCCCATCATCTTGTTGTGACTAAAGAGTATTTTTGGGGTAGCTACGCACAGTCGCGCATAGTCACGCACAGTCACGGAGTGATCTAAATGTCATTTTTGTTTATCCTATCGATCTGAAACTTGATCCGTACACTTGATGTGGGAAAAAGATTAACTTTGACTTAGTCACGCACAGTCACGCATGGTCACGCGCAGTCACATAGTGATCTAAAACCCATTTCCCTTATCCGATCGATCTGATGCTAGGTCGATAGACTTGCTGTGAAAAAAGATTAACTTTGACATAGTCGCGCACAGTCACGGAGTGATCTAAATGTAATTTTCCTTCATCCGATCGATCTGAACTTGGTCCATAGTCTTGTTATGACTACAGATTAATTGTGGGGTAGTCACGCACAGTCACGGAGTGATCTAAATGTAATTTCGCTCATCCAATCCATCTGAAGCTTGGTCCACAAACTTGCTGTAAAAAAAAAATTAATTTTGAGTTAGTCACGGACAGTCACCATGGTCACGCACAGTCACGGAGTGATCTAAATGTAATTTCCCTCATCCAATAAATATGAAACTTGGTCCATAGACTTGGTGTGACCACAGATTATTTTAAAATAGTCACGCAAAGTTACGCAGTCACGGAGAGATTCAGGACTCATCTGTAAATGTATGTCACTGAAATCAAAATTTTTTTATATATTTTTTTTGTATTTTTATTTTTAGTTTATTAATATTAAAATAAATTTACATAATAATGTACATGATAAAGGGTGAACTGACTGCAGAATCCTTCGCTACTTATAATTACATATGCACAGTATTTTAAAAAATTGTTAAATTACACTGTGGAACAAATTCAGGTTAGCAAAAGTTAAGTCGATTCTGAGAGTGAGGGGTGAAAATAGAGGTTAAATTAGAAGACATGTATCGCGGCGTTTGTTTATGTTAGTTCGAATTTTTTTTTTAATCGACCTTCGAACTTTGCAGTCAAATGCCGATTTTCAGCATATTGTTTATATGGTTTTTTGGCTATTACTCGTCGACTAATTGATATTTTTTCAATCTGTAAAAGCGAAATTATTTCCAGAGACCTGTGCAATATTAAAATTTTTTAAAAAAATTGACTTAGAAAATTTTTGTGGTGCTTATGAAGCAAAATGTTGGAAAAAAAATTTTTTTTTCATGCTTTTTGAAAATGTTTTCCACAAAACTAAGTCTTTTTTGCTTTCTGTTTGATCTATAATATGCTCCTCAGTTTCTTCAATAAATCTCATTTGAAAAGAAAGCAATCATAAACAAAACTTGCGTTTTCCGGCTTAATATTAATTTACTTCTCATTTTTTATGTACCAATTTTGTTCAGTGTTGGTTTTGAAGAAACATTGAAAAAGAAATTATAAAAATATGAAAAAAAAATATATTTTTGAAACGTTAGTAATGAAAAGTTTTAAGTAAAAAAATTAAATAAATTAAATTAATGATTTGGCCAGTTGCCGTTTAGCAGGCGGCTGTGGATCAACATCACTGCTTTCTCTAATATCTTGATCATCGTTATCATCATCAGAAACAAAAAAAAAAAAAAAAATTACACAGATTTTTCTCAAATTTGGTTCGTGTATAGTTTTTTAAAATATAAGTGACTTTACCAAGTATGGTCAGGATCGATCCATTTTTCGACCTAGTCCCCATATAAATATAACACCCGATATGAACTTTTTCATATCTGCAGCCAAAAAAAATTAATAACAATGGCACTCAAATTTGGTTTATGCTTATTTTCTATATCCAATTAGTTGGACCAAAGAGATAGGGTCTCTAAACCATGGTATAGGGTATCGTATAGTCGGTCTAGACCGACTATAATTTCCTACTTGGATTTAAATAGATTTAAGTAAAGATAGGGGTCATTTGTATGGGGACTAGGTCTGAAAATGGTCCAATTTTCACCAATTTCAATAGCATTCATCCTATGGCCGCTAAAACTTATACACCAAATTTCATCAAAATATATTCATATTTGCGACCTGTAGTTTGATTACAAGGTTTACATGGACACACAGACGGACGGACGGACGGACGGACATCGTTAAAACGACTCAGAAAGTGATTCTGAGCTGATCGGTATAACAAAAGATGGGTCTAGGTCAAATATTTTTGGTAGCTACAAACAGCAGCGCAAATTCGTTATACCCAAACCACATAGTGGTATAGGGTATAAAAACTAATTAATCGACATACTAGCAGATTCCAGCTTAGCCAATTCACAAACCAACACTTTTATCGTTTATTATTATTGTGAATGAAGATAACAAACTCATTAACAAACACATTAACAAATTTAATAAAACACACATAGTTTATGTATAATTTTATGTATGTGCTAGGAGCAACTTTAAATGCAATTTACTCAAAATAAAGGAAAAAATTTAAAAATCTGTAAATCTGCAAAACGGCTAAATAGAAATACCTTTCAAATAATATACGTTTGGTCAAAATCGGGATAAAACGGTAGAACAAAACATCGGTCACAAGAAATCGCCTAGCCATTAATATTATAGATTTTCATAAAATAACAAATAAATTTTTGGAATTTTGTGAATACATTAAATTTGTTTTATTTAAAAAAAATCTTGATGAAGAAAATATTTATAGATTTTCATAAAGAGTAAATTTGACACCAAAATTACCCCACTGGTTAATTTTAGAAAATATGTCCTGAATGTCATTTTCTAGAACTATTAAAATATTATCAACAAGTTTTGTCGAAATCCTTCTACATATATATATTATTTCGATATTTGGTTTTATAAAAATGTAAATATCCTTTAATTTGACCTTAAAGAGGGACAGTTTATAATATTTCTATTTAAACTTAATATATAATATTGAGAGCTTATATCAAGTAGTATAATATTTGGGCAAAAGATATTGTAAATATGAAAACACCAAAAAGAAAACGCCTAAAAGTTGAAAAAGTATGAAAAATCACATTTTTCTTCAAATCCGCTGAAATTAAAACGCTGCCCTCGCCAAATTAAGAACATAATACGTACAATATTTGGCATTTTTAATCACTTATATTTTGTTAATAAGAGCCTGAAGTCCACTCTTGATTTCGATAAATTTCTTGAATAAAATTTTTGTAATAGTAAAATTGGAGATTTTGAAATATTGCTAAAAAAGTTCGTAACGCTTTGACATTAATTTGGAATAGCATAACAATAGACGAGATGCCAAATATTTAACATAAGACCATCGCGGTGTCAAAAGAATGCAAAAATGTTGTTGCTTTAAATTGTGTCAATGTGAGCTCGATTTTCTTAGACTTCGTTATTTTGTAAGCAAGATAATTTGTTTTTGAGTACGATTTATTAATTAATTTGATTGAAACGCAAATATTAATACCAAAATTTTTGTGAAACATTATATAAATTTTTTTGATAATTTTTACATATAAATGCATATTTCAACTTTGAACTGAATGCCTTCAAGAAAGCATGTCTGATTTGACTTAAATTTTGTGCACTAAAGTTTTAGATCCAGTGTTATAATAATCCGGCCCGCATGTCTTCAAATTCGAAAAATAAAAAATGGAGGGCTTACATTACATACAAGGATATATGTGTTGTTTTTCTTTTCTTGAAAATATCTACTTCTTTTTGCCAAACTAATATAAATGTCCTTGATATATCCTATTATTTAAAAGGAAATAAAATTTCATAATTTCGCTTTCTAAGATCTATTAAATAAACATAAATAAAAATATATAACAAATTTGGCTAAATAAAGTATAAATATATTTATTGTTTCTGTGGATTACAAACAAACACACAAAAAAAGAAATGCCAAAGTTTATATACAATTTGAGAGGAAATTTAATCCATAATTTTAGTTAGGAAGTAATGACATAATTTTTTAAAACATATATTAGTTTGTAATGAACTATTTCGACACATACCAATTTTACGATTGTAACTTATGTAATAGATTAGTAGGATCTCCATGTATTAGGTTAGGACATGGCAGGATCGCCATGTAATAAGTTAGCAGGATGATGCAGGATCGCCATGTGATAGATTAGGGAGTTCTTATTGCCTTTTTTTTATATCAAATTAAAA
This sequence comes from Cordilura impudica, assembly GCA_963682025.1. Lineage (NCBI taxonomy): Eukaryota > Metazoa > Arthropoda > Insecta > Diptera > Scathophagidae > Cordilura > Cordilura impudica. Next base: position 37,689,007 of record OY821520.1, read on the forward strand.
CATATTATTTTATTTTTAATTTTTAATTTTTATTGTTTACTAAGTTGTTCTTTAGAACAACTGTTACTTTAGACGTTTAAAACAAGATTGATTTAAAACTAAAATGTGGCAGGTTTATATACTAAAATACTAACTATAATTTTACAAAAATATTCTCTTAAATTCTAAGTGCTTACGCAGCATAGTGAGCGACCTTTGTAAATCCGCTCTATGACACACATGTGTGAAACACCTGTGTTAACCACACCGCTTGCATCAACGTTAAATGGGTGGTCTCAATATTAAGTATTTCAATATGTCAAGTGCAACAATATCGAATACACAAAACATACGTTTCCGTATTTGCTTTGAGTTGCCGTCATGCATGCACTTGAAATCAGATACTCTTTTATTTATCTTTGGCTTTGGTTTGTTTACTGACAACACAATGCCATACCCATTCATTGATCGCAATGTTTATAGTAGAACCCAACACGTGCATTCTCACATTGCAACGTTTCTGGTCAACACATGTATGTCAAGTGGTTGTTCAAATACTCTATGCTCTGCATTCATGCACTAAGTGAATGCCCTATAGTATGCATACATTACACTTAGCCATTTATTTCACAAGATCAGTTTGCTTTCTAAATAAAATAAAATATTGTTTTGGTTCATTTTTATGTATTTTTTCATTTGGCGGGTTAAAGTCCTTTGACCTGTTTTACATGTATTTAGGGTTTTTGTCGTTGCTAAATATGGTGTTGTAAAATGTCACTTATTCGTACCTGTAAAATAAAAAGTAGATTAATTATAAACATTTCATAAATATGATTCTGAGGTATCAACATTGCCTGACAGTTCATATTAAAATAAAAAAATATACCCATCTCAATTTATTAAATTTTATTTGTTTCTGGGCTGAAGGAAATTAATAGCAAACAATAACTGTTGCTAGCAGTTGTTTCACTTTTCATTATCCCTCTTCGAACGATGTAATAACGTCTTATTCATTGCAATTAACCTATAAGAGGAGAATCTATATTTAATTTCCTTTTTCTTAAACACGTTCAAAACGTGCAGACGCTCCAGTAGCAGAACAGATCAAATTATAAAATTTAATAAAAAAAAATTGAAGTGAATTTGTAAAATAAACGTAAGGTAAGGAAATGTCTCCGTTACAACAATTTTTTTAAATACTGTAGTGATTTATCGTTATAAATCGTTTCACTTAGTTAGACACAGATATAATGGTGTAGAAAATGGGAACTTCAAGTGGACACCAAAGGGTTTTCCATTGTTCTCCTTTCCATGTAGTCTCATATAGCAATCATTTCACATAAGAATTCCTATAACATCAGGTAAGGCAAAGTGCCCTCTATAACAATTCTCTTATAAATATTTTAGTGATTTCTATGTATCAGTTGTTTATATAATCAGGGACTTATATAGTGCCATAGGAAAGATTGGATTAATTTCAAGTGGATACGCAAAAATGTTGCCCTTCTCTTCACCCTCTGCACAAATCGCAAAACCAGTGTAGAGGGAATATTATCAGACCGTGAAGAAAAAAAAAAAACAAATAAAGCAACAAACAAAACCACAAACTCTCGACCAACGTCATCATCACATACGAACTGGTGTTATTATCACTTAAAAACAACAACCTAATAACACTAGAAAAATCGACACTTCTTCATGAATCATGTAAACTTTTATTAGTTTTTGCTTGTATCTACATAAATATGTAGTTTGAGTAACCTTGTTATACCCTCCACTCCAGTGTGCAGAGGGTATAATATATAAGTTTGTCATTCCGTTTGTAATAATTAGAAAAAAAATTTTGGACCCCATAAAATACATGTATTTGTGATCCTTATAACAACCGGAGTTGATATAGCGATGTCCGTCTGTCCGTCTGTGGAAATCACGATGACGGCATCAATCGGGCAGCTAGGGTACTAGGGTATAAAGAATGATTCACTAACATCCTGAGAAGTTCGCTGTTTAAAATCGTCGAAATCGGTCGATTAGGACCCGAGATTTGAATGAAGAACTAAAAAAAGTCTTGAAAAAATATAATTTTCTATGTTGTTCTTGTCACGATCACGCCCTGAATAGTGCAGCTACAGTGATCATTTTTAGTGAGAATGATTCGCAAATTCATGGGAATATTTTTATTTCAAAAATCATTAAAATCAGTGGAACAGATCCAGGGAAATCTCTGAAAAAGTAAAAAAAAATTTAAAATATGATGATTCTATATTGTTATTGTTGTTATTCTAAATGTTGTGTTGTTGTCATAGCTGCACTTGTTGTTTTTGTGGTCGGTGTGGTAATAATAAAATAAAAACCAACCCTTTGTACATTTTTTTTATCAGCTCTGGTAGAAAAATTTAAAAGTTTCCATTGTTTTGGCATCACTCTAAAAATTTGTTAGATCATTTCTGTTATTACCACGAGCCTGCCTGCAAAATTTCAGACCGAATGGCTCACACGAAATTGGTTGAAATCGATCCAAAATTTTTTCGACAAGCAGGCACTACGAGTTAATATAAAGGGAGTAAAAATTCACCAACATCTTAAGCAAATAATGCTAAAATACCTAGTTGTTAATAAAAAAAAAATAATGTAAATATAGCAAAAAAAATTTTATGTATAAATTTATTTATAAATTTATATAAACATATTAAATAATACAAATAATATACATATATTATATATGTATATGGGTAATTCCATGTCAAATCAACCAATGGGTGTACACTACCTTCTCCAAATTGTATGATTTTTCGTAGGAAGACAGATTATTACAGAACTAAAATAAGTGCAACGTTTGAGGGTACTGGCACTTCTGTATCCGGAAATATGTGGTCTTGAAAATCGTAAAAAAAGGTCAAAATTTTCAAAGTTGTACTTACTTAATTATCATTTTCTTGAAAAGTATTACAGTTACGCAACTCGTCAAGGTTGCATTTGAAAGGTTAAGTAATTACCTTTAATTTGATATACAACACGATTTTTTTTTTGGAAAGGTCCAAGGTCACATCTCTTGACCTATAATTCGGGAGGCTATAGCTGTAAAAACGACAATTCTAAAAATCTGAAAAAAAATATATGCTTAAGATTGGTTCCTTCCCTAAAGTTCCAAAAAATTTCAGACTGGGGGTATGCTTGGATCCAGAAATATTTATCATAGAGTAAAGGTAGATATTTAAAAAGTCGGTGCTGTTACTGTTACTGTTTATGAATGTGGTTGGTTGTGGTCGTGAGCGTCGGCGGGCTATGCACGCACGCCGCTATTTGTTTCTGGTTCTTTAGCTCTGTACTGTACTCAGTACAGACCTGTGTCAGGATTGGTTTGACAGGTAATTATGTTAGAGCGAGACAACAGTATAAATGTTGTCGGGTGTGGTTCGTAGTGTCAAATAACTTGGATATAGAGAAATTATTGAAAAACGAGAAGACAAAGGAAGCAACACGAAAAAAAACCATTCTAAGCACGTTGCTTTAAAAAACCACATGTGTTGCTATAAAATCAATATTTTTAAATAAAACCAAAAGTGTTCAAAGTGATTGTTTTTTGCCTCTGTAAACAATATGTCATTTAATACAATATATTGTTGTAATCCATTTAAAAAAGTTGCTCATGTCCGGAATGCAAGAGGACTTCGAAAAGTTCAGCAATTTATGACTGGAATTAGTAATAACATTTCAATATCAAATAAAATATGTGATATATGCAGAAGAGAACTTTATAAATTAAAAGGAAGTGTAAACAATAATATTCAATCTATGAACGAGCCAGAAAACGAGACTTCAGACTCGGAAAGTGAAGCATCAGTTTCGGGAGCTGTTCGAATTTCTAAGTTAAACGAAAGTTTAACATATTTACAAGAATCTCCAATATGTTCGAGAAAAATTCCATTAAAAGGGTATACAACTAGAAAGTTAGAAAAAATAACAACATCAATTAAAACCAACATTTTCCCAAATTCAACACCTTCAACCTCTCACGTATGCCCAGAATCGGAAATAATCGAACAACTAAAAGAAAAGTTTAAATCAATAACTAACAAGTAAGAAAATTATAGTCGGTCGAGACCGACTATATGATACCCTATACCATGCGTTTGGAGACCCTATCTCTTAGGCCCAACTAAGTGGATATAGAAAATAAGCATAAACCAAATTTGAGTGGGATTTTTATTAATTTTTTCGGCTGCAGATATGAAAAAGTTCATATCTGATGCTATACCTATATGGGGACTACGCCCAAAAATGGACCGATCCTGACCATGTTTGGTAAAGTCTCTTGTATTTTGCAAAAATATATACAAACAAAATTTGAGAAGAAGCTGTGCAATATTTTTGTTTTTTGATAGATTTAAGTGAAGATCGGGAAGCAGCTCTATATGGGGCCTATGACTAACAGTTGTCCCAGGCATCATTTTTAGACTACTCATTAGTGGATGCAATGAACGCATACAAACCCAATTTGAGTAAGATCTATATGACAAGTTGGATCTTATGGCAATTTATGTCGATTTCATAGGGGTCATTTGTATGAGGGCTAGGTCTGAACATGGACCGATTCTCACCAATTTCAATAGCGTTCATCCCATAGCCGATGAAAGATCAAATACCAAATTTCATCAAAATATATTCATATTTCATATTTTCATATTCATATTTGCGACCTGCAGTTTGATTACAAGCTTTACATGGACACACAGACGGACGGACGGACGGACGGACGGACGGACGGACGGACGGACGGACATCGTTTAATCGAATCAGATAGTGATTCTGATTCGATCGGTATAATTAAAGATGGGTGTAGGTCAAATATTATTGGTTGTTACAAACAGCAGCACAAAGTCGTTATACCCAAACCACATAGTGGTATAGGGTATAAAAACAGTGATAAAATTCAACTTTTAACTATTTTACCTAAAAGCTGGACATTGAAAAGAATGGAGGAGGAATTTCAAATAACAAATTTCATGGCACGAAAGGTAAAAAACTTGGTTGAGACAGAAGGCGTATTGAGTACACCGAATCCAAAACTTGGAAAACGATTGCCATTAGAAATTGTTGATGTGGTGAAAATCTTTTATGAAACTGATGATGTCAGCAGATGTCTACCAGGATGTAAAGACTACGTGTCGATAACAGAAAATGGTGTAAAAGTAAAAAAAAAATAAAAGGCTTTTACTCGGAAATCTTCGAGAATTTTATGCTTTATTTAAAGAAAAACATGAAGGGATAACTATTGGAATTTCTAAATTTTGTGAACTTCGGCCAAAAAAAGTGGTTCTAGCAGATGCGTCAGGAAGCCATAATGTATGTGTTTGTAAAATACATCAAAATACAAAACTAATGCTCCACGCAATAAACCTGAAAAAATTGACAGAAAATGTGCAGGATTTTGTGCTGGAAACTTATAAAGATTGTTTAAAAAGACTTATATGCAATCCCCCATCACCAAATTGCTACCTTGGCAGATGTAGCATGTGTCCAGATATACAAAATTTTAAAGAGAAACTTGGTAAATTATTATTAGAAAATGAAATTGATGAAATCATATATAAACAGTGGATAAGTGTAGATAGAGACTCTTTGGAAACTATTATTAAAGAAACTGATTCTTTTCTGAATTCTTTATGCGAAAAACTGCAAACTCTTCTACACCATTCATTCATATCTAAAGAGCAGGGTGCATTTATGGCTCACAAAAAGTCTGCGTTGGAAGAAAATGAGTATTTAGTAATTTGCGACTTCTCCGAAAATGCAACTTTTGTGGTTCAGGATTCTGTGCAAGGCTTTTTATGGAATAATAGCCAGGCCACACTATACCCAATAGCAATTTATTACAAATCAAATGGAAAATTAGAAACTACAAATTTTATAATAATATCAGACTGTCTAATACATAATATAATAGCAGTTCATTTATTTCATCGCCACCTAAATGAGTTTTTAAAAAACAAGTTTTTGAAAATACCAAAGAAAATTTTTTATTTTTCGGACGGTTCTTCCGCTCAATTTAAAAATAAAAAAACTTTGCCAATTTATGCCATCATAGCGAAGATTTTAATTGTTCCGCTGAGTGGCATTTCTTTGCTACCAGTCACGGCAAAGGACCTAGTGATGGTCTTGGGGGAACGGTAAAGCGTGAAGCACGAAGAGCCAGCTTGCAACGTCCATTCGAAGATCAGATAACTACTCCTCTCCACTTGTATAATTGGTGTCAGCAAACTCTTCAGAACTGCAACTTTGCATATTTAACGGAAAACGATTATGAAGAAGAAGAGAAATTGCTAACTGATAGATTTAAAGGATTACGTACAATTCCGGGAACTCAAAAGCAGCACAGCTTCATACCAATTTCAAAAACACAATTACAAGCTAAAATTTATTCCGCTGATAGCAAATTTGTAATTGAAAACATTTATAATAAAACTAAACAACAACAACAGCATTCATCATAATAATGTCAACAACAACAACAACAAAAACAACAACAACAACAACAACAGCATTCATCATAATAATGCCAACAACAACAACAACAACAACATTCATCATAATAATGTCAACAACGCCAACAACAACAACAACAACAGCATTCATCATAATAATGTCAACAACGCCAACAACAACAGCATTCATAATAATAATAATTCACATGTTAAATATCTACCTTTACTCTATGATAAATATCTCTGGATCCAAGCATACACCCAGTCTGAAATTTTTTGGAACTTTAGGGAAGGAACCAGTCTTAAACATATATTTTTTTCAGATTTTTAAAATTGTCGTTTTTACAGCTATAGCCTCCCGAATAATAGGTCAAGAGATGTGACCTTTGACCTTTCCAAAAAAAAAAATCATATTGTATATAAAATTAAAGGTAATTAATTAACCTTTCAAATGCGACCTTGATAAGTTACGTCAGTATAATAGTAATCAAGAAAATGATAATTAAGTAAGTACAACTTTGTACATTTTTATAGTTTTTCCCGATATTTAAGACCTCATATTTCCGGATCCAGATGCGTCAGTGAACTTAAATTTAGGATTTTTCTTATTTCTCGGATACACTTTAATCCTGCCAAAATTCAGCCAATTTGGAAACAGTGATGTAAAAAACAGCCGTATTTTAAGTTGAGTTCAGATGGTTTAACCCATATGCATAACAACTGCATGTTAGAAATAAGTCGGTATATTATTTTATTTACATAAAATTCTACAATATTTTGTTGTGGGGAAAATACATTTCTTTTGCATTAACAGAGTGTCACCTCATTTTGCTCAGCGTGACTATGCCACAGTAGATGGCGCCACAATTTTTTTTGTTCTAATTAGCTTTGCAATAGCTACATCCACTTTAACATGAACGTTAATATTTTCAACTGGATATCATACAGAACAATGTTAAGAGTGGGCTGGTCTTTTATTTCATACGTATTTTCATTATTCTTTTACAAATATGAACATAAGTTTGGCATATTAACTTTTTGTTGTCTTTACAAAATAGAGTTACCGAGTTCATCAATGAGTTTTTTGATTTCAAAACAATTCTACATAGTTATATAGAATTATTATTCTGGTTTACCTACAAAATATCTGATTGCGATTACATTTAATTTTTAAAAATTGTTTATAATTACTAAAGCATTATTATTCACATAAATACAAAATTGCACTTTTTAAATTTTCCATTCAAATTTAAGAAAATATCAATTCTAAAAACTGGAATTAAAAATTTCCAATTATAAATTGCAATTAATTAAATTTCAGAAAATCATATCAAAACGTCGGAAATTATAATTTTGAATTTAGAAGACATCAGTTGCATCTCTAAGATATAAATTTTATTCGTTAAACACAAATTGAAATTCCAAAAAAATTTTTAAACGATATTCGCTATGGTTAGGGTCAGTTGTTGTTGTTATCTAAACGACAACCATTTTTGTGTTGTTTATTCAATCGATAAAAACTTAAATTTTTAGGCTGAAATGTCGTCATACATAAATAAAAATCATAAAATAGTGAAAATATTTTGCTTTAATTAAAAAACTTTTTTATATAAATAAAAAAATTAAATAGCACATTCAATTCATTATTTCATTTTCAAATAAATACACAGAAATATTAGTAAAAAAATAAAGATATTAAACATAAACATAAAATCATCCTGTCAAACACGAAGTAATTTGTTTTTTTCTATTCTTCTTTGTGTTTTTCGCTTATTTTGATAGAGATGCCACTCGTTTATAATTTAAATAAATAGAAAAATAGATTTGTCGACTGTCGTTAAGATGTATGTACTTAGTGAATCACTTAATCCTTAGTGCAAACAACAATAGCTGTCGATATATTTTGCGATTGTCGGATCGTTGAAATTTACAGAATCACACTACAGAAAACATTAATTTAAATTCAATGAATTTTAGAAAACGTCAAATGATATTTAAGAACTGCGAACATAAAAACTGTTACATAAATAAACGCAATTTGATGAGAATGTTATTTTTTATATATAAATTTTCACAATTTTTTTTTCGATGAAAATTTGAAGTTTTACAGAAAATAAAGAGAACAAATTATTTTATTTAAAATGTTTGGGACATTTGGTTTTTGGCGTTTGGCGTCCCTAATTTGAATATTTATTATTATAAATTTATTCACTATGTTTTCCAAATATGGCAATATTTTAATAAAAAAATTGAGAGAGTTTTTTTGGTTATTATTTTGTTACTCCATCCGACCTATATGGCCGCAATGAAGAAATATTTGGCCAGTGAAAAGAAACTATACAGCCATCTCCAATTAGCACGATTTAGTGCATAGAGCCACCCTACACAACCATTACCTTTGCAATGGAGGTAAGGGCGAGCTCTTTAATTAGCAAAAACTAAATTAAACGAGAAACGCATGCATATAGGAAACGCATGCATATTTTTGCAATATTTTGCTTACATTTATTATCAATACTAAAACCGAGGTGGAGGGTATCAAAGATTCGGTACAGCCGACCTTAACACTCTTACTTGTTTTTATTAATATCAATTCGTAAAACGAAATCGTATCCATTTGAAACCGGGTAAAAGTACAAAACGCAACTTCGTAATGCTCTGTCATATCTACTAAAATTTTATAAATTTTATCGCTATAATTTTTTTTATGTAAAAATTTAAAACTTGAAATCAAAGACCTTTTCTTTTAAATATTGGAAAAATATACTTATATATACATAGTTTTGATGAATAAAGAATGAATGTAGAATATGAATCTTTAAATTTTAAATTAGTGTATTCTTACAAATAAATGTGAGTAACTTGTGATAGGTTTAAAATAAGTATTTGGAGTCCTGCTTATAAAATTTCACGCTAGTAGGACAAATGTAAGGGAGGGTAAAGATGGGCCGAGCTCTATATACATCTAAGAACTAAATAAAAATGCGAATCGATTGTTACCTTTATTTTAATTTTATTATCTTTTTATGACTGCAATGGGGTTTACGTAGTGAAGTAGTTATTGTAGTCATCTGGTCCATTCTATGCATTTTTAATATAAAGAATAGTCTATAATAATTTTTGTATTGACTGGTAAATTTTTAATGGAAGAGGACCTGAACCCCCCAAACCGACTGAAGCTAGCAACTCAATGGCTCTCGCAGTGCTCCTTCAAAAGAATTCTTTCGAACACCTTAATCGACGGTTTACATTATTCTACACCTTGAGATTAAAATAACACAATCCAAAGGGTGGTTGCATTACAAGTTGTTACACATCTAATGCCAGCCATATACTACCCAAATTCAGCGCTCAAGTTTGGCACTAAAAATTTGAGAAAATATGAAAATCGTTTTAATTTTTGCACAGTTCAACTGCACAAATAACGCAAACACTACTAAGCACTATAAAAACGCACTGTACAGTAGGGTTAATCACTTTTTTTTTTGCGAAGAATGCTTTCGCAGTATGAGGTAGGGCATGGAAAACTATGAAGAACTGCATGTTTAGTTTTTGAAAATGGTGGAAAAACCTTCCCCGTAAAATATATTTACTTTTGCGCGAAACCGATTTTTTTTATTTTCAATTTTTAGTGTTTTGTAGCAAAAGTAAATTCATTTCACGGGTAAGGTTTTTTTTACCATTTCAAAAAAATAAATATGCAGTTATTCATGGTTTTCCATGCCCTACATCATATGGCGAGGGCAATTCGATATTCGACAAAAGTCAAAAAAGTGACTAACCCTACTGTACAGTGCTAGTCTTGAGAACTGAACTTGTTTACAGTGCTAGACTTGAGCACTGAACTTGTTTAGTGTATGGTCAGCATAAGGGAAACATTGCAAAATAAAAAGCACTTTAATCTAATAGACAAGAAATATTTATTAAACATTTACTTTTTTAAATATTTATTTCCGTTAATATTGTGACTTGTAAAAATAAAATTATTCACATTATTTTCATATTTGGGAACTGTAGTTTAGTTACAAAATTAACATGGACACACAGACGGACAGACAGACAGGCAAACAGACTTCCTGACAAGTGCTGATTTTAAGCCAATCGTTATAACAAAATTTAGGTCTAGGTCAAAAAGGTTTTGTAGTTAAAATCATCAACACAAACTCATTATACCCTCAGCACATAGTGGTATAGGGATTTTCTCATAGGTCAACGTAAAGTGTTACAATATCAGCAGGTCAGTGAATTATTATAAGCATAACTTTTATAATGGTAATTAAGATTTTATAAGAGTACAATCTCTTATTCTTTCTCTATTTCTTTCAATAACATATCCTAGTTTCTTTGAAAGTAATTGCATTTTATATCCGCTTTGCACAAATTATGCTCTTAAAACAATTTACAGCTTCTGTAGCATAACACTGAAGTAGAATAGCAGCACAATAACCAAAGTTCATAAATATCATTTTTACATTTAAATTCATTTAAAGGAATTGTAAAATTTTTTTTCCTTTTTTGTATTATTTAGCGTTAAAATTTTAATCTAATTTATAATTTAATATTTCCAAAAAAGGCAATTTATATGTATATATTGCGAGTGTACTTAACGAAATATTTATTAAATTTTATATTATTTAGTATTTTTTATTAACTTAGGTTTTATACCTTTGACGGTTTATTTAATGTTATTTAAATTCACTTCATAAAAGTCCGATTTTTTATATGATCAATATTCCCTGTTTCAAATTTATTTATAAAGTTGAAAGACACACCTTTATGTTGTTAGTAATTTTTCTGTGTCAGTTTCAGTTGCCGTTATTTTTTTTTGCGTTTGTCGTTATCGTTGTTGTTTTTGTTGATATATTTTTTACATCAGTTTTTATAGTAAAACAGGTTGTATTTTGTGTTTATGGTGTGCACAATATCAGCGGATGAAATTTTACGTATTTTATGGTGGAATATATTCTTTATTTAACTTCTGTGTTTATTTAATTGGTTTGAATCTATGGTTCAATTCACATGTTAATGATATAGAGTATGAAAATTTCCAACTAAACTAAATAATTATATACCCTACACCAGTATGCAAGGTTTAAAATTGAATTGCGATTTAATTTTTATAATATTGGTAATATTTGGGTATGTGTATTAAGCTGCACTCTCATATCAGTTCAGCTGGTTTACACACCCAGTATGCAGGTTTAAATGAATTGCTTATTTTTATATTATTTGGTAATATTTGGTGATTGTGTTATTAAGCTGCACGTCTCATATCAGTTCAGGCTGGTTTTGCCACAATTTTTTTTAACACTTTGCCAAAAATTAATACAAAAAAATCACCAGTAGGATAAAAAACATATTTTCTTAAAAATACACCTGGTTATTTATTAAAAAAAAAATAAGTAGAAATTTATAGATTTAAAAAAAAAATTCATAAAATTTTCATATATGTACATTAGACCTGTCCAAATTTTCAAAACGATTTTTTTAACTTAGTTTATCCACTTTATATATCCTTGGGTCAAAACAATAAGAACTGCGTCAAAAAAATATAAAAAAAGTTTTACCAAAACTCAGCGCAACGCGCCTGAAGTCAGGACTTGAGTGTTCCACGATATGACGAAAACTACGGTTACAAAATTACAAAATATTTTTGAACGTAGGAATGTTTTTTAAAGTTTAAAAGCAAATATCTTTTGTTTTAATTAGATAATCCATTTGTGAAAAAAAGTGGAAAAAATTAAGAAGGATATTTTTTACAGCATCCGAAACATGGAATTTCACAATTTTCATTATGAAGTTCAGTTTTTCTCGCCTCCTATTTTCGAAATGTTACTCCATCGGGTATGTGCATTTTTTAAAATTTTTTGTGGACTATTGGCTTTAAAAAAATTGGGCTTGAAAAATTTTTTTAAGTAATCCGGGTGGCGTTAAAAAAAAATTCAAAAAACTCGATAAAATGACACTTGCACAAAGAAGTCATACATCAGACTATTGGCTTTAAAAAAATTGGGCTTGAAAAAATTTTTTTAAGTAATCCGGGTGGCGTTAAAAAAAAAATTCAAAAAACTCGATAAAATGACACTTGCACAAAGAAGTCATACATCAGGGGTTTTCCATCAAAATTGTGAAACCATGTTTCAGAAAGAAGTCCCTTATATGAAAAAGTATTTATAACGTTCATTTTATTACTTGAACTCTATTTTGTAAAAAAAAAAAAGTTTAAATAGTACTGAGACTCTTAAGTCAAACTTCAGTTGAATTCGATATTTCAGAAATATGAAACGTCAAAGTGTTAAAATGACAATTACAAAGTTTGAAGTGTGCAGTACAAAAAAAAAAAAAAGCCACCCGAATTACTTAAAAAAAATTTTCAAGCCCAAGTTTTTTAAAGCCAATAGTCCACAAAAAAATATAAAAAAAAATGCACATACCCGATGGAGTAACATTTCGAAAATAGGAGGCGAGAAAAACTGAACTTCATAATGAAAATTGTGAAATTCCATGTTTCGGATGCTGTAAAAAAATATCCTTCTTAATTTTTTCTCACTTTTTTTTCACAAATAGATTAACTAATTAAAACAAAAGATATAAGCTTTAAACTTAAAAAAAAAATTTCTACGTTCAAAAATATTTTGTAATTTTGTAACCGTACTTTTCGTCATATCGTGGAACACTCAAGTCCTGACTTCAGGCGCGTTGCGCTGAGTTTTGGTAAAACTTTTTTTATATTTTTTGACGCAGTTCTTATTGTTTTGACCCAAGGATATATAAAGTGGATAAACTAAGTTAAAAAAATCGTTTTGAAAAATCTCATACGTTTTTTGGACAGGTCTAATGTACATATATTGTTTTGTAGTTTTTCTTTTAATAACTCTAAATGCCAACTTAGCGTTTTTCGCAATAGATTAAGCACCTTTTAACTAGCGCTTAATTGACGCTTTCATTTTCCTTTCTAATACAACAGTTTATGTTAAGCAATATTGTTCATACCTGAACAGCTTCCCTCCCATTTTGGTCAAAGAAATTCATGCGAGATATTGATTCACTCACTCGTCAGTAAGACAAAAATTATTGCACAAGATTTATATGTTAATAAGCTCTTCTGTTTGTGAGAAGATCTATGGGGACCTTTTTGATTTTCAAACTCTCACAACTCCTTAAAGTTGTATGGGTAAAATATCCGAACCGTACTTGTGTTCCAAGAAAAAAGTGTTATGAATCGACTAAAGCTGGTTTTGCAGCAATACGAGGAACAGTTTATATTTTATTATTTTTTAATACGCTGACTGCCAACTGGAAGGGAACGCAATCTACGATATATCTGGTACTCACTAAACCTGTCATTTTTGTGTAGCTACGAATAAAACCGTATTATATCAGTGCTAGTATCGATAAATGGCTTTTGGGAAAATAACAAAAAGTCAATGTTGGCTTGCGTGAACTGAACACTTATTAAAAACAAAAAAAAAATATATAATGGGAAAATTCACTCAACATAATGGAAAAATTTACTCACATACAAGAAAAAAAGTAATGTTTTAGTGTTTGTGGAAGTTCTTAAGTTGGAAGTTTTCAGTTGGTGGTAAGCACGCTAAATAATGGATCTATCTACCAATTTTTTTTTTCAAAACTTGTTGAACCTCTTCTCCAATCAACGCGACAACGAATTCTTCTCCGAAATTTATTAGCTTTATTTTATATGAACATACTTTTTTAAAAATTCTGTGACCATTTATAATATTTAGTGAAACCTTTTTCGGCCATCTAATAGTCTTTGTTAGAGATGAGTAGTACGAAACTATTTTATCTGATCGGTCAATGCCAGACATTCCATTATTGTAATCTCGAATTATATTCGGTTTAATAGAAATTTTTCCATTGCGATTGGGCACCTCTACTATTTCAAAAGCATGCATGTTTCCAGTGGCAAGGACATCTCGTTTGTATTTCCATTTGCATACAGTAACAGGACCATTTTGCTGCCGAAAACATTTCCCTTTTTTCAGTTTGCGATTAACCACATAGCTGGGATTTCCTTTTCTGTTCGTGTATGCAACAGTTTTGTAAGACTAACTGAATTATTAAAATTATCCATGTAAAGCGCGTGGCCTTTATCGAGATAATCCTCAAGTAAATGTAACACAATGTCAGCAGTGTAACCTACATTATTGGTAGTTTCCTCAAATTTTCCGCTGTAAATTTTTATTTTCATTACAAGACCGTCGCACTTACATAGTTAATATAGTTTGATAATATACATATTTGTGTTAATTATTGTTTACATATTGGCGGAAAAGCAATCTTCCCTGCCATAGCATTATGGATTCATCAATACAAATATTTTTACTTTGTACATAGTTTTCACGCGTAACATTGTTGAAATGATTTAGGATTGGTCTCACCAAATGAAAATAATGAAGTAGCAACTGGAATTGATTTCGGCACATATGTGAGCACTAAAAGTGTCCATTATATAGCTTGTTTGTGCTCCAGTGATGTTCTGTTGTTGGAAAAGTACAAGGTCCCATTTGCAATAAAAGTGCACTAAAAACTTTCATCTCTGCAGCACTTACGTCTTGCCAATTTGATAAGCTTTTAGATTTTTTTTTATAGCATTTCCATTACCATTTTTCCATTTTGAATTTCTTGCCCAGCATACAAATTAGTTTGTTCTACCAGGAATGCAAGAAACTGGTCCGAAAAAAATAAATCCACCAGCGTTTGTACTGTAAAATTTGATATATCTAATTTCACACCAGCATTTTCTTGAAAAAGAAATAATTCAGGATTGTGTTGAACTTCTATCCACAAATCATCATTCGCATTTGACGTTGTTGTTTGGAAATCATCGTCATTATCATCAGGTTCCGAGACGTCTTCAGGTTCGGAGATGACTTCATCTTCACTACCATTTGTATGCTCAGAAGTTTCATAAATGTCGTTACTATCATCGCTAGAAATCACGTCATATTCTGAGTCACTTAGATTTGTGTTGTACTCAATTTCACTTTTAGTCAGTGACCTTTTCTTACCCATGTTGGATCCTTGATAATTATAACAATAATTAGAGAATGTTTATAAAACTAAAAAGAGAGAAAATTATAATAAAATTATGATAATTATAATAAATAATAATAATTACTATAAAACAAAATATTATAGAAAGACGTAAAAAGCAA
This sequence comes from Cordilura impudica, assembly GCA_963682025.1. NCBI lineage: Eukaryota > Metazoa > Arthropoda > Insecta > Diptera > Scathophagidae > Cordilura > Cordilura impudica. The sequence goes on from OY821520.1 coordinate 37,704,653, forward strand.
AACTTATGTTTTTTTTAGGAGAAAAGGGACCTACGAATTAACTCGTAGTTGGCTTCTGCGTAGCGATTTCTGTTACAGAAGCCAACTACGAGATAATTTGTAGGTCCCTTTTCTCCTAAAAAAAAACATCAGTTTTGCTTTTTGATGATACCTACATATGATCTAGAATTAGAGTTTTTAGTAATATCATGTGAAAAAATCAAATTGTCTTTTTTGGCTAGCTTTCTGAAAATTGCCGTGGCAGTCAACGTGTTAATGATGTTTGATATGTTCATTAGTGAAAGGTTCCCTACGGAAGGTCCCTATTATTAGAAGAAATCACTCAAACGTATTGCTGATTTTGTTTTTTTTTTACCTGTTTTTCCTTTTATACCCTATACTAGTATTTATGTGACTATAGTATACTGAGTTTGTGCTGATGTTTGTAACTACATTTGTAACTGCAATTGAGCTAGACTCATCTTTTATTATAACGTTCGACTCAGGATCACTTTCTGAATCGATTTAGTGATGTCCGCCCGCCCGCCCGTCCATCCGTCTGTCTGTCTGTCTGTGTGTCCACGTAAATATTTTAAACAAACTGCATGTCGCAAATATAAATGTATTTTGACAAAAATTTATAATATAGAGCTCGGTCAAATTCGCTCTGTGTATTTTCATTGCATCCATTAATAAATAGTCCAAAAATAAACCACTTGGACAATTCTCAGTCATATCCCATAGCCATATAAAGCTGCTTACCGATCTTTACTTAAATCTATTAATTATTAATCTTTAATAACGAACAATTTATTCTCGGCGGAGATTTTAACAGCCGTCACAGATATTGGGGATGTGCGCGGTCAAATTGTTGGGGAAACCTTCTTTATGAATGTCTAGATTCAGGTTATTTTGAAATACTGTACCCTAGTGATCATACTTATATCCCTTCAGATCCAAGAAGGCAGTCATCTACCCTAGATTTCTTCTTAACAAACATGGTTCATGGTATTTGATCAGCTCGAGTGCGTAATAATCTCGGATCAGACCATCTTCCGGTAAAATCAACCATAAGTAATGGGTTCATTCCTACTGAGAAATTGTTTTATAATTTAAAAATGCAAACTGGCACCGTTTTGCTTCACACATTAAAAGAAATTTAATTGTGCCAGATGAAAATACAGTCAATAACACCGAAGAAATTGAGACCATGATCCTATATTTTAATGATACAATATCTGCTGCAATTACTCACAGTGTCCCACGTAAAATCCATGAAGCCAAAACCCCAAGCTTACCGCAGCACATTAAACATTTGATTCAAATCAGAAATGTTTACAGAAGAAACTGGAAACGATTCCGAGACGTATCGGATCATATTCAAACTAGAGAATATAATTACCGCATATCAGTTGAAATCAAAAAATTTAAAAATAACTACTGGAACAATAAGCTTTCAACTTTGGAAAAAGGCTCTTCTCCTTTTAGGAATATCACAAAAATTTTAAGAAAGAAGTCTACAAACATTCCAACATTTAAACTCAACAACAACACCTTCCACACCCAAGAAGAAAAAAGCGAAGTCCTAGCGCAAGTATTCGGATCAAATCACTCAATTTCAGCTAGCCTTAGTGATACAGCCACCAAAATAGATGTATATAATGCTGTTAGGAATCTTAGCACCAGCATATCTACCTCCCATAATGTCTTGTCAACTTCAACAGATAAAGTAGCCGATATTATTAAAAAGTTAAAGCCAAGAAAATCCCCTGGTACTGATGGAATAAACAACAAATGTTTAAAAGCATTACCAAAAAAAAGGAATCAAATACATCTCTGCAGTCATAAACTGTTGCTTGCGGTTGCTTTACTTCCCAAAAATATGGAAAAGTTCTAAAATCATACCAATAAAAAAACCAAATAAACATGATAATTGTCCCCTTTCTTATAGTCCGATAAGTCTTCTATCATCCTTAAGCAAGATTCTAGAAAAAGTTATTAAGGAAAAGCTTACTGAGTTTATTGATGCAGAAAACATTTTACTATCACTACAATTTGGTTTCCGCAAGGAACACAATACAGTTCAGCCACTTACTAGAATACGTAAATTAGTAACTTCAAATTTTAACAGTGGGAAATCAACTGGTATGATACTCTTAGACATCAAATCTGCACTTGATTCGGTCTGGCATGATGGCCTGATCTATAAGGTGATAAGGTTTAATTTCCCAATCGAATTAATCAAAATAATCCAAAGTTTCCTTTCAGAACGTTCTTTCAAGGTATATATTGGCTCCAAAAACTCATCTCAGATTGAAATACCAGCCGGGTGTCCTCAGGGATCGTGTCTCTCCCCAATATTATATAATATTTTCACTGCAGATTTCCCAGCCCTAGATGATTGCTTTACTTCCATTTTTGCTGATGATACCGCTATTCTTAGCTCGAAAATATTGGCGATTGATGTATTATCCAGTTTACAGACTGCACTCACTGTAGTTCATTCATATTTTATGAAATGGAAAATACTAATAAACACACAAAAGACACAAGCTATTTATTTTTCAAGAAGAAGGAAAATCGGTTTCTTACCTCAACAGTCCATCACTTTCAATAACAGCGAAATCCATTGGGCAGACAAAGTCAAATATCTGGGAGTGATATTAGATCCAAAATTTAAATTTAGAGATCATATCTCATATATTATAAACAAATTAAATAATGCCACCAGATTATTGTACCCTCTTATAAATAGAAATTCCAAACTTAACATCGAAAACGAAAGATTAATATTTAAATCAATATTCCACGCCATAATGTATTATGCTGTACCAGTTTGGTCTACTGCTGCACAGTGCCATATCAAAAAATTGCAGATCACCCAAAACAAACTACTTAAATTGATATATAATTTACCTTGGCATTATTCTACTCAACGATTGCACTCCTTAGCCAACGTTGAACTCATAAATAACAAAATAAATAGACTCACATTAAACTTCTACTCGAGATGTCTTAACTCGGAAATTCCTCACATCAATGAGATAATCTCACCATAATATATTTGTAAGAACGTTTTTATATAAAATCAAAAACCCAAAAAAAAAAAAAATCAAAAAGAAAAAAAAAATATAAATATAAATAAAAAAAATTGTAACAAGGTTTTTTGAAAATTTTCCCCTTACTTGTAAATATTATTTTGTTAAAAACTATGTACATGATAAAGAAATTGTTATTTATATTTTTAAGTAGAAAAGGAACAAGCTATCCTAAACTCTTAAGAAAATTGTTAATTTGTTGTAATCAAAATGTTATTTAAATAAATAAAATTGAATTGAATTGAATTGAAAAATTCAAAATCAAAAATATTGCTCAGAGTTTTCTCAAATATGGTTTATATATTTTGTCAAAATTAAGTTACCTTACCAAATATGGTCAGAAGCGGTCCATTTTTCGACCTAGTCCCCATTATATATATAGCATCCGGTCTGAATTTTTTCATAACCGAAGCCAAAAAAAAAAAAAATAATGACAATGCCACTCAAATTTGGTTCATGCTTATTTTCTTTACGCGTGGTATAGGGTATTGGTAATCGGTCTAAACTGATTATAATTTTCTTATAAGTTATTTTTTTTATATTACTTACTACAGTGAAACTCTGATATAACGAATCGGGAGGGAATCGAAAAATACTTGTTATAGCTATTGATTCGCTATACATATGTATCGGAGAAACCTTCGTATAATGAAATTTGAAGAAATACGAAAAAAATTCGTTATAAATTCGGTTTTTTTTTATCCAAATTCTATTTAACACGAAAATACTATTTAAAAAAAATCACTATCCAAGAGGTAAATAAAAAATTAAACATGTTATATTTTTATAATTCTTTTTTTTTTATTTTATTAGATATTTATAAAATATTGTGTTATTTCTGTTTGTTTACGCAAGCTTAGAATACAATCATCAATATTTATTTCCACAGATGTTAAGCTGTCAAATGTATTTTGCGGTGTAGAATCCTGTGCCTCCAAAAATGTTTGCAGTTTTCCGACAATTTGTTTAGCCTCTCTAGCTGTTACAACATTTTCGATTTCTTCAGCTTCGTCATCTTCCTGCTCACCATTATCTTGTGGTTTGGTTACACTAGAAATAATGTCATCATCGGTAAGGGACCCGGTAGAAGTATAGTTGTCATCGAAATTTACAAAATCATCAATCCGTTCTGTTAATTTAAAATGGTTTTTTAGAATAAGCCATACTTCGCTGTCTTGGAGGCAAATGTTTTCTGTAACCAAAATATTTCGGCGCTCGGAAAAAACACAAGTTGCAAAACAGTTTACAATTGTGAATTTTTCGACACTTTCCCACGCCTTGTGTGCCACTCTTACTGATTGTAAAACATTTATAGAGGTCTTGCGCCCCTCTTCAAGATCGTTGATTAAAATTTTGACTACCTCTTTGCGATAAAAGTGTTTGGAAATTTTTTGTATTCCCAGATGTGGAGGTTGTAGTTTCGATTTTGCGTTTGGCGGCAAACATTGTAACTTGATGGATTAAAGTAATGGAACATTTTTATGTGCTGTGCAGTTATCCACAAACAATAAAACCTTAGGATTGGCTTTAGTCATATCTTTGTAAAATTTTTGTAAGTAATCAAACCATAAATCGCTGGTCATCCAAGCTTTTTTGTTCGCAGTGTAAAGTTTTTATGTTTTTAAAATATCTTGGATTAGTCAATTTTCCGATTATGAGCAATTTTGTCTTCTTTGAGCCTGTACTGTTAACAGCAAATAAAATAGATAATATTTCTTTACTATGTTTATTCGAATTAAAACGCCATTGTTCGGTCTGGTGCGCATTTAAAAAATAATCCAGTTTCGTCTGCATTAAAAATATTGTGCGGCTTATATTCTGCCAACAAACTTGGTAACAATGTTTTCCGTTCAGAACAAACTTGATCATTTATGCTGGCACATTCTCCACTCACTTTTCGAAATCCCATATTATGGCGCTTTTTAAAATGATCAAGCCAACCGTTACTAGCTTTAAAATTTTTATGTCCCAGACGTGCTACAAACTGTTCAGCTTTGGTTTTTACTATCGGTCCTCCTAATGGAATGATTTGAATTCGACATTATGTATACCATTTAAATAAACATTACTCAACGTCTTCATATTCTGCAAGGTGCATTCTTTTGCATTTTAAAGGTTTGGTGTTGCAAATAATCTCCCGATTTTTTAAAATTGTAGAAAGCGTACTCGGCGGTATATTAAATTTTTTAGCAATGTCTTGCTTAGATTTGTCACCACGATCAATGGCATCAATTATAGAAATTTGTTCTCGTATAGAAATTAATTTACGCCTTAATGCACTCATTTTGACAAGAATCAAAAGCAAACTGACTATGTTTGTGACGCATTACATATGCGCTTTCAAACACATTTAGATTTCGTTGTTTTGATAACGGGCCTTTACCGTTTTGTTTACCAATTAAGTTTGCTTTATTCTGACTTCGTTATATAGAGGCTATAGAACCAACACTTCGTTATGTAGAGGCTTTTGATAACGGGACTATAACGACTTAAAAAAATGTTATATTTCTCAAGTATGATTTCGTTGTATAGAGACTTTTGAAAAATACTTCGCTATATAGAAGCTTTATAGCTCAAAATTTCGTCGTTATAGCTTTAGAGCATTTTTGTATGAAAAACTATGCAATTAGGAGGTTTTTTCAAGGGACTCAGCAACAAATTCGTTATATTGAGTTTTGTTATAACGAAGTTCGTTATATCGAAGTTTCACTGTATAACCTTATACAACGTTTTTAGGCTGGCAGGATGGTTAATTAATAGTTCATTGATAAGTGGTTGTATAAGTTATTTAGGTAGCAAATTAGTTACTCATACGCACGGTGTAATTGAAAAATTCTAAACATTACAGTATGCGAGGGAAGAGTTTATAAAAATGATTCAATAAATAGTAAAGTGCTTTTAAGTTATTAATTTATTATTTTTTTTTTTATCAAACGTAATTTCTAATTGAGTTTGAAATTGTTCAGGCTCAAGATCACATGTTTTTACTTTAAATAAAGCAAAAAACATTGGCACAAAAATTGATCTATATTCTGCATGACAGGTTATTTAGCTTTTCCATCTCGAAATAATTTTTTGAAACAAATGTGGAGATTTGAAAAGTATGGGATTTGAAAAAAAAAAATAATCTTGACTAAAAAGCAGTAAAATATTCAGATATCAATCTTTAAAAAATCTAATTGTTAAATGTATTTATCTGAACTAGTTTGTAATATGTAAACTTAAAGAAAAACATAGACTTTATATATAGAAAAAAATACAATAAATATACATATGTAACAAGTTAAAGTCAGTCAAATATGCAAAGGACAAAATTGAAAAAAAAAAAATCATATTGAGATTAATTGAATTGTAGATTTGTAGAATCCTAAACAATTATAAGTATTTAAATGAAGCTTTATGAAATTTTTTTACAACTATCCTATACATTTGTATAGAAAATAAGCATTGTTATTAATTTTATTGCCTTCGAATATGAAAAAGTTTATATCGGATGCTATATTTATATAGAGAACGATATGTTTTTCAAAAACATATAGCTTCATATAGGGGGCTATGAATAAGAATTATGCTGTAGGGTTTATTATTGGTCTAATGACTACTACTATTCACAAAACTGATACAGCATTATAAATACAAGATAAATAACAAAGTAAGGATATTATATTATATTTAAAATTTTTTTTATGTGTATTTTTCAAGCTTAATGCAAAACCAAAAGAAACGTTGTTTAATATCTCTTTCTACAAAATTTATGCGAATTTAAATATTATATTTTTTTTTGTACTGAATAGCCAATATAAGTATATTGTCACCACACAATTGCATCTTGACATGAAGTTGATCTACAAAATAAACTTGGTTTCGACGATTTGGAGAACGATGTGTGCGTGATTTTCTATATTCTGATAGAAGTGTAAGTCCCCATTTTGCGTTTAAAGAACAATAGAGAACACTTTTTATATATCCGATGCAAATAGAAGCGACGCAACTTTTTTAAAGTAAACGGGGTTTATTTGTTGTTGCAATTAACTCTTGAAATGATTTTAGCTCTCCGTATAGCAACACTTCTGGTACTCTTAAACGCATGACAAGGTCCGTAGGGACCTATTTTTGTTGCTATGACATTTTCTATGAAAAAGATATTTTAAAATTTTTATTTTCTTATTTTTTTATTGTTTATTAATTAATTTGTTGATAAATAAACTAAAATATTTTTTTTTTTTTTATACTAAGATAATTAATTTTTATGAATTTTATTATGAAAATTTAGTTTTACAATGAATAAAACTTAAAAAAACTATTGTTGCGATGGCTGTTCCTCATTTGGAGTGCAGGTCAAGCACCGATGCATTAATCTTGAATGCTTTGCACAAACTGCATTGTTGCAGGAAGAGCAATAGGCCCATGTTTTGCGTTGAAGACCGTACTCTGAACGGCATAGTCGACATGATGGCCTGTTTGTCCTTAGCGCAAACGACGGTGCAGCTGCTTCTGTTTGACTTGGTACTATCTAAAATGAAAAAATATATATAATCATTCTGCTTTTGAGCTTTAGAATTCTAAATTCTTACCTTGACATCAAATTCCTCCATTGCATTCCCTATCCTTGGATATGCAGTTATGCGAGTATTCAGGGCACGTTCTTCAATGTTGAGTAATGCCAATTGCTCAGTAAGCATAAGGAGGAATGAGCGCCGTCTGTCGCTTCTCTTCACTGGCTTCATCTCGTTGAATATTATGAATGCATTTAATGCAGCGATGTCGAGCATATTGTAAAACATGGCAAGCGGCCAGCTTTGTTGAGCGCTTGCGTCTGGTCCATAGTATCAACGCCGGATTTGTTGGCATTGTAACAAGGAATGGCTAGGGACTTCTTCTTTTCAGTTTCCGTGTTCACATCGCAAGTGTAATGTTGTGTAGATAGCAAAATTACTGATTTATTCTTCCTGGGCACATACGAGCATAGTGCTAAATCGCCTTCGTTGAACCCAAACAATGTGCTGTTGATTGGCCGCGTACGATTTTTATGTAACTCCCGTGGCACAAATGTTTTGTTAGAGCGTGCTGTTCCAACATATGCAGTTTTCTTTCTCATCAATATACGCGCCAAGTTCAATCTACTGAAGAAATTGTCAGCATAAATTGTGCGGCCAGAATCCAAATATTTATCCGCAAGAGCAAGTACAACGTTCTGCCCTTGATTTATTTCACGCTCCTGGTCAGGCGATTTACCAGAATAAATCATTCCTTTGACAGGATAGAATGATTTTGAGTCACAGAACCACCATACCTTCATAACATACTTGGCTGGCTTCGACGGAATATATTGTGTGAAGCGGGTACGGCCTCTGTATGGGCCGTGTAAGCTGCTGCTAAGTTAGACTGCAACATTTGCCAAATATTATCAATTGCCGCAGTTTGGCTGTTGATTAGTCGCTGCTGTCGCGTGTTTCCATTGTCGAATCTAAGGCATTGTTTTATGGACATAAATCGATTATACGACAATGCTGCTTTGTATATTGGACAACGCGTTGGGGCCCATAACTGTGCAGAAGGCTCATTATTTGATGTATTGAGTCCAGAATACAAGAGTATAGCCAAGAAGGCATCAAACTCCTTTAGTGTGATGGTTTTAAATTCCCTTTTGTTTGCTGGATTTGCCAAATTATATGCATCTGTTATTTCCCTACCTTTGCGATAAGATTCGCGTATTATTATGTACGCTATGTCTTCAGTGAAGAGCGAGCGGAATATGGTAAAGGGATCATATGTGTTTCCTACTGGTTCTGGTTTCCTTCTCGTATAGTTGGCCACGTTATGAGCACGAATACGGGAAGTTGGTGGTGCATTTTTACTCCATTGGGGGCCGTCTTTCGCAATAAAATAACTTTCGCTTGTTGGTGTTTCTTCTTCGTCATAATCGACGACATCGTCATCGTAAACCCCCTCATTGATTTCTATATCTACCTCACATTCAGCATCAGAGTCCATAGCAGATAAATTTGGTAGAAAGAGCAAGTCGCCATCATCTTCTTCAGCATCAAATGCCGGAATATCAAGTTCCACGTCATGATCCTCTGCATTCATAAAATCAGCAAATTGCACCACCATTTCAGCAATTTCAATGTTTGATTCTGCCATATTATTTTATCGCTTTTAGTTTCTATCGTACAATCACTTTGAAATTTCAAACAAGAAGTTGAGTCTTCAGTATCTAAACTGTGTATGATTTAGTTTACGAAACTAGAGCCGCTTTTATACACTTTCCGTTGCATACTTGTGTTCTAGCTTGAACATCCGCGTATATGTACAAATAGGGATTAGTATTAGCAGGTAATAAAACAAACGGTAAATGCGAAGAACACGTTTGAAATGTGTTCAAATATTAAAACAGCTAAAAAGAAGCCAAAATAAAGTTTATGTCTTAATGATTTCAGTACAAGGTCCCTACGGACCTTGTCGTGCGTTCCCGTACCACTCACCTTTAAACCTCAATAGAAACTAAACTATAGGGCGTATCACCTTGAATTTTCTTTTATACGATTTTCGACGAAATTCTCTTGGAAAACAGTGTAACTTTTGGGGTACCTTGTCCTGGCCACAGTAGGAGTAATTTCAGTTTGAATTTTAAAAAGGTCCCCGGGGATCTTCTCGCTAACCGAAGGTTTAATAAGGAGTCTACTAATGTTAAAAATTTGAAAATTTAGTTTAAACTTTTTTAATTTTTCTAGATGTCTACGACATTTATGAAAACTTTGTTTGATTAGTTACGTTGGGCGGTACATACAATGGAAGCATCCTAAACCTTACAAGAAAGCTAAAAGTCAATCGTCAAAATCTAAATTCATTCAAATCAACAATAGAAAAGCAAGAGAAGAGGAAAATACACTTGAGGAAAATATGCTTTTCGATACAGAAAATAAGCATACACCATATTTGGGTGGCATTGCTATTAATTTTTTTTGCTGCATATATGAAATAGCTCATATCGGAAGTTATATTTATATGGGGACTAGGTCGAAATATAGACCCATCTTGACCATATTTGGTAAAGTCACTTATATTTAAAAAAAAAAAAAATACGAACAAAATTTGAGAAAAATTTGTGCAATATTTTTGTTTTTTGATAGATTTAAGTGATAGATTTAATGAACCAGCTCTATATCGGGCCTATGACTAAAAATTGTCCTAGAAGGACTATTTTTGGACTACTGATTAACGGATGTAATAACACATACAAACCCAATTTGACTGAGATTTATATGATAATTTGGATCTTATGGCAATTTATGTCTATTTATTATGGGTCATTTGTGTGGGGACTAGGTCTGAACATGGACCGAGTTTCATCAGTTTCAACAGCGTTCATCATATGGACGCGAAAAACATATATATACATAATTTTATCAAAATATGTTCATAGTTGCGACCTGTAGTTTGATTACAAAGTTTACATGGACATACAGACGGATGGACGGACGGACATCGCTAAATCGACACAGAAAGTGAGTCTGAAAGTGATTCTGAGTCGATCCATATAATAAAAGATGGGTTTATGTCAAATATTTTTGGGAGTTGCAAACAGCAGCACAAAGTCATTATACCCAAACCACATGGTGGTATAGGGTATAAAAAATTTTTTTAGATTCTGGAAAGAAAGAGCTAAGTGGTCCGTTTGTGAATGCACTAAAAGTATCAGTTAATAGTCATAATAAAGGGTCCGCCAAATAACTTTTTTTTTTAAATGCTATAAAAAAAATTCTGCTGAATATTACCTCAAATTTCTTTTTTTATTTGAAAGTAAAATCCATCGGGTTAATAATGGAAAAAAATTTCATTCAAATGGCTGCCTCGGCTGGCCATGCAGTAGCCTACACGATCGGTCCAATTTTTAAGCACATTATCGATTGTGTGCAGCTGTAGTTCACCAATGGCTTCACGAATATTGTCCTTTAAAGCGTCAATTGTCTCTGGCTTGTTTGCGTAACACTTATCTTTGAGGGCACCCCCACAAATAATAGTCCAACGGTGTCAAATCGCAGCTCCGAGGTGGCCAAACGACAAAAGCTCTGCGGCTGATAATGCGATCTTCAAAAACGGGGCGCAAAACATCGAGTGTAGCTTCGGCTGTGTGGCATGTAGCGCCGTCCTGTTGAAACCAAATGTTGCCAATATCCTCCTCTTCAATTTTTGGAAACAAAAATTCATTCACGGCCACTTCTTGCTCATTTTCGAAGAAAAATGGCCCAATTATGTCTCTGGACCAAAATCCGCACCAAACAGTGACTCGTTTTTGGGTGTATCGGCTTTTCAATGTATGCGTGCGGGTTTTCTGTGCCCCAAATGCGACAATTTTGCTTGTTTACATACCCGCCAAGATCAAAATGAGCTTCATCTGAAAAGATGATTTTTTTCGCAAACTCGGCATCTTCTGTAAGTCGATCGCAAGCCCACTTAGCGAAGCGAAAACGCATTGGATGGTCATCTGGCTTCAACCCCTGAACACATTGGACTTTGTATGGCGTCATACCAAGGTCTTTATGCAAAATTCGTCTCAATGATGCCTCCGAAATGTTCAATTCTTGAGAACGACAGTGAATTGATGTTGATGGCGCTTCACACACACTTTCTGCCACAGCAGCAATATTCTCGGGTGTACGCACTGTTTTTGGCTTTTCACGCTTTGGTTTATCGATGAGGATGCCACTTTCTTTCACTTCTCTCACAAGATAACGAACATACGGAGCTGACGGTGCTTCTCTTCTTCCAAAATCCGTACGCAATTTTCGCGCACATTCTGCAACATTACCATGATTTTCAAAGTAATGTCGCAATATTTCCCAGCGTTGTTCAAGCGTATACACAACCATATTCGTTCAGCGGAAGGATAAAGCTAATTATCTGTCAAATCAGACATGAGCTAAGTGTTACCATTCACGAAATAAGCACTAGTTGAAAAAAAAACCGTTAGATGGCGGACCCTTTATAAGTAATCTTGTTAATAACAAAGCAATGGACATTAGAATCAAAATTAAATGGGAAATACAACAAAAATATATTCAAGTTAAAATTGATTCTGCTTCTCGCCTTGGTAGATGTATTGTAGGAAGAAATATTCAGTATATTGACATGAAAAAAAAACTATGAACGCTCAAAACCGTCAGACAGGAGCATACACAAAAAATTTTATCATCAGCGTTCTTGATTGTTACAACATAAAATTGCAACCAGTATATTCCATTACATCAGATAACGGAAGAAATATGATCAAATTTGCTGAATTACTCAAAAACGAATATGAAACACATGGAGAATGAGTTTGACGCGGCTGAAACAAATGTACTTTCCTATACTGAACTAGAGGGAGCAGAAACTAGCACATTCGCACCAAAATATTATTCGATTCAAAGGTGTTGCTCATAGTTTACAGTTGGCAGTGCTCGGCGCTATATCTAGTTGTTCGTTTAAGGTTCGTTTAGGTCTGCACTTATCAAGTATTTTTTATTTTTTTTTTTTTTTTTGCAAAAAAAAAATTGCAAACTCCAAATATTTCTTCTTTAGCTAAGAAGCTAAACTTGAAAACAGCCGTACAAGATATTCCAACTGGATGGAATTGCAGTTATGACATGGTTCAAGACTTATTGAAATATAGAAGTTTTTGTTTGGAGTAAATGGATGCTGAATTAACTACGAATGATAGTATTTGGAATATTTGCAAAAAATTCGTAGAAGTTTTTTCATCTATTAAAATATTAACCTTGAAACTACGAGAGGAACAGATGAATTTTGGAAAATTTTATAGAATATGACTTAGTTTTATATTATAGCTAACAAAATATTACAAATCAAAATCGTTTTCAAACGAATTGTATTAAAACATTATAAAAAGTGAAAACCGCTTTTTAAATAATCCATTTTCGATTACAGCAGTATATCTAGATAAAAATTTAGGTTAATATTAAATCCCGAAGAGGTTTAAAATGCTAAAAAAAAAACATATTTACAAATGGAAAGAAGAGAACACAATTTTATGAGAGAATAAATATACTTTCTTTCAGAAAATGACGAAGATATGTTCGAACAACAGCTAAAAAGAGGAATAGATAATTTGAATCAAATTCTTCAAATGTAAGTGTCGCCGCTTTGTTCGATAACTTAGTTAAGAATGAAATTATGAAAATAAAGAAAGCTAAAATGAATTATCTTTTTATTAAAATATTAAGTTCAGGCATTCCTTTTGGCTTACTATTTTTAGAAACATATTCCTACATCTTCGAGTCTAGTTTATGGACAAAAAGTATCGATGTACAGGACCTCCTTTTGAAAACATAAAATTTTTTATTCCGTAATTTTTTGGCAAACGTTTTTTGCCGCTACTGTAAACGGAACATATGTAAGTACATAGGGACTATATTATAATTTTGTTTTATTTTTTCATTTCTTATCATTTTGTTTAAGGGAGTGAATCCCATCTTAAATTGGATCTTTAATTCTTTAGAATATTTAATGTTTTAACTTAATTTTGCGTTTTATTGATGCGAATACGAGCAATTTGATTTTATGTATTTGTCAATTTATCACACTTGAAATGTACCTTCGTTTAGCACTCAATCAAAATGTTAGGAAATATTTTTATGTGTACGAAGGTGGTCTGATGAAAATCTAAGGATATAAATTTAAGAAAAGGGCACTGGGCTTAGTAAACTCTAATTTTAATTTTAAGAACAGGAAATTATAGCAAACAGCTGGATTGATTTCTAATTTTGAAAAAATGAAATTCCAACATTGGGTATATATTTTAGCCATGTCAATGCTAATGGTTACGGGGGTCCTGAACTAATAACTAACAAATACTGACACTAAAAACGCTAGTTCGGCCAAAAAGGAGTATAACGAGATATTGCGTAAAAAGATGAATCTTTTTTGAGTCGACCATTTTTATTTCCAACAGAAGTTATCCCAATATTTTTAAATAGCCGTCATTATAAAATGATATCGATTAATGAAAATAAATTAGCGAATAGAGACGAAAATTTTGATTATAAGTACCTGAATTTTTTGTATCTCTTATTGAAAATTAATCTCAACAATTATCAAATAACCATCGTAGAATTTCTTAGTACGGGAGCTCGTGTCAGGCACAATACTCCCATATTTCTAAGTACGTACATGTGTCTGTTTAAACTTAAAATACCATCATATGGCCTCCTTCCATATAATTATAGAACACACATGGAATCACTCAGACATCTATATGCTCAATACATACACAAATACATACATATATCGTAATATATTATTTTGAAATTATAGCACGTTGACAACATATTTCGCATGCCATCGTTAAATGTCAATAAGCTAAGAATAAAGCTGAAAAATCACCAGTAACAACAACAACAACGAGAACAAAAAAAGTAACATCAGTAACAGCAATACCTAATAACAGCAACAACTTCTAAATAAATAATATATATAATAGAAAGAAGAAAAAAATTGAAAAAAAAAATCTATTACGAATACGATAACAAATAGTACGTAGTACATTAAAGAAGGAACGGCGAAGAGGAAAAAAATATGATTCATCCAATTTATTCAATTGTAGGCAATCACGTTTTTGAAGGGTAATCTGCTAAATGGATTGAATTGCCTGAATAATAGAGCCTCCAACTTGATTGTTTTGATGGATAGGTGTGAGTGTATGATTTTGTCTGCATTCACGTAGCAAACAGTTCTACGATGATGATGAATTTCTGTTTATTACTCGCTTTCTTCCGATATAATCAATGATGAATGTTTGATGAAATTGTGTTCGCACATCGTTATCTTGTTAAACAAGCTGTTTCTTATTAGATGTGTTTACTTGTGTTGTAGTTTTTCCCCAAAAAAGTCTAGAATGATCTTGGGATGATTTTAAGTATATTGCTTTTCGCAACATATGGTTATTTCCAAGGCAATTTCATGAAAAACTCGATCGAAAATGAGGACAGTGTTTAAGGTAGACTAAAAATAAATATGCTGGTCTGTAAACCTCATTCTTTATTTTGTGGAATTTCATCGCATTTTCGAGTAAAAATAAAATTTCTAATTAAACAAATTCAGATTTGCTACCAGAGCTCGATAAATTAAGGCCAGGAATTACTTGTTTGACTTTTCCTAATTTCTTCTTCCCTTGTTTTAAAGAACGATTAAGGCCATTTTTCTAATATTTAAATATTCACTTGTTTCAATTATCTGAAAATAAAGCCAAAAGGAATCGTAATGTTATATACTTATATTTTTATGGCGTGAAAAATTAATTTGAGGTTAACAGTTTTTTTGAGAATATTTTTAAATTTTTAAAATTTTTTTTTTAATTTTTTTTTTTTTTTAGAAAACAACTTTTGGAGGAAAAATGATTTTGGAGCTGACAAAATTTTGAGTTAGTATATTTTTACCTTAATGACATCGAAGCAAATTTAAACGGCATATGTATTTTTTCATTAGAAGGCTCTTTATAAAGACTGGCAGGTCCCAGCCCTCGAAATTTGGGTACAAATTATAGAAATTTTATTTTTTTATTTAATAAATTATTTGAAAAGATCCTAAAGGTATGCTAATCAATTTTAGCCAATTGTCAATTCAACACTTTTTAAAAATCTATTGTATTATTGGTTTATGTCAAAAATAATTTTTTTTGA
This sequence comes from Cordilura impudica, assembly GCA_963682025.1. Taxonomy (NCBI): domain Eukaryota; kingdom Metazoa; phylum Arthropoda; class Insecta; order Diptera; family Scathophagidae; genus Cordilura; species Cordilura impudica. Next base: position 37,720,410 of record OY821520.1, read on the forward strand.
GAAAAAAATTTTTGGAGGGAAAAAGTTTTTGAAGAACAAAAAAATTTGACGTATGCAAATTTTTACATCTGTGCCAAAATTTAAGTGATATATATATTTTTCACTAGAAGGCTCCTTATAAAGACTGGTAGATTCCAGAACTTAAAATTCGAGTGCGAATTCTATGAAATTTTATTTTTTCATTTAATAAATTATTTTATATGACCCTTAAGATATGCTAATCAATTATAGCCATTTGCCAATTAAAAACTTTTTAAAAATCGATTGTGTTATTGGCTTATGTCCAAAATTATTTTTTGAGAAAAAAAATTTTGGAGGGAAAAACTCTTTGAAGGTAAAAGAAATTTTGACATGTGTACATTTTTACCTCTATGGCATCGGCCAAGATTTAAACGATATATATATTTTTTCACCATAAGGCTCTTTATAAGGACTGGTAGATCGCAGCCCTCGAAATTCAAGTGCAAGTTCTAGGGAATTTTATTTTTTCATTTAATAAATTATTTTATAAGACCCTAAAGGTATACAAATCAATTTTAGCCAATTCACAATTCGACACTTTTTAAAAATCGATTGTGTTATTGGCTTATGTCCAAAATTATTTTTTTAGAAAAATTATTTTTTGAGAAAAAAAAATTTTGGAGGGAAAAACTCTTTGAAGGTAAAAAAAATTTTGACATGTGTACATTTTTACCTCTATGGCATCGGACGAAATTTAAACGATATATATTTTTTCACCATAAGGCTCTTTATAAGGACTGGTTGATCGCAGCCCTCGAAATTCAAGTGCAAGATCTAGGGAATTTTATTTTTTCATTTAATAAATTATTTTATAAGACTCTAAAGGTATACAAATCAATTTTAGCCAATTCACAATTCGACACTTTTTAAATGTCGATTGTGTTATTGGTTTATGTCCAAAATTATTTTTCAATTCGACACATTTGTTACTGTGAATGAAAAAAAACTAACTCATTAACACATTTGCTAAACACACAAATAGTATTGTAAAACTATATGTATGAGTTAGTAGCAACGTTAAATGAGTATATCTGCAAAAAAAATTTAAAACGTAAAAATCTGTATATCTGGTAAACAGCTAAAAATAAATACCTTTCAAATGAGATGCATTAGGTCAAGATCGGAAGAAAACTGTGGAACAAATTATCGGTCACAAGAAATCGCCTTACCAATTAATATTTATTTATTTACTTAGTAGCTATATAATAATAAAATTAATGGCCAGGCCAAAATTTACATCAATTATTGACAATCATATGAATAAAATGAAATTAAACAATAGGGTAAATTTATAGTAAATACAGTAGTAAAGGCCGAAAAGTTTTTGAAGTACAATAAGAACATATTAATATTAAATTCTGATAAGGGTAACGTTACGGTGGCAGTGAATAAAGAAGAATATGATATAAGAATGAAACATATAGTTGGAGATATGATGACGTACCAAAAATCTAATAAGGACCCCATGACTAATTTACAGAAAAGATAAAATGAATTTGTTGACGAACTATTAAATAAAAGTGTAATTTTGGAAATGGAGAGAAGAAGAATAAAATCGGATATGGCGACAGCTCCGAGAATATATGGACTTCCCAAAATCCATAAGGAAGATTATACATTAAGGCCCATTTGTTCTAGCATTAATGCGCCTTCATATAAACTATGCAAATATATAACGGATATATTAAAGAAAATTACAGAGGACTCGATATACAACGTAAAGGATTCAGTGCAATTTAGGGATAATGTTAAAAACATCACGATGCAGGACGATGAAAGACTAATGTCTTTCGATGAGGTGTCGTTAGTTCTGAGCATACCTGTGGATCTAGCTGTAAGAATTATTGAAGACAGATGGGGAGAGATTGCAGAACATACAAATATGACAAAAGAACTATTTTTACGCATTCTAAGATTTTGCATTAAAGACAATAGGTATTTCAAATATGATAATAAGATTTACAACCAGAAGAAAGGATAACCCATGGGGTCACCGGCTTCACCTATCGTTGCGGATATTGTTATGGAAAAACTTTCAGACACCTGTATTGGAAAGCTGACAAAAAACCCAAACTATTGACGAAATATGTAGATGATCTATTTAGTGTAGCAGGAGAAAGTGCAATAGAAGAAATTATGACTAAGCTTAATAGTTTTCACCCCAGCATTAAGTTCACGATATAATATGAACGTAATTCTGAGTTACCGTATCTAGATACAATTGTAATAAGAAATAAAAACAAACTAAAAGTAAATTGGTATCAAAAACCAAGTGCATCAGGTCGAATAATTAATTTCTATTCTAAACACCCAAAGAAAATAATAATTAATACGGCCAATAACCTTATAAAAAGGGATCTCAACATTAGTGATGTGGAATTTCACAAAGAACAATATATAAAAATTATTTTCCAAAAAAACTGACAAATAAATTGATTCGTGACTATGAAAAACAAAAAACATCTCAAATATTAAACAAGATGAGAAAATTTACAAAACGTTGACGTATGTTCCAGAATTATCTGCAAGATATGAAAAATCAAAATTATTTAATGAAGAAAACTACAACGTGGCTCATAAATCGGACAATACTCTTGCCAAATTGTACAGCAAAACAAAGAACAAAATAGAAAAATTCGAAAAATGTAATGATATATATAAAATACCTTGCATTGGCAACGAGTCTGATAACTGTGGAAAAGTTAATGTTGGTACAACGAGAAACAAATTAAAAACAAAGATAGCAGCACACAAATGTAAGAAATAACAATTCGTTACAAAAAACAGCATTAGTGAACCACTGTGCAAGAGAAAACCACTCTCCTGACTTTGAGAACGTAAAAGTTTTACAGTGTGAAAGCAATTACAAAAAACGTTACATGTTAGAAATGGGGAACATCATAAATGTACCAACAAATAAGAGAATTAACTTCAAACTGACAGAGAAAGTTGCGCTCAAAGCTACAGACATCTAGTTAACAAACGATCATAGTGCAATATAAATATTTATAATAAACATTTTTACTCAGCGCAATAGCTGACGATGGTGGAGACACAATAGGTTTTTAAGAATTTTGTGATAATATTTAATAAAAGAATTTTTTGCTGTTTTGTGATTTAATTTTTGTTATAATAACGTTCGTTTATATGTATACATATGTTTTATATAAATCCCTGAGGATGCTATTCGACGAATAGCGAAATATTGGAATAAAAATAAAGGAATAATTATTGAAAATACGACCTTGAGCTCGATTAAATAATTTTTTAATTAACAAACGACAGGTCAAATAAAATATTACATCACTTAATAAAATTAATATATAATTAATGGCTGTTGAACACTATTATAGATAAGTATTGAAGCGAAAATCACATTGAAGCGAAAAAAAAAAAATTAAAAGCTATACAAATAAGTGCCACGAAAAAACAATTTAGTAGAAAATTATATTTTACTATGAAAAGTTTTAAAAAATCTTCAAGAAATGTCAGGATAAAGCATTTAAAATATAAATAAGAAAATCGTAGTCGGTTTGGACTGGCTATACCATATCCTGAACCACGCAAGAGAAGGTCGTGGATCAAACTTTTCTGGGTATAGAAAATAAGCAAAAAACAAAGTTTAAGTTTTTTTTCTATTTATTTGACAACTACAAATAACACTGTGGAATAAATTCAGGTTAGCAAAAGTTAGGTCGATTCTGAGAGTGAGGGGTGAAACTAGAAGCTAAATTAGAAGACCCGTAGCGCGGCGTTTGTTTATGTTATTTCGAATTTTTTTTTAACCGACCTTCGGACTTTGCAGTCAAATGCCGTTTTCAGCATATTGTTTATATGGTTTTTTGGCCATAGCTCGTCGACTAATTGATATTTTTCCATCTGTAAAAGCCAAATCATTGCTAGAGACCTGTGTAACAATTAAAATTTTTAAAAAAATTGATTTAGAAAATTTTTGTGGTGCTTATGTTGCAAAAATTATTTTTTTTTCATGCTTTTTGAAAATATTTTCCACAAACTAAGTCTTTTTGCTTTCTGTTTGATCTATAATATGCTTCTCAGTTTCTTCAATAAATTTCATTTGAAAAGAAAACAATCATAATACAAAACTTGCGTTTTCTAGCTTAATATTAATTTACTTCTCATTTTTTATGTACCAATTTTGTTCAGTGTTGGTTTTGAAGAAACATTGAAAAAGAAATTATAAAAATATGGAAAAAAATATAGTTTTGAAGTGTTAGTTACGAAAAGTATTAAGGAAAAAAAATTAAATTAATTAAATTTATGATTTGACCCGTTGCCGGTTAGCAGGCGGCTGTGGATCAACATCACTGCTCTCTCTAATATCTTGGTCATCGCCATCATCATCAGAAAGGTCGATAATTTCGTCCAACAGATATTCTGGAATTTCATCTTTGTCTTCCCCTTCTTCCTCGATTTCCTCGTCTTCCTCTTCTTCAAAGTTGTTTTTATACCACCAACAAATTTCAGCGAGTATTGCATCTGGAGATTTCTTTCCTCTGTACCTCAAACGAAAAGAGGTTTCAATCGTTAACATGTTTAAATTGTGCACTCTGACAAAGATATTAGAAAAATCTAGGAATTCAAAATGTGCACAATCTATAGTTACCTTATTTCAAATGGAAGCGCAGTTTGCTAATAACGTTCGCAGTTTGGTGATAACGATATATTTGAAGATCAATGCTTCGGGATGTTGGTACTGGAACGAATTCTGAGTGCGGTAGTGGTAATTGGATACTTGGCACTGCTACATAAGTTTTATTCTTTCTTTCTGTTCAAAGTTTTATGGTGGTTGATATATCCATAGCAATTTTCTTCTTGATGCGGGCTGTTGTCTAACCACATCATTGGTATACCAAAATTCATATACTTCTTCTTTTCACTTTTCCATTGCATAGGAGTGGAAAAGCAATTAAAGCAAATTTTTTTTATTGTAACAGTTTACGTCAGTGATAAACTCTTGCGAGAAATATTGTTTATAGGCTTCCAAAAAAAAAAATAACTCGCATTGCCACATTTTTCAACGCTTGCTATAAAACGTCCACAATCATTACAAAAATGGTCCATTTGACATTTTGGTTCCGGCATTTTTATTACAATGTATATTAAACAATTTTTTTTTTTTGTTATTTTTATGAAACCGATGCACTTAACTTAAATAATTCACAAAATGAAATAAGTTACATAAAAATTAATAGCGAATTTTATCACGACCGAGCGAAAATTAAAAGACATCAGCTTCGGCTGAGTTTCGAGTCTTAACTGAATCTTCATTTTTGAAATTAGTTCGTTTGTACGAAATAAACAAGTAAGAAAATTATAGTGGGTCCAGACCGACTATACGATACCCTATACCATGCGTTTAGAGACCCTATATCTCAGGCCCAATTAATTGGATATAAAAAATAAGCATAAACCAAATTTGATTGTGATTTTTATTAATTTTTTTGGCTGCAAATATGAAAAAGTTCATATCGGATGCTATATCTATATGGGGACTAGGCCCAAAAATCGACCGATCCAGGCCATGTTTGGTAGGGTCTCTTGTATTTTGAAGAAATATATACAAACAAAATTTGAGAAGAATCAGTGCAATATTTTTGTTTTTTGTAGATTTAAGTGAAGATTGGGAAACAGCTCTATATGGGGCCTATGACTTAGAGTTGCCCCATAGGGATCATTTTTGGACTACTGATTAATGGATGTAATAAAAACATACAAACCCAATTTGACTAAGATTTATTAGATAATATGGATCTTATGGCAATTTAAGTCGATTTCATAGGGGTCATTTGTATGGGGGCTAGGTCTGAACCAATTCGTTCATCCTATGACCGATAGCGTTCATCCTCTAGCCGAAGAAAGCTTATATACCCAACTCCATCAAAATATATTAATATTTGCGACCTGCAGTTTGATTACAAGCTTTACATAGGCACACTGACGGACGGACGGACATCGTTAAATCGAATTAGAAAGTGATTCTGAGTAGATCGGTATAATAAAAGATGGGTCTAGGTCAAATATTTTTGCTAGTTTCAAACAGCACAAAGTCATTATACCCAAACCACATAGTGGTATAAGGTATAAAAATAAATACAAATTCCGTCCTATAAATTTTGATAGAGGAGACAAAAAAGAAAAAACACGCGTATCGGCGTTTTGAAAGTTTAAATCTAAATTTCATTTGAGGGGATTACAGTTTCCCAGATCTGGCACATTCTCAAAAGAGCAAAAATACCATTAAAACGGGGATTTAAGTGGTTTGAATGTTCCGCAAAAATATTCGCCATAAAATTTCACTATAAGTCCCTGAATACACCAAAACGGAAAGTTTAACCAGAAAGTCAGAAATAAGACACAACAAAAAAGAGCTTAAGGTTAATTTCGCTTTTATTGAGAATTTTATTTTAATTTATTTTGGGGTACTTTAAAATAAAAATTCTTAATAAATTCGCCCCTCAAATGAAATCCAGATGTAAACTTTCAAAATGCCGATACACGTGTCTTTTTTTTTCTTGGTGTCCTCTATTATATCTTGTAATTTTGGAAAAAAAATTTGATTTTGTTGTACAAAGTAATATAAATGTGACACGATCTTCTTAATAACTCTGAACCCGCAGAAAAGCTCGCATACATTTTGTTTATTTATTTTGTTTTTATTTAGAAAATATAATAAAATGAAACATATATACCCATTAAATGCCTTTCCAAACACATAAGTTTAACGGATAATAATACCAATTATCACATCAAATTTCTGAGCATAAAGGCTTTTATTTTCTTACTAAACTATTTAGGAAAATACTTTTTAAGTTTTTTTGTTAGGAAATACCCATAACGTTTATTTACTTTTTTCTTTCCAATTGAGCAAAACCATTTTTTCTTTATTGCCAGCTTTGATCAAATTAAAAAATTTCTAAAACAAAACAAAAAAAAAAAAAAAGAGTTCTTAACAAGAAGCTAAAAAGCCGGATTCTAACGACATAAGTACACAATTACATCTTTTTTGCTAAACACATAAGTACGTACACACACCAACACGAATAGAACATGCTTGTACCTTGCCTGTTTCTTGTTGTGTTCTTTGTTGTTCTGTTTACTTCATTTAAATAATACTCGCAGTACTCTACTGCTTTTGGTTGTAACAATATTTGTTTAGATTATTGCACATGCATCATTAAATTTAGCTATAAAACGATAAACAAAGTCAGAGAGTTACCCATTTTGTAAATTGTGTTCAGGGTCGTGTGACTGTGTGTTAAAACTGCTGCCTGACATCCTTTATAACCAAATTATTATTTAGTCATTTAACACAACGCACGAGAGATACGCCTGATTGTTTAGCGTTGAATTAAGAAGCTGCTGTTTTTTCTCTTTTTATTTAACAAAATAACAGAAAGGAAAGAAAATTGAACCTTGAAAATATCAGAAAGTTTGCCTTGTTTTTTATTCTTTTTTCTTTTTTTTGTTATTGAGCCTAAAGTTTTTTTTTTTTTTGATTTTTTCTTTTTTGATTTTGTCCCAACTCACTCTTAAATTTTATTGCATTTTATTATTATGCCCATATATACACACACAAATACATACTTATAAAGAAAACTTACTATTTGATTGTAGTAAACATCACACATACATACCATTTTATGCTGCCTGGTAGATTTGATTGTGTTATATTAAATTTTCAGCAGGTTTCTTTTACTTCTAAAAACTTTTCGATTTTCCTACCTGCAACTTGAAGTGCTTTTAAATTCCGTGTTTGATAAAAACGAATAAAAGGAAATAATATTTTTGCAAAAAAGAAAAATAAGTAACTAAATAACTAAAATGTATATAACAAAAGAAATAATCTTTCGAACATTCGTATTGCTTACAGGAGGCTGGAGTCAAACTACACAACATGTAGAGTAAGCAGTGAATTCTTCCATTTACAAAACATTTTATTTACATTCGTTTTTAATTTAAAAATCAAATGCTGTTTCTTAGTCTTGCTAAAACTCGAGAATTGATATTTTTTTATTTTTCGCAAAAAAAAGAAAGTTAAGAAAAGGCCAGAGTAGAGAAGAAGAAGGCATATATTTCAAAAATTTATAACTACACCGTACCCTCTAATCATACTAGTTTCTGGCATTTTAGCCTTCATCAGTGATTGTTTATTGAACATGTGACAATTGTCATGTTATAATTGAATAGATTGTTTCTATATGAAATTTTTCTACTTACGACGGCCGTGAGGTATGAACCTGCGTCTATCTCACATACACTCGTACTTGCAATTTTTGGTCAGCGCTTTGACAAACTCACCTAAGGTCAAGCCTACCAGCAGTGTCGTTAATAATCAGTTTTCACACCATACAGCTTTTATCTCGTATTATTCTCAGTCCAAACAAACAATTATTATATTTGAATTTTTTAATATCTATGCATTTAAAATTAAAATGTCCACTATTCTCAGTTTCATAAGATATTCTTTTTTTTCTTCAAAGTCCCGGTTCACACTATGATTTTTTTTTTCTGAAACTGTTTTTAGTTCTCTTTTAAACTTTCAGCGGTGTCTATACACTGAATTTTTTGTGATGAAATTCAGTGTTTTTTCATGTTTACTTTTACATTATTCTTCTTATTTGACATTTCAAGAAGAAAAACTTCTTTTATATTTTTTAATTCAAATTGCTTTTAGTTGGTTAATTTTATTTCTAATTTTTGAATTTTATTTTTAAGTTTTATTTAATTCAAATTAACTGTAATTTATTTGAACTTATCTTTTTTAACAAATTTTGCTGTCACAACGCCATGCCATTCTTCTCTCCCTCTCACATATAAACGCAGACTTTCAGAAAGGTAAAGTTCGGGACTAATCACGAATCTCTCCGCGCTCGCGGAACAGAGCTTAGCTAAAATATCGGAATGATTTCAAAAATATAATTTGTCAATTGCAATAATAAACAGTTGATTAAAGCAACTTGCGGCAAAATTTCAAACGTCGCATTCATTTTCCATTTTTGAAACTTCTATAAATTTGACGTCTCTGCTTAATGGTGATCATTTATTGAATGAAGTAATTCAATTCTTAAAACTTCTGGTTCCTTTAATTCGCAAACGATTCCGTTATATATGATGTTTGTAAAATAAATAAACTTAAAAAAAAAACTTCAAGCCATTTCGCAGCTAATATTTGTTTTTTTTTTGCTGTAGCGTCTTTAAAAAACTTCTTAATTAAAAAATCAAAAAATATTAAATTGAAATAAAAAACAAGTAAGAAAATTATTGTCGGTCTAGACCGACTATATGATACCCTATACCATACGTTTAGAGACCCTATCTCATAGGCCCAACTAACTGGATATAGAAAATAAGCATAAACCAAATTTGAGTAAGATTGTTATTAATTTTTTTTTGGCTGCAGATATGAAAAAGTTCATATCGGATGCTATATCTATATGGGGACTAGGTCCAAAAATAGACCGATCCTTATCATGTTTGATAATATACTGGGATAACTACCATGTTAAGCTCAGGGATTACAACAAAAAGATTCGAATAGCCAAACGCAACCCTGGAGGCACTTCTGTGAACAGGTTGATAGCGTTAATGACGTCTCAAAAATCAAGAAATTCTTATCGAAAACCCATTCGCAGCCTGAAACTCTTGTCGATAGGGACGGGATTCGGGCGGAATCGATGGAACAATCCTTAAGAATATTGATGGAAACACACTTTCGTACCGAAGAATATGGGCCGAATGGGGACCCTGAAATTGGTTCCAATGTGTCCCGACGAACTGGAACCAACGTGGAACAGCAGACGGGACCCGAAGGGGAACAATATGAAGGGCCTAATGAGGAACAATATCGAGAGGAAAGATATGATAGAATAACCGAAAATATGGTAATTAAGGCAATACAAAGCTTTGCCCCCTTTAAGGCAGCAGGCCCAGATGAAATCTTTCCTGCTCTATTACAAAAGAGCGGGGACTTGATTGGCAGTAGTCTGGCTGGCATATTCTCTGCTTGCCTAAAACTTGCGTATACCCCCAGAGCATGGCAGGGGGCCAAAGTGGTCTTCATACCAAAGCCGGGAAAGGAAAGCTACGCGAACCCTAAGGCCTATCGACCGATAAGTCTTACATCCTTCCTACTGAAAACCATGGAGCGAATAGTCGATAACATGGTTAAATCTCAAATCCCAAATGAGCTGTTGAAGTTCAAACAACACGCTTATTTAAAGGGACGCTCAGTAGAAACTGCCCTTCATGAAGTATTTCACCACATAGAAAGAACTTTCGATCTAAAAATCTTTACTCTAGCCATATTCATTGATATAGAAGGAGCTTTTAACAATGTATCAATAAATACGCTACTCCACTCCCTAGAACGTTTCGACATCGACCGGGATATCAAAGCCTGGATCAGTCACATGCTAGGGAATAGATGGATAAGTTGCGAGGTTGGTGGCATTAAAATAAGAGACAAGGTTTGCTGTGGGACACCTCAAGGGGGAATTCTATCCCCCCTTCTCTGGGTGACCACAATAAACAGTCTTCTAAGGATTCTAACCGATAAGGGTTTCCAACCTGTCTGCTATGCAGACGATGTAGCGATACTGTTAAGGGGGAAAGATCCTAGAAATTTATGTAGGAGGACATCGGATTCACTCGAAATAGCATACGATTGGGCACAACCAAGGGGATTAAATGTGAACCCGGAAAAGACTGAAATATGCCTCTTTACTAGGAAGACGAAAATAGTCGAATTCGATGAACCCCGCTTCCAGGGCAAAACGATTAGAATCACACAAACGGTGAAATACCTTGGGGTGATTCTCGAAAAAAAGCTCACTTGGAAGGACCATATTGAGAGCAAAGTCGCGAAGGCTCATCGGATATGGGCCATTTGCAGAAGAGCTATAAGTTCAAAATGGGGTTTAAACCCGAGGATGACTCATTGGCTTTACACAAGCGTCGTTAGACCAATTCTAACCTACGCATCCGTAGTCACATGGACATCAATGAACAGGAAATGCTATACTAAACCATTCCAAAAAATACAAAGCCCCTGCTGCATAGGAATCAGCGGCGCTATACGCACTACATCTACGATGGCTTTAGAGACGATTCTATCTATACACCCGATCGAGATTAGAATTAAATATGAGGCAGCTCTGGCCATGTTACGACTAAGAGTAACAGGGGAATACATCACCGACCATATGACCAGACACCAAACAATATTGAACCAGATACCGGAATTCAACACAGTGGATTTTAGCTGTGATAGAACCGCGGAAGTGTCGACAAACATACCCTGCAGTATAAGGATACCTGACAGGGAAAGCTGGTTGAACGAAAATTTTCTACGAAACCTTCCAGGGTCACACTACTACACAGACGGATCTAGTCTGCATGGTATGACTGGTATAGGTTTCTATGATGAGGACCGTTCCAATGGCATACACCTACGCATTCCGGACCACAACTCTGTCTTTCAGGCCGAAGTGGTCGCGATAACGGAATGCATAAGATCTATTGACGTACAGGCAATCCCAAGCCCCGGAGACGTGAAAATATTTTCGGACAGTCTAGCGGCCATCAGGGCGATATCCTCGGAGAAAACTAGATCAAGGACTGTCCTCAGATGTAAGGAAGAAATTGCAAACTTCACTACAAGAGGCAGACTTGAAATCATTTGGATCCCAGGACACAGTGGTATAATGGGAGACGAGATTGCAGATGAACTGGCCAGGAAGGGTTCTTTCCTGGAGGGTGTCAATTTGGAAAACCCAATACCTTTCCAGGCTCTCAAATTGAAACTATCGGAGTGGACAACTAATTCACATACTTCAATTTGGGAGGAAACTGACGTGGGTAAGGCTACGAAGATACTATGGGGCTCTCCAAACACTTCGAAGACTAAGGAAATCCTTAGTCTAAATAGAAAGGAACTGAGTAGGATTATTGGCATCCTCACTGGACACTCTGAACTGAGGGCTCATCTATACCGTATAGGACGGGCAGAATCGGCCACATGCAGAGCTTGTGGAGAGGATGACGAGACCCTAGAACACTACCTTTGTTACTGTCCTGCATTTGCCGGAACAAGGGTCAGAAATTTATCCAACGAAATCATACCAGGCCTAGCGGCTCTTAGGGGGATACGCTGGAAAGCACTCAGGAGATTTGCTATCGAGACCGAACTCCTAAGTTAAATAAGGAGTAGATTAACGGATGTGCACGAGGATGTAGAGCACACAACAAGCCGACTTTCTGGCTTAAGTGTATATCCGGGTAAAACGGATAAGAACTATGTGTATACATGGCTCCTCTTTTTCAACCTAACCTAACCTACATCCTAACCTATCATGTTTGGTAAAGTCTCTAGTATTTTGCAAAAATATATCCAAACAAAATTTGAGAAGAATCAGTTCAATATTTTTGTTTTTTGATAGATTTAAGTGAAGAACGGGAAGCAGCTCTATATGGGGCCTATGACTAAGAGTTGTCCCATAGGGATCATTTTTGGGCTACTGATTAATGGATGTAATAAACACACACAAACCCAATTTGACTAAGATTTATATGATAATTTGGATCTTATGGCAATTTATGTTGATTTCATAAGGGTTATTTGTATGGGGGCTAGGTCTGAACATGGACCGATTCTCACCATTTTAAGTAGCGTTCATTTCAAATGCGTTCGTGGCCTGCAGTTTGATTACAAGCTTTACATGGACACAGACGGACGGACGGACATCGTTAAATAGAATCAGCTAGTGATTCTGATTCGATCGGTATAATAAAAGATGGGTCTAGGTCAAATATTTTTGGTTGTTACAAACAGCAGCACAAAGTCATTATACCCAAACCACATAGTGGTATAGGGTATAAAAAGGAAAAATTACCACAATTTGCGTAATTTTATAGACAAGCCTATTCATTGTTTTATTTAAAGGGACACTCCATGCATAACCCGAAAGGTCTTTACATCGAGGAGTGAGGTTAGAAAACACTCGGCGTGGCTGCGAGCCTCTGTACTGCAAGCTCCACTTTAAAATTACAGGTGGAATAAATCGGAATACAATTCCATAGCTTCTCTTTTGTTTAACTCAGACTGTGAAAATACAAAGTGAACTTTTAAGACGAAATGAATGCATAAGCTACCTACCGGTTAATATTTTTTTCATGGTAAAATTATATATCTACATGTTTTACTTGCAGCCGCTGCCAGTACCACACATAAATTGAGACTTTGTGTAGTCTGAAGCGAATATAATATCAAACTATTTGATACATACTATTTCGGTAAGAATTATTTTAAAACCAATGAAAACAAAACACGGTATAAATGTCTGCATTTAAATTTCTCCTTTACCTAGCATTTCTATTTACGTCTAAAAAAAATGCCAAACTACATCATATTCCACGTATCAATGCTCGTAGCCGTCAGTAAAGAAGTCCCTTATTACCTTATTTTGGTATTTGAAAAGTAAAAAACATTTGTAATTGATCTGGCTATGTTAATGTAGAGAAAGCTAAAAATTGGAAAAGCTCAGCTTGTTCATACAAACTCTCTTATATAAAAAGAAAAACATTTCTCATGTTCTTTTCTTTCAAATGTTGAGTGAAATAGTTGATTAAGCATTAGTTGAAGTAATAGGCAGATGCTGACGATGAACAAGTCGCTTTGTTCGAAAGTAGCTACTCCATCTAGCGCTGTCTTCAATTTTTTTTCTAATATTTCTCTTACATTATTAAAATTATTATCTTTCTTTCATTAGAAAAATATATAAATGATCTTAAACCGAACAATAAATGACTAAGTATTAAAAATTTTATAAAAAGATAAAAACCCCTAATAATTTTATAAACAATTGAATTGAATATTCTTCGAATATTCTATATCATAATTCTATTTACAGATACATGCATATTTATGCTCCTTTTTTCAAACATTAATTGTTATAAAATTGCTTTTACCTACAAAAGTATTTATTGTCTAAGTAATAAAACTTTTATTTCTCTCTTTTGTTAACTCCAAAGTAATGCTAACATTTAAGAAAAAAAAATATATATATATCCAATTTATTTGGTGTTGTAAATTAGTTATTTTAAAAAGCACATATTGGTGCGGAGACCATACATATAAAGTATATTTAAGTTCATTATTAAATTTAATTAATATTACATTTTGTTAGGTTAGAATAAGAACTCGTTACATATTTAGCATTTAAAAAAAAAAAAAAAAACAAAACAAATCATCAGTGGAGAAGGCCTTCACATCTGATACGTACTTACTTAAATATTAGCTTACAACAACAACTTTTCCTTTATACTTTAATATGAAATTTGAATTTATCTTAATGCTTAGTAATGTGTAGTTTTTGATCAGTGATTTTTATTGTGAATATCGAAATTAAAGTTTTTACTAAATGATTGAAGAAAAACGACACATTTACTATATATTTTTTTTTTTTTTTTGTAAAATTTTTTTTTGTTCTTATCGTCATTAGATTGTCATTAATAATTATTATATCGGTTATTGATTAGTATAATATTTATCTAGTAATGGATCCTAAATTTTCGAATTTTTGAAATTAATAAACAATATGAATTTGTAATTTGAAACCATGGTCTGAAATCATTTAACAATAATGCTGTTGAATGCAGCATTATTGTGAAAGAGATTTGTTGTGACAACCGTATTTGTTGCCAACCGAATTTTGATAGTCCCATGTACTATCACATTATTCTATTGTGATTACTGAATTATATTTTAAAAACTAACGTATTTAGTACTCAGGCAATTGAATTTTGAAATAAATTCGATTGATGAAATGGAATTTATATTTTATTTATTGGTTGTAACAACCATTTATCAGGTAGCCTATTTTAAAAGCGCACTAATCATCTGATATGTAAAAACAAATGCATTTTTAATGCTCTTATTTTTTTTTCATTAGTTTATTTCTAAATATGAAATTAAAATTAATAAAAGACAAGATTATATTACATGATAAACAAGATTTTAGTAACACATACGAATGGGGAATAAATAAGCGATATTAGGTGTATTAGTTAATGCGGTTTGATAATTGTCTATAGCTACATGTTGTATCCTCGCATTATATTCTTCTGATATTTCTTAAAAATGTTATAAGTAAAATAGAACTTGTGCAATATAAAAATATAAGAGTAAGAGGACCGTTTTACTGTAGACAAATACGGTTAAAATGTACGATCCTGTGCCCGTCACCGAAAGGCTTTTTTTTCGTCTGTTTTATTTTGCTTGCAAATCGTTTGGAGTGTGTATGAAGCTAAACGCCATTATTCAGTTGAAGTAGTTGCAGAGATAGTTGTATACGTTACCCATTAACTCTGATCAATTGGCCTATGCTAAACAATATGGCCAGACAGTCTGTTGTTTGATAATGGCTTTTAAATTGTTTTCAAGGTTATTTAACATTTTGCTTTGTTGTCCCCCAAATACCAACTTAATGGCCAAATATAGTTTCATAAAATTGGGTAAAAGCAATTTGAATTTGATGTTAAAAAAAAGCAGTTTATCTATGCATTATAGCAATTTTACCTAAAATAGTAAGATTTCTATAGAATGAAAAATTTACGACTATTATTGTTGTGTTTTTACTTGCTTTTTTATAAAAACTATTCCTTGACGATCTTACTTCTAATAGAATGCAACAAAATTTGGAAAAGCTTATTTTGAATTTAAACTAACTTTGCATAAAATAATTTTTACAAAAAATGAAAACACAACAAAAAAAAAAAAAAAATAATGACCACTTACCCAATCGATTAATGTTCTTTATTATGCTACAATCCATTCTTATGTACATACGATTAAACATAATTTAAAATTAACAAAAATTTTATTTTATATTTTTGATTAATTTAAATTTTTTTTTATCTTCTGTCTTATTTTTTCAAAAATAACATATTAATTCGAAAATTCGGTTAGGTTTAAAATTTTTTTATATTTGATGATATTAATAAATGAATTTGATTTCCTTTCGGTTGTAAATACGAAATAGTTTTAAATTTAGTTTCCCACTTTATTGTAACCGAAAAATTGTTATAAATACAAATTTGTTTCTATCATATTAACATAAAATTTATAACAATGACTGTAAATTCATTTTTAGTTTAAAATATTTCATTATGATGGAATATTTTATTGTTATCACCAATATTTAGAGTTAATACATGTTATACTGGCTTTAGTTCAGTTGCCCCAATTGAATTATTTTAACAACTTGCATAAAAACTTTCATTGGTGAAAGGAACTTATTTTGCTGTTGTATCTATTTTCATTTTATTAGAATTATGGTTAAGAGGTATTTTATAAAGAAAATCTATTTTATTTTCAAATATGTTTGAACTAGTTGATTGTGTGGCGCCTAGGCGCCCGTTTAAAAAGATATGAATAAAACAAACAGTTTAAATTTAAATACACGAAAAATTTATAATAAATTAAATTTCTTTTAATATAGTAGTAAATTGAAAATTAAATTGTTACATATGTACATACATATGAAAAAAGGTTGTGTTTGTAGAAATTGTATACATAATAAGTATGAAAACAGATAAGAAATATTTGGCAAAAAAGTTTTTCAATTTAAATCTCTTAAAAAACTATATTTCGTGTGAAATATCGTTGGTCATGTAATAGTTTTCCTTGCTGTTCGATTGAATACGTATCTTAACTTGGCTTGCAACTTTTGATCGTGACAAAGCCACACACAGTTGGCCGTGTGAAAATACCGCGGTCTCCAAATTAATGCCAACGTAATCAAATGACTGGCCTTGAGCCTTGTTTATGGTAATTGCGTATGCAGGAATTACTGGAAACTGGCGGCGTTTTAATATGAAAGATAATGTGGTTCGGTTGGGGCGAGATCAATCCTAGGAATTAGAACCGTATCATTTTGGTCAGCGTTACTGTAACCGTCAGTCTCTCAGTCAGTCAGTGAGTCAGGGATCAGCGTAAATATATTTATGATATTACCCGGCCTTCACACGATAAATTTTTGGCTTTCAGGTTGTAATGCACTCATACTTTTTTACTCTTTTTTACTAAACAATCATACGTTTCAATTCTCTCTTTCAATTTTTCAATGGGACAGTTGCCTAACAATTTTTTGACTATTGTATGTGTGATCAATTTGACTTGAACGTGGGAAGGCCGGGTAAAGTGAGGAGATTGGAGATTCCCAAAATTATTAAAATTTAATACAATGGAGTGCGCTTATAACGAACCCTGGTTGTAATAAATTTTTGTTTATAGCGAAGAATTTCTTTGGTCCCAAGATTTTTAATCACATTTTGCATACAAATTGCTTCTCTTATAGCGAACAGTGGTTATATCAAACTTTTGACTTTATCAAACAATTTTTTTTTTCCATTTCATAATTTTCCTATATTATATATATTTAAAAAAAAATAATTTTAATTTAATTTAATTTTATTTTAATTTAATTTTAATACAAAACAAAAACTTCGATTTTCAAATGAAGTTTTGCAAAAGGTCCTTTTATGTATATTTTCGCAAAAGTTTGCCAGTAGCCAACCTTTGCTTTATACTTTCTGCTTCTAAACATAAGGAGTTTTTAATATTATATGATTTTAAAAAAATATTTTATTTTGATAGAAACTCGGTAATTTTAGTATTATTATGTTTTATAACTTTTTAAAATGCATCAAAATAAATAAACTTATTCAACTAAAAAAAGTTTTTAAACCTTTCGGACAAAGCAAAAAAATACTACGGTTATAACGAACTTAGTCTAACTAATTTGGCCGGTCCCGCCTTATAACCGAACTCCATTTTACTGTAAAAAAATAGAATAGCATAGAAAAAAAAAAACTTTTTAGAGCAAGGTTTCTAAAAGTTTCTTAAGGGGGTATAAGGTTTTAAAAATTAAAAAAAAGTCGTATTTTCATAATTATTTTTTGAAGATGTGAATAACGTTGGATTATTTATTTCATATGTACGTTATAGCATAACATTTGAAAAATCTTTGAAAAAATTTTCAATTAAAAATTTTAATAAATAAGTCCGTGACAGGGAATCTCCAGAGGCGTTGTTGTTTTGCGGTGAACATCATAACTCGTTACCGGATCATGTGAAATAAAAAATCGAAATGCGTTTCAAAGGTGACATGTTTCCTGAGGTAGTGACGAAGAGTTTTTTACAATTTTTTTTGCAGCATTTTGAAGTGAAAAACGATTTTTGCTATACAATTTCGGGAATTTGTTGTTAAAAAATGGGGAAGAAAATGGAATTAAAAAACTCTTTGTGGTTACCTGATGATTTATGTGTAGATAGAGTGCCTAAAATTTCAAAAGAATCGGTCAAGTAGATTTTGAGTTATGATGTTCACGGACATCGAACATTTATTTGCGAGAAAATCGGTTTAAAGTTTTCTAAAAACTGATTTATGTACTATATACCGTATGAGGCCGGTCGCTGGAAACGCTGTATCTTGTTAAGTTTTGCTCTGATTTACTTAAAATTTTCACACAACACGCTCGACATGTTGTGCATTCAGAAAGAGAAATGCAAAAAAAGGTTTTATAACCTACCACCCCTTAAGGAAGTGCAAACACCAATACACCTACACAAAAGAAAAAAAAAATTTTCATATTTCATCATACATGTAAACTGAAAAAAGAGAACTAAATTTTTTGCAAAGTTATCTATAAATCTAAAAAATAAAAAATAAGGGTGTATTAGTTTTACCTAAAAAAAAATTCCAAATCGCCTTTAATTCTTCCATGATAATTTCAATAACTTATTCAAATTAAAATCTTAAATATACCTATTTACGTAATTTATGTTTGTCAAAATTTTTTGAAAGCAAATTATGCAAAAATTAATATTATGAGTGAAAAAAAATTATTTATCTTCTGAAATTACAATGTAATTTAATTATGCAAAGTTACAATAATTTAAATTTTAAACTTAAAATTGCACTATTTTTTCAAGGGCTTTTCAATACAAAGCTATAAACGAAATCATACGTTGGACAACAACAAAATTCACATTGAAGATCTCTTTTTTCTCAAATATTTATCAAAAAATCATCAATACTCTTTGGTAAGTGCTGGCCATCAGAGAAACTGAGCGAAAGCACTCATAACAATACAAAACAATTTTGAGAATTTTGAAAACAAAACAGACAAACGGAAAAGTTTAGTTCGATAAAAAGAAGTATGTATGCATATCGGACGACGTTAAATAGAAAAAATAAAAATGTTTAAAATTTCATTCATTACTTTTTTGCAGAAATTTTTTATTGAATTTAAAGAATAATTTGAATAGATTTTAGTTTTTTTTATGCATTTTTTGCGTTCAAATTATTCCATATGTTACACGAAATCTCCATATGTAGTGCTATTGTCGTTAGCAGTGCTGCCAATTTTGGCAACTTATTGTAATTTCGACGATTTTTCAATTTGTTAAAATGATTTGTTAAATTTGTTAAAATGATGATTGAAGAATTAAAATTTTCAGTAGTATAAAAATTACGATTTCAAGGGTTAACAATTATTGGGTTGTTTATCGAAAATTTATAGTTTTTGTTCAGTGTAAATGTAAATTACAAAATATGTATAGATTTAATTCTGGGTCAAGTCGTTTCAAAACGGAAATATCTTGAATAGCAGCTCCATTTAAGATTTAAGCTTTAATTACGGCGATATTTTAAACCTATATTATATGTTTCGGCTATAGATACATATCAATAAAATTATTTAGTTGATTGCGGTGTTAAATTTTTTCCGTTGAGATTTCATCACTAATACATTTTTATATATAGAAATAACCAATGGTGTAATAATATTCGTAATATGAATGATATAAACACATTTTATTGTTTCCCTTTGTAATATTTTGTCGAGTTTTATTTTTATTTTCTTGAAAATTTCTTGTTTTAAAAATGACGATTTTGGCGATTTAGTTTAAAAAATTGTCGATTTTTAGAAGATTTTATTAGCAGCACTGGTCGGTAACAAAGAAGAGAGAAAATTGTGTGTGGGTTTGTATCAAATGAGAAAGATTAAATTTTGCTTTTGTATTTCGCATAGATTTGTATGGAGTGCTATGTGTGTGTATTATTTCAGCGTTGCAGAATCAGTCAGTCAGTCAGTGAGTCAGGGATCAGCGTAAATATATATAAAAATTACAATAATATATCTGGATAAATAAATAATTATTTTTAATGGTAACCTATTTCAACAACAAATTCTTTTTCTGGGTGTGGGGTCTCTATAACACCTGGAGGACTGGAAGGGTAGGGTCTAGGGCAGGGCTTCAAGATTTGGCCTGTGCACACTTTTAAGAAGAAAGCTCTTGGTTATTTTTTTCTTTGTCATTTCTGTTGTTGTTTTGGTGTGCACAATATTTTTGTTGTAGCCGTGGTTATATTAGGAAGTTTAGAAATGGACAATAGCGAATCCACCAAACTGAAGCTACCGGTGTAAAGCGAGGTGCACACGCCTCCATATAAACTTATGCCAAATATTCTTAAACAAAGCACCAAAGAACATGCACGGTTTCATAACAATTTTTTTGACTACTGATTAATGCATGCAACTCACATAAACAAATCTAGTTTGAAAGGGATCTGTCTGATAATTTGATAATTTCGTCTTATGGCCGATAAAAGCTCATATATCAAATTTCATCAAAATATATTCATATTTGCGACCCATAGTTTGATTACAAGGTCTACATGAACATACAGATGGATGGACGAATGGACCCCGACACCTTGTGGTATAGGGTATAAAAACTTGTAATAATTTCTCTATACAATTTATCGTCGACAGCAACATTCTGTCCATCATTGTTTTTGAACACATATGCCCACCAAACAGTTATTTTCTGTGCATGTAATTATGTTTTAATAAAAGCTTGTGGATTATCTTCAATCCAAATGTGACAATTTTGCTTATTTATGGGTACGCCATTTAACCAAAAATGGCTTAAATTGCTGAACAACATTTTGTATGGAAAAACAAAATCAAATTCAGCTCATTGACACGATGATCGTTTGGCTTTACTTATAGCACAAGTTGAATCATAAAAGCCCTTTAACTAACATGCTTTGGTAAAATCTGCCTTTCAGTGGATGGACTCTTCCCCATTTGCTGAAATTGGCGCCGAATTCATTGATGTAGGTCTTTTCAAGGTTTTGCTGTACAGCAGCTGCAGCTTATTCGGTGTACACTGTTTGGAGTCTTACGGGATGCATATTATTATTGCCAGTAAATGTGGTGTGAAGATGATTCAAAGTTATTCGAAAAAGGCGATCTAATGGACGTTCAGGGCTAGCATAAAGTGGACGAAGTGCTCGATATAGTTGACGAGCAGTACCATTATTTTGATAGCAAATTTCAACGCTTTGTAATAACTTGCTCTCGTGTAAGTTTATCCACGATGAAATGATGCACAAGACTAAAATAAAAGCAAATATTAGCTGCTAAGTCAGTTATCTGGTACAGCAGTAATACCAACTCAAAATTATGAACCTCTTAGAATCACCAATAAACACTGACAGACAGACAGACAGATATACTCGATGTCTGTCTGTCATATTTCTAACAGTATAAAGTGCAAACAATAACAATAATCTCTAATATAAATTAAGTGTTTTTATTATTTAATATTTAATTTAAAATTTGACATGCAGTTCGAACCCGTTTTGTTGTGCCTATACATTATTGAATCTGAATCGCTTGATCTGAAATAATATGATTCACTGTGCCCAATGTGAATATGTTAATTTTTTCCGATTTTGTGCATTATGGATATTGCCAAAGATGTTTTTTTTTTCTTGTAAGTTTGTGTTTTCATTTTTCATTTGTTTGGAAATAAAACCTTTGAGTTGTTACGAGTTTTGCTTCAACGTAACTTTTCCAACTTCTAGTTCTCTGTTTATGTTTATGCTATTGTTAACAAAAGCATTTGCCATCAGAAGTACAAAAGTGCGTGGTAGTGGGGTGCTGCTAATAAAGGGTTGTCTTGTGGAAGCTGTGAACGTGTGAGTATTCGTGCGTTTGATTGCTGTTGCTTTGTTGTAATACTGGTAGCCCAATTTAAACAACAGTGATTGTACAATTTACTTAAATTTTTCATTCAACTACTGTTTATGCCTTTACTTACCCCTTTTTTTATTTACATCTATCCCCATACAAAACTTTATGGTTAGTGTTATTGTTTTTTTTTTTTTTTTTTTTGTTGTAAAGCTGAAAATAACAAAGTAATAGCTAGAGCATACAAAAAATTAAAAAACAAAACAAAAAGAAAACATACAAAAAAAAAAGTGGAAAAAGAAATCTTTTCACTTTTGGCAAATAATGTTACTACAAAACACTTTTACCATAATCGATTTTGATTCTCTACCCCCCACCCACCCAGCACCATGATGCGTAGCAAGAAACAAAATAATGCGAGTATATACTTAAAGGATATTTGTTTGTTGGCTTTGTTCTTTTACAAAATTTCGAAATGAAAATGTTTTGATGGTGTTTGTTTTAACTTTACAATAACAATAACATGTATATTACTTAGGCGTGTGTGTACAGTATCCATATTTTCAACATGCAGCTTTTCTCAGCGAGGGTGAACAATAAATTAAGCATCTAACGGTCATACTATTTAAAAGGGACCGTATTTGTTTTTAACGATTTTCATAAATTTCTTTTAAAATATATATTTTTGGAAATGAAAAACAATTATTTAAATGTTTAAAGAGTTTTTTTTTATTAGTCGTAAGGATTCCCTATTGCGTTAATGGGAGTAATTTTTGTCTGATTTTTCTTCATCTAATTTACATAAATATTTAAAAAATTTGGTTTTGCTCCAATGAATTAAATGAAAATAAAATAATCTTCCAGCTTTTTTTTTTAATTTATTTTAAATTTTTATTAATTGATTGCCACGTCATACATTTTCGTATGACAGGGGTTGCTGCATATTTTAGTTTGTTGTTCACTTTTTACGATACTACGTAAAATTTTTGATGTTTCTAGCATAGCATAGCACAGTCAGCCTTTCTGTTCAAAGTTCATTGATATTAGTTTTTACCACTTTTACACCAATTTCTAATAAAAGAAAGTGCTTGCCCTCCGCGTAAGTTTTTCCTCAAATTAGCTTGACACTCAATGTTGTAAAGAACAATTTTACTAGCTTTCAAAATAAATAAACACCCCTGTTCTTGAAACCACTATCACAAAAAAAAAACGTAAATGAATTTTTTTTTTCAATTATATATTCTTCCTTTATTTACATATTTTAACAAATTTGATATTTACATATGAGATCTTATCTTTACATATAGATATTGCAACAAATAATACATAGGATCTAAAGATATTAAATAGTTTTTATTTTATTTTTTAATGATTTTCAAAGGAAAATGGGAGGAAAAAACCTTTATATGATTTTAAAACGTAAATGAAAAAATTCTTAAATCTACGAGTTTTTTGCTGTTCTCTAATTTCAATAAGAATATTTTTTCTCGTTTTAATTCACATAGAAAAGGCTTTGTGAAATCAAAACAAATGCCCTTTTTTCTACTAAGCAGCTCTTAAGAGATAAAAAAACTAATTGATATTTAAACTCTAACATGTTTTTTATTGAACCTTTTTATTATTTTAAAAAAATAGACATTAGTTTTATTAAAAAAAAACGATTTTAAAAACGTCTGCATTTTGCGCTGATTTAAAAAAAAAAACTCGTAATAAGTGGTCGATGTTAATAAAAGGCAATTTCTACGATGATGCTGTTCTAACTATAACTGCTGTTATAACTATAATAAAAACTTTTTATTTACACAATCTATTTTCCATTATAATTTTTTCAATTATAACATAGATTCTTTATGCACTAATTATTGCAATTAAAGGAATTAAATAAATTTTTTCATCAAATCACATATTTTTATTTTTTTGCATATGTTCGAAACAGTAGTGATGCCAGTCAAATCCAATTTATTTGAATATCGAAATTTTTTGGTGATGCCCAACCTTTTAAAATTAGAAAAGTCATTTTTAATTGAACGAAATTGAAGAACAAAAATAATTAAATGAACAAAAGATTTGTGATTTTAAAAGAAAATATTTTTCTTTGTACTTTTTCTATAAACTTAAAAAAAAACATGCACAAAAAACTTTTTTGTGAAACTGAATAAAGAACCATATGGCACTTCGGGTTCTAGATAGCATATGTTCTTAACTCAAACATATGGTTCTTAACTCAAACATATGTTTCCATTAAATAAATAAAAAAAAGTGGTTTCAAGAAACCCAAAATTTCAATTTCATGTGATTTTAAAGTCACTCTTATTCATATAACAACGTTTCAAGAACAGGGCTGAAAATTTTTTTTATTTTAATTTATTTTTAACTTGAATGCATTTTTTCATTAAAAATTGTTATTAGCCCAAAAATTAAATTTCAACACAAAAATTAAAAAAAATAAATAAAAAGTAATAATAATAATGTATCTTTTTTTTTACCATTTACCACTATATGGTAAGGGTATAATGACTATGTGCTGATGTATGTAGGTAACTACCAAAAATATTTGACCTAAACCCACCAAATTTACATTGAAATTTGTACTCAAACTACAATCGCAAATATGCATATATTTTGATGTCATTTAACGTGACAGTGTCTCCAAGCACACGGTA
Source organism: Cordilura impudica (assembly GCA_963682025.1). Taxonomy (NCBI): domain Eukaryota; kingdom Metazoa; phylum Arthropoda; class Insecta; order Diptera; family Scathophagidae; genus Cordilura; species Cordilura impudica. The sequence goes on from OY821520.1 coordinate 37,745,159, forward strand.
TACGGTATCGTGTAGCCAGTCTTTAGCGACTATAATTCTATTGCTTGCTTTAAATTTGATTTGAAATTTAATTTTTGAAACAAAAAAAAAGTACAAAATATTTTAGTCTAAACAATTTTGAACTAACTAAAATTTCATACCTTCATACCCGCAATAAGTTAACCTCAGGAAAAATCATTTTTTTTCATAGAAATGTTGAAAAATTATTTTTTTTTATTTATTTGTAATAATAATAAAATTAATATATAACAATAATAATAAAAATAAATAGATAAATAATTAAATAAAATTTTATCTTAATCACATTAGACCCATTTATACCCTAACTATTTTTATACCCTATACCACTATGTGGCTTGGGTATAATGACATTGTGCTGCTGTTTGTAACTACCAACAATATTTGACCAAGACCCATCTTTTATTATACCGATCGATCTAGCGATGTATGTCCGTCCGTCCGTCTGTGTGTCCATGTAAACCTTGAAATCACACTACAGGTCGCAAATATGAATATGTTTTATATTTATCAGCCATGGATGAACGCTACTGAAATCGGTGAAATTTGGTCCATGTTCAGACCTAGCCCCCATACAAATGACCCCTATGAAATAAATTGCCATACGATCCAAATTATCATATAGATCTCAGTCAAATTGTATTTGTATATGTTAATTATATCCATTAATGACTAGTCCAAAAATAACCTCTACAAGACAATTCTTAGTCATAGGCCCCATATAGAACTGCTTCACGGTCTTCACTTAAATCTACCAAAAAACAAAAATATAGCACAGATATTTTCCAAATTTGATGTGTATATATTTTTTCAAAATATACGTGGCTTTACCAAATATGGTCAGGATTGGTCCATTTTTCGACCTAGTCCCCATATAAATATAGCACCCGGTAAGAACTTTTTCATATCTGCAGCCAATAAAATTAATAATAATGCCACTCAAATTTGCTTTATGCTTATTTTCTATATCCAGTTAGTTGGACCGAAGAGATAGGGTCTCTAAGCCATGATATAGGGTATCGTATAGCTGATCATATAGCTGATGAAGTATTTAAGGTTTGTCACTTTTTAAGAATCCAGTCTTTCATCCAGCATATTTTTCGCATTTAATTGCTGATTTTTAGCCAATCCTTTCTTGCCGTTACTAGCTGCAGCTGTTGATTTCGCTACTGGTTTCTTTTTTGGCTTTGGAAAGAAATCGCATTGGGTAGAGGCAGAGAACTTTTTCATCTTGAGTCCACCATCGACAAGCAGTATAAAAGCATGGTATTGAGCGGCGCCATCGATTGTTAGCGCAGCATCGAATCTGCTCTTCAGTGTTTTCAATGTTTCCTCATGATCCTCTTGGCTACTAAAAACTATTTTAGTTTCTTTACAATAATTCTTTGCTCAATGGAGTAAAGCAGTCGCATCTAAGATTCGATCTTGATGAGAGCTCTGGAGGCTATACGTTGCTGCATTTCTTTTTAAGGTTTGCTCCAATATCATCACATGCTCCTTTGCCATGAGCAGTAAGATAAAAATGCTACTCAGATGTCATTCCATAATCGGTTTTATGAGCCATAAGATTTGCGAAACCACTTTTGTTTTTAAAATGTTGACGAGCTCCGTCCGAAACGTAGTAAACCTTCTCTACTGTACATTTAGATTTCAGATATTTTTGCATTATCTTCTGGTACTCATAAACTCAAACGGTATCATATTTTAAATTGTCGGATATGATTGCCATACTTTTGTGTTCCACTTTTTCATCTTTCATGTAGTAAATAACTACTGTGAATATAGTTGCTTGGTCGTTATTGAAGTGGAATGCTTGTATGGCATCCTGAAGAACATATTTATAGTTTTCTGCGAAATCATATGAAATAACGAATTCACCCGACTTCAAATTAATCTTAAATTCCTGGAAGAAAGTCCATTGCTTTTTGACTAAAAAGTCATGGCTTCTCAAGTTTAGCAATTTAGCTTCTCAAGTTTACAACTGTTTCAAGTTGCAGAGAACCAGTCTCTTCTGCCTTTGAACTTTCTTGCCATCGATTCGTACAGACACCCAGTCTTTCATTCCTGGCATCAGGCGATATAAACACTTGTTTCTGGGGTACCTGATATTTTGATAATAAAAATTACATTCAATATTAAGTGCGCTCAAAACTACCTATAGGATTGGCAAAAAAGCCGTTAGGAAAGTCAGATACAAGACTCAGAAAAAATTTTGGGGGTTTAACATATTGTGAGTTTTACAGTATCGAAGGTATGAAATTTTAGTTTGCTATGTTTCATACCGTCGGAAAGGCTAATTTGTTTAGTTTCTCAGTATATGTTTTATTTTTAAGGTTTTACAAACACTTACACACTAATAGGAAAAAATTCAAATTTGTGCATATGGTAAAAATTGAAAAACTGTTGACTTGAGTTACAAAACACTCCCATCCCACAGAGCGACCAAAAAGCTCTTAAAGGAAAAAAACAAAGCTTTATTTTGAGCAAAAAAAAAAAAAAAATTCCTTTTTTTAAAAAAAAAGTATAATTAAATTTTGATTTGCAAAAAAAAAATCAAAAAATTTTCTTATTTTTTTAATTTTTTTTTTTCCGAAAGACTAAAGAAATAGCTATCTAAACTATTTGGAACAAATTTTGCTAAGAACAATAGGTAAAAAGTTACATGGATGAGAAAAAACAACTGTTTGGGCAAAATGTCAGAGGGTTCCGGACCGATCTTGTTGAAAAATTGGGTATAAACTACTATCTAAAAGGACTAACCCCGGTGCAAATTTCATTCCGATCGGAAGACATCGGTTGGATCACTTGACATGAAACGCCCCATATATACGAATATGCAAATTCTTTGCTGCGTGTAGACATTTTTCACCGCTCGTATCTCTGGTTTTTTATGCCAAATTTTATCGGAGCATCTTTAAATTTTAGTATTTCATTCCTCAGCTATTGGGGTAAGTGACCTCAAATGCAATACCCAATTGCTGAAACTAATGACAAATATATTTTACATAGGCAAGTTGTCCATCTTGTGCATGAGTGTGATTTCAACAGTTAGACGGACAGACAGATATTGTTATATTGACTCAAATTGCTATAGGGATCAAGTATATATATTAGGGGCAAGCGACAAGGAAAATCGTATTCTAGGGATCAAAATAAGAAACTTTGCCCGAGGAACCATACCTCTAAAACGAATTCTGATGTCCCGACTTTTGACCCGTCTGTCTGTCTGTCTGTATCATTTTGACCCATTTAGAGTGCCCCAATCGAGTCCAAATGTATGATCGATCCCCACTTACTTTGGAGGGCCAACCCAGCCAAGCCAGTGGCAATCACCCTGGAACCACCTGGGGGTTCCCCATACAAACATATCCAAAAATCACCATTTTTTGTTTAGAATTGGGCTGACTATGTTTGATTTAATATTAAAATTAACACTCATACGTATACGTATCTTCTACTCTGCTAATAAATAATGAAATCATACGCCTTGACTATGTTATGTTATTCAAAATGATCGATCGGATGAGCGTAAATAACTTTTTTTTCACTCCGTGACTATGCGTGACTCTGCGTGACTACCCCAAAATTAATCTGTAGTCACAACAGGACTATGGACCAAGTTTCAATTGCATGAGGGGAATGGGGTTGCCCCATGGCAGGCAGACAGACAGGTCAAAAGTCGGGACATCAGAATTCCTTTTAGAGGAATGTTTGCTTGGAAAAGTTTCTTATCTTGATCCCTAGAATATAATTTCCCTTGTCACTTGCCCCCCTACAAATCGACCCGCCTTATATATATATTTTCGTTACGAATAGAACAACAAACTGTTATATACCCTCTGTACAGTGCTGTGTAGGGTATAACAAAATAAAGAAATTTTAAAGATGACTGTTTTGCAAATAATAAATGTGTTGGACGATGATGAATTAAAAAAAGTAAAAAAATCATAGTCGGTCTAGACCGAATATACGATACCCCATACCATGTGTTTGGAGACCCTATCGCTCCAGCTAATTAGATAGAGAAAATATGCATAAACAAAATTTGGGTGGCATTGTTATTATTTTTTTTTTTGCCTTCGGATATAAAAAAGTTCATATCGGATGCTATTTTTATATGGGGAATAGATCGAAAAATGGACCGAACCGGCCACATTAAGTAAAGTAAATTTTTTTTGCAAAAACATATACAAACCAAGTTTGAGAAAAATCTGTGCAATATTTTTGTTTTTTTTTTTTTTTTTTTTGTATTTCATTGAAGATCGGGAATCAGCTTCATATGAGGGCTATAAGGCTATATGTCCTATAAGGTTTATTTTTTAACTACTGATTAGTGGATGCAATTAACATACAGAAACCCAATTTGACCGAGTTCTGTTTGATTATTTGAATACTATGAAAATTTAGGTCGATCTCATAGAGTTATATATAATTGAATATCCCTAATATGCTCCCTTTATTCCTACATTATTATTCCTTATTCATTTTTATCTTATTCCATATTTTGTTTAGTTTAATATTTTATCTAATATTCATCACTTTCTACTTTTCATTCAATATTATCCATTACTTTCTTTTTAATTATTATTGTTTTTGTAATTTATCTAAATGTTATCTTTAATATTTCGTTATTTCAAACCCTTCTTACCGTTACTTTTAAACTATATAAAAGAACTTAACAATATAAAATCTGATTCATTATGAAATATTGAGTTCTACGAAAGTGTTGTTTTTAAAATATAAATAAATAAATATTTAAATGAAAACCTAATATTACGCACAAGTTTTTAAAATAATTTTTCATAAAACAAAAATTGATAACTAGCAAAGAAGAACACAAAACGTTAAACATGGTGTTAAAAATAGCAGTTATTGATAAATAAAAAAAGTGCGTAATAAAGAACATTTAATAGTTTATCATAATTTACAACATATTACAACTAAAATTAATACAAAGAATTTTAAATAAATTGTAACAGAAAAGTTACAATAAAGAAACAAACACAAAAAACATATACCTAAGTATAAGAATATCAAAAGCAGTTCCTTGCTACTAACGACAACAATAAGTCTCCAAATTATAAAATACAACAAAACAGTTACAGCAATTTATTAAAATTAGAATAATAAAAAAAACAACAACAAAATAAGGTCATATTTTTGCAAAACCAATTATTTTGAAAGTGGAATAATATAACCATGATTAAAGAACTTTGATTTAAAAATAAAAACAACAAGAAAGAAAAACTCAAAAGAAAAAAAAAAAAGGAAACCAAAAACAAGCAAAAAATTGAAAGAGGAAAGAAAATCAACAACAGCTACGAGCTCCAAGTTCTTAAAACAACAACTATACATATGTATATTAAAAATTAAATCAAGAAATAAAAAACTCAAAATTCTAACAGACTAGGAAAAAAACAACAAAAATATCACTAGGAACAGTGATCGAAATTAACAACAACAGCAAAAAATAATAAGCATATCAACAATTCAGCATAAAACAACAAATACTCTTAAGAGAATGGAGGCATTTAAGCTTTTGTCAGGTGTTCCAGAATTCGATGGGAAAGCTGAGGAACTACAAATGTTTACAAAACATGTTGAGCGGATTCGTCATTATGTTGATGCAGCCCTCGTAACATTATTTGATTTAAGAGTAAGGACAAAACTTGTCGGCAGAGCAAATATTACATTGATAAATAATGACAATCCTTGTACTTGGGAGGAAATTAAGGTAAACTTAAGATTAAATTTTAATATTTCAGATAGTGTAGAGAGCATTATTAATAAGATTAAAATAGCGGAAATTAAGACTAACATAAATGATTTTTATGATTACATGCTAAAATTGTAAACTAAATTAAATTTAAAAACAAGCATAGACAGAGATAATCAACAATGGTTTAGTTGTAGTAATAATGAGAGAATGGTTCTGAAAATTTTCATTAGTAAGCTGCCAAATGAACCAAAACAAGTAATGAATTCTAGAAATCCTGAATCATTACTGAAGGCAAAAGAGATATTAGTCGAAACCGAATATTTTTACTCTAAAAGAACACCTTCTCAATCTTTTTCATCTAATAGCAATCAAAATTTTTCAAGTAATCGTAATATAAACTTTACTACTTCTCAAACAAATAATCCTAATTATACTAATTTCAATCAATATATGCAAAATTCTGGAAATTCTCAAACAGGACAAAGCAATACTAATTCATATTTCAATAAATACAGACAAAATAATTCTAGACATTTTTGTGGAAATGAAAATAATTATCAGAATTCTAATAATACTTTTCCGAATACTTCTTTAAATTCTAGCCAATATCGGCAACAAAATTCTGGAAATTTTAATCAGAATAATTATGGTAATAAAAATGAACATAATTCAGGAAATTTTAGTGCACAAAATTCACAACGAACAAGTTTAAATAAAACTGCTAAAATGGAAATTGATGATATTAATGTGTCAAATTTTCAATTATTGGCCGAAGAACTCTACCCTGCATAGTGGTGAAAAGTAAAACTGTTCCGATAAGATTACTAGTGGACACAGGATCAGGAACTACTCTCATAAGAAGAGGTTTATTTCATAGCTCGTTTAGAACAGAACTTGAACGTCCAATAATTATAAATAGTATATGTTCAAAAACTATTACTACTTCGAAAATTACCATTCCACTATTTAAGGAATTTAATTCACCTAACGCTAAGTTGGAAATGCTAGAAACTGACATATTTAATGATTTTGATGGTATAATAGGGTGTAATATTCTAAGACCATTGGGTGCTAAAATTGATTTGAAGGAAAATTTATTAATAACCTCTAATGCGAAAATTCCACTAATATTTGATAATGCTACAGGTGAATATACCGAAGGGGACAAATCATATTTAGAGTCTATATTAGTAGATATAAATTTTAATGAGCCAAGAATGGACTATTTGAATGAAAAATTGAAAACTGAGAATTTGAACAATGAGGAAATTAGAGAGTTAGGAAGGATTATTAGACACTTTAGGGACGTTTTTTATATTGAAGGCGAAAAGTTATCTTCCGTAGGTAAATATAAACATAGAATACCCACACTAAATGATATTCCTGTATATTCACGGACGTATCGTTTCCCGGAATTTCATAAGTTAGAAGTAGAAAAGCAGGTTAACGAAATGTTAAAATCAGGTATAATTACTAAATCCTGCAGCCCATATAATGCTCCCATTGGGGTTGTTCCCAAGAAAATTGACAATTCTGGAAATCAGAAATGGAGAGTAGTAGTTGACTACAGGAAACTGAATGAAGTGACAATTGAGGACAGATTTCCAACACCAAACATGGAGGACCTTTTGGCAAAGTTAGGAAACTTACAGTATTTTAGTACTTTAGATTTAGCAAAAGAATTCCACCAAATTCGAATTTTAACTGAAGATGGACATAAGACGGCATTTTCCACTTCAACGGGACATTATGAATTCACGAGGATGCCTTTCGGTCTTAAAAATGCTCCAGTCTCATTCCAGAGGATGATGAATTAAGTTCTACATGACTATATAAATAATATATACGTTGTCTACTTACACGATATTTTAGTATTTTCTACTTCTCTTCAAGAGCATATTTTAGCGTTGAAAAACATTTTCGGAGATTATCCGAGTACAACTTAAAGGCTCAAGTTGATAAATGTAATTTTTTTAAACACGAATCTGAATATTTAGGATATATAATAACACCTGACGGTATTAAACCAAATCCGGACAAGATACAAATTATAGGGAAAATTTCAATACCGAAGACTATAAAGGAGATAAGATCATTTTTAGGCTTTACTGATTTCTACCGGAAATTTATAGGAGATTATATCCGAATAGCTTTGCCTATGATTTCATATTTGAAGAAAGGTTCGGTTATTAACGTAAATGATCAAAGATACATTGATTCCTTTAATAAATTAAAGAAAATTATATGTACAACTCCAGTTTTTGCATATCCAAATTTTAATAATTTATTTGTTTTGACCACTGATGCAAGTAATGAGGCATTAGGTGCGGTGTTGTCGCAGAATGGACATCCCATCGCTTATATATCGCTTACTTTAAATAGACATGAATTAAACTATAGCGCTATAGAAAAGGAGTTGTTAGTGATCGTTTGGTCTGTGAAATATTTTAGACCGTATTTATTTGGTAGGAAGTTTAAAATCCAAACTGACCATCGCCCTCTTGTATGGCTAAATTCATTAAAGGAACCTAACATGAAATTACAAAGATGAAAGATTCAGTTAAATGAATACGATTTTGACATGGAATATATTGAGGGAAAAACAAACCAAGTAGCGGATTATCTTAGCCGTTTAGATGTAAATGTTTTAGAGGTAGGAGAGCATACAATTCAATCAGATTTAGCCACAATTCTTAGTGGAAAGGAAAATTTAAATGATCATATTTGTATTTCGGAATCTCCCGTTAATATATATGAAAATCAAGTTATAATAACTTTAGGAAAAAATTATAAATATGAAAGGGAAAATTTATATGGGAAGAAGTTCAGACATACAATTATAATAAGGGAATATTTTGAGGAAAAGGTGCTGGAATTTTTAAAACAGATTTTTCCGATAAAGGGAACTGTTGCAATATTTTGTGACAATTTTGAAATATTTAAATATTTTCAGGAAACTTTAGTACAATATTTTTCAAATGCACCGGAGATGAAATTTATAAAATGCTCTAAATTAATAAAGGACATTTTTGATAAGGAGAATCTTTTGGAGATAATATAGAAATACCATACTGAGAAAAATCATAGAGGAATTGAGGAGAGACATTTTTAGAATTAAAAAATATAATTTATTACCCAAATTTAAAGGAGAAAATTCATAAATTTATAAATAATTGCGTTATATGTAATATGTGTAAGTTTGACAGACGGCCTATAAGGACAAAATTATGCATAACTGAAACTCCTGTAAAATCGAATGAAATTGTTCATATTGATGTATGGTTTTTGAATAAAAGTACAACTTTTTAAACATGCATTGACAAACTTACGAAACACTTGTCTGTTCATTATCTAAGTGACAAAAATTCATTGACTTTAGTGGATATGCTGAGGGAAAGATTTGCTATTTTGGGGAGACCAATTAAAATTGTAGCTGATAATGAGTTTAATACAGCGTATATTAGAGACTTTCTTAATTCAAAAGAAATTAATTTTCATTTTACTTCCCATAATACCCACACGGGTAATTCAGATATAGAGCGTTTCCACCTAACGTTAAATGAACATATCAGACTCTTTAAATTAGAAGGGAAAAATAATGAGGATTTTGATGATAAAGCCCTTGTATACAAGTCTGTTCAAATATATAATGATACTATTCATAGTACTACAGGATACAAACCAAACGATTTGTTACATAATAAGGTGGATAAGTCCATTTGCAAACGTTACACGATATTGTACATGGTAAAAAAATAGAAAGGGTTGACAAAATTAACCAGAATAGAGAAGATTGTCATGAATATAGAGAAAGAGAATTAGTAAAGAATCTCGGTTTTCAGAATCTTAAACAAAAACCTAAATATATTTTAAAACAAGTTAAGGAAAAGAATACGACAAATTTTATAGATGAAAAGGGGTGTAAGCGTGATAGACAAATAGTAAAGAGAATTTTTAAATATCAACATGAATTACCACAAGTAAAATTTGAGAGAAAAATCACTGGTAGAGATTATTCGAAAAAAAAATAGATTTTTTTTAAGAAAGTGTTAATCGACTAATAACTTTTGTATATATTTTATTATTTTTTTTACTTAAAAAGAAAACCGAATATATTTGTTTTGTTATGCAGGATAATTTGCAAATAGTTTTTGATTAAATCTGTCTATTTTATTATGGAAATAAAAATTGTAATATGTTTTGTTTAGCGTACTTAGAAATTGTTAAATCCAGTTTTATATGAAATAAATGTTATTATATCGTTTTGTATTTTATTATATTCATAGTAGGCATTAGTAGGAAAATACATTCCATATTCGTGGAGTAGTGTATTATCAAAGGGTGGGGCAGTTATATATAATTGAATATCCCTAATAATGCTCCCTTTAATCCTACATTATTATTCCTTATTCATTTTTATCTTATTCCATATTTTGTTTAGTTTAATATTTTATTTAATGTTCATGACTTTCTACTTTTCATTCAATATTATCCATTATTATTGTTTTTGTAATTTATATAAATGTTATCTTTATTATTTCATTATTTCAAACCGGTCTTACCGTTACTTTTAAACTATATAAAAGAACTTAACAATGTAAAATCTGATTCATTATGAAATATTGAGTTCTACGAAAGTGTTGTTTTTAAAATATAAATACATAAATATTTAAATGAAAACCTAACATTACGCACAAATTGTTTTATTACTATAGGGGTCATTTGTATGAGGACTAGGTCTGGACATGAACAGATTTTCACCAATTTCAATAGCGTTCGTCCTAAGGCCGACGAAAAGTGATACACCAAATTTCATCGAAATATATTCATGGTAAGGATCTGTAGTTTGACGGACAGTAGGATAGGCCGACATCGCCAAATTGGTTCAGAAATGATTCTGAAATAGGTCAAATATTTATGGTAGATACAAACATCAGCAAAAATTCATTATAACCTGATCACATTTTGGTATAAGGTACAAAAACCAATGTCCGGAAGAAGAAATTCAGGTCTGATATTTTCTGAAATAAATTAGATATTTTCTGAAATAAATTTAATATTTTCTTAAATGTATTTAATAATTTTAGAAACACGATAGATTCTTCCGAAAAATCAAATGATATTTTCTGAAATTTAATTGTTCATTTCTGAAAATAAAATGATATGTTCTGACAATCAATTGATCTTTTCTGAAAATCAATTAATGTCTTCTAAAATACAATTGATTATTTTTTTAAATCAATTCATGTTTTCTGAAATACAAATTTAATTCTCTGAAAACGATTGATATTTTCTGAAATCAAATTTATAATTTTTGAAAATCAATTCATAATTATTATTGAATATTAATTTATGTATTCTGAAGTACAATTGTCACTTTATGAAAATCGATTGGTGTTTTCTGAAATACTGTTATAAAACGTGTTGTAGTTATGAGGGGCAGAAGGCACCCGAGTTTATACGATGTTTATTATACCCTATACCATTATGTGGTTGGGATATAATGACTTTGTGCTGTTGTTTGTAACTACCAAAAATATTTGACCTAGACCCATCTTTTATTATACCGATCGAATCAGAATCACTAACTGATTCGATATAACGATGTCCGTCCGTTCGTCCGTCTGTGTGCATGCAGGTCGCAAATATGAATTTATTTTGATGAAATTTGGTATATAAGCTTTTACCGGCCATGAACGCTGTTGAAATTGGTGAGAATCGGTCCATGTTCAGACCTAGCCCCCATACAAATGACCCCTATGAAATTGACTTAAATTGCCATAAGATGCAAATTGTCATATAGATCTTACTCAAAATGGGTTTGTATGCGTTTATTACATCCATTAATGAGTAGTCCAAAAATGTTCCCTATGGGACAACTCTTAGTCATAGGCCCCATATAAATTTTGTTTGTATATATTTTTGCAAAATACAACAGACTTTATCAAACATAGTCTGGATCGGTCCATTTTTGGGCCTAGTCCCCATACAAATGTAGCATCCGATATGAACTTTTTCATATCTGCAGCCAAAAAAATAATAAAAATCCCACTTAAATTTGGTTTATGCTTATTTTCTATGTCCAGGTAGTTGGGCCTATGAGATAGGGTCTCTAAACGCATGCTATAGGGTATCATATAGTCGGTCTAGACCGACTATAATTTTCTTACTTGTTTTTTTGGATCAAGTTCATAAACCATTTATTTTGTTACATCAAGTTTGTAAACCATTTCTGCGATGCTAGCACCAACAATAGTATAAGATGGCTATACAAGCCCTCCATAGCACTAAAAATTAGTGATTTAAACATATGTATGTACGAATAAATATACCTTATTAAATACATTAATTTTTATTTTTATGTGGGATATTTAATATAAGTAGGATCATGAAAATTAATCCACATTATAGTTGTAACGAATAACTTTCTAAATCTAGAACTTGTCTTAAAATAAAAGTTAAATCACAATTTTTTTTTAATTCGCCATTATTAAATTAAACAAAACTGCTATACATTTTAGGGTTAAAGCTATTTTTTTTTTAACAAATCTATTTTTTTTTCAAGGGTGGCTTATTTTCTATTTTCTGTTCATTGTTGCTTCGTTAAATTTTTTATTTTTCACAAACATTTTATTTGGCAATTGTATTTTGGTTTTTTTTTTTCAACATTATGCCACTGTTAAGTTTATCATATTGTATATTATTTCAAGCCAACGCAATAAGGAAAACAAAAACTCCTTGTTATTACAATAAAAACAGCAAACCAAAAAAAAAAACGTATAAAATTCTATGGTCTAAATATTTTGAGAAAGTTAAAAAAAAAATATCATCATTTCAAAATGCGAGTACATAATGATTTCTTTTAATATTTTTGTTGGTTCTTAAACTTTTTACAAGGGTCATTATTGTTTATAATATTCTAGTAGAGAAATAACAAGAGACATAATGTTGACGATAATATTCGACAACAAGAATAGTCCAAAAACTATACCCCGGCTGAAAAGTTTTGAAATAACTATTTAAATATTATATATTTTCGCAGCTTTAGAGGGTTAGTTATGTTGAATGGTTTTTAAGATTTTGCATTTGTTATATTTTCAGATGTAGTGATGTAATTTGTTGCAAATCTAAAAGTTGCTACAAACCAATGTTGCCAAATTTAAAGAAGAAAAAGAGTTTAATATATTTGAAATATAAAAATAAAATCCAAATAAAATTAATTGTACAAAATAGAAAAAAAATTTTGAAAAACAATAAAATGTTTTAAACCTTTTTATGAAATTATGATAACTAGTATAGCCCAGCACTCAAAATTCGAGTGCAAATTCTAGAAAATATTATTTTTCATTCAATTTTTGTCTTCCAATGTTTTTTTAATCTATATATGGGGCAGTCCAAGTGAAAAAAGAAATGCTTTTTGATCACTATATCTCCGATTCGAATTAAATTCAGTGGAGAGAGACATTATGCTTAGAGAAGCTTGCAAAAAATGTTGAGCTTGATCGAAGGTTTTATAAACTTATAATGGTGAAAATCGCGTTTTTTTTTCAAAGTCAACAATTTTTAAAATAAAAGCTAGAAATGTGATATTTTTTTTTTTAATATTTGAGACTTATTTATATCTCTTTAGAAAAAAATATTTTGAAAAAAAATTAAAAAATTTTAAAAGATTTTTTAAAAAAACTATGTTTTTTTTAAAACTTGGTCTAGCAAAAAATACCATTCTTCAAAAATTATCCAAAAAATAATTGTCCCAAATATAAAAAAAATATGAATATTTAAATGAGCCTAAAGGTATGTTAATCAATTTTAGCAATTTTAACACAGTTCAACACAGAGCCTCTGATATATAATTTAAATCATTCGCATTAGCAGGGTGTAATGAATTCTTATAAAGTTTTTATTTTATTTAATTTAATATATTTTTAAAACAAATTAAACATAAATTTTAACATTCTCAGCTTCTCCTCCATATGAACTATAACCTTACCAATTTTCACACTCCTCCATACACGCATATGGCTTAAAAAGGGAACTAAAAATTTACCTTCACGTATTAATATATAAATAGTTGATTTTGTTTTTTAAATAATTGTTCAATATCATTATAGAGTTAAAGTAAAAAATGTTAGATCTTTAGTAAAAAAAAATCCCAGCCTAAGAAGTGATACCAACATTTGGGCTTGATGTTGTTATTGTTTTTACGTTTTCACTGAAAAATTTAAAAGGGTTTCCCTAAGAAACCAAGTTCTACAGTTTTTTTAACTTGTTTAGTTATTTTTAATACATCAGCCGTATGCACTGTTTCCTGGGAATAAAAAAAAAATATTTATAAACAACTTTATCGAATTAATGTTGATTTTAAGAGTTGCGATGTGGCAATACCACAAAACGTACAAAAATTAATTTAAATTGCGAACAATATTTACTCAATGAATAACAATAATCAACAGCAGAGTGACTGATTAACTGGCTTCAATCAAAAGGGCACAGTAGGAAGTCAGTTATAAATGCCAGAAGTTATCTCAGTAATAAGGAAAAACAATACCGAAGCTCACATTGAAATTTAATACTACATTTTATTATGCTTGCTATAACTCCTCCTTTTGAACTCAATCAAATTTGACAGAAATGTTTTCTTTGACATAAATAACATAGACACAAAATTTTAACGCACTATACTCGCTGTTTCGCGAAATGTAACGATTTGAAAATTGGAAAAAACGAAAATTGTAATTACTTTCTAAAATTACATTTATATCACCCGTTCGAGCGACATGTACAAATTTAGTAATATTCACATTTAATCCTCAGGACTATAAAAAATCTCACCGAAGACGAAATGGTTAAATTTTCGCAACTGTATATCCAATCACATTGACACCAACTCTTCCCTAGGGAATAAAGGGCAGACTGGCATTAATTTTAAATTACACATGTTTAATTCAACGATAATAGCTGCTATGGAGGTTGCTACTGCTAGTTATAATCTAGAATTAGTCACCACTAAGAGATGCCTTAGAAGAGAACGGAAATTACATCGATTCCCTGCAGCTAAGACTAGACTCAATTTAAGTGTAAAAAAAAAAAACTAAGGGAAGCGTTGAGACAAATCGAGACAAGAAATCTAGACTCGTAAAGAGAAAACCTTTCTTCTGGCTGTTGTAAACATCATTCTCTATGGATAGCAACAAAAAGTTTTGAACTGCCATTTAGGCGAATAACTTAGCACTTAACGACAAACATAAAGCTGAAACATTTGCTGAGTATGTAAGTTTTGCTTTTGTGCCAAATCCATGCATGGGTATCAAATTCCTGTAGATATTGAAAATAAGCAGGCCAGAGTAAACTCAATCACGCTCAACTCCGATAAGTTGTGTAATGAATTAGATGTTAAATAATCTAATACATAAAAACAAAATTTTATTAAAACTCTTTCTTTCTTTATGCATATGAGTTTTGAATCTCTCCGCGACCGTGCGTGGTTTTGCGTGACTACCTTAAAATAATCTTTACTCACAACAAGTCTATGGACAAAGTTTCAGGTCGATCAGATGAGGGGAAGTGAGGTTTTAATCTCTCCTTGACTATGCGTGACTATGCGTGACTGTGCATGACTATGTCAAAGTTAATCTTTTGTCACAGCAAGCCTATCCACCAAATTTCAGATTGATTGGATGAGCAGAAATCCGTTTTAAATCTCTCCGTGACTGTGGGTGACCATGTGTTACTCTGCGTGACTAAGTCAGAGTTAATCTTTTTTATAGAAAAAGTTTCAGATCGATCGAATGAGAGGAAATGATATTATTATTAGATCACTACTGTGCGTGACTATACGGGACTGTGCAAGAAGAATATGGGTCAAGATTCAGATCAATTGGATAAGGGGGAATCGAGTGGATCCACGACAGATAGACAGACAGATAGACGGAGAGACGGACAGAGTGTACGAGTTAAAATAAAGAGTTTAAAAAGCGTCCGAGTGTGACCTAATTTGCTCAAAAACTATTAAAAAAATACCTATGACAGCGGTACCTCCTTTTTCAACGAAATGCTTTACTATGGCTACTTTCCTAACTCTTGGAAAACCTCACAGATTATTACGATCCACTAACCTGGTACAGGCAAAACATTACCTTCATCCCATAGACCTCTAAGTCTTCTTCCGTGTCTATCTAAACTATTCGAAAAATTATGGCTTATCTTACTGAAAATGATGTGATACCAACACACCAGTTTGGCCTTCGCAAAGAACATGGCACAATTGAGAAGTAAATCGCATAACGAATCGGATAAGAGGAACATTTGGAGACACTCGTAGGAGTTACTGTTCGGCTCTCTTTTTAGACTATCTGTACTATCTGACTATCTATATATTGTTACTTCTTTCCAGCACTTTTCGAAAATAGTAGTTTTTAACATTAGTTTATTACGCAGTGGGGTGGGAAATTACAAGTCGTGGTAAAAGTAGCAGGCCAGTGTAGTAAAATGTCCAAAGGGTTTGGTCCATTGATTCTCAGTTCGAATGAAATCTAAAAAAAAATTCATTTTGCCCTATTTGTAATCAATCAATTTTTTGCACAACTTAACATATTCAGGGCGTATGATTATTAAATGTATATTAGTGGAGTAGAAGAGATACGTACCGAGAGATAATTTTAACATTAAATCAAACAATCATCAGCTGCTGTTTCTAATTACCAAAAATATTTGACCTAAACCCATCTTTTATTATACCGATCAGCTCAGAATCACTTTCTGAGTCGTTTTAGCGCTGTCCTTGTAATCAAACTACATGTCGCAAATATGATGAAATTTGGTATATAAGCTTTTTTCGGCCATAGGATGAACGCTATTGAAATTGGTGAAAAGCAGTTCATGTTCAGACCTAGCCCCCATACAAATGACCCCTATGAAATCGACATAAATTGCCATAAGATCCAAGTTATCATATAAATCTTAGTAAAATTGGGTTTGTATGCGTTTATTGTATCCACTAATCAGTAGTCCAAAACTAATCCCTATTGGACAATTCTTAGTCATAGGCCCCATATAGCGCTGCCTCCCGATCTTCACTTAAATCTATCAAAAAAAAACAAAAATATTCCACTGATTTTTCTCAAATTTGGTTTGTGAATATTTTTTCAAAATATAAGTGACGTTCACAAATATTGTCAGGATCGGTCCATTTTTTGACCTAGTCCACATATAAATATAGCACCCGGTATGAACTTTTTCATATCTGCAGCCAAAAAAATTACTAACAATGCCACTCAAATTTAGTGTTTGCTTATTTTCTATATTCAGTTAATTGGACCGAAGAGATAGGATTTCTAAACCATGGTATAGGGTATCGTATGGTCGGTCTAGACCGACTATAATTTTCTTACTTGTTTAGCATGAGTTTATTACGCACTGGTATGGGAAATTACAAGTCAGGGTTCGAATGAAGTCTTAAAAAAAAATTTCATTTTGCCCTATTTGTAATCAATTTTTGGCACTACTTAACATATTCAGGGCGTATGATTATTAAATGTATATTAATGGAGTAGAAGAGATACGTACTGAGAGATATTTTTAACATTAAATCGAACAATCATCAGTTCTTTATTCTGTACTTTATATAATAATAATAATAAATTTCCGTCATTCCTATAAGGAGCATAGGGCCGTAACATATCTGTTCCATTCAATTCTGTCCAACGCTAGTGCCTTAATCTCGTTCCAGCTCTTGTACATTCTGGCAGCTTCCAATTCAATTTGGCGACGTCATGTGTGATGGTCTTCCTCTTCTTCGGCTACCTTGAGGGTTCCATTCAATAGCATTTCTTGTGGTATCATTCAGTGGCCTTCGCAAGGTATGACCAATCCAACGCCATTTTCTTCTAACAATTTCATTATTAATGGGGGTTTGATTTGTTTCTCTCCATAGCCTTTCGTTCGAAATTGTTTGAGGCCAAAATATTCTTAGAACTCTTCGTAGACATCGATTTATAAACACTTGCAATGAGTTTATATCACGAACTGCTGCGTTCCAAAACTCGCATCCATAAAGAAGCACGGATTTTATGCAAGAATTGAAAATGTTAATTTTTGTTCTTTTTGACATGTGAGCAGATCGCCAAATGGGATTTAAGAGACCAAATGATCGCTTACCAAGATTAATGCGACTCTGTATATCATTACTGGAACCACCCGTTGTTGTTAATAAACTACCCAGGTAGGTGAATTTGGAAACATCTTCTAACACTATATCATTTATGGAAAACGTTCTGTTGTTTGAAGAGTTGATGCGCATTACCTTGGGCTTTGCTATGTTTATTTTTATACCGGCTTTTTCTGCTTCTTTCTGTACTACTGTGATCTTGCCGCCATGTCGTTGTAGTTATGTGAAAGCAGACAAATGTCATCAGCATAGTCGAGATCCTCAAGCCTTCTATGAAATCCCTATGAAATTCCTCTTTCTTCACGGGTTGCTTTATTCATGATGTTGTCTAAGACTATGTTGAAAAGTAGGGGGTATAAAATGCAACCTTGCCTCACGCCAGTATTTACGATAAATCTATCACTCACGCAACCTTCATGCATCACTCTGCAGCACACATTATTATAGAGGGCTTGAATCAATGATATAATCTTGGTGGGTGTGCCTTTACATGCGAGGGCATTCCAAATAGCCGAGTGTGAGAGGGCACCAAAGGCCATCTCGAAGTCTATGAAAACGAGGTACAAAGGGGATCTCCGCTCGACGGACTGTTCTATTACAATCCGGAGGCTGTTCACACGGCCTATGCAGGATTTTTGGGGTCGAAAGCCAGCTTGTTCATTGCGAAGATTTGAGACGAATGCGGCTGAGAGTCGTTTGTTTATAATCTGTGTTATAACTTTGTTTGCTATGTTTCTACATTGAGATAAGTCTCCTTTTGTTGGGATGTTAATGATTAACCCTTCCTTAAGTTCATCGCATAGTTGATTAGTCCTCCAAAATTCCTCAATAATTTTATACATAAAACGGGCGCTTCTTTGTGGTACTGTTTTAAAAAGCTCGGGGGAGATGTCATCTATACCTGGGGACTTGTTGTTCTTAAGGGCAATTATGGATTCTATAATTTCGGGTATATCAGGGCATTCTGTAGGTATATCATTCCTTATATCGTGGTGGTCGCAGTCACAAGGATCGTGCTGTATGGATACTGTATCTGACAACATAGTAGAGTAATGTTGCAACCATAATTCCATTTGGCCACTTTTTGATGTAATTATTTCGCCATTGTTGAATTTAAGAGGTTTTTCCCTTGTAAAGTTCTTCTGAGTAAGTTTCCTGGTTACATTATATAGATCCTTAGTACGGTTATTCACAGATGCGATTTCTGCTTCTCTAGCAAGATCATCAAACCATCTGCGTTTGTCATTACGTGCATTTCTTTTCACGCTCTTATCAATAGTCCGGTATATTGTGCGTAACCTTAGTTTTTCATCGTGCGTCAATGCAGTATTTATTTGTGCTTTTGTATTCCTTCTTTCAGCAATTAAGTCCCAGGTAGTATCTGAAATCCAATGCTTCCTATTGTTGGTTTTGAATCCTATATGCTCTTTAGCAGCCGATGTAAAACATTCTTCTACCGTCTTCCAGCCAACTGTGGGATTTGTTTGTGAGGCTTCTAGAGAGGTTCTTAATGCTTCAGAATAGGTGTTCAGTATGGTTGGATTTTTTAGTTTCTTTACATCAAATTTTCGTTGTACTTTTTTGATACTCTTTACGGTAGCGACTTTCAGACGGATTGTGCCTATTAGAAGATGATGGTCGCTATTGCAGTCGGCGCCTCGTTTATTGCGGACATCGAGCAGAGATCCTCTCCATTTTATGCTGATTGCTATATGGTCTATTTGGTTTTCTGTTTTGTTGTCTGGAGAGACCCAAGTAATTTTATGTACCCGTTTATGGGGAAAAAGCGTACCACCGATAACCAGGTTGTTGTTGAGGCATAACTCGGCAAAAAGTTCACCATTTTCGGTCATTCTACCAATACCGTGACGGCCCATCACACTTTCCAAGCCGTTGTTTTCGGGTCCAACTTGAGCGTTAAAATCCCCCATCATCAACATAATATCACCACGATTAACAGAGGTTGTTACTCTTGTTAAGTGCTCATAGAACTCTTCCTTCACAGACAATTCTGAGGTTTCAGTGGGTGCATAGCAGTGTATACATGTAATGTTTCTGGCGCGGGTTCTAAATCTTGCTGTGATGATTCTGTCAGAATGCGGTTTCCAATCTATTAATGCATTTCGGGCATCTTTAGACAGCAATAGCCCAACGCCGCTCGATCTTGGTTCTTCAGGTGGTTTACCGGAATAAATCAAAGTAAGTCCATTAGCTGTAGCAAACTCACTGTACTTTATATGGGTATATAAGTAAAAATTATTAAGTTAAGGCTTAGCTGCAATTTTGCCGAAGAATGTAATGGGATTCTAGGGTTACGGCTAAATTTTAATTTATTTGCTAAATTTTTTCAACCTACTTTTTCTAATCCCAGTAACTCAGGCATTCAAATAGTGGAACCTTTGGGAAATAATGTTACTATTTTTTATCTGAGGAGGATGTTATTTCATCCATTATAGAATTAAAAGAAAGTTCCTCTTACATTTTTTTAGATCCAATACCTGCAATTTTCTTAAAATAATATGTACGATCTTTAGTAGGTCCTATTCAAATTCTTTTAAATGCATATATAAAACGAGGCAATTTTTAAGTGTGGTAATAAAACTAGTATTACTAACTATAGATCCATAGTAAAACAATGTACTACGGTAAAACTTTTTGATATGGTTCTAAAACTTAAAATTTATGAACATGTATTTCATAGCATTTCAATTTTTCAACATGGATTTTTCTCAGGTCGATCTGTCTGTAGTTTCTATGGAAAAGAAAATGCAACTAGATGTAATTTACACTGATTTTTCAAAAGCATTTGACAGTGTCAACCATTCAATCTTATTGTCTAAACTTCAAATATATGATATAAATAGTGAATAATTGCTATTTTTTTAAATTTTTTTAATCAATAGAAAGCTTAAGGGAAAAATTGGCATGAAAGAAATTCGTTCTCAGGTATTCCACAAGATACCCATTTAGGCCCATTACTATTTTTAATATTTATTAATGATTTGCCAAATTGTCTAAAGTTTTGCAAAACTTTAATGTTTGCAGAGGACTTGAAAGATTTTGCTGATGTTTCAACTGTATCATAGGCAACCGTCATTCAAAATGACCTGATAGCACTGGATAATGCGTGTATTTTAAATAAATTTTATTTTAATATTGAAAAATGTTGAACTATTTATTTCACACATTGTCATAATCCATTTGTATACAATTTCACTAATGCGGACGTTTTTATACCCTCCACTCCAGTGCGCAGAGGGTATATATAAGTTTGTTATTCCGTTTGTAATAATTAGAAAAAAAATTTTGAACCCCATAAAATATATATATTTGTGATCCTTATAACAACCGGAGTTGATAAAGCGATGTCCGTCTGTCCGTCTGTCCGTCTGTGGAAATCACGATGACGGCATCAATCGGGCCACTAGGGTGCTCGCTGACATAAAAAATAATTCAATAAAAAATTTGTGGGAAGATTTCTATTTCAAAAATCATTAAAATCGGTGGAATAGGTCTAGGGAAATCTCTGAAAAATTAAAAAAAAAAAAATTAAAAATATGATGTTTCTATATTGTTCTTGTTGTTATTCTAAATGTTGTATTGTTGTCATAGCTGGACTTGTTGTTTTGGTGGTCATTGTGGTAATAATATTATAAAAACTTACCCTTTGTACATTTTTTTTATCAACTCTGGTAGAAAAATTTAACAGTTTCCATTGTTTTGGCATCACTAAAAAAATTTATTAGATCGTTTCAGTCATTGCCGCGAACCTGCCTGCAAACTTTCAGATCGATTGGGTCACGACAAAGGGGTTAAAATCGATCCAAATTTTTTTCGACAAGCAGACACTACGTGCTAATATAAAATGAGTAAAAATGCACCACCATCTAAAGCAATAATGCTAAAATACCTAGTTGTCAATAAAAAAAAAAAACAATGTAAATTTAGCAAAAAAAATTTTTATTTATTAATTTATTTAAAGAGAAAAACTCAAAAATAACGTTTGATGCTGTATTTTTTGTGTGTAATATTTACATATACATACATACACATATTAAATAATACAACTAATATACATATGTTCTATATATGTATATCCATAATAACTGCATGCTAGAAATAAGTCGGTATATTATTTTATTTACATAAAATTCTGCAATATTTTGTTGTGGGGAAAATACATTTCTTTTGCGTTAACAGAGTGTCACTTCATTTTGTTCAGCGTGACTATGCCACAGTAGATGGCGCCACCATTTTTGTTCTAATTAGCTTTGCAGTACATAGTTATTTCTATTATAACATGAATGTCAATATTTTCAAATAGATATGATACAGCACAATGTTAAGAGTATACACGGCTGGTCTTTTATTTCATACGTTTTTTCATTATTCTTTTACAAATATGAACATAAGTTTGGCATATTAACTTTTTGTTGTCTTTACAAAATAGAGTTACCGAGTTAGCAATGAGTTTTTGCTTTTAAAAAAGTTCTACATAGTTATATAGAATTATTATTCTGCTTTACCTACAAAATATCTGATTGCGATTACATCTAATTTTTAAAAATTGTTTATAATTACTAAAGCATTATTATTCACATAAAAAATACAAAATTGTACTTTTTAATTTTTCCATTCAAATTTTAGAAAATATCAATTCCAAAAACTGAATTAAAATATCAAATATAAATTAGAAAATATTAACTGAATTTCAGAAAACCATATCAAAACGTCGGAAATAATAATTTTAAATTTAGAAGACATCAATTGCATCTTTAATATATAAATTTTATTCGTTAAACACAAATTGAAATTCCAAAAAAAAAAACACCAAATATGTTTACATTTAAAAAATGTTTACATTTAAAAAAAATATTGGCATTGGCATAATAGCTTTTCAGTAACTTCTTTTAACGATAGTCGAATCGTTAAAAAAAGAAAATAGCAATATTATCAGTAAAATTTTTAAACGATATTCGCTATTGTTAAAGTCAGCTGTTGTTGTTATCTAAACGACAACCATTTTTGTGTTGTTTATTCAATCGATAAAAACTTAAATTTTTAGGTTGAAATATCGTCATACATAAATAAAAATCACAAAATAGTGAAAATATTTAGCTTTTATTAAAAAACTTTTTTATATAAATAAAAAAATTAAATAGCATATTCAATTCATTATTTCATTTTCAAATAAATAAACAGAAATATTAGTAAAAAAAAATAAAGATATTAAACATAAAGATAAAATCATCCTGTCAAACACGAAGTAATTTGTTTTTTTTCTATTCTTCTTTGTGTTTTTCGCTTTTTTTTACAGAGATGCGACTCGTTTACAATTTAAAGAAATAGAAAAATAGATTTGTCGACTGTCGTTAAGATGTCTGTGCTTAGTGAATTACTTAATCCTTAGTGCAAATAACAATAGCTGTCTATATATTTTGCGAATGCCGGATCTTTGAAATTTACAGAATCGGACTACAGAAAACATTGATTTAAATTCAATAAATTTTAGAAAACCTCAAATGATATTTAAGAGTTGCGAACACAAAAATTGTTACATAAATAAATGCAATTTCATGAGAATGTTATTTATATATTATTTTTCACAATTTTTTTTGGATGAAAATTTGAAGTTTTTCAGAAAATAAAGATAACAAATTATTTTATTTAAAATGTTTGGGACATTTGGTTTTTTGCGTTTGGCATCCCATATTGGTTTATTTATAATTATAAATTTATTCTCTATGTTTTCCAAATATGGCAATATTTTAATAAAAGAGTTGAGAGAGCTTTTTTTGGTTATTATTTTGTTACTCCATCCGAACTATATGGCCGCAATGAAAAAATATTTGGCCAGTTAAAAGAAGCTATACAGCCATCTCCAATTAGCACTATTTAATGCATGTAGCCACCCTACACAACCATTACCTTTGCAATGGAGGTTAGGGCGAGCTATTTAATTAGCAAAAACTAAATTAAACGAGAAGTTATGTCATATAACCGGAAACGCATGCATATAGGTATATAACTGATCGGCAACCACGATGACCAAAAAGCAACCACCGAAATAAATCCGAAATAATCGAAGAGACGAAAACCAACCCAAAGAATTTGCTGTAATAATTTGGTAGTAAGTTTAACAAATTGTTTACTTTTTCCAATATTTTGTTTACATTTATTATCAATAATCAAACCGAGGTGGAGGGTATCAAAGATTCGGCACAGCCGAATTTAACACTCTTACTTGTTCTTAAAAGAGTTGTCGAGGCAAAGGATCTTGGTATTATTTTTGATGCTAAATTGCATTTTGGTAGACACATTGCTAATGTTACTTCTAAAGCCTATTCATGCAAGTTTTTATTACAAGAAACTCTCATGACTTTAAAGACCCCATTACTCTGAACTCTTTATGTATTTCATTTGTCAGAAGTAAATTGAATAGAATTGAAAGTTCAAAAAATTTTCGCGAAATATGCTTAAAAAAATAAATTGCGCTGCATCTTTTAGAGGTCCCTGAGTTGGATATGTGAAAGTACTTCGCAAAGTGATTCAGACCTAAAAAAAAATAGAATTATAATTTTAAATGATTTCATTATAAATATACATGTACACTAGGGCGAGTCAATTTGTAAGGAGGCAAAAAAATCGCTCAAGTGACAAGAAACTTTGCCCAAGGAACCATACCTCTAACACGAATTCTGATGTCCCGACCTTTGACCTGTCTGTCTGTCTGCCATGGGGCAATAATATTCCAACTCATGCAATTGATCTGAAACTTGTCCCATAGTCTTGTTGTGACTAAAGACTAATTTTGGGGTAGTCACGCATAGTCACGCACAGACACGGAATGATCTAAAAGTTATTTACCCTCATCCGATCGATCTGAAACTTGGTCCATATGCTTGCTGTGAAAAAATATTAACTTTGAGTTAGTCACGCACATTCACGGAGAGGTGAAAAACCGACTTCCCTGAGAACATGTTTTTGATTACAAAGGTAGTTATTTATATATTTTTAAAAATATCGTTGGAAAGTTTTTCAATAATATTATTGCTGCAACAGTAAAATATTTATACCCTATACCAATATGTGGTTTGGGTATAATGACTTTGTGCTGCTGTCTGCAACAACCAAAAATATTTCGCCTAGACCCATCTTTAATTATACCGATCGAATCAGAATCACTTTTTGAGTTGATTTAACAATGTCCGTCCGTCCGTCCGTCCGTCTGTGTGTCCATGGAAATTTTTAACCAAACTGCAGGTCGCAAATATGAATATATTTTGATCAAATTTGGTATATAAGCTTTCGTCGGCCATGGGATAAATGTTATTGAAATTGGTGAGAATCGGTCCATGTTCAGACCTAGCCCCTATACAAATGACCCCTATAAAACTGACACAAATTGACATAAAATCCAAATTGTGGTATAGATCTAAGTCAAATTGGGTTTGTATGTGTTAATTACATCCACTAATGAGTAATCCAAAAACGATTCCCGATCTTCACTTAAATCTATCAAAAAAACAAAAATATTGCACTGATTCATCTCATATTTTGTTTGTATATATTTTCGCAAAATACAAGAGACTTTACCAACCATGGTCAGGATCGGTCGATTTTTGGACCTAGTCCCCATATAGACATAGCATCCGATATGAACTTTTTCATATCTGCAGCCAAAAAAAATTAATAAAAATGCAACTCAAAATTGGTTAATGCTTATTTTCTATATCCTATTAGTTGGGCCTAAGAGATAGGGTCTCTAAATGCATGGTATAGGGTATCGCATAGTCGGTCTGGACCGACTATAATTTTCTTACTTGTTTAACATAAAAAGGATGTTTATTTGGTACAGTAACCAAATACGGTTTAATTTACATCATGCTCGATGCGCTTATTAAACAATTTAACAAGTGAAATAGTTCAGGTATATACAAGATATTTCAAAACTATGACCACTTTTAAAAAAATCAAATGAATCAAGTATATTTTATTACAATTGATTTTTCTTTCTTAAAATTTGTTTGGGATTTCCCCCTTAAGAATGAATAACAATTTTTCACTAGTTTTATTGCCAAACCAGGGAAAATTGTACATTCTCGGCGGCTCGCCAAGGTCGCTAGATTTTTACGATTATATGTGACAACGGAAAATCTAGATGAGAATTTAAGAATTCTGGTTGAATTTATAATTAAATGTTATGTGCCAATGTACTTCAGTATCAAGTATTACAGCTCTGTCGTGTACGGTACTGTATTATTTTTAAAGTTCATTAGTTGGTCATGATTTCTAGAAACTCGTTTACGCAGAATTGTCAATCAAGTTATTACAGATAACTCATAGTATGCGCATTCGGAAAATATCTTATTATTAATGTTGTTTGATGATAGCAAAGAAAAGCGGGATGGTGCTATAAAGGAAATTCTACACTCTCGAACTGATGTTGAAGACCCAACGGAACTTAGAGTTTATAAAAAACCAGATGTAAATATTAGTTGTACAAGTTAGATGTAAATGATCAATTTGAATGATATAAATAACGTATTTGGACCACCATTCACGCGAAGCATTCCGTACGATACATTGAAAGAATATTTAAATCAAGATGATCCACCGTTTAATGATCGAAAAATTCCATCACGTTTCCAAATGAGTTATACCGGAAAATGTAGAGGCTGTTATGGCGATGATAATAGAGAGCCGTTCGAAATTGCCCAGACTTTAAAGCAAAAAAAAAGACTTCAAACAATAATATTTTTTAGTTTCTTTTCTATTACTGAAACAAATTCTTTTTTTCATTTACACATGTTCTGACTGAATAAATTTCTAAAGAGAAAAATAAACTGCAAAAAGAATAAAAACATACCTATTTCGTTGACTTGTTCATGTAAAGTGCCAGACAGGTCAAAGGTTGAGATATCAGAATTCGTTTTAGAGGCATGTTTCCTCGGGCAAAGTTTCTTATTTTTATCCCTAGAATGCGATTTTACTTGTCACTTGGGCGATTTTTAAATCGACCCGCCCTAATGTACACCGATCTCTGACTCACTGACTCCGTAATTCTGCAATAGTGAAATGCCTTTTTTATTGTTTAAAATACATACAACTTACTACAATATATATGTTAGTCAAACCCTTTCTAGGCAACCCATGAATATACGAACTTTTAGTTTATTTTTTTAAATTTGGAGTTTACTATACAATATAATTACTATATAAATATATATATATATATATAATATATATATATTATATATATATATATATATATATATATATATATATATATTAAATGACACTCTCTATGATCCTAGTAGATTTTAGATTCATATTTAACCCAAGATTAAATTAAAATAACAAAAACCTTTTATATGTTCATTTTTGTTGTTGTTGTTGCTATTGTAACAGAATTCTTCTACTTGCATGTTCTACTTGAGCATGTAAAATAATGTATGTCAGTCACAAAAGAAATACGTTCGTACTAGTAGAAGCAACATAAATGAATTGTGGACGAGATATAAGATGTCTTATAAGATGAGTCGGTAAATAAACTTTATGAATCCAGTGACTCTCAAATATATATGATAAACATATACACAACAGATACTTGAAAAAAGTAGTAGTAACACAAAAAAAAAAACGCAAACATTTTAACCGCAAATGCCACACACCCTCACATACATAACTTTATAGTTGAAGAGAATTTTTTGTATTTTTAAAAAATAATATTTTTCTTCTTTATTTTATTTTTTTTTTTTTTTGTTTTGAAGAGACACGTAAATGCAAGAAATACACCAAGTGTTGCTTCTTATGTTGTTTTTATTATTATTTTTTGCTGTGTTTTTATTTATTTTGATGTTGCTGCCTCATAGTTTTTTTTTTTTTTTAATATTTTTAAACCAAAAGTGTTTGAGAACCCAGAACGCAATTTTTTAACAAATGGAATCGTAGTTGGCAATCAAAGTTGTTACATTAGTCTCTCAAATAGGCCTTAGAAAACTTTCTAAATCAAACTATTTGAAACTAGAGTATTTCATAGTATTTGGCTGCTAATAATTCTAAACTGATTTCGTTTTCCATCAAAAAAAAAATGTAATTATGACTTCAGTATTCTTTGAAATTTACTGGGATGGAGTTACATTTATCAAACAGATGTATATATGTATGCATGTAGTATATATGATATACAAGTATGCCCTGTCTTGCTTCGCTACGACTTACCGAGACTTATTGGTATTTACACTTTGTCAATAAAATCTTTGCACACGAAGAGAAAATAAAAACTTTAATAGAAACATTTATTTCTAATTCAAATAACAAACTTTTTTATTTATCTTTGCTGTTATATATGGGGGATTTCATGTCAAGTGCACCAACTTTTGAAACCGATGTCTTCCGATCGGGATGAAATTTGGACTAAGGTTAGTCCTATTGTATGGTAGTTCAGACACAATTTTTCAATAAGATCGGTCCAGATCTCTCTGAGTTAGAGGGGATCAAAATTTGACATTTTGGCCAAACAGGTGTTTCTTCTCATCCATGTAACTTATTACCTATTGTTCTTAGAAAATTTTCTCCTAAAGAGTTTAGATAGCTATTTATTCAATATTTCGGAAAAAAATACTTTAAAAAAAAAAAAAATTGTAGACTTTTTTTTTGCTAAATTAAAGCATTTTTTGCCTTTTTTTTCAAAAAGGGCTTTTTTTTTTTTTTTTTTTCATAAGAAAGCTTAGGATTTTTCCTTTAAGAGCTTGTTGGTCGCTTAGTGGGATGGGAGTGGGATATCTATCGAAATAAATGTTTTGTAACTCAAGACAACGGTTTTTCAATTTTTCACAAATGCACTATTTTGAATTTTTTCCTATTTGTGTGTAAAACCTTACAAATAAAACATATACTGAGAAACTAGACAAATTAACCTTTCCGAAGGTATGTAACATACCTTCATAACATAACAGAAGAGAATTGTTATCTGTAACCTGATAGAGTTATTTGCACATTTCAATCTGAACACGAGGATGTTAGAATTGGCTTCACGAAATTAACCCAAATGAGGCCAAAACATTGCGTTTTGGCAGAAAGCAGTGGAACTCATACAGTATGCGTTTGCATTTACCATGAAAATCTTAAACTGATGTTGAACGAAATCTACTTAAAGTATTTTACAGATGATTCGGCAGAAGATTTACACGATTACCGCGATTGCCTTAAATTGACTATGTGTCCTAATGAAACAACTTCTTGCCACTTAGGTGAATGTACAAATTGCCCGAAAACCACATTAATCAAAGAAAATTTAATCAACTCTTTAGATCGAGAATATATAGAGGAGGTCAAATTTGATTCTTGGATTCAGACTGACAGATGCACATTGAAAACAATCAATTGTGGATGATTTTGTGGAAGAAATGTGTACAGGATTGCTAAACTTGAGAAACCATGACTTTTTAGTCAAAGAGCAATGGTCACTCTTCAAGGATTTGAAGATACATTTGAAGTCTGGTGAATTCGTTATTTCATATGATTTCGCAGAAATCAATAACGACCAAGCAACTATATTCACAGTAGTTATTTACTACATGAAAGATGAAAAACTGGAACACAAAAGTATGGCAATCATATCCGACGATTTAAAATATGATACCGTTGCAGTTTATGAGTACCAGAAGAGAATACTAAAATTTCTAAAATCTAAATTTACAGTAAAGAAGGTATACTACGTTTCGGACGGAGCTCGTCAACATTTTAAAAACAAAAGTAGCTTGGCAAATCTTATGGCCCATGAAAAAGATTTTGGAATGCCAGCTGAGTGGCATTTTCATCCTACTGTTAATGGTAAAGGAGGATGTGATAATATTGGAAGAAACCTTAAAGAAATGGAGCGAAGTATAGCCTCCAGTGCTATCATCAAGATCGCATCTTAGATGCTACTGCTTTATTCCATTAGGCAAAAAGTTATTGTAAAGAAACTAAAATAGTTTTTAGTAGCAAAGAGGATCATCAGGAAACATTGAAAACACTGAAGAGCATATTCGATGCTGCGGTAACAATCGATGGCACCGCTGAATACCATGCTTTTATACCGCTTGTCGATGGAAGCCTCAAGTTGAAAAAGTTTTCTGCCTCTATTCAATGCGATTTCTTTCCAAAGACAACAAATAAACCAGCAGCGACATCAAGAGCTGAACCCAGTAACGCCAAGAGAGGATTGACAAAAAAAAAACGCAGTAAATAAAGGCGACAAAAATGCTGGATGAAAGACTGGGTATTTAAAAATTTACAAGACTTAAATACTTCATAAGCTACAATAAATTAAGTATAAAAATAGTTATGATATAAATGGATCTAATGCAATTAAGATTAAATTTTAATAAATTATTTATCTTTTTTTTTAATATTATTATTATTATACATTAATTTAATTATTATTAAAAATAAATAAAAAATAATAATTTTTCAACATTTCGATAGAAAAAAAGCAACTTTTTCCTGAGGTTAACATATTCTGAGTATTACAGTATCGAGGGTATAAATGGATCTAATGCAATTAAGATTAAATTTTAATAAATTATTTATCTTTTTTTTTAATATTATTATTATACATTAATTTAATTATTATTAAAAATAAATAAAAAATAATAATTTTTCAACATTTCGATAGAGAAAAAGCGATTTTTTCCTGAGGTTAACATATTCTGAGTATTACAGTAACGAGGGTAGGTATGTTATGTACCTTCGGAAAGTTTAGTTTGTCTAGTTTCTCAGTATAAGATTTATTTGTAAGGTTTTAGACACAAATCGGAAAAAATTCAAAATAGTGCATTTGTGAAAAATTGAAAAACCGTTGTCTTGAGTTACAAAACATTTATTTTGATAGATATCCCACTTCCATCCCACTAAGCGACCAAAAAGCTCTTAAAGGAAAATCCTAAGCTTTCTTATGAAAAAAAAAAAAAATAAAAAAAAAAATGCCCTTTTTGAAAAAAAAGGCAAAAAATGCTTTCATTTAGCAAAAAAAAAAAGTCTAAAAATTTTTTTTTTTTAAAGTATTTTTTTCCGAAATACTGAAGAAATAGCTATCTAAACTGTTTAGGAGAAAATTTTCTAAGAACAATAGGTAATAAGTTACATGGATGAGAAGAAACACCTGTTTGGCCAAAATGTCAAATTTTGATCCCCTCTAACTCAGAGAGATCTGGACCAATCTTGTTGAAAAATTGTGTCTAAACTACTAACCAATAGGACTAACCTTGGTGCAAATTTCATCCCGATCGGAAGACATCGGTTTCAAAAGTTGTGACGGTGATCTTTTTTTGATCTGCACGGTAACAAAAGAATTTCTGTTACAAGCAGAATAAGAAAGAAGAAAAAAATAATAACCTTGATCTTGAAATTATTTTCAAGTTCAAGTATGTACATATAAACAACAACTTATATGGTAATAGGTTGATGGCATTTTTTTTTTTATGGCGTATTTTTTCTCTTCATTGTGTTGAAGTAAATCATGAACACATTCATATGCAATCATGCTGGTCAAACCACGTATTTTCTTGTATTGATCTCACTTGCTCTCATAGTCATATATGAGTGTGAGTGTTATAAATCCTAGAGAATATTATGAATGCATACGAATGTTCTCATTGAATTGGTGGTGACTTTGTTTTTACTAATAAACAGGTTTTTATCTGCAGATTAATGAATGAAGATGAGAAGGTTTGATGTAATAAAGTAAAATTTAAATCAGGGAGTTGAGTTTTGTTTATTGAGAAGAACGGTTGAGAAAAAACCCTCTTAAAAATTTAAAATGTAGTCTTAATTAAAGTTTAAAGTAAAGTTAAGTAAATAAAAATTGCATATTGTTGAAAAAAAAAATTTTTTGTTTTGCATATAAGAACTTAAAAAGAAAGAAAAAAATTTAAAGATTAAAAAAATTAAAAATTTAGTGTAAGAAAATAAATAATGTTTTATTAATAAATTATAAGTTTAAAATAAAAAATCAACTATTGAACTTAAAAAAAAAAAAATACTCAGTGAATAGACTAAAGTCAAAAGAATGAATGATGCACAAAAAAATGGAAATGTTGCATGATTTGCTGACAAATAAAGCTAAAAAACAAAAAAAAAACTTAAAATGGAAACCCTAATGAAATATGAAGGAGTTTTAATAAAGTTACATGCCAAAATAGAAAAACATATAGCGAGACACAACCACGGCGTCTGGCGGCAGCAGCTTCATCCTCAACAACTACAATCATATGGCGGTAATTAAAAGAAACTAATTAAATTGTTTTCTTAAATCTAAATTAAATAAAAAAAATTTCCTAAGATTTGTCTAACTATAAATTAAAATTATTTTTTAAAGTTTTTTCTAATTATAAATCAAAATTTTTTTTGCTAATTATAAATTTAAACTAAATATCAAATATTTTTAGATATGAGGTTTGCTAAAATTAAAATTGTGCAAAAATCAAAATTGTGCTAAAATTAAAATTTTTCTACTATTAAAGATTTTCCTAAAATTAAAAAAAAAAAACTTTCCTAAAAGTAAAAAAAAAAAAAATTGTCCTATAATTAAACTTTTCTAAATCTTGCTAATTATGGTATAAAATTAAAAGAAGAACAAAAAGAAAAACAAAAATTTCCTAAGATTTGTCTAACTATATACGAGAATTTTTTTTAAGATTTTTCTAATTAGAATTTAAAAGTTTTCTAAATGTGAGGTTTTCTAATTAAACCAAATTTTTGTCATTAAAATTTGCTAAGTGTAAGGTATTCTAAATATAAAAATTTACCTAAATACAAAATTTTTCTAAAATTACATAAAAAAAGTTTTCTAATTATAAAATTTAAATAAATATATAATTTTCGAAATGTCAAAATTCGCAAAATATAAAATATTCGAAATATAAAAATTTTCTAAATATAAAAATTCTTTCTAAATATAAATTTAAACTAAAATTTAACTAAAAATTTTCTAAATTAAGAACTTTGCTAAATATAAAATTAATCTAAAAATTTTCCTAAATAAAAATAAAATTGAGCTAAAATTAAA
Source organism: Cordilura impudica (assembly GCA_963682025.1). Lineage (NCBI taxonomy): Eukaryota > Metazoa > Arthropoda > Insecta > Diptera > Scathophagidae > Cordilura > Cordilura impudica. The sequence goes on from OY821520.1 coordinate 37,778,117, forward strand.
AATTCTAATAAGAAATATAATTTAGCTAAAAATAAAATTTTGTTAAAATTTTCCTAAAACAGAATTTTGCTAAAATTTAAAAATTCTTCTAAAATTAAAATTGAGCTATATTTAAAAATTTTCCTAAAATTAAAATTTCCCTGAAAATTAAATTTTGCTAAACTTAATTTAAAAAAAAAACCTTAAATGAAGGTTAAATAAATTTATTATATAACCCAATGTAGAAAACCAAACCAAACCTAATCTTATTATTGCAGTGGGTTACCTCCAAGTAAGATGGAGTCGAGGTAACATGGTAGGGAGGGCAAAAGGGGCAGAACACCTAGTCCCCAATCCCAAGGTAAGTATGGCCATCCGTCCTATTTAGCGTCCGTTTAAATTTACAGTTTTTTTGTGTAAATCGCACGTGAAAATCTGTAGTGCGGTTTCCCTGGGCCTGAGCAAGACCCCACCCATACGGCGAGCTAGGCCCCTACGCCAGCACGTGCGACCAGCAAAGGCTCAGGGAAACGGAAGCGGATCTTCCACCAACGCCGCACCATTACAAAGTTGGTGCACTTGACATGAAATCCCCCATATGTTTATCAATATAATATGTAGGAAAAAATGTTAATATCGATAAACCACATTTTAATGAATCGATAAATAATCGATTTATCGATAAACCACATTTTAAAGAAGGACAACATTTCAACTTCTGTCCTGTCAAATAAATGTTTGCACACTTAAGCTTAATTCGATAAAAGTTTATTTTAATGTACCTTTAATATACCATATACCACTATGTGGTTAGGGTATAGTGACTTTGTGCTGATGTTTGGAACTACCAAAAGTATTTGACCTAGAGCAATCATTTATTATACCGATCGACGGAGAATCAAATATGAATATATTTTGATAAAATTTAATATGTAGATTCCATCGGGCATCGGATGAGCGCTATTAAAATTGGTGAAAATCGGTTGATGTTCAGACCTACTACCCATACAAATGACCCCTTTGAAATCGATTTATATTGCCATAATATCCAAATTATCGTATGGATCTCGGCGAAATTGAGTTTGTGTAAGGTTATTACATCCATTTATGTATGAGAGGTACTACTCTCACTTATCAGATACCCCCGTTTCCGGCGTGGTGTTAACATTAATAGTAAGTGATTTCACACAAATTTGCAAAGGGAAATGTTCTCCCTACTCAAGATAACAAAATCAAATTTATAGCGTTCCATTTACACAGTAAGACTCTGTGAAAAATTCAGGAAGATCGGTCCAATGGTTTTAACTCCTATAAGCTAAAAACAAACAAACATACATAGTTTCGCTTATATATATACAAAAGCAGATGGAGAAATATGCATTTATGGCTGTCAATGAAAGTGTTAGTGTTGGATGGCAAAATTTTTGTGCCCCCACACATATGAAGTGTCGTATTGTACAGAGTTAAAAGAAAACATGACAAAAAAAAAGAAGTAGAAGTATTTTATAAATAAAGCTCAAGCCGAATATAAGATACCTTCCACTTGTTAACAACAGCCATTATATTATGTCAGGGTTTAAAAATTTATTTAAGAAGAAATTTTTAAAATCTTTCTCCTATAATAAGTTAGTTTTTTATGTATGCTCACAATATCTGAATCGTGTTGTAGGGTGATTGGTGGCATTGTTTCTGGAAAGTGTTATTTAAACTCTTCAAAACACGTATCCAAACAAATATGATGAGGTAGTAGTTTATATTTTTTTATTTTCTTATTCTTTTTCATCATTTTGCTTGTCTCTGTAGTCTTAAGACCTCAATTTCTTATTCAATATTACTTTTTTTTTTGTTCGTCAACGTACACTTACTTTACTTGAATATCCTAGTAGCGTTTTAATAATTTTAGTTCGTAGTAATATTAATATAAAATATAAAAAACAGTCATCTTTCAAAATATTTTATTTTTTAAATTGCTTAACTTATTTTTTGTTTAAAAGAATTTATTTCATTGTATTTATTTCTCTCATTAAAATTTAATATTTTCTACAACTCCAGGAAAATATTTGTAAGTTATTTTTTTTTTTTAGCAAGAATGCTTTTTAAATCTTCATTAATATATGTATGTGTAAAATTCTGGTGAAAAATGTTTGAAAAAGCAAAGTCCAGCGAAAACTGTCAATGAAAAAAAAAAACTAAATCTATTAAAGAAAAAAAAAGTTATTTTTAAGTATGACACATATTTTGAGAAAAAAAAAAATATTGTGAAAGGATTTTTTAAGTGGAAAAAATATAAAACTTTTTATATTTATAATAAATTATTTTGAGAAAAAAATGTTTTGAAGAATTCTTTAGGAAAATTTCCCTAGGGATAATACTTTTTCACGAATGACAATATTCCTGAGAGAAAAATAAATTTTTTAAATGAATAAATTTATGGACATGAAAAATATTCTACAGTGGAAAAATAATTTAGAATAAAATTAACCTATTTATCAAAAATTTAATTTAATTTAAGTATATTACATTATTGAGAATGACAACATACCAAATGGTTAAATTACATTTTGGTGTTAAATAAATTAAAGAGGTGAAAAATATTTTAAAGGTGAAAAATAATCGTGGAAAAAATTCTGTTATTCGAAGAGGTTTATTAACAAAAATAAAATGCTGAAACTTTAAGGTTGAAATATTTCTCTAAAGAGCATCTTTTAGGAGAAAAATTAGTTTTGAGGTGAACAACAGACAAAAAGTAAAGCTGAAAAAATAATTTAGAGGTTCAAATTATTAGAAATTTTTTTTGGAGGTGAACACATTATATTTAAATAGATTTTTTAAGAGTTAAATAAATAACTAAGATAAAAAATAATTTTTACGAAAGCAAATATATATTTCTTCAAATACATATATTTATGATGACACTTTTCTTGAAGAAAGCAATAAAATCGCAAGTGAAAGAAATGTAGAGGTGAAAAAAATTATAAATGTAAAAATTGAGCAAAAAAATTCTTTTAAAGTTAATAAATTATTAAAAATAAATTCTTGTAGAAAATTACACTTTTAAGGTGGCACAAAATTTTTGGGGACAAAAATATGTTAAAAGTGAAAAATAATATTGAAGAAAATACAGGTATTTGATGATATTTATTATTTAAAATAAAATTTCAAAGATGACTGCATCCTAGAGTAAATTCAATTTATTATGGTAAAAAAAACATTTTTTTTATGGTAAAAAATTTTTAAAAAAAAAATAAATTTTTATGGTAAAATATTAAATTTTGAGGTAAACAATAGTTTCGAAATGAAAAAGAAGGTAAAGAGAAAGAGAAGGTAAAGTTAAAAAAATAATTTTGAAGTAACAACTATTAAAAAAAATTCTGAGGTGAACACATATTATACTAGTATTTTTTTAAAGAGTACAACAAATAATTGGGTAAAATATAATTTGAGGAGACACTTTTAGGATAACACTACTCTGGAGCGAAACCACAAATTTGAAGGTGAACAAATAAATGTGAAGGCGAAAATGATTATAAAGTTACGAATTTTTTTTGTGGAGCAGAAAATTAGTGGGCAAAAATTTTTTTAAGAGATAATCAATAATATTAATAGGAAAGACTATTACTTGTGTCGATGTAAGTTTCACAGTTTGACCCCGATTTTGATATAAAATTTATCATTTGAAAGTAATTTCTTTTTAGCTGTTTACCAGATTTCCAGATTTTCATCCCTTGGAAAATTTTTTTAGAGTTATGATCGTTTGAAGTTGCTTTGTTGTCCACGATGCACAATGACAGAACTATTTCTGGTACACAAAATAAACCAGAAGTAATTCTATATTACAACAGCAACAAAACGAGTGACATTGCGCTGGGCATTAGCACTGTTTTTTAATATTTTGGACATGACAGTCCTTGCTTCATTCATAATATATAACGAAAATATTGGAGAAATATATGACAGCATCAAAACAAAAGACAAGCGTTATATGTCCTACTGTTCTTAACAAAGAAGAAATACATGACAAATTTGTGTTACGTGTAAAGAGTCCATTTGTGCAGAGCACAGTGTCAGACAAACAAAATGTTAAGAATGCCACCAATGCTCATCAACATAATTGAATGAAATATTATAATATTATAGAACTGTTATAAAATTCTTATGTACGTTAAATTTTGTTGGATTCAATTAAAAGGGCACCCGGGAGGGTATTGGAAAACCACGAATTAAAATTGAAAAAAATTAAAAAAAATCTTCCAAAAAATTAAAAACGTTATAATATTTTTGCAAAATTTTAAAGAACTCAACAATCTGTTCAGTGTGTCGAAATTTTCCCTAGATCGGAGCAAAATTAACCAAGTCATTAAAGAAATAAAACCAAAATGGTCACCGGGTGGATATTGCTAAGGCAAAACTGTAACCTTTTTTCTTAATAAATATACTTACTTTAACCATAATAAAAATGTGTTAAAATTGATTCTTATATCAGTTTTACTTATTGAAATAGCGGCCAACTTTCGCGCTTGCGACCAGCATATTCTGACAATCTCAGGTGAACCAGATAAATTCTAACAACGGATTTGAGTTCAGAAACCTCTAATTAGCTAAGATCTTAAATTTCATTCAAATCGGACGACATTTATGTTTCGCGGCCGGAATTGGGTTAATAAAATGGATTCGGTGGTACTTAAAAAACCATAAGCCATGCGTAATTTTCAATAACTCTAAGTCGAACTATATTTACTAGCAGATTCCAGCACTCGAAATTCGAGTGCAAATTCTAAAAAATTTTATTTTTTCATTTAATAAAGACCCTAAAGTTATGCTTCACAATTCAACTCAATTTAAATGAAGAAAACAAACTCAACACATTAACACAAACACATTAACAAATTTAATAACACACATAGCATTGTATAATTTTATGTATGTGTTAGTAGCAACTTTAAACGATCATAACTCCAAAAAAAAAATATTCCAGACGATGAAATATGTAAATCTGGGTAACAGCGAAAAAGAAAATTTTTTTGTAAAAATCGGGGTACAACTGTGAAACTAACATCGGTCACAAGAAATGGCGTTGCCTATTAATATAATAGATGTAACTTCCGGTGTCAATCTAGGGACTCATCTTGTACCTCCTCTATTCTTGCTTTTTATTAATGATATAAAAATCTGTTCATTCCTCATAAAGAAGAAATACAGTATAGGTCTCCTGTCTGACTTAAATAGCTTCTACAAATGACGTAATGTTAACTTAATGGAACCAAATTTTAAAAAATGTCACTCTATGACCATATATATATGTATATATATATTCGATGACTATGCCATCCATAATATAACACTAAATTCAGTTGATTCATTCACAGATTTGAAAGTTGACTGCGATAAAAAAAATAAAGCTTTAATTGTCATGTAATAAATGTTAATAAAATATTAAAATTCTTTGCTCAGCTGTTGTGTTGCTATGTTGTAGTTGAACTTAATAAATAACGAACAAGATGACAGTGACCCAAAACACACATCGACAGCTGTAATAGAATGGCTTCAATATAATGGAATGGCCAGCCCAATCACCAGATCTTAATGTCATAGAAAATTTCTTTTAATTCTGGAATTCTTGATGAACTTTGTGTTGAAGTTATATTTTTAAATAACAATTCTATATTTTTTATTGTGTCTTATATTCCTCCAGAAAATTGTAATGATATTTATCGAGAAACATTTAGATAATATAAATTATGTTATTGATTTATCTTCAAATAATCAAGAAGCAATTGTGTTAGGTGACTTTCATCTTATTAATTTAAATTGGTTTTTAGAAGATATTATTTTATTACCTTATCTATAATATTAATAGGCTAGGCCATTTCTTGTGACTGATGTTTTGTTCTACCTTTTAATCCCGATTTTGACCAAACGTATATTACTGGAAAGGTATTTCTTTTTAGCCGATTTGCAGATTTACAGATTTTTAAATTTGTTCCTTTATTTTGAGTAAATTGCATTTAAAGTTGCTACTAACACATACATAAAATTTTACAATGATATGTGTGTATTTATTAAATTTGTTAATGTGTTTGTGTCAATGTGTTGAGTTTATTGTCTTCATTCAAAATGATTTGAATTGTGAAGGATACCTTTAGGGTCTTCATTAAATGAAAAAATAAAATTTCAAATTCAAAAAATTCAAATAATAGTAAAACTAAAATTTCCTAGAATTGCACTCGAATTTCGAGTACTGGAATTTGCCAGTTAATTACTAAAACTGTTAAAAAAAAGTATATCTAAGGCGAAAAATATTGTAGAGGTAAAAATATTTTAAAGTTTAAAATTTTTTGCTAGAGAACATTCGGCCGCTAAAAATTTTTGAAGTAGCTTAAATTTTTTTGGGTGACAAATAATTTTAGATGTGTAAATTTGTAGAAAGTTTTAAAAGCTTTTATATATACTAGCAGAGCCCAGCCCTCGAAATTCGAGGGTTTGTTAATAAATAATTCTATAAGAGCCTAAATATAAGCTAACCAATTTTAGCCCATTCACAATTCAACACAAATTTAATAAACACACACACAGCATTGTATATTTTTTATTTTAAGCTTAATTTTGTGTTTTATGTGTGTGCTAGTAGCACTTTTATATGCATTTGACTCAAAAAAAAAAAAAAAGAAATAATGTTACAGACGCACAAAGGTCCCAAAATTCAAATTTTTGGCCAAAACTAAATATTTTACATGGGCTACGATTATAATTTTGTTGTTGAAATCTAATAGCAAAGACATCAGAGCAACCACAAATGCATTTTGTTTTTGTAAATTGCAATTTACCGTTTAACATTGCAGCATTAAAATTGATAAACTAAGCTAAGTGCAGGTGTTTTTTAACATTTTTAAATATTTTCTAGTTTTTTTTTTTTTTAATAGTAATTTCTAAAGTTTAAAATGAAAAATAAAGCTGAAGGTATATAGTTTATTCAAAACATTAAAAAAATTTTAAAATATTTAAGGTGAAGTGAATAAATATCAATATGTTGGTGTATTATAAAATTTATGAATTTTTTAAGATTTTTAAATTTACGTAGAGTTTTAAAATTTCGGCTCAGTTCGCCTGGCATACAACTAAAAAAAATAAGATATTGATGTATATTTTTCATTTCGCCTTAGCTTGAATTGCGGAAATTTGTGAACATAGTGATACAATCTGAGCCTGTCTAGGCACACGAAAATCACTTTATGCCCCAAAAACGTCTTTTTTTAACTTTTTTATTATACCTTGCAGGAAATCAAAATTTCTTACTACTAATATTCTACAAAAATGTAGGCAGGGTATGCGTGAATAACTTTGCAAAAACTTTACAAATTTATTTTAAAAAAAAATATATTTTTAAATTTTATAAAAATTTTTTGTTAATTTAAAAAAATTTAAAATAATAAAAACTAAGGCATATTTTCCGAAATTCTTTTTTTGTGATTCATGTTTTAGATAACCTCAACCCTAAAAACGTCGAGATTTTTCAAATGTGGATAACACACACAAACAAAGAAGAAAAGTGCACTGTCATTCTTAATCACATACTGGAAAAAATTGAAGAGAAAGACAAAACTGATCAGTACTTGAAATATATTTCAGAAAAAGTCCGCTTGCTTTCTAAAAATTTTAAAATTAAATGGGAAAAGTGCCATAGAAAATTAGATGTTTTTAGTGAGAAATATGAGCATTGGCTTACTTCTGAAGCAATCTTTGATGGTCCGAAAAAAACAAAAAGTGTTTCGGAGACTGAATGTCAGTTCGAGGTAATAGACGATCCAAAAAAGATTGGGTCTTAAAGAGCTGGGCGTCCCCAACTATCATTTACAGAAAAGCCAGACTGCACTAAAAGAAGAGAAGCAGCGGAACTTTCACAATCCAAGGATTATGAAACTGATTTATTAGTTCAAGCATCAGCTATGGCGGCTCGTAAGCGAGGTAAAAATGATTTAGCAGCTGTTCTTAAGAAAACTATTGGAAGCCCTACGAGACCATCAAAAATAAAAAAAAATATGTTCAGAAGAAGTGAAAACACCAAAGGAGGTATATATGTAATATTCGTCTTGAAAGTAAGGCAAGAAACTCTGACATTTTCCCGTCATGGCTGCAAAAAATAAGTGCAGACCAGATGGCATCACTGTTGGAGATAGCAATAGCAAAGCTTCCTTTACAGATGCTTCTAATTCATACAGTGTCAAGAATAGTGGAGATGCAAAAGGACGTTTTTGTGCCAATTATGAATAACAAAAAAACAAGCTATATGTTCAGTGAACTAATTTTGAGCTACGGGTTTGATAGCAGCACTGGTCAAGCTCAATTCAAGTAAGGTTTTCATGAGCCAAGTACATCTTGTGATGCGAGCTTATCTCTTTTCGCAACAACTGTGGTACCTTAGAGACTTCTTGGCAATTTAGCAAACCCTCTTTGGAATAATATCAATCCACAGTCCACAAGATTCTGTCGGCCCTTAGAACTTGAATTCATCAAAGAAACAAATGAGTTTATTTTGAATGAAGCAGCTGATTTAAGTCAACCAATTGCTCGTCTGGAAAATCTAAAATTAGAGATAGAAGATGGCAAAACTGTTGAAATAGCGTTCAAATTGTATCTTACAGTAATAGATGGAAAAGTTTTAAATGCCCTAACCACAACTAAATCGAATCAAACTTGTTCAATATGCGGCGCTACTCCCAAAGATTTTATTAATGTGAAGGATTATACTTCCGAAAAATTTAAACCCATCGTAAGCAACTTAAAGTACGGTCTAAGTCCATTGCACTGCTAGATTTGATTTTTTTTGCACTTAGGCTATAAAAGTGATGTAAAGAAATGGCAGATACAAGGTGAAGAAGATAAAAAAGCAGTAAACAAAAATAAAAAGAAAATCCAAAATGCATTTTGGACAGAACTTAGTTTTCATGTTGATCTTCCAAAAATTGGTAGCACGAATGATGGAAAAACATCTCGTTGTGCATTTGCCAAACATGCTATATTTTCAAAAATTACTTCAGTTGATGAAGATTTAATATTTCGTCTAAGAATTATACTAATATGTTTGTCCTGTCAGTTTCCTTTAGATTTAGATAAGTTTGAAACTTACTGCTTTAAAACGGCTGAATATTTCCAAAGCAAATACCCTTGGTTGCCCATGACACCAACTGTACATAAAGTTCTTGTGCACTCTAAACAAATAATGCAGAACACAGTGCTTCCTATTGGATATTTTGCTGAGGATGCTGCGGAATCACGGCATAAAATAACGATAGGTTACGCCACGCTCGCAGAACAAATCGTAGTGATAAACTTTTCGACGATTTAATAGAGCAATCGATACATCACATACATTAATATCATCTCTTCGAATAAACACACAAGTTCACCAAAGAAAACGTCCGGCCCTTTTACCAGAAGTTATCGAAATGTTAAAATGTGAGGATCCCCCTGAATTATCTTTACAGGATCAGCAAGTGGACCTAGATGAAAGTACTGATGATGAGTATTATAAAGAATGTGGGAAAGAAAAATTAGTTTTGGAAAGTGAATTATAATATAAAGTTATTTTAAAATTATTACGTATTGAAAATATGAAGTTCATAAAATATAAGGAAACTAGGATTTCTATTAAAATTAAACTGTTTTTCCTGATCATTCGATGAAACATCGGATTTTTTCGAACTATATTAGGCCCTAATAAGGAAAAAAAAGCACAAACAAAATTTTTTTTATTTTTGACTTTTTTGGTGTACCCATTTTTTTTTCATTTTTGTTTACTCAGGTTTAAGTTGGACACAAAACTCATATAATGACTTTTGACACACTTCGTTTTTATACATATTATGTTTGAAAATTAAATACATGAAAGGGTTGAACGGTTTTTAAACCTTAGAAATTGATCCAAACTTAAGAAGATAAGCATAAGTTTGATTGTAAATGCTGTTTTTAAAAAAAAAAAGTATAAATATGGCTTTAAAATAACTTTGGCCAAATATTTCTTCTAGCGAGCCCTATGTGAGACGGTGCAAATCTATAAATATGGTGGACAGCTAAATATAAATACCTTTCAAATTGATAATTTTTTTTTTTTTTTTTTTTTTTGTTAAAATCGGTTGGTAATTGATGGTTTAAAATCGGTCACAAGAAATAGATATAAAAAAAAATAATATTTAAGTTTAGTATGTTACCAATGTTGGCACGTTTAGCAAAATGAAAAATTATAGGTGAAGAAGATAACTTTCAGCAATAATCTTGAGGTGAAAAAAGTATTGGTGGTAAAAATATCATACGTTACGGTTAATAAGAAGTCATACTAAAAAAAAAAATAAACAATAAATAGTTTCACGTGAAAAATATTTAAAAAAAAAATTGATTATAATAGCATACTTGTTTAAGAAATATTTATTAAATAAAACAACCTTAAAAAAAATAAATAAATAAAAAGTAAGAAAATTATAGTCGGCCTAGACCAACCATGCGTTTAGAGACAATATCTCTTGGGTCCAACTAATTAGATATAGATAATAAGCAAATTTGACTGCCATTGTTATTTATTTTTTTGCCTTCGGATATGAAAAAGTTCATACATATCGGATGCTACATTCTCCTGACCATATTTGGTAAGGCCACAAGTTTTTTGCAAAAATATATACGAACCAAATTTGAGAAAAATCTGTGCAATTCTTGTTTTTTTTTTTTGAAAGATTTCCAGTGAAGATCGGGAATAAGCTTCATATGGGGGCTGTGACTAAAAATTGTCCTATAGGGTTTATTTTTGGACTACTGATTAATGGGTGTACTGGAAACATACAAACCGAACTTCACAGAGACTTATATGATAATTTGTATCTTATGGCAATTTTGGTCGATTTCATAGGGGTCATTTGTATGGGGACTAGGTCTGAACATGAACCGATTTCCACCAATTTCAATAGCATTTATCCTGTGTCCAATAGGAACTTTCAAGCTAAATTTCATAAAAATATGTTAATAATTTTTTTAGTTTGATTACACGGTTGATATGGACACACAGAGAGACGGGCGGACAGGCGGACGTCGCTAAATCGACTCAGAAAGTAATTCTTAGTCGACCGCTATAATAAAAGATGGGTCCAAGTCAAATATTTTAGGTATTTACAAACGTAGGCACAAAGTCATATTATTTTAATAGAAAATAAATTTTTAGTTCAAAAAATTATGGAAGCGATTTTATAACTACGATGTGCAAAAAATGTTTAAAGATAAAGTAAATTTAACACTCAAGTTTAATGAATTTTTAGCCTTGAAACGAATTTGGATGGAAAAAGAGGTGAAATTTGAGTTATAAAGTACGCTTGGATGAAAAAAAAAAATACGTATATATCTGTGGTTTTCTCGAATAACCGTGTATGTCCATTTTTGTCAGTTTTGAGTTAACGATGCTAAATATATTAATTTTTAAGGCTCTTTACATGTGTTAAATTAAAAAAAAAAAATATTGACCATTTCTGAGTTTTTTCTTTAAAAAACGACGTAACTTCTTTGTTTATTAAATTAATTTGCAGCACTATCGACGTATGTCAACCTACGGTTGATCGCTGACATATCATTTTCTCAGAAAACGACACATAGCGACATACGTTGTTATTAGTGAAAAAAAAAAAAAAATGCTGAATAATTTTGGATTATTTTTCAGTTTATAACCACTTATAAAAACTTGTGTTTATTTCTGTTACTTTTTATCACAATTATTCTTGAAACGTTGTTATATTCTCATCTTAAGTCCCGTTGACTTTTTGTTGACGAACAAAAAAATCCATTTTTCATGCAACAACAACTTATGTCTACATGGGTGGTTGCGTTGGTAGTTGTCTTTTTCAAAGAAAACGACGTTTGTCGACATAAGTTAATTTAACTGTACACACTTTAAGTGTTATATACATATTGTTTTCTTCGTCCTTCTCTCGGATCTATTCCTCTGATGATTTTTGACTCAAAATTTTATATAAAGTACTTATTGCCCATATCTACAAGACTGTTAAATTAAAAGTTCTAAAAACTTTACACCGAGCCCATAACATCAAAAATAGCGTTTTTTGGAACTCCTGAACATTTTGATTTTATAACATACGCGGTTATTCTAGAAAACCACAGAAGTAAGTATTCGCGTCAGTGCGCAGGAGGTAGACATCAGCTTCCCATTACGTTATTAATAATTAGAAAAAAGTCTGAAACCCATAAAATATATATATTCCTGATCACTGCTACAAATGGATTTGACATGATGATGGCCGTGTGTCAATCTTTGGAAGTGACGCTTGCGCCATCAATAGGTCAGCTGTTTGCTAATTTTTTAATTTTCCTGACAGACTGAGCAGTTCGCTATTTAAAATCATCGAAATCGGTTTAAAATAAGTGCGGAGGTTTCAATGAAAATATAAGAAATTGTTTAAAAAATATGATCACAAATGTGAAAGAAACTAGTAATAATAATAATAAAAATCACATTTTCTCAAAAAAAAGTAACTGGTAATTTATACAAAATTAAATAACTATTTACAGGTTTTCATAAAAATATTAAATAGTCAGTTTAGCAAATTTTTTTTTTGCATACTTTAGATGTAAGCAGTTTTTCTTTTAAGAACTCCCAATTTGAACTTATTATAAGTTCTTCCATATCTATTTATCGTTTTTTCGATCTAACTCTTCGATTTGAAAATATGCAAATAAAACTACGTTCTTCTGGGTTAGTTTTTAATTGAAAATACGTTTAATAATTAGTTTAGTAACTAGTTAAAATTAACATTGGAAATGGGCGTCCAGAATTAGCTAAAATGAAAAATAAGTAAAATTAAGAAAAGATATAATAATAAATTAATTTGCAAAAATTATTACTACGCATTTGAAAAATTTTATATTTTCCTAATTTACAATTCTTTGTATACAATTTGTCAAATTTTGATGAAGTTAAGATATTTTTTTCGTAAAAAAAAATCTCAGGTTAGAAATTTTAAGCAATTTAATGATATCTTCAATTAAAAAAAATATTTGTCTTTAATACTTGTTGGTTTCAAAATTGTTTCTATAGAATTGCCGCAGACTCCAACCCTCGAAATTCGAGTGCAAATTCTAGGAAATTTTATTTTTCATTAAATAAAGACCTTAAAGGTATGCTTATCAATTATAGCCAATTCACAAATCAACACAAAAAAAACAAACTCGTTTTTATTACAAACACATTAACAAATTTAATAAACACCCACATAGCATTGCATTATTTCCTCAAAATAAAGGAAAAAATTAAAAAATCTGAAAATCTACAAATCGGTCAAAATCAAAATAAAACGTTAGAACAAAACACCGGTCACAAGAAATCGCCTTGCCTATTAATACTATAGATATCCCGTAGACTTGAACAAAATCACTACTGATGGCGGCCCTTGCTTTAAAACAGTATACAGATATTTTCTCTAATCTCTTGTGTTTTTTAGTAACATTTAACATTACACTTACTTGATGCATAACTTGTGAATTGAATTTTGTCCATTGATTTTAATTTTTCATTTAAGAACATGTAAATTTTCGCAAAGTAATATATTTACCTAGTAAAGCCTAAATATAAAAATAAGATTGATATACACATTTTTCGGATACCATTTGTAATATTTGATTTTTAAAATAAATAATCGAACACTCGCACAATGGGGAAAATGGCCAATCTAGCGGAGATTTATTAACAACTTCATAAAAAAGTCTGACGTTCATATAAATTTTCTTTGCACGCAAATTTTTCATAATTTTTAATTCGTTCATATTTTTGGTGGTACATCACAAATTCCACATTTTTGAGATGAAGATTCCGCCACAATCCTATATACCTGCCCATCTATCATTGTCATATGAAACTGCTAATGAAGTTCAAATTTACAACTTTCGTTGGGTCTACCAATAAAATTTCTCCATCTAACCAGACCTTATTAATTTGCTCAAAAATTCTCCGAGCTCAGCGGCTTTCTCTCCATCTCGTGCCCATTTTTATTTTAAAGTCAAATTTTTAATTTGCTCCTATCAATGATATTGTCATAAACATAGGATTCCAAAGCGGAAAATTTTTTAGAAGCGTTATCATCCTCACATCAAACGAAACGTAATGCTCGCTTGGACACTGACATTGTAACTAAAAAAAATTAATTTTTCTCAAAACACTATATTAATTTTAGAAACTAAAATTGTACCGAATTCAATCGAATCAGAAAAGTGACACTTTATAACATGTAAATTTGTCGGTAAACATAATATTTCTTAGTAGCACTATAAACAACAACGGGTCTAAAACACGCAACACATAGCAGGTCACAAATACATATATATCAAGTTAAAACACACTTCTAACTTTAATATTAAAAACTAAATAGAATTTCACTCATTTCAACTAACTTTATTAAAGATTACAGCTGGATGTTAAAAAAGAGGCGGGAAAGCTTTTGACTACAGCTGGCACAACGCGTGTTGTGTTTGAAGCTTCACAGCTGTGCGAATATTGATAGCGAAACAAAATGGAAAATGTCGATAATAATCTCAGAGGTGTTAGTAAACGAAAACAGAAGTAATTTGGGTCAAAAATAAATTTTTGAAAAAAGCGCGCCAGTAGATGGGTAGGTTTTATGCTCGTCTATCACGCGGGGGTCGTGGGCTCGATTCCCACCAGGGGCTTTGGCCTGTCAGTGCAAAAACCAGCCAAATGTTCTTAGTCACCCGGCTTATCTCTGAACTCAAATTAGAATACAAAATGTACTTTATATTGTATTTAATATAAATAAATAAATAAATTTCGAAAATTTAATTAATTGGAGCTAGTTTGGCCATTTCTCCCACTGCGACTCGATTCGTTGCGATATTATGCACATCACAGTTTTCTGTAATTATTTGGATGCTTATATCTGCTATGTATAAATTTGTAGAATAGTTACCAAAAATTGGATAAACGTTCATTTAAATGCTTCAAACATAAACATTCATCGCTGCATGTAAAGATTAATGTTTGGTGTAGGGTATATTATTGAGTCCGCATAGACCGATTTTAACTTATTTTATATATTTATTAAATTTTTTAATTTAATCTCTCTTTATATTACAAGCCATATCAGATAAAATTATTTAAAAATTAAATTTTTTCAGATAAAATTTGCAAGTTTTTTAGTCAATTCTAGTTTATTAATTTATTTTTTGATGTGTAAAAATGCAATTTCACAATACAATCACAAAAACAGCGTAAGGAAAAATCGGTGTGTAGTAAATGTAAGTGTATTGGTGTATTTAGTAAGCAGAACCGCCGAGTTCGCTGTATGTTTAGCAAAATCACAAATCTATTTCGTTAATATTCAATAAATATTCAAGCTATTGACCGCTAGGTGTGCTGTGAGTTTAACATGTTCACAAACTTACAGAGTTGTTTTTCTAATATTCAAGTATATACTTGCTATTGACAAAACTTTTTAGCAAAATCACTATTCTTTTCCGTTAATTTTAAATATTCAACAGTATATTTGCTATTGACAGATCATTTTTAGTAAGCAGAACCGCTATGTGTGCTGTGAGCTTAAAAAGCTAAATACTAGGAAAACTTTAATCTAAGGTGTTTTTTTAATTGCTAGATCTTTTCCAATTGTATTTCAGAAATCATCAATTGTTTTTCAGAAAACATCAACTGATTTTCAGAAAGTATTAATTGAATTGTAGAAAACATCAATTGAATTTCAGAAAGTATCAACTGTATTTCAGAAAACATCAATTGACTTTCAGTTATAATCAATTGTATTTCAGAAAGCATCAATCGATGTTCAGAAAGTATCATTTGCATTTCAATAAATATCAACTAAATTTCAGAAAATATCAATTGAGTTTCAAAAATTATCAAATGTATTTCAGAAAATATCGACTGTATTTCAGAAACCATCATATGTATTTCAGAATATTTTAAATGTATTTCAGAAAACAGCAAACGTATTTCAGAAAACATAAAATGTGTTGCTGAAATTATCAAATGTATTTCAGAAAATACCAAATGTATTTCAGAAAACATCAAATGTATTTCAGAAATTATTAGATTTACTTCAGAATATATGAATTGAATTTCAGAAAATATCAATTGAGTCTCAGAAAAATAGTCAGAACGCTATATAAAAATATATTTTTTTTAAGTATTACACTGGGTTTGTAATATTTTCGAAAACTACCTGTCGTCACCTAAAATGTTTTTTTTCTACAGGAGAAGCAGAAAAAATCATAAAACAAACTTTAAACTTAATACCCAAATTTTAGAATCAAGCTGAAAAATAAAGATGGATTTTTATTTATGAAAACAAATTTATGGTAAAATAGTATTTTTGAAGAAAATGGCCATAACTACAGTACAAAAAGTCAATTTTGAACTTTTGTTAGTTACGGCCTTTAGCATTTGAGGTGACGATATAAACGAGTTTTTTTTTTAAATGATGACTTCAAAATCGGTCAAAATTCTACCCTGGTGTTTACATTGTATCTGATTAACAAATGAAGTCCTCATCTTCTTTCGATTAAAAGGCCGTCCTTGATAGTTTATCTTACAGTGCATAACAAATAAGTCCAAATATTGCTAAATATTTTCTGCGACTTTAAATGACTAATGGGAACAATAATAACTTTTCGGTATTTTAAGGTAAACTACTTTTTAATTCTGAATTTCAATAGATATATTCTGAAATTCAATTGATATTTTCTGAAATATATTTGATACTTTATGAAATGCATTTGATGTTTTCTGAAATATATTTGATACTTTCTGAAATACAATTAGAAAAGGTGTAAATGTTTACACATCTCCCCTGTGATCGGACTAACATTGATTTTTTTGTTTGAAATGTCGCATAATTTGCAAACTCTCAAGACATTGTAAAGTTTACCCTAACTTTGGTTTTGGATATTCTAGAACCAGTTGCGTTAAAAAGAATTTCTATGTGGTCTCTTGTGAGGGGATCTTGATAGTGTTTGTTATTCCTTAGTAGAAAATAATGCAATTTTTCAGATAGAAGTTATATATTTTTATAAAAAAAAACTTAACTCTTTTTATAAATAGATAATTTAAAGTACATAAATATATATAAAAAAATAAATAACTTTAAAATTTTTTGTTATTTATTATCGTCAGCTGTGCTAAAATTGAAACCGCATCAAACATTCTTTGTAACATTGAGTGTACCAAATATTCGACACAGGCAAATTTAATACTCTTACTTGTTAAAAATAAAAAAATATAGAATAGAAAAATATAAAGCTATAAGGCGGCAAAACATACATGGGAATAAACATGAATCTAATTCTATGAATATTTTCGAAAATTTGAATTGTTCTTCAACCGTTATCATTTGCAACTGTACAGAATTTATGTAAATACGTTTTGAGCAAATCTATATAATGGGCCTAAAGCCGAAAATTTGAAAAAAAAAATAATATAATAAATTACAGTCATTTCTTCAAATAGTACAACTTTCACAAACAATTATTTAGCTGGGATATCTTCTACATATTTTATGACATTTCATAACTTTTGTTTTTCCTCATAAAATTGTTTCCGTCATACAAGTTTTGAATTCAAAAGTAGTTTTTGCTACAATTTAGTTTGATAGCAACATAATCATCAGCAAGAAGCATCTAAATTGTTGGTAGAATAGAAACTATCTATACATGGCAAATATTTTTCTTATTGCTTTTTTTTAAATTTGTAACTTGCCGTGAACAAGGTCGAATAAGGAAAACTATTTTTGGTCAAAAGCAATTTCAACCCAAGTTGATTTTGTATTATTTAAGTGAACGTTGGATACGTAAAATTCAGGATAAATTAAACATCTTGACAGAAAGTTGTGGCCACAAAAATTGTCAAATTGCAAATGGAAAAATATACTTCAAATTAATTATATAGCTTCTCATAAATGCAAACCGGTGAGTGGACACAATAGTTTGCTAATTTGTTGGTATGTTTAATTAAGCTAACTTCAGATATTAATAAATAAATAAAAAAATATAATACCTAGCGATTACAAAATTTGATCGAGCTTTTCAAAGTTTATATAGCAAATTACATCCTAACATCTTCAAGCTGTGCTGAGCTCAAGCGATGTACAAGATTCAAAGGACATATTGTAGCGAGAAACACATGAAACTCTCTTCTATACGATCGCGGCTCAAAACTCGTCGCATTTTAAATATAATTAACAGCATCAATAAACGTTTCAATTTGCTTTTCTGCAAACTTAAATTTTTTTTGTATTTATTACAAAAATTTAAGAAATTTGCCGAGGTGAAAATGCTACACAATGATTACTGTTACTAAAATTTATATTTAATAAAAAATTTCAAAACTGGTAATTTTCTAATAGAAATAAGCTGGCAGCTGGTAGCAAATTTGCGGTAGTACAGGTTTTTGGAGAAGCTAAATCAATGGATTAATTTAAAAATTCAACGGTTTGGGGATTTTGCATCAAGATACCGTCAAAATAAAAAAGGTGGAGAGAAAGTTAAAAAGTGGTAGGCCACGTAATTCTAATAATAGCCAGGACCGCCAAATTTCAAAAATTGTTAAACTCGACCCACGCTAAATGGCAGTGGATGTTACAGCTTATAATAAAAGACCAGGCAAGAACCCGCATATAAGTAAGGTAAAAGAAAAAACGGAATAACTTTAACGGATGGTATCTCCATTCGGCCAAATTTTGTGTAGCCATGAATCCAAATTTCGTTTATTTTGTTCTGATGGCATAAAACACGTGCGACGGCCGCCACAACAGTTTTCATCTATTAAAAACGGCGGTGGTTCAATAATGGTTCCATAACCAGAAATAGTGGAAACACCGAACGTCACTAAGTACTGTAAAATTTTGGAAGGCCTGACGCTTCTCCATTTTCTAAAAACATATGAGCACTGGAAGCACATTTCAACAGGAAAATGATCCTAAGCACACACGTCGGGGGATGGGGTCTTTCATAGGGGTGCACTTGTGCGGAAAGCTCTCTGTCTGCCATCCACTTGGGGGTGGCAAGAAGCGATTCCTCTGCATTGAATTTCCCAAGCAGCTCACTACTCCCGGTCTTAGACCGAGTATCCCCTGGTAATGCTGTCCAGACATCCGTCTGGTGGCAGCTAGAGTGAGAAGGCAGCTGAGTACCCCGAATGGCATACTAACACCATGCGTCTCGGGTAAGTAGGTGTGATACACTGAAACTTAGCTATCTCTGTAGCCATCTTTTGGCTAATTTGCCTAGAGATTGTGGGCAGCCCCAACACTAGGATCGGTCAAGGTGGCCCAATCAGTCACTTCGACCTAAATTAAGATTATTACCGAAACCACAACAAATAATAATAACCAACGGATCCCCACGATAACGACCTTCGGCTTAAAAAAAATTTCGCGAATTGAAACATGGAATGTGCGTACACTCCTAGATCCATCTAGACTGGCCCAAGTATGCAGTGAATTCGCGAACTACAACCTGCTGCTTTTAGGAGTGTGCGAGACTAGATGGCCAGATACAGGAGAAATCAACATCTCCGAAAATCTTAAATTTATATACTCCGGAAAGCCGGATAACCAACCTAGATCAAGCGGTGTCGGGTTTTTACTATCGAAAGAAGCTTATGATGCTATGGTCAATTGGAAGCCATACGGAGACAGAATAATAACAGCTAGATTCCGTACAAGAGCTCGAAATCTCACCTGTGTTCAGTGCTATGTACCAACTGAACCATTGGACACATCACAAAAGAACAATTTTTACAGCCATTTAAATAGTGTCCTATCCGGAATTCCCCGCGGAGACATCGTTGTCCTATTGGGCGACCTTAATGCACAAGTAGGTTCCGATAACACAGGTCGGGAACATGTAATGGGCAAACACGCAATCGAAAGGCTTACTGAAAACTGTAGTCTCTTCACTGAGGCATGCGGCAACGCCAATCTGGTGATAGGGGGCACCCTATTTCCTCACAGAAGAGTACACAAAATCACGTGGGTTTCTCCAGATAGTGCAACAGAGAATCAAATCGACCACATAGCTATAAGCAGGACCTGGCGCAGAAGCCTTCTAGATGTGCGTTCAAAACGCGGTGCTGATTGCAACTCAGATCACCATCTAGTTGTGGGAAGCTTAAGAATAAAGGTTGCTGCCATCCGTAAACCTGAAACTACGGCGCGAAAATTCGATGTAGCTAAGCTCAAAGTCAGCAAACACTCAACAACCACATATTAGAATTGAGCTCTGGACTAGCTGTGCAGCAATCACACCCTACCCCTGACTGGATGTCAATAAAAAGTAATTTTGTCGACGCTACAAGAGAACACATTGGTATTAAAATTCCTAAGAGATCCCACTGGATGTCAGAAGCCACCTGGGACCGCATTCTCGAAAGGAAGGACTTAAAGGAAAAAATAAATACAGCCAGAACACGCGGTGAGAAGTCCTCGCTAAGAGTGGCGTATTCTCAACAAGACAAACTGGTCAAACGTAGTGCCAGAAACGACAAAAGAAGATGGTATAACAAACTTGCTTCTGATGTACAAAAAGCTTCAACAGAGCATAGAACTAAGGATATGTATAGCATTACTAAGAGGCTCACCGGTAAAAATTTCACAAACCAAAGACCTCTCAAAAACGCCGAAGGAAATCTAGCAACATCGGCGAAAGATCAGATGGAAATTGGGAAACAGCGTTACTCAAATATGCTTTCCTCGACAACTTCCAACTACCAAAATATATGTACCTGCGATTCTCATGTAGTAAGGCAAGATATCTCCGTAGAATGCCCAGCCGTAGCAGAAGTTATCGCTGCAATAAATTCCTTGAAATCAAATAAGGCTCCTGAAACCGACAATATATCGCCCGAAATGCTTAAAGCCGACTCTCATATCATAGCCAACATACTGCTTCCCCTTATACAAAATTTCTGGCGTACGCACGAACTTGACTCACATTGAAAAGAAGGTCTTATAGTCAACATCCCCAAAAAAGGTGACCTGTCTGAATTTAGAAACTGGAGGGGCATCACCATCCTTAGTTCAGTTAATAAAGTAATAGCTGTGATAATAAACAAGAGAATATCCGACACTGTTCTTGGGGACCTTAGACCCGAACAAGCTGGCTTCCGGCCCCAAAAGCCTTGTGTAGACCAGATCAGTAGTCTACCTATAATTTTAGAACAATCCACAGAAATTCGCTCGCCGCTTTACCTGGTATTTATTGACTTTGAGAAAGCTTTCGATGCACTAGATCAAAACGCTATATGAGGCGCTCTTGCTTGCAAAGGGGTTCCCCCCCAAATCATTAGCCTCACCTAGTCTTTATACTGTAATGTAAAATGTCGTGTTGTCCATAATAATGCTTTGAGCAGCAATTTTGACGTATTGACTGGCGTCCGCCAGGGTTGTGTGTTATCACCCTTGCTCTTTAACATCGTTCTAGATGTTATAGTTCGCAATGCTACCAGAGTAAATAGAGGCATCAGCTGGGATCTCAGCCAACAACTTGAGAGTCTAAAGTACGCAGACGATATCTGCCTACCTTCCCACAGCTATGAAAGCATGAAGTCGAAGCTAAAGTGCCTGGAAACAGAGGCAGCAAAAGCTGGCCTGAAAATAAACATTGGCAAGAGTAAAGTAATGCGTTGCAACACCGTGAATAAAAACAAATTCCGCATTGGAAATACTGAATTGGAAGATGTCACGTCATTCTGCTACCTGAGTAGCATTTTAACAAATATAGCTAGCACGTTTTAAAATGATCTTGATGAGCAAGTTTTTGAGCGGCCTCTACAACCTTCAGATCTCATTCCCATAGAACATCTATGGCAGCTTGTAGATGGGGAAGTTACGAAAAAAAACACTAAATTTGCAGATATTAGAAGTAGGTGCAAAACAAGAATATGAAATTGCGTCCCCTTAGTCGATTTAATGTCAAAAAATGGAATAAATGCTGGACAAACAAATTTTTTTGCTAAAATAAAATTTTCGGTTATTCAACTCAAAAATGTTGGCAGGCATTTATTCCAGTTTTTTTTTTTTACTAAAAGTTTAATAACTCAATTAATTTTTGTCAGATTTTTTAATACTGCATTTTGCTCACAGATAAACATGGTTTTATAATAAGTCCATAAATTATACTCTTCCTAAATGGGCAATTCCATATGTGACGGAATGATATTTTGAGTTGTAGAGTTGTAGTTAAGGCTATTCCAAAAAGCTATTTGCAATTGAAAATTCATTCTTCGGTTTGAAAATGATTGTTAATGATTAAGAAATTTAAAAAAAAGTCAGAAAAATTTTTTAATATTTTATTCTTTAATTTTTGAGTAATTTCGCATTGTGTGACGGAATGAAATTTTTGCTACCATGGCTCTGTCTTGGTATTAAAATCTTGGAACTTTTGGGATTTAAGAAGCTCATCAGTTTTTAAACTAACGCATATTTTACATATGATATATAAGCAATATAAAATTATAGTTTAGAGCAACATACCCGTAATAGTATTGAAGTTATTAACTGTCATTTGCCGTGACGGAATGACTGTGACGGAATGACTAAAGTTTCTTAAACATGTATTAAAAGAAAACTGAGTAAACAAATAATTATTTGTAATTATTTTATTATCTGGAATACTTGTAAGAAATCACATTATGTAACTCGGAACATATTTTAATATATTTTTAAACTTAATTTTTTTTTATCAAAGTTGACATTTTTATGGAATTACCCAGATAAAAAAAAATGTGTAAAACGATCTCCAAAGTTGAAAAGCAGAGAATATTTAAAACAGGGTTTGCTCAAAGAATACAAACAGATGTCTCAATGTCTCAATATTACTTTATAAATCCGCTGAAAAAATCAAAAGCGGTTGATATTCAACAAAGTTACTGGCTTATGTGTGTTAAAGGGCCCGGTTTTTTATCCGTAACTCAAGATTTTGGAGGTATTTCGCAAATTTTAAGGACAGGGTCTTATTGTACTCGACAAGAGCTACAAAAAAAAAATATTGCAGCCCAAGGATTTCAGTTTCATTTTTTATTTTTTTTTTTTTTTTTTGTATCACTTTGTAACTGTAGAAAATAAAGATCAAAGTAACAGATTAATGTAATGCATAAATTAGCCAAGACACGAGCCTGAAGATCGACTGGCATCGAGCTTCATTCTTTTCTCGCTATTATACTTCATTAAATAAAGACTTTTAAAGACTGTTATATTCTTTAAAATCAATTTGTTTTTCAATTTCAATTAATTGATCACAAAATATTCTTATAAAAAAAAAAAAACAAATTATAGTTGGTGTAGACCTATTATGCGATACTCTATACCATGCATTCAGAGACCCTATCCCTGATAAGATGTAGCAAATTAGCATCCATGTGGTTATGGTTACAAAAACTTAAAACACGATTTCTTTCATATAAATCGTACTTCTTTAGAAAAATTATGCAATAAAAAAAAAAAAAACTAATAACATGTTAATGTAAATAACTACAAAAAAATCGTCTAAAATGGGGTAGAAAAATATGTCAGTATCATAAAACTATTGAACATTTTTGGGGTTATAGTCTGGTGGTGGGATATTTCAAGTCAGGGTGAATGAAGAAGGCCGGTTTGGCATTATCAAACTTTTTCTTTTGTAACCTTTTATATTTTTTCTTTATCTCGATGTTTGTTTGCTTAATTTTTCAGCTATAACTCAACAACCATTAATGATTTCGTATACCATTCTTCAGCAAAATTCTAGCTAAGGCTTAAATAAATATTTTTTATTAATATAGCCACTTGTAAAATAGAATAAAAAAAAAATACTGTTATATATTTGATTTAATATTAAAATATCACTCATACGTATAAATCGCTTCCACTAAATAATAACTATACGCCATGTCTATTACCATGTTTATGCCCGTTTTGAAAATGTTTTCATTCGCTCAAACCCATGGCATAAACAGCTATAAAAACAGTTTTGAAATTTCGAAACGTTTTCATTGACACTGCTTTTCAAACCTGTTTGAGCCAGACCTAGCGTTTTCAAAATTGAGTATAAACGCATACGGTTTTGAAACCTTTATGAAAATCAGATGCAAAGAATGTTCTGTCAAATTTGAGGGGGTTGCCAATTTCTTCCATTGGTTGTTTTTATTATTCTATGTGTAATTTTTTTTTTTTTTTTTTAGTTAAATCTAAGTTTTAACAAAAATCATCTAACTGTGTCTTCTTCGAGCACTTTTTATGATAAAAAACTGATTAATCACATACGGTATTAGAAAAAGACTAAAACATGATTGTTGCTTACGCTTAAAAGTGATTTATAGAAAAATGACATTAATTACGATTAAAATAAATGGGGGGGGTGGGGGGGGGGGTAAGGTTTTAAATGTTAATAAAAGCCGTATTTTGCATAATTCTTTTTTGAAGACATGAATGCTCGTTATAGCATAACATTTGCAGAATCTTTGGAATCTTCTACTAAAAATTTTAATAAATAAGTCCGTGAGAGCCAATATCCGGAGGCATTGTTGTTTTGCGGTGAACGTCATAACTCGTTACCGGACCATGCGAAATAAAAAAATCTAAATGTGATTAAAAGGTGACATGTTTCCTGAAGTAGTGACGAAGAGTTTTTCAATTTTTTTTTTTGCAGCATGTTGAAGTGAAAAACGATTTTTGCTATACAATTTCGGAAATTTGTTGTTAAAAAATGGGGAAGAAAATGGATTTTAAAAAAACTTCGTGGTTACCTGATGATTTATGTGTATATATAGTGTCTAAAATTTCAAAAGGATCGGTCAAGTAGATTTTGAGCTATGATGTTCACGGTTTTCGAACATTTATTTGCGAGAAAATCGGTTTAAAGTTTTTAAAAAACTGATTTATATACTATATACCGTATGAGGCCGGTCGCTGGTAACGCTGTATCTTCTTAAGTTTTGCTCTGATTTACTTAAAATTTTGACACAACACTCTCGATATGTTGTGAGTTCTGGAAGAGATATGCAAAAAAGGGTTTTAAAACCTACCGCCCCTTAAGGAAATGCAAACACCAATACACCTACACAAAAAAGAAAAATATATTTCATATTTCATCATACATGTAAACCGAAATAAGAGAACTACATTTTTTGCAAAGTTATCTATAAATCCAAAAAAGAAAAAATAAACCACAACCGCGTATTAGTTTTACTAAAAAAAAATCGCCTTTAATTCTTCCATGATAATTTCAGTAAATTATTCAAATTAAAATCTTAAATATAACTATTTACGTATTTAATGTTTGTCTAAATTTTGTTAAAAGCAAATTATGCAAAAATTATTATTATGAGTGAAAAAAATATTTATTACAATGTAATTTAATTATGAAAAGATACAATAATTTAAATTTTAAACTTAATATTGCACTATTTTTTAAGTGCTTTTCAATATAGAGCTTTAAACGAAATCATAAGTTGGACAACAACAAAATCCACATTGAAGATCTCTTTTTTCTCAAATATTTATCAAAAAAAGCATACTCTTTGGTGAGTGCTGGCCATCAGAGAACCTGAGCAAAAGCACTCTTAATTTTGAGATGAAAAACAAAACAGACAAACGGATAAGTTTAGTTTGTTAGAAGAAGTATGTATGCATATCGGACGACGTTAAATGAGAAAAATAAAAATGTTTAAAATTTCAAAATTCAGAATTTTTTCATTGACCAACAATGCGAATTTGAAGAAGAATTTGAATAGATATTAGTAATTTTGATGCATTTTTTGCGTTCAACTTACTCCATATGTAACACAAAATCTGCATATATAGTTTTATTGTCGTTAGCAGTGTTGCCAATTTTGACAACTTATTGTAATTTCGACGATTTTTCAATTTGTTAAAATGATTTGTTAAATTTGTTAAAATGATGATTGAAGATTTAAAAATTTCAGTAGTATAAAAATTTCGATTTCAAGGGTTAACAATTAATGGGTTGTTTATCGAAAGTTGATAGTTTTTGTTCTGTGTGAATGGAAACTACAAAATATGTATAGATTTAATTCTGGCTCAGGTCGTTTCAAAGCGGAAATACCTTGAATAACATCTCTATTTAAGATTTAAGTTTTAATTACGGCGATACTTTAAACCTATATTATATGTTTCAGTTATAAATACATGTCAATAAAATTATTTAGTTGTTTGCTGTATAAAATTGTTTTGTTGAAATTTCACCACTAATACATTTTTATATATAGAACTAACGAATGCTGTAATAATATTCGTAATATGAATGATATAAATAAATTTTATTGTTTCCTTTTGTAATATTTTGTCGAGTTTTATTTTTATTTTCTTGACAATTTATTCTTTTAAAAATGACGATTTTTGCGATTTAGTTTCCAAAGTTGTCAGTTTTAAAAAGATTTTATTAGCAGCACTGGTCGGCAACATAGAAGAGAGAAAATTGTGTGTGGGTTTGTATAAAATGAGAAAGATTAAATTTTGTTTGTGTATTATGGGAGTGCTATGTGTAGGGAGTGCTATGTGTATTATTTCAGCGTTACAGAATCAGTCAATCAGTCAGTCAGTGAGTCAGGGATCAGCATAAATATATTTAAGATATGAATGTTATTTGTATGTATCAATTTGTAACATTTTGTGATGTTATAAAAATAGCAGAATATTGATATTGATTTTAAATAGTTTCTTTTATTAATTAACTAACTTAAATATTACACCATAAAATGTTGCTATTTGTGAATTTTTATATTATTACCACAACGACCGTAAAAACAACAAGTACAGCTATGACAAAATGAAAAATTTAGAATAACAATACAGGAAAACATCATATTTTTTTTAACTATTCAGTGATTTCTCGGCACCTATGAAACCAATTGTCACGATTTAAAAAATAGAAACCTTCCATGAGGTTAGTGCATTATTCGCACTAACAACAAGTGCCCTAGCTGGCCTATTGAGAACGTTATCGTGACAAGAACAACAATGGCAAATTAATCAATCAATTCTCGGGACCAGATGAACCTATTTAGACGATTTTAAATAGCAAACTTTTCAGGATGTTAGTGAATCATTTTTTATGCCAACGAGCAACATAGTTGTCCGATTGAAGCCGTCATCGTGATTTCCACAGACGGACAGCCGGACAGAAGGACATCGCTATATCAACTCCGCTTGTTATAAGGATCACAAATATATATATTTTATGGGGTCCAGATTTTTTTTCTAATTATTACAAACGGAATGACAAACTTATATATACCCTCTGCACACTGGAGTGGAGGGTATAAAAAGCCAGTACTGTATTAAATGAAATCCGATATAATGCAAATAATGCAAATTTTTTATTCAAATTAAATAAAAGAGGATATTCTAAAATCCCAATGCTTATGGCAAATCAACCATTCAGATAAGGATATATATACTCACGAATATGATATATACATTGGTGTTGCTGCTCATGAATCTTTGACGATAACGTCTAATTCTGAAAAAAACGTATACTTCAAGATTCTCGGCAGTTTCATATCGAGACAGTTCGTCAAATAAAAAACAAGATTTGATTGTAGTAATGATATTTATAGAGTTGTGGATAATGTTGATCAAAAAATTGCATAATCTTTTCAATCTAAGTCATTGCATTTTTTTAAAAAAAGATTTACATCCTTCAGTATTGATTTGCAACAACTTGATAATGAGTGGCGACAGCATGCAGTCTTAGATTTTAAATCACTTAAGTTTCATAGTAATTTGGAGCAAGAAGACTATTGGAAAAAAGTTTTTGCATTGGAAATTTCCTTGGGAGGCAGATTATTTCCTATTTTGCAAAAAGTCATTAACTATATTTTTATTTTAATCATCTCGGACGCTGCTGCAGAAAGAATATTTAGCAATTTAAACAATTGTAAGGCAGCTTTATGAAATAAACTATAATTTGATACTATTTCGTCGATTTTATTTACCAAAGAAGGTACACATAGAAATGGTGGGCCAAATTTTTAACCTACTTAAAAAATGATAAACAAAAAGTGGAAGCTTTAAATATCTGGAAAAAATCGAAAATATTTGATCTTAATATAAACGTGATGTATATTTTTTATTTTTTAGTTATAAATTTATAAATTGCTGATTAAAATAGTAATAAATAGAGACCCGTGCTGCTCCGCAGCATTATATATGTTATATTAATTTTTATGAGGAGCCGTGAGTGTTCTTAGACTTCTGCCAACAGCCTACGTGAATTATAACTCTAGTTATAAAGATTTGAGTGAAGGAAAATATTGAAAAAATTTTCAAAAAGTATAACTTGAGTAAGGTATGAGATGAGTAAATTCCAATGCTTGATGACATATCTGTGTCTACATACCTTTCATTAAAAAAAAAATATGAAGGAAATCGGATAGATAGAACGGCCAGACGGACTGACTTTAGTTTTCATAAATTCTTTTAATATAAGATGTTTGTCTTTTTTATTTTATTATATGAAATAAAATATAATGAATCGTTAATTAAAAAAAAAAAAAAAAAAACACTGTAAAACGTTATTTTTTTGAAAAACTGAAACGGAAGCCTATATTATTAAATTCGAAACAAAAAACATTATTTTGAAAAAAAAAAAAAAAAGCATATGAAACTCGTAATTTAATGTGTAATTTTGGCATAATCCCTGTGTAATTTACCATTTCGTTGGTGGCAAATTTGATTAAAATCAAAATAAAAATATAAAAAGAAATGTTTTTTTATTTTTTGATTTTTGTAATTCGTACGCACCAAAATAGGACGTTGAAAGATATAAAAAAAATTTGTTTCCTACACAGGCGGACAGATGGATGGATAGTCGCTAAATTGACTCAGAGAGTGATTCTGGAAACGCGCAAAAAATATGTGGGTTTTAAAAAGGATATCTATGTCAATAGTTAATCCATCCAGATGGTTTAAAACAGATCGGAATAGTACAGACATCTTCTTCAAAAATTATAAGAACAAAATATATAATTGAAGAAATATTCAAATTTTCTGCAGTTGCATTTTTCGAATGCGTTTTCGATCAATATATATGCCCAATTAAAATTTTTATTCACCATCGTTTAAGAAAATTTTCCATAGCATTTAAAGTCTTTTTTTAATTACTTGATACCAAATGGATTCACAAATTGAAATATACCCCTTGTAGAGTAGTGTAGAGGGTATAAAAATAAAAAGAATTTCCATTTTAATAAAATATTTGAACTAATTGCCAAATTTAAGATGAACATTTCTTATGAATTTGAGAAATTGTGTGAATGTCATATGAATATTTGCCTTAAAATATGGAAGAAATTAAAAATTCCCATGAAATTATTCATTTACCTTTCCAAGTAAATGATACTTTGAAGATGTCTGTATTTGATTTTCAAATAAATTTTCCTTTTAAAAATCTACACAAGTGAAAAATTATTAGAATTTACAATTATGTGATTGTTAGAATAAGTTCAAGTAAGTTTGGAAGATAATGATAATTTTTTGTGGAATTATCCAACAATTAAACAAACAGTAGAAAAAAATGACAATAACGAAATATAATTAGTAAAACTGAGAAAATTCAATTTAAAGCATGTTACGTCTGTAGGTACTATTACACCCAGCCATCGTTAAACGTGATTTGGTTTAGCATAGAAGAAAGATTTTAGTATAAATTTAAATATACGATTGTTTTGGGAATTTTATAAATAACTAAAATTTGTGATTCGGAAAGGGTGATATGATTTCACGTGATTATTACAAAATCAGACAGACTCAGTCAAAAAATATCTCAATTCAACGATCTAGTTTCTACAACGCAATGTTCTTCTCCTTCTTCTTCGTTTTTCAAGATCAGCTGGTAGGCCGTTTATAGCACTCACTAAACATGACCGTATTTTTCACTCAACATCTCAGCAATATATTAGCAAAAATATAAGCATAATTGAAATAAATTAAGTACTCGTTTAGCGAAAGTCGTTCAAAAAACATAATCCAAAATTTTAACTTTGACTTTGGAAAGAAACATGCAAGGTCACATCAGGCTCAAGCACTGTAAGAAAATATTTGTACGCATTTTCATTTTATAAACTAAAAAAAAAAAAGATATCTATATATAGTAATTCGCGATCTTAATTTACCTACTTCTGGTAATAAAGCTGAATTTTTTAACAATAATAAAAAAATATATTATCCACTCGTAAATAGAAACTCTGCATTTAATTAAAGATGCTATGAAATTCCACTAAATAACGATTTAGATATATAGGCGAGCATCTATAATATTAATAGCCTAATGTTTTGTTCTACCGTTTTATACCGATTTTGACCAAACGCATATTATTTGAAAGGTATTTCTTTTCAGCCGATTTGCGGATTTACAGATTTTAAAAGTTTTTGCCCTATTTTGAGTAAATTGCATTTAAAATTGCTACCTACACATACATATAATTATACAATGCTATATATGTGTTTATTAAATTTGTTAATATGTTTGTAATAAAAATGAGTTTGTTTTTTGTGTTGATTTGTGATTTGGTTATAATTGATTAACATAATTTTAGGGTCTCTATTTAATGAAAAATAAAATTTATGAATTTTTGAAATATATGCTTTCTTCTTCTTTACCACGCACCATTTAAACAAAATTTCCTATAATTTGTGCTCGAATTTTGAGGGATGGAATCTGCTAGTAAACTATTATTAGTTCATTCTCGAGACTGCCTATTTTCCAGCGCCGCACATTAAGTGGTTTAATTTTTTAACTTCACCCGGTTTACACGTGCTTACATATTTGAAAAGTGTATGCGTATTTCGATGCTCTAATGAAAGGAAGACGTTGCTCAATCGCTTCAGAAACTAACTAACTAAAAGAAAAAAAAATAATTTATTTGCTTGTTAACCTAGGAACCGATGTAGTGTATTAAAATAAATTATTTTGGTAGTAGTGCTCACAGTAGCCTTTACCATGGCAATGACTTGCGTAAAACCAAAAATGTATTTATTTTACTAATTGGAAACATTTCTATATATAGGAGAAGAAATATTTTCATAAAAAAAATATTCTTAATACACTCGAAAAACTATGAAAATCAGATCAAGCTAAAGCTCACATATGAAGGGAAAATGGTTTTTGCACCTCATCTTCTTAGAATTAGATAGACAGATAGATAGATAAGTTATAAATATTCCAGAAATAGTCTCAAAAGGGTTTACCAATCTACATGGATCGCATATTGAAGGTATTGCCAAAATGCTAAAAGGTCATTATCGGTTGTTAAAAATTTTGTGATGGATTATTTTTATTTTATATTTAATTTATCAAAATATTACACTTACAACTAAATTTTTAGTTTAATAGAATGCAAAAAACTATGAAAGCGACAGTCTTTAGCTTTGTGAGATCTCATTCGTTCTCATGGAAAAATAAAGGTTAGATTGCACTGTGGAACAAATTCAGGTTAGCAAAAGTTATGTCGATTCTGAGAGTTTGTTTATGTTAGTTCGAATTTTTTTTAATCGACCTTCGAACTTTGCAGTCAAATGCCGATTTCACAGTACAACAGCCAATCTGGGGGGGGTGAGAAATTCCAAGTCAGGGTGATGGTACTAGGTCAGTATAGTAAAACCTTTAAAGGGTTTGGCGTTCGTATGTGTCAGTTTTTTTTTATGACCTTTTCAATTTTTTCCTTATCTTGATGTTGTAACATTTTGCTTAGTTGTAACATTTTGGCAAAAACGTAGTTTAACATAACTCGAGAACCACTTGTACGATTTTGATGAAACAAATTTAGAAAAATTAAGAATTACAATTTCTCTAATCTGTTTCTCTACCATTTTCCTATATGTGTAACACTTTCGAAGTTAAAAATGAATGTATGAAAGGAAAAAAGAATTTTTTGCCTAAAAATTTAAATATTTTTTTTTTTAAATTCATAAAAAATCCAAAATGGAAAAAAGTGGCAAAAATAATTACTTTCCCGTAAAGCCACATAACTCGTGAGCAAAAAAAGGCATAGATCATGAAAATCGATGCACGCGTTTCTCATTTATTCACAATTAGGTAAATGTATGAATTTCAAAAATTTGCTCCAGATATGCACAACATTATTTGGAGAAAACATTGACACTCACAAGCCGAACACTGTCATATTTTTCTACTGTACTAAAAGAGAAATATTGATGTGCCAACACTGGTTCTGTAATTTCACATAAAACATGCATTGTCATAATACTTCTTCTCTTTCTCACACTGGTTCTGTGATTTTTGTCATTCAACAAGTGCCGACGAACGCGAACAGTAAAAGTGATTTTTCTCCAGTTTTTTAAAAGTGAACAAAAGTGAACAGAATATGGAACTGTGCAAGCCCGATATAAATAGCTTTTGCTACTGCTGTGGTCAATATGTGTCAACACATAAAAAAGGGGAAATTTCAGTACTGATTTTGTTCAAACATACGAGATGTACTTCAACCAAAATGTTATAGTGAACGAAAATTGGGTACCAAATATAGTGTGTAAAAGCTGCTACAACCGTCTAATGGATTGGAAAAATAGAAGACGTGAAAGTATGCCATTCGGTATACCAACGACTTGGACTAATCCTGGCGAAGGTCACAATCCATTGAATTGCTATGCATGTGCGAATAAAGGAGCCGCAAAAAGGATAAGAAAATCGTATAATTACGTTGGTGTTGCAAGTGCCGCAACACCATTGCCTCATTCGGACCACATTCCTGTGCCAAAAGCTTCTAGCTTCTCTTCTACGACTGCTCCGACATATCATGCACGTGATGATCCCCCATATGCGCCATCAGTATCCAATGAGCCAATTTTAATAAATCAAAATAAGCTTGATTCAATTGTTGCCAAGTTGGAATTAACACAGCATAAATCGGAAGAGCTGGCTTCCATTTTGAAATCAAACAATTTGTTGGCACCCGGTGTGAAAGTCACAGCTTATCGAAGTCGTCAGACAGCACTCCAAAGTTTATTCCTTGTGAATGATGAAAAAACTTCTGCATATTGCCCGGATGTAGGAAAATTGATGGACGCAATGGAAATAAAATATGAAGCAGATGACTGGAGATTATTTATTGACAGTTCAAAACTCAGCTTGAAGGCGGTTTTACTGCATAAGACCAATAAAAAACCTTCAGCTCCAATCGCCTATAGTACAGAAATGAAAGAAACATATGATGCACTGGAAAATATTTTAAAAATGTTTAACTACGCCAAACAAATTTGGCGCATATGCTGCGATTTAAAAGTTGTAGCAATGCTTTGCGGTCTTCAAAGCGGCTATATAAAATATATGTGCTTTTTGTGCGATTGGGACACACGATTTTCCGGTGACCAATATGCAGGCCACGGATGGAAACTCAGAGAGCACAGCAGGTTGCAAACGGCCAATATTATTCGTGAGCCTCTAGTGCCGAAGGAGAAGATATTGCTGCCTCCACTGCATATTAGACTTGGAATTGTTAAGAATTTTATCAAAACTGTCGCCAAAAGAGTGAAGTTTTCTTGGGTTTGAAACTTATTTACCGAGACTCAGCGAAAGTAAAATTAAAGAAGGTAAGTTATAATATCACATTCATTTCCCATGATTTTCCATCTTAACAAATTAATTTTTTCCAATCAGGCGTACTAAATTGTCCAGATATACGAAAGCTGATTAAAAGTGACGCATTCAACAATCTTCTGATTGACGCTGAATTGAATGCATGGCAGGCAATCAAAGAAGTAATAGAAGGCTTGTTGGGAAAGCATCGTTCTAACAACTACGATGTTTCTGTCGCAAGGATGATAATAGCGATGAATGCGATGCCACTAGTCCCGAACAACCACCATCGAAAAAGCCTATGCAATATTTATTAAAATAAATAAAAATAAAATTTATAAAAAAGGCGATAAATGACACTTTTTTGAATAAAAACAAATATCTATATTCTTGTCAAAATGGGATACCTTCACTTAATTGTAAATAAAAGCAGAACGCGTTAATCGATTTCTATGAGCTATGTCGCATTTTGTTTACAGGTTATGTGACTTTACACGAAATTAATAACACTTGATAATTTTTTCCGTTTTGGATTTTTTATGAATTTAAAAAAAAAATTTTTAATTTTTAGGCAAAAAAATATTTTTTTTTCTCCACAAATTTATTTTTACCGGCAAAACTGTTGATTATAAAGAAAAACGTTATATGAGCGGATTAAAGAAATTGTAATTCTTAATTTTTTTAAATTTGTTTCATCAAAATCGTACAAGTGGTTCTCGAGTTATGTTAAACTACGTTTTTGCCAAAATGTTACAACTAAGCAAAAAAACATCAAGATAAGGAAAAATTTTAAAAGGTCATAATAAAAAAACTGACACATACGAACGCCAAACCCTTTGAGGGATTTACTACACTGACCTAGTACCATCACCCTGACTTGGAATTTCTCACCCCCAGACAATAATCCCAAAAATGTTCCACAGTGTTTTCAGCGTATTGTTTATATGGTTTTTTGGCTATAACTCGTCGACTAATTGATATTTTTTCAATCTGTAAAAGCCAAGTTATTGCTAGAGACCTGTGCAACAACTAAAATTTTTAAAAAAATTGATTTAGAAAATTTTTGTAGTCCTTATGCAGCAAAATGTTGAAAAAATTATTTTTTTTCATGCTTTTTGCAAATATTTCCCACTAAGTCTTTTTTTGCTTTCTGTTTGATCTATTATTATATGCTTCTCAATTTCTTCAATAAATTTCATTTGAAAAGAAAACAATCATAATACAAAACTTGCGTTTTTCAGCTTAATATTAATTTACTTCTCATTTTTTATGTACCAATTTTGTTCAGTGTTGGTTTTGAAGAAACATTGAAAAAGAAATTATAAAAATATGGAAAAAATATATTTTTGAAATGTTAATTATGAAAAGTTTTAAGTAAAAAAATTAAATAAATTAAATTAATGATTTGGCCGGTTGCCGTTTAGCAGGCGGCTGTGGATCAACATCACTGCTCTCTCTAATATCTTGGTCATCATCATCATCATCAGAAAGGTCGATAATTTCGTCCAACAGATATTCTGGAATTTCATCTTTGTCTTCCCCTTCTTCTTCTTTTTCCTCGTCTTCCTCTTCTTCAAAGGTGTTTGTATACTGCCAACAAACTTCAGCGAGTATTGCATCTGGAGATTTCTTTCCTCTGTACCTGAAACGAAAATAGTTTTCAATCGTTAACATGTTTAAATTGTGCACTCTGACAAAGAAATCAGAAAAATCTAGGAATTCAAAATATGCACACTCTGTAGTTACCTTATTTCAAATGGAAGCGCAGTTTGGTGATAACGTTCGCCTTGCTCATCAGATTCAGTTGGCAACTGCTGAGCGAGTTGATCAAGATTCTGATGAAAGAGATGAATTTAGTACGACATATTAACCCCAACTTCATCGAAAGCTGCCAACATGTTTGCAACAGATTGCCTGTAGTTGTCTTTGCGTTCTTTACCCAAAAGTCCTTTAATGACTGCTTTCAATGCGAGCCATGCGTTTAATTCTCGGTCTGTCAGAGGTCAAAATCTTAGCTTCCGTATGTCGGGACCAATAACAACCCCTTCCTGAATTTTGGCGTTATTTAGTCTTGGGAAAATGTCTTTTAAGCGGTTAAATACTGCTGGTCTTTTTGCGATACATTTCAAAAAATTTTTATCAATGCCAAGTTTAATGTGGAGCAACGGCAGCAAAATTTTCATTTCAGGAACAAGACTTTCATGCAGCCTATTGTTTTTAGGCCATTTCCGTTCAATGGACTATTCCAGTTATGCTGTTTGTACTGGTTTCTTCCTTTAATACCTTCTCCGTATCGTGAATCCCAATCGCACAAAAAACACGGATATTTTGGACGGCCAGATGCTGCTAAGCCTGTAATCAACGAAACCATTTTGAGGTCGCAGCAAATGCGCCACTGGTGTTTGTTATATTTAACTACTTCCAGAATGTGTTTCAAATTATTGAAATTTTCACTAGTGTCAGTGCTACACGCAATCGGAACAGAAGGCATTCTATTTGTCTTTTGCAAAAGCGCAACTTTTAAGCTGATTTGTGATTTATCGATTAATAAACGCCAATCATATTTTTTATAGGTTAACCCTATCGTTTCCATTAACTTTTCAATATCGTTGCAATAAGCGAAATTTTTTGCATCATTCACATTGAAGAACTTTTCTAACTCTTTTTGGCGTTTTTGATATGCTGTTACTTTGGTACCTTTCGCCAGCAAATTATTGCCTTTGAAAAATGAAGCCAGTAGTTCTGATTTTTCTGAGTCAAACACAAATTTGCAACAATTCCATCCAATTGGTTTTGTTTGACTAGTATTGCGTCCTTTCATGTTTCATAGGATATACCTTTACCAGGGTCGTATTCTGAGAAGAAATCCATGGATGTAGCACCGGCGGTTCTAGTACTGATATCTGTTTGAAGATCAATACTTCGGTATGTTGCTACTGGAACGAATTCTGAGTGCGGTAATGGTAACTGGACACTTGGCACTGCTACATAAATTTTATTCTTTGCTTTCCTTCTATTCAAAGTTTTATGGTAGTTAATACATCCATAGCAATTTTCTTCTTGATGCGGGCTGTTGTCTAACCACAAAATTGGTATACCAAAAGGCATAGCCTTCTACTTTTTACTTTTCCATTGCATAAGAGTTGAATAACAATTAAAGCAAACTTTTTTAGGGGCATAGCTTACGTCAGTGATAAACTCTTGCGAGACATATTGTTTATAGGCTTCCAAAAAAAATCACTTCACTGCCACATTTTTCATCGCTTGCTATGAAATGTCCACAAATATTAAAAAAATGGTCCATTTCACATTTTGGTTCCGACATTTTTAATACAATATATATTATACAAAGTTTTTTTTGTTATTTGTATGAAACCGATGCACTTAACTTAAATCACTCACAAAATGAAATAAGTACCAAAAAAATTAATAGCGAATTTTATCACGACCGAGCGAAAATTAAAAGACATCAGCTTCGGCTGAATTTCGAGTCTTAACTGAATCTTCATTTTTGAAATTAGTTCGCTTGTACGAAATAAAAAAAAATCGCTACCTGTGCGGTGGTTGAAAACAAAAAAGTTGTTTTACTAATTCTTAATTCTTGGAACTTCCATTTTTAATTACTCCTACCTAAATCTTTATTTATTTAATGGTTTCGGGATTTTTAACGCAAATTATCGACTAAGACCATTTTCTTTTCAAATGAAAATTATTGAAGAAACTGAGAAGCATAGTATAAATCAAACAGAAATCAAAAAAGACTTAGTTTTGTGGTAAATATTTTCAAAAAGCATGAAAAAAAATTTTTGCTTCATAAGCACCACAAACATTTTCTAAATCAGTTTTTTAAAAAATTTTAATTGTTACACGGGTCTCTAGCAATAATTTGGCTTTTACTGATTGAAAAAATATCAATTAGTTGACTAGTTATAGCCAAAAAACCATATAAACAATATGCTGAAAATTGGCATTTGACTGCAAAGTTCGAAGGTCGATTAAAAAAAAAAAATCGAACTAACATAAACAAACGCTCCGATACGGGTCTTCTAATTTAGCCTCTGTTTTCACCACTCACTCTCAGAATCGACCTAACTTTTGCCAACATGAATTTGTTCAACAGTGTTATAATTGAAAAAATTAAAAAACTTTAAGGTATGTAAAATGTTCATTGTGAGGTCGATTAATTGAAATGTGGATTGTTTAAAAAAAAAAGATTAATACTGATCGGCTTAAGCCCGAAGAAGTGGCATTATTTTGTTAAGTTTTTTCAGAACAATATTTGAGTGAGAGATTAAGGTGTAACAGAGTCTAAGCCGTTTAATTTTTATTTGCTCTTTTTTTATTAGGCAATGAACTTTTATACCAGTCCAATTGTTCCAATTGTTAATTTGGCATGATCAAAATTTAGCTCTTATAAATTTTTAAATACCTTGCGTTGACAAGTTTTGTGTAGTTGTAAGAGATGCAGATGAGGCAGCTTTAGCACATTTATCCACATTTTGGTTACCTTTTATCCTCAGTGGCATGGTTTTCAAATCAGTTTAGTGTCAGTGTCAATAATTGTTTGTTGGAAAATGCTTGAATATAATCCTGCATTGTTTAAAATATGGATTGCTTCTGTAGCCGAAACTTCATATTTACCTCCTAACAAACACATAAGATACTACGTGCTTGATCGTCTCGTATGTACCAATACTTTCTGCAGAGAAATTCGTGCTGTATTCTGGAAGAAAAGATTTTATCAAAATTTTTCCGCTATTTACAAAGCCGCATAATGGCGCCCTTAGAACAAGTTATGCTGCAAAAATCAAAATTTTACTGTGCGCTTACCATATTATAAATAAACTCAGCTTATAGGAAAATGCTTAGAGATTATAAATTTGCTACCATCAATAAAATCAGATTTTCAGTTTAGAAGATATAAACCTTCAAAGTTGACTAATTTTCTGTTTTCAAACACACAATTTTTAGGCAATTTTATTCAGTTTCAAGTAGAATATAAAAAAACTATTTAACTGAACGTTATTATTTTATTTCTATTGCTTTATGTATTTGTTGAATATATTGCTGTTTGGGCGTTGAGTACTTAGTCCCCAATGAACAAATTCCGCCCCAAAAAATATGAACTAATTCCCCAAGAAATTGGAGAATAAGTTGATGATCAACAACTTCCTCTAATTTTATTTAAAAAAGTCCCCCAAACCAATGAACAAATTCCTCAATTTTTCTGAAAACAAAATATAAAATTAACTTACTTACCAAATTCATTTTTCTATTTTTACAAATTTTTGTTTAACCTTCCTGACTATTTTCGTTGTCTGTAAGACCGACGTGTCACTTTCTTGTTAATTACATTGAAACAAAAAGTGGCAACTCCCTCATTCTCTCAGTATCTTTGCAATTACTCATTACACACCGTTTAGTATGACAAGTGCGTTGGAGTTGAATTGACCTATCGGCGCTAGCTGATCAGTTTGTCTGTGAGACCAACTTACAGTTAAGTGTAATATTTTTATCAGGTAAGTTGATTTTGACAAATAAAAATTGTGCAATGAAAATGCGCCGCAAACGGTCAGTTTGTATTGCTTAAGAAAGGAATTGTGTTCAAAGTTTGTTTTTATGTAATTTTTTTATTTTTTTAAGATATGGATATAGAGCGAATAAAAGCTATTATAGAG
Source organism: Cordilura impudica (assembly GCA_963682025.1). Lineage (NCBI taxonomy): Eukaryota > Metazoa > Arthropoda > Insecta > Diptera > Scathophagidae > Cordilura > Cordilura impudica. The sequence continues at coordinate 37,817,371 of OY821520.1, forward strand.
GAAATTGATTCCCCTTCAGAGTCTGATGAGGAAAATGCTACCGATTACGAAGAGAATCTAGATGTAAACGAAGAAAACACTGATACTGAGCAAGGTGACTCCGACGAAAGTGATGCTGAAGATTCCCAGGAAACTGAGTCGAATTAAAAACACTTTTTTATTGGAAAAGACAAACTACAGAGTGGACGAAGACCTTTCCAAAATCGTCAGTAAAAACACGATCGAAAAACATCATCGGGAAGCTCCCTGGAGTGAAAGGCATTAAACAAAAAAGATGCAGGTGAAATATGGAATCTTTTTTTTAGTGAAAAAGTCATAAATATTATAGTGGATGGTACTAACCAGCATATGGAGAATGTTGGCAAAAATACAACTGATACCAATATTACAGATTCTTTAGAAATAACTGCATTCCTTGGTCTATTGCTTTTTGCTGGAACTAGGAAGAGCAGTCGGTTAAATATTAAAGACCTTTTCAAAACTGATGGTTCTTCACCCGAAATTTTCCGTCTTACAATGAGTCTAAATCGATTCAAATTTTTATTGAGCAGCATCAGGTTTGACGACAAAAATACGAGAATCGCTCGGTCTTCGATGGTCAAGTTGGCTCCAATTAGAGATCTGTTTGACGAGGTGGTGTCCTCCTTTGGGAAACACTTCATTCCTTCCGAGTGTTTGACAATTGACGAAAAACTGGAAGCCTTTAGAGGACGCTGTGATTTTAGACAGTATATTCCCTCCAAACCAAATAAATATGGTATAAAAATCTATGCACTTTGTGACGCCAAGTTATGGTACACACTCAACTTAGAGGTTTATGTTGGTAAACAGCCAGACGGACCATTCCACGTTGATACGTCCTCGTCGGCATTAGTCACTCGTCTGTCTGGAATGGTCTGTAATTCCGGGCGGAACATTACTTGCGATAATTTTTTTACGAGCATTCCGCTAGCAAAACGTTGTTGGAAGATCATAACCTCACTCTAATTGGAACAATTCGTAAAAATAAAAGGGAACTGCCACATGAATTTCTTTTCTCAAATGGACGTAAAATAAAATCAAGCTTGTTCGGATATCAACCAAATTGTAGTTTAGTGTCCTATGTTCCAAAAAAAAAAAAAAAACAAGAACGTAGTCCTCATTTCAACCATGCATGACAATGACAATATTGATGAAGAAACAGGTAAACCTGAAATCATAACACATTATAATATGACAAAAGGGGGCGTAGACACAGTGGACAAAATGTGTGAAGCCTACAACTGCGCCAGAGGCACAAATCGATGGCCACTTGTGATTTTTTACAGTCTCATGAATGTATCGGCCATTAACTCGTTCGTTTTATACGTATATAATAACCCAGAAGTAAAGAAATGTAGTCGTATATTCCTAGAGGATCTTTCTTATGATTTAATTAAGCCACATATTTTAAGACGAGCTGCTTTTCCACACACCGCAATTCGCACAAAAGAAAGAATTCATCAAATATGTGGGGTTCCCGCTCCTCTGCCTGCGTCTTTAAGCTCCGTCACTGGTCGCTGCAGGTATTGTGGGTCTAAAAAAAGTCGAAAGACTCGTTACAGCTGTAAGAAATGTTGCAAATATTTTTGTTTAGAGCACGCAGTAATGGTTTGTGCTGAATGCTACGAAAGCTCTAACGACTCATTGAAATTGAAAAAGACTTACCTCGAAATGAGGCATGTATTTTAGGATTTTTGAAATAACTGTTTTTTTACTGTTCTTTTTTTATTGAATTCGTTTTAGTTTTTTGTTTACTTTTAAGATATATACAAATAGAAAAACAACATTCTATTTTTGTTGCTTTTTGTGAATGTACTTTTTTTTTATTTTTATGTTAGGGGTAAGTTCAAAAATTCCAAAATGTTGTAATGAAATATAAACTGATGTTGTGAGTTATAAAAGAGTTTGATGTTGTTTTTTTTTTGCTTTAGTTACTTCAGTTTAGTCTGCTAAATATAGCCCCTTCACAATTTTTGAATATCTTAAGAATCGTACCCCCCAGAACCAAAAGTTTCAAATCGGTCCGAGAGACCGAAAAATGTAAATGTGTCTCAAAAAACGAATATAGTCAGGAAGGTTAATGCAACGTAATAAGCGCTACGGCAACTGCGTGGCATGTGTGTGGCTGCCAAACGCGAGGATGCGGACGCGACACGCTTGCGGAACACAGCTCTACGAAAACCTTTATGTGCCAAATAGACCTCATATACAAAATAAATAAACTAAAAAAATAAACTGTATCATCTTATAAAAAAAAGAATGAATTTAGTCCCCATACCCCAATACCCCAAAAAATTTTAAATTTAAATAGAAAATTAATTTGCTCCTCAAGAGATGTAGAAATCCGGGAATTGGTTCATGATAAACAAATTCCACAATTGGTTCATAATGAACACATTTTCCAATTCCATAAAAATTTGTGGGGAATAAGTTAATTTTTAGTTTTTTGGGAATTTATTAATTGGGGCCTAGGTACTCAACGCCTACTGGTTGCTTTGTTTTGTAAATTGCTACTTTTTTTTCACTATTTTTCAACTTTGGTGGAAAAAAAAATTTATATAATTTTATATCTGCCAAATATTCAAAATATATTCTTTGATTATTGCTTTTCCTAATTTAGTAAAAAAGGCAAAAAAATTCATTTATCCAGAAATTTTATGGCAAGCATCTCTGGAAAATTCAGGAACAAATATAAGATGTACAATAAAATATTCTTTTAAATTAGCAGGTACAAAATTAAGGACATAGATAATACAGATCCTCTAAATCTAATTGAGTATCTATTTATCGAGGTAAATAATGAAGGTAGGAAATTGCTTTTAGGGAGTGTTTACAGGCCTAATAAGAATCTTTGTACCAGGCGATTTTTTCGAACTTTGGAAACGCAAACAGCTTTGTACGATGATGTTATCATAGCAGGAGATTTTAATTCAAACCTTCTGGTAGATTGTAGTTTCTCTGATGAATGTGCCTCGATTGGTTTAATATCACCTAATATCTTACATCCTACACACTTCACTGCAACTATTAATACGCTTTTGGATTTGTTTCTTGTGAGTAATGAAATTAATATACTACTCTACGATCAACTGTCTGCATCATGTTTTTCCAAGCATGATCTTATTTTCATGACTTACAATTTCCAACTTGTTATACAAGTTGAGAGGATTACTTTTCGAGACTTTAAAAACATCAATTTTAGACTCCTTGAGGAAGAATTTTTTAATATTGATTGGAATGCTTTGTATTGTTTAAATTCTGTGGATGACCAACTCTCTTTTCTGGAGCAAAACATAAATTATCTGTTCGATCTAACTGTACCAATAAAATCGAAGATTATTAGTAATAAACAAAAACCCTGGTTTTCTTCTGAAATTAGAGATTGTATCAATCAAAGAGATTTTGTCTATGCACGTTGGAAAAGATTTAAAACAACAACATTACATGATGATTATCTGACTGCTAAGAGAAACACAAATAAAATGATTAAAAAGGCCAAATCCAATTTTTATGCTGAAAAATTTTCTTCTGCCATTGGCTCCAAAAGAACATGGCAGACGATACGCGAAGTTGGTATCGGTAAATCTACGCATCGAGAACCATGTTCGGTTGATGCAGATACAATTAATACAAAGTTTTTAAGTGTTCCTATGGTTCAAGCAGATAAAGATTACTATATCAATAGTCACTCGAATAACGATGCTGAATCTTTTTTTTCTTTTGCTGCAGTAGACCAATGCGACGTTTTATCTAGTTTATTGTCTATAAAATCGAACTCTATAGGAGTGGACGGGATTAATCCTAAGTTTCTCAAGATTCTTTTACCTCAGCTACTTCCAATTATAACTTTTTTCTTAAACAAAATATTAACTACAAGCCACTTCCCATCGAATTGGAAAATAGCTAAAATCATTCCTATACCCAAAGCTGGTTCCGATTATAGACCAATAGCTATTCTTCCATTTCTCTCTAAAGTATTCGAGCGTATTATGCACAAACAAATGACTAGTTTCTTGGATGACAATAACTTGCTAACAGATCGTCAATCTGGGTTCAGGAGGAAACACAGCTGCCTAACAGCCTCAGTTGATGTTACAGAGGAGATTAGGGAGAAACTTGATGATGGCAAGACTACATTTTTAATACTTTTAGATCATTCAAAAGCGTTTGATACCGTGGATCATAACATTCTTTGTTACAAACTTAAAAACTTTTTTAATTTTTCTTCGACCGCTACTCAGTTATTGTCAACATACTTACGTAGCAGGTATCAGTATGTTGAAACTAGAATCCAAAATTCAATGACACTGCCTGTAGCAAGGGGCGTACCTCAGGGGTCCATTGTTGGGCCACTATTATTCTCATTGTACTCAAATGACCTCCCAGGCATTTTAACAAATTGTAATGAAGAATGTATGCGGATGACGTTCAGCTTTATACCAGCTGTAGTAATGCCCTAATCGACCAGTGTATTATCTCTATTAATCAGCAACTCCATCGTATTTATACATGGGCAACGGCAAATGGATTAGAGATAAATCCGAAAAAATCAAAATGCATTGTAATTCAAAAGCGACTTTCCAAACTAAATATTACACCTAATATAATTATAAATAATCAGAAAATTGAAATCGTTAAATCTGCTAAGAATCTAGGTATTTTTTTTAATGACACTCTTACGTGGTCGAACCATATTAACTATGCCTGTGGTCGTACTTTCTCTATGACTAGAACTCTGTGGCAAACCCAGCATTGTACACCTATGAAAATAAGAATCCTACTTGCCAAAACTTATCTGATGCCTGTTTTACTGTATGGTTGTGAGCTATTTGCGAAATGTGATACAATTAGTAAAAGGAAGTTGAACGTTGCATTTAACAACATAATCAGATATGTGTATGGACTTAATAGACGTTCTAGTGTATCTTTGTTTTCATCGCAGTTATATGGCGTTTCTTTAGATAATCTTTTAAATATAAGAGTTTTAGTTTTTTTACATAAAATAGTGTATACCCACAAACCGGAACATCTGTACGACAAACTTTATATTTCAGATATAAGCAGGGGAAAAAGAATTAGATCAATTAGATATAAAAGTTTAATATCGGATTGGCATTTCTACATATTCGCAGTATCTCTCTGGAATTCTATACCCCATAGCTCTCAACTTTTAAGTAACGCACGAAAATTTAAAGAAAATATTTTTAAACTGTTTTCAGCATAACAATTTAAAACATTAAATATTATATGATATTATAATACATTTGATTAAATTAAATTTCAAATATTTCAACTTTATTCTTTAATTTTAATCTTATTGTTCTTTGATTTTATATAAAGAAAATTTGTAATTAGTTATTAATTTATTAACGATTTTATAATTTTAAATACAATCAGTTCCATACTGCAAAATAAGACTTTTAGTCTTGTGTATGGAGCAGTTCCAATAAATAAATAAATAAATAAATAAATAAATAAATAAAAATAGAAATACAGGCAATCGCAGAGCAAATACTAAAGTAAATGGATGAAAATATGCTGACGCATTCAGTAATTCCTTCAATTAATTACCTTTAAGAGTACGGTTCCGAAGAAATTTTGGACTTGTTTATGGAAATTTTCATGAACAAATTTGAGATATACGGGCATGTGGAATGCGACACGCAGCCAACATTTCACCCGGATACAAGCACATTTCGACAGCCAAAAAAAAAATGCAGGACCACTGCATACGGAGGTTACGGAAGTTTCTACGCAAGTTAATGTACACGATCTTATGGATCATAAAGTAACACGGCGGTTGGAGAGCCTTACCGAAAATGAGTTGAAAATTTTTTGGCATCTCAACAATGTCCGTCTCTCCGTCTGTCTGCATATCCAAGTAATTAAAATGTAACCAAATATGAATATATTTTGTTGAAATTAGATTTATAAGCTTATGTTCACAATACCACGGCCACTGTTAAAATTGGTGAAAATTGGTGGATGTTCAAACCAAGTGTCCATAAAAATGTAATCGAATTAAATTGTGATAAGGACCTTACTATCATACACATTGGAGTGTCCCTTATTTTTCAATGTTGGAAATGTTGAAACGGTACCCGCAATTTTTTTCCATTTGACTTGTAATTTTGCGCCCCAACGACCATGCCTTCCCTAAGCGATGGGATATTTAAGAGTGAAATATTCATTTTTCTATGATAGTAATATTTTTGGACTTGACAATTTTTGTTTAGTTTAATTTTATGTTAAAAAAAAAAAAGAAAATAAGAAAGAAATATGCAATATTATTATCATTTAATAGTTGCAGTATATTAAGGGATCGTTTACGAACAATTTGCATTGTATCCGTGATTTAACGTAAGTTTTTGCAGTGAATGGAGCAACTATATGCAAACATTCGGTCTGTTTTCTGGTTAAATTTAGTTGATAGCGAAATAGTAACGTTTTTATCGCACAATTAGCTCTCGCCATACATCGAACTTGACGCCTAGCCCTAGGAGGCCTTATTATAAATTTGTTGTTATCATTTCCCTTAATATTCATACTTGATCTTCTTTAACATCTTGTGCCCTTATAGCAGCAAATAACTTATCAGCCTTTATAGTGACCATTTAAGGAATATGTTTTTTAAAATCTGTTTTCATGTTTTCTCGTCTGTGTTTTTATTCTTTGCATGGAAGATTTTTTCATTATGTATTCATCTACATTATACGTAAGTGCTTCTAATGCGGTTTCTAGAATATACAGGGAGTCACACATAATAAATTGGCATCTATTGAGAGCAGCCACAAATTTCGAAGCCAGAAATTTATTTTTCCCCTTTTTTACAAAGGCATTAAATTTTCCCTCAAATACTGTGGACTGTGATCAAGAGCATTTTCAACGGAATTGATGGATGATGAATCTGATAAGAAACTACAATTTGATTAAATGGTTGCTGTTTTATTTTCATTTAGCTGCCTATTTCTTACTGCCTCTATTCTCTATTCTCTTCGACTTACATTGCAGCACACTCCTATTAAAGATCTCGATCTACCAGGTTCTCGCTGCCGTTGAAAACAAATTTCGTCTTCTTTGATTTTCATTATGTTTAAAGCATCAACGTGCTTTAACGAAGAGATTTTTCAAGGTATGGACAAATAAATTTTCTTTATCTTCGGGCACTTGGGTGATCATTCTCGAATTTCCTTTTACAAATTTCGACAAACTCCGTTTAATTTAACCAATTTATTCACACTATTTCGTGACATTTTAGTGAAAGTTCTGACTTTTTCCTAGAAAATTATGCAGTCTCTTATAGCCAGATTAGTACTTTCTTGCACGCTTAATTTCCCTTGGCAAATATCATAGAATAAAGCTGCAAGAACTTGTCGGTTTGTAGGAAGTTTCGTGCCCGTAATTCGGTGGTTAACATTTCCATTTAAATAAACCTTATATTTATTGCAGCTACGTAAATCTTCCGGCATAACTTCTTCAAATCTGAATTCACAAATTGTCTAACAGAATTAAATTTTTCACGCGTTTAATACACAAATAAATAATGAAACTCTGATCAATTAATAAGAACTTTACTACTCCAAATACGTCTACAATGTTAATAGGCTGGGCGATTTCTTGTGACTGATGTTTTGTTCTACCGTTTTATCCAGATTTTGACCAAACGTATATTATTTGAAAGGTATCTCTTTTTGGCCGATTTTCAGATTTACAGATTTACAGATTTTTAAATTTTTTTCTTTATTTTGAGTAAATTACATTTAAAGTTGCTACTAACACATACATAAAATTATACCATGCTATGTGTGTGTTTATTAAATTTGTTAATGCGTTTGTAATAAAAATGAGTTTGTTTTTTGTGTTGATTTGTGAATTGGCTATAATTGATAAACATACTTTTAGGATCTTTGTTATGAAAAAATAAAATTTCCTAGAATTTGCGCTTGAATTTCGAGTGCTGGAATCTACTAGTTATTATTGTTTTCTCTCCCTTATTCTGTCGCGCTGATATTTATGTACTGTTAATTTTCATTTTTTGATTTACGTTGTTTATGTTTTTTTTCACTTTCTTATTTTTTGTTTGACAGTTTTTTTTTTTAATTGCATGCAAACCAAAGAAACACACAAATATATAAATTGCATGCTAACTGTAGTTTCGATAACGTTTCGTTTAAATTAAACTTAATAATAATTTTATTTTTTATTAGATCGAAAAAAAATTGGGCTCATTCTTTCTCATTCTCTTTATTATCATAAAGATACACAAAACAAAAATTTTCAAGTCCAAAAACAGTACGGACATGCAAAAAATGTATATGTTGCCCTTGAAGGCCCTTAAGGGCCCCATATGGCACATGAGTCCCATTCAGCTCCAATAGAAAAAAATTAGTGGCTACCCCTGAACTTTTATACAAAAAAAAAAAACATACTCATGTTAAGGGATGCTCTAATAGACATATAGCAATAATATTTGGTGAATGTATAAATCTTATATAGCTAATCAGTAGTCCAGAAATAAAACTCTGTAGAACCATTTTTAGTCATAATTCCCATATAAAACTGCTTCCCAATATTCATTTAAGTGTATCAAAAAACTAAAGTATTAGACTTATTTTCTTCAAATGTTGTTGTATATGTTTATGCAAAAAATACAAGTATCCAGGACCTGGCGGTATCATTCCAGCTGAATTGCAATACGTGCCCGACTACATTCCTCCTTGCTATATCAACTCAGCGTATATTCCCCTGAAGCGGAGGAAGACAAAAGTGGTGTTCATTCCAAAAGCTGGAAAAAGTTCACACTTTGTCCCAAAAGACTTCAGACCAATAAGTCTATCATCGTTCCTTTAGAAGACAATGGAGCGTATGATAGATTCTTACTTACGAATAGTTATTGACCCTAAACTTCTGTCGGCGCGACAACACGCTTACAGCAAGGGAAGGTCAACCGAAACAGCTCTTCACGAGTATGAAAGTATCATCGAGAAATCACTCTCGGTGGGAGAATACACCATGACAGCCCTTTTGGATATAGAAGGGACTTTTAACAATGTCACAACGGACTCGATATTAGCGGCACTATCCAGTCTTGGAGTGTTATCCGTTATCATCTCACTGATTGGAAATATGCTTGCCAACAGGCGGATAAAGTCTAAATTGGGAACGACTCTAATATCCCGATTTGTGGACAGGGGTATGCCTCAAGGAGGCGTTCTGTCACCACTTCTATGGAACTTAGCGCTAAGCTCAATGCTAGTTTCGTTGGAGAGACAAGACTGCAACGTTGTCGCCCATGCTGATGACGTGGCCATAGCCGTAAATGGGAATCTTCTATCCACAATTAGAGATATTTTACAGAGAGCTCTCCTAGGCTATGTAGCTGGGCAAGTAGTTGAGATCTGGAGGTAAATCCGACCAAAACGGAACTTGTTCTTTTCACGAGGAAGCATAAGATATCTACCTTCGACCCCATTTTTCTCTACTCGGTACTGATATCGCCTTCTCTGATGGAGCCATGTATGTTGGCGTATTCCTGGACAGGAAGCTGAACTTCAGACGGAACTTGGAGGAAAGGGCGAAGAACGCGACTATAGCTTTATACTCCTGGAAAAAAGCCATTGATCAGCGATGGGGCTTCAGCCCGAAAATTGCTCACTGGATCTACACAGCGGTGGTTCGTCCAGTACTGCCGCTTGGTCATCGTTTGGTGGCCTGCTCTAGAGAAGGCCTCCAATACCAACCTTCTTGCTAGGGTACATAGAATGGCTTCCATGTGTATCACTGGTGCCCTTCGTACTACACCCACGGATGCCTTGAACACCCTCTTACACCTAATACCGTTGGACATATTATACAATGGCGTGGTCATAATTGTGGCCACGGAGTGATCCTGACTGACAGAAACTTACCATTGAACGTGGAGTATACTACTCGGGGGAGCATACTCGAACGACACTAAAACACTCTAATGCCGGCCAGAGAATCTTGGTAAGGGAGGATTCCAGGTAGCAGGCGTTCCATAAATTTCTACACTGACGGATCGAAATTGTGTGGTCAAGTTGGTTTCGGAGTCTATTCAAATGAGCTTGGACTAAATCTGGCTCGTAGGTTGCCAGACTACTGCAGTGTTTATCAGGCAGAGGTACTGGCAAGAAAGGAGGTTGCTGACCGGTTGGGTTGGAATATTCTGTCTACAGCCGCAGTCAACATATACTCTGATAGTCAGGCCGCGGTACAATCCTTGGAATCAATGTTCCTGAAAACAGGAACCACCCTTAACTGCTGCACGTCTTTAAATGAGATGGCCCGGCAGTTCGACATCAGACTCATATAGGTCCCAGTGCACAGAAATATACCGGGAAACTGTAAAGCTAGTGAACAGGCAATACAGGGTTCCTTACGGGTTCCAGCGGACTTGGAATGTGTTGGTACACCTCTGGAATCATGCATGCTGGAACTTCGGCTTCACACCGCTAGCATAACGGCTGACACATGGGCTAATGAATTAACATGCAGAATCATGAAACAAATCTGGCCGGTTCAGAATTATAAGCGCACTAGTGCGCTACTATCACCCCCCCGTGGGGAGATTTAAACAGTAGTTTCTGTTATCACTGGGAACTGCCTCATAGGGAAACATGCTGTATGCCTAAGGGTCTCGTCCAAGGACTTCTGTCGTAGCTGCATAGATGTGGAGGAGGTGGAGAGCACAGAACATTTCCTTTGCTATTGCCCGGCGCTCTCCAGAACGAGACTTCGAACATTGGGATCGCTGTTTCTTCACGATCTCTCTGATCTCTCAAATTGTGGAAATTTCACACATCAGGGGCTTCGCCTAGAGCTAAAACTGGTTCTACGGTGTGGACTAAGGGGAACACCTATTCGTCCCGTCGTATCACAATGGACCCCATAGTCTCATTGTACTTTTCCTTTGGATTAGCAGCCACTTCTAACCTAACCTAACCTAATCTTATGCAAAAAATAAGTGTCTTTATCCAATATGGTTAGGATCGGTCTATTTTTCGACCTAGCTGTCATATAAGTATAACATCGGTATGAATTTTTTAACATCTGCAGGCAAAAAAAAAAATAGTGTTAATGCCACTGAAATTTTCTATATGCATATTTTCTATATCCAATTAGTTGTACCTAAGACCCTTTCTCAAAAAGCATGCTATAGGGTATAATGTAGTCGGCCAAAACTTATTATAATAATCCGACTTGTTCAATTTGTGAAATTGATCACGTAGAAATATATAAAAAAAAAATCAAATACTTTTTTGTTTAATTTCTTAAAATGTTTGTATGGTAATTAAATGCAAAAAGGTCAGCCTTAGGTTCAGTTTTAAAATTTTAATCAAATAATTTTTCTGATACAAATTCGAAAGTTTTTCTGATGTGTTTTTGAATATTTTTATAGCCCCCCTTTTTCCAGTAAAGAAGGAAATTTGAAATTAAGTAATGTTGAAAACAAAAGCAGTGTCGTATTTGTCAGATTACAGAGTGCTACTTTTTACTATAATTTATTTGAGAATTAATGTTTCTTATGTCCGTTATTAATTAACTAACTCTTCTATTAACTATTAACAACTGTTCCGTATATGTCATTCAACTAACTTTAGAGCTTTTCTGTATTTTACAAAGAACTTTTAAAATAATGTCTGTTTGTTGCCATGATACGATACCCTTTACCATGCGTTTAGACACCCTATCTCTCAGGCCCATTTAACTGGATATAGAAAATAAGCATAAACCAAATGTGAGTGGGATTTTTATTAATTTTTTTGGCTGCAGATACGAAAAAGTTCATATCGGATGTTATATCTATATAGGGACTAGGCCCAAAAATGGACCGATCCTGACCATGTTTGGTAAGGTCTCTTGTATTTTGCAAAACTATATACAAACGAAATTTGAGAAGAATCAGTGCAATATTTTTGTTTTTTGATAGATTTAAGTTAAGATCGGGAAGCAGCTCTATATGGGGCCTATGACTAAGAGTTGTCCCATAAGGATCGTTTTTGGTCTACTGATTAATGGATGTAATAAACACATACAAACCCAATTTGACTAAGACTTATATGATAATTTGGATCTTATGGCAAATAAAGTCGATTTCATAGGCGTCACTTGTATGGGGGCAAGGTCTGAACATGAACCGATTCTGACAAGTTTCAACAGCGTTCATCCTATGGCCGATAAAAGCTTATATACCAAATTTCATCAAAATATATTCATATTTCCGACCTACAGTTTGATTACAAGCTTTACATGGACACACAGACGGACGGACGGACGGACATCGTTAAATCGAATCAGATAGTGATTCTGATTCGATCGGTATAATAAAAGATGCGAATAATAAAAATTGCGAAGATAAAAATCTGCAAAACCCAGAATCATCTAACCCGAAAATAGCGAAAAATGAAAATCACAAAAAACACAAAGATCAACAAGTAAGAAAATTATAGTCGGTCTAGCCCGACTATACGATACCCTATACCATGGTTTAGAGACCCTATCTCTTCGGTCCAACTAATTGGATATAGAAAGTAAGCACATTGCCTATATGGCAATGTTTGGTAAAGTCTCTTGTATTTTGCAATAATATATACAAACAAAATTTTAGAAAAATCAGTGCAATATTTTTGTTTTTTAATAGATTTAGGTGAAGATCGGGAAGCAGCTCTATATGGGGCCTGTGACTAAGAGTTGTCCCATAGGGATCATTTTTGGACTACTGATTAATGGATGTAATAAACACATACAAACCCATTTTAACTAAGATTTATATGTTAATTTGGATCTGATGGCAATTTATGGACCAATTCTCACCAATTTCAATAGCGTTCATCCTATGGCCGACAAAAGCTTATATACCAAATTTCATCAAAAATATATTCATATTTGCGACCTTCAGTTTGATTACAAGCTTTACATGGACACACAGACGGACGGACGGACGGACGGACGGACATCGTTAAATCGAATCAGATAGTGATTCTGATTCGATCGGTATAATAAAAGATGGGTCTAGGTCAAATATTTTTGGTAGTTACATACAGTAGCACAGCACAGCTGCAGCACAGCACAGCTGCTGTTTGTAGCTACCAAAAATATTTGACCTTGACTGCTGTGCTGCAGCTGTGCTGTGCTGCTGTTTGTAACTACCGAAAATATTTGACCTTGACTCATCTTTAATTATACCGTTCGAATCAGAATCACTATCTGATTCGATTTAACGATGTCCATCCGTCCGTCCGTCCGTCTGGTGTCCATGTAAAGCTTGTAATCAAAATGCAGGTCGCAAATATGAATATATTTTGATGACCCCTATGAAATCAACATAAATTGTCATAATTTCCAAATTATCATAACAATCTTAGTCAAATTGGTTTTGTATGTGTTTATTACATTAATCAGTAGTCCAACAATGATCCCTATGGGACAACTTAGTCATAGGCCCCATATAGAGCTGCTTCCCGATCTTCACTTTATATAAAAAAAAAACAAAAATATTGCACTGATTCATCTCAAATTTTGCTTGTATATATGTTTGCAAAATACAAGAGACTTTACAAAACATGGTCAGGATCGGTCCATTTTTGGGCCTAGTCCCCATATAGATATATCATCCGATATGAACTTTTTCATATCTACAGCCAAAAAATGAATAAAAATCCCACTCAAATTTTATTTATGCTTATTTTCTATAGTCAGTTAGTTGGGCCTGAGAGATAGGGTCTCTAAACGCATGGTATAGGGTTAGTATAGTCGGTCTAAACCGACTATAATTTTCTTAATTGTTTGAAATGTAGCTTTTTTTATACCCTATACCACTATGTGGTTTGGGTATAATGACTTTGTTCTGCTGTTTGTAACTACCAAATTATTGACTTAGACCCATCTTTTATTATACTGATCGAATCAGAATCACTATTTGATTCGATTTAACGATATCCGTCCGTGTGTCCGTCCGTCCGTCCGTCTGTGTGTCCATGTAAACATTTTAATCAAACTGCAGGTCGCAAATATGAGTATATTTTGATGAAATTTGGTGTGTAAGCTTCCACCAGCCATAGGATGAACGCTGTTGAAATTGGTGAACATCGGTCCATGTTCAGACCTAGCCCCCATACAAATGACCCCTATGAAACCGACATGAAGTGCCATAACATCCAAATTATAATATAGATCTCAGTAAAATTGGGTTTTAATGTGTTTATTATATCCATTAGTCAGTAGACCAAAAATAATACCTATACGACAATTCTTAGTCATAGGTCCCATATAAGCTGCTTCCCGATCTTCACTTAAATCTATCAAAAAACAAAAATATTACACAGATTTTTCTCTAATTTGGTTTGTGTATATTTTTTCAAAATATAAGTGACTTTACCAAATATGGTCAAGATCGGTCCATTTATCGACCTAGCCCCCATATAAATATAGCACCCGATATGAACTTTTTCATATTTGCAGCAAAAAAATTAATAACAATGCCACTCAAATTTGGTTTGTGCTTCTTTTCTATATCGAATTAGTTGGACCGAAAGATAGGGTCTCTAAACCATGGCATAGGGTATCATATGGTCGGTCTTTTTCATTAGAAAACCTTTTTTATCAAACCCAAAAATATTGTTACTTTTGAAGCCATGAAAAATTGATTTATTTACTACATAGTTACTCAACATAACAAAAGTTCAAGGAGCAGTTCGAAAAATTAATAAACTATATTCTTGGAATATTTCGTATAGTGGAAATGTATAGATATAGTTTTCATTAAATGTAACATTTACTTTGAGCGTAGTATATCCCTGTACAAATGTCTGCTTAGTTACATATGTTAAGAACTAATTATAAATTGTAGTCTAGCAAGAAACCCAGCAATTGTAACAACATATTTTTGTTGGTGCTAGTAGCAACACCATAAAATGTAAAAGTGTTACAACAATGACACGAAGAAAACAAAAACAAATAAACATGGTTGTTACATTCAAAATTTGATGTTTAATTATTTTGTTAAGTCAAAAAAATAAGGAGAAGAAGACGAAGAAGATGAACAAAAGAAAAGCTACGAGAAAAAACACATAAATGAAATACAATTTTAACACTTTCATTTTGCACATCTATTGTCAACAAGGATTCGATTTTTTTTCTTTTATTTTTTGGCTACAAACGAATATGTGTGTTTATTAGGGAAATACATATTTTCGGATGTACACTAAAATAAACAAAATAGAAAAGGCAGGGAAAGGTACTTTTTTTTAACAAAAATAAGTTTTCAGGAAGTGATTGTTTCATAAGAAGTTGAATTTTTTAACAAAAGTACTTCTTTGGGAAAAAATGCTTATTTAAGAAAATACTGTTTTTTGAGAAAAAGTGGTTATTATAAGGAAAAGTATTTTGTACGCAAAGAACTTTTTAACCAAAGTATATTTTTTAAGTAAAAGTACTTTAAATCACATTTTTTTTTTTTGGAAGATATGCTTGTTTAAGAAAAAATTGCTTTTTTTAAGAAAGTGTACTTTTTTAAGGAAACGTAATTTTTATGATATGTAATTTTTTAGGAAAATTACCTATTTAGGAAAATATACTCTTTAAGAAGAGCTATTTATTTAAACCACTTGACTTTTAAGGATATGTACCCTTTTGACAAAAGCCATTTTTTTAATTTACTTATTTTTGGAAAATCTACTTGTTAAGGATGTGTGTTCTTTAAGAAAATTTACTTTTTTTTTATAATGTGTACTATTTTCTGAAAGATGTATTTTTTTCAAAGAAAGATATTTCTCAAAAAAAGACATTTTTCAAAAAAAAGTACTTTATTAAGAAGAGTCACTTTTTAAGAAAAGGTATTTTATTAAGAAGAATAAAAAAATACTTCTTTAAAAGCATTTATTTTTCAAGAAAAGAAAATTTTTAAGATACTGTACTTTTTAACGAAAATTAAAAAAAAAATTGCTTTTTAAGGAAAATGTAATTCTTTAAGAAAGAGAGCCTTTTTTTAAAGAAAACGTACTTTTTTCAGAAAATGTGCTTTTTTAGTAAAAGTGTTTTTTTAAGGAAATTTTTAGGAAATGGAACTTTAATGAACATTTTCTTTTTTAAGAAAATAAGCTTTTCAAGGAAAATTCAAGTCTTTAAGAAAAGGTACTTTTTTGAATAAGAGATACTTTTTTAAGAAAAGGTACTTTTTTAAAATAAGCTCATTCTTTAAAAAAAAGTGTATTTTTTTAGGGAGAGGCACTTTTTATAACAGAAGATTATTTTTTAAGAAAAGTTGAATTTTTAAGAAAATGTACTTATTTAAGCGCGGTTTCAAAAGTACTTAGGCCCCAATGAACAAATGATAAAAAAAATAATAAACAAATGCACCAGAACATTTGTATGGGATCGCGGCATTTGTTTTTGGGGCCCAAGTTAATTTTTTATTCCAATTTGATATATTTTGGGGCATTTGTTCAATTCTAGTTTGTAAGCTTGGGGCCTAAATTTTTTTTTTTTTTTTTTTTTAAGACTGATGAACAAATATGCTCCATAAATAAAACGGTTTATGTTATTCTTTTCTTTGTTGTTTATTTATTTTGGTAAACTGAAAAAATGTTGGGAATCATTTGTAAATTGAAGTAATCAGTGTAAATAAAATTTATCGTATTTGAGTTCCGCGAGCGTGTCGCACACGCGTCCGCGCGCCGCTACCACACGGGTTTGGTAGCCACGCCCGCGCCTCTCAGTTGTCGCTAACTTGTTTGTAATCGCTGCCAATTTTTTTCAGGTCATTCCGATATTTTGCATTTTGATGGATAAGAGATAACGCAAAAATACTATGAAAATTTTGCAAACATTGCAAGCCAAACGATACTGCCGAAGAGAATACAGAATTTAAATGCGTTTATTGTAGGTGAAATATTGAGAGCAGTATGCAAATTTTCATTTGAATAAATATTTGGCGAAAAAAACCAATAAATAAAAAAAAGTGAAAAATTTTGAGGAACATTTTTTGGGACATAAAATCATTTTTTATTTGGTTTTTTTTGTTTAATTTGTTAATTTTTGGGCTTTTTTTTAAGGTTTTGTGGCTTTTGATGATCACGAACTTACGCCCCAATTTTTTGGGGCATCTGTTAATTTTTTTGGGCAATTGTTCAGTGGGGCCTAAGTACTTAGCGATATTTTAAGAAACCATACTGTTTTAAGAAAATATACTTATTACAAAAGGTATCATTTTCAGAAAAGGTACATTTTAAAGAAATGTTATTCTTAATCAAAAGTATTTTTTTAAGAAAAAGGCACATTTTTACGACTTTTTAAAAATGGTATTTTAAAAAAAAATTACTTTGATATTGGAAAAAAATATTGTTAACAAAAATGGCCTTAAGCCGAAATATACTCACCCTTCAAAATTTACTCTCCTAGGAAATGTTACTGTTTAAGGTGGTATCGTTTTTGAAATGGTACGTTTTTAAGAAAATTAACTTAAAATAAAATTTTTTTTAAATATACTTTTTAAAAAAATGTACTTTTCAAAGAAAAGTAGTTGTATTTAAAGATTCTTATTTAAGAAGAGTACTTCTTTAGAAAAGGGTACATTTTTAAGAAGACGTGCCTTTTTAAGAAGAAAAGCTACTTTTGTAGGAAAATGTGCTTTTATATGAAAAGGTATTTTTTTAACGAAATTTCGTTTGTGGAAGAAATTTCTTTTTAAGTAAAGGTAGTTTTGAAGAAAATTATTTTTCGGAAAGGGTAGTTCTTTACAAAAGGTGCTTTCTTAGGGAAAGGTACTTTTGTAAGAAAATTTACTTATTTAGCAAACGGGAGAATACACTTGTTACGTCACCAAAAAGTTCCGTCACCTACATGTACACCTTCATATATTTACATACATTTGTTTTTAATTTTTTCATACTTACATATACAATATTGAACATAAGAGTTTTTGTCATTTCCGTCAAATACTCTGTCACACTTAAAATTTCATATAATTTTGAACGATCGTAGAAGTGTGTCAGACACATTGAAATTCTTTTTTTAAAAAGCAAACTGACACACTTGGCATTCCTAATAGCTTATTTGTTAAACTTACTTTTGGTTCCAAAAGCGGATGCAAATTATTCAAAAATCTTCATACAGAAAAGGCTGTTTGATACACTTTGTAGATCTTTTTGATCTTCATTCAATGTTGACCATCATTCAACAATTATTTCAATATATAAATTTTGCTTGCTGTATATATGTTTGCTTCCTCATGACCCAGACATTGTTGTAGCACACAAAAGTGCTTGAAGCATTGTAGTTGATAGCTCAGTCGGCACTATTGATCTACAACGTTGGTGCTGGCTGACCAAAATTAGATGCGCAGTCAGTTAGCTTATGACATTAAGACTAGAAATATTCGTAAATAATAAGAAAATTTAAAACCGCACATTTCAAGGATTTTTTTTAATAATAGAACGAATTATTATAATTAGCAGATTCCAGCGCTCGAAATTCAAAAATCAACACCTTTTTGGTTTATTATTATTGTGAATGATGATAGCAAACTCTTAGACAAACTCATTAACAAATTTAAAAAACACACACATAGCATATGTATAATTTAAGTATGTGTCAATAGCAACTTTAAATGCAATTTACTCAAAATAGCAGTTTAAAGTTTAAAAATCTATAAATCTGATGAACAGCTAAAAAGAAATACCTTTCAAATAATATACGTTTGGTCAAAATCGGAATTAAACGGTAGAACAAAGCATCGGTAACAATAAATCGCCTAGCCTATTAATATTATAGATTTATAAAAAATTTATAAAATTGTGAACTATTTCAAATGAATTATTGTAATTTACAAAACCTATAAAGAGTTATAAGCATTTTTTAAAGAAATAAAAACATTTAAAAAAAGTAAAACAATTAAAAACGAACCTATTTTTATTTTCGTCATAAGAAAATTTGATGAGTTTTCTTTATTGCTTGCCGAATACATAACTCGGGCATGCAAAATTTATGCAATGGTTCCTATTATAACACATAGACGTATGAGCGATAATTTTATGAAATTATATTAATCATACAGAATTCGAGAGTCACTGAATCAAGGGTGAGCGTAACTGTATACATTGTATATGATTACAAAAAACTTAATGCCTTATGCAGGCCATAGACGTTACGTCGGTTGGTACAACTTGGTTAGTAATCAAGTTGGGTGTTTTGCACACAAACGATACAACCTCATTGTACAACTTTATTTTGAAAAAAGTCATGTTGAGTTAACATGGTATCGCATATGTGCGCCTTAATCACGTTTGCCGACGGCAAATAAAACTCAGGCACAATGTTTTTTTAACTTGTGTTTTTATTTTTAAAAAATATAAATTATATTTTAAAATTAATTTTCTTAAAATATCCTTTAAAAAGTTATGTCTTTTTCAAAAGTTTTTGTTTTATGTTTAAGAATTAAATTTAAAAATCTACATTAGAACACAAAGATATTTATAAATAATTAATTGAATAGATATTTTTCTTCGAAGTAAATATTAGCGATGATAGTTAAATCATTAAAGATTAATAAAAATATTAAATATTACATGACATAAACACATAAATAATAAAATCATTTAGAGCCGCTATTACTTATATGAACAATACAAGTCTAAATAGTTGATTTAAATTTTTTTTAATGATACCAGCAATCAATGATATGACGACCACTACGTACATAAACACAAAATAGAATGAAGTTGCATGAAATGCCCACAAACGTTGCGATCGAGTTGGACAACTTGCCAGAAAATCAAAACTTTTTGATTTTTCGTGCAACCATGACACAACTTAATACAACGACCCCACAAACGTTGCAATCTCATGCCCAACCTATTCAAGTTGTACCAACTGTCGCAACGTCTATGGCCTGCATTAGAGATATTCGGTATCATGTATCTGCTTCATAAATTACACATTGCGAATAATGAAGAGTTATAAAAAATTAATATCGATTATCGATTAAAAGAACTTAAAAATATTTTTCTTAAAGTTTTTTTTTATAATTTTTAACAGAAATAACAAACACCCGTAACAGACTTGGTCGAATAAATAAACTGTATAATATTGTTTCTAATTCCTTATTTGAAGCAATATCAACTTCGTGCTTTTTGCGGTAGATTTATAATTTTTTTTTTTTTTTTTTTGCTACCAAAAAGCGCATTTATTTCCATGTAATTCCTTTTAAAAAATAAAGCTAAATGGCGCTTTAATTTTTCTTTTCAAGTTTAGCAAAATTTAACATAACTGTATTTTGTTATTTAGGTCAAAGTTTCAAAACGGCATATAATGACAATAGTATTGAAGAATCGGAGAAAGAATTAATGACAAAATATTAATTGAATAAGCAAAATTTATTAGTTCAAAGCTAAGAGATAAATGCCATCTAATTTTAAAAAATTCAAAAAAAAAAAAAACTTTACTCAGCATGGACAACATGTTTACAAAATTTTTTTGTAAACCAAAAAAAGAAGTCGGTATCTCAATACTTTAAAACCACGTAAATAGAAACATGGAGGCAGCACTGAGTTGTTTTGGATTTTACAGAAAAGTTAAAAAAAGTAAGAAACTCCAAAAACTCATTTAATGAATTACCGTTTGCTAAATTGTCAAGTTTTGATGTAGTTATATACAATTTTCATTACCAAAACGCTTAATTCGAAAGAGTGTTAGTTATAATGAACTGTTTTAAAAGAAAAATAAATAATAAAATGTCTGCAAAAACACCGTACGAGGGCAGTCCCAGATAAACTCGGCCTCAACACTTTTAAACAAAGTACTTGTAAGCCTCAAACCGCCACGGTGTTTAGTATTTTTTAAGCTATCAACAGTAAACCATCTCAGTGAATTTTTTAATATGGAAAAATTGATCACCGTTTGGTAATTCAATATCTTAATTTGAAAGGTTTCAGTCCAACCAATATTATACCCGAAGTAGATTCTCCTCCTGCTCCTTCGTTTGCGATTATAAAATATTGGGTGACAGAGTTTAAACGAGACCAAGAATTTTGAGATGGGAAATCTGTCCGCACGACGCGTTCCCCGTTTGCTCACAATAGAAAACAGGTAAGAAATTATAGACGGTCTAGACCGACTATACGATAACCTATACCATGGTTTAGAGACCCTATCTCTTCGGACCAACTAATTCGATATAGAAAATAAGTATAAACCAAATTTGAGTGGCATTATTATTAATTATTTTGGCTGCAGATATGAAAAAGTTCATATCGGGTCATATATTTATATGTGGACTGGGTCGAAAAATGAACAAATTTCATCGAAATATATTCATATTTGCGACCTGCAGTTTGATTAAAAGGTTTACATGGAAAAACAAACGGACGGACGGACATCATTAAATCGAATCAGATAGTGATTCTGATTCGATCGTTATAGTAGAAGATGGGTCTAGGTCAAATATTTTTGGTAGTTACAAACAGCAGCACAAAGTCATTATACCCAAACCACGTAGTGGTATAGGGATAAAAAGTTGCAGTCTGCTGGTTATTCTGAGGAGCTAGGCAGTTCTTGCTTGAGAAAAGCTAATCGAGCTAAAAGGAGATTATGTTCAGGAATAAAGAAAATATTTACCAAATTTGTTGTGTTTTGTTCAGGGACCACCATCTTGCAGTGTCTAAAGACATTCTATGTTGAGAAATAAAGAAAATGTTTACCAAATTTGTTTTCAACAAAGTACTTGTTTTTCAAACTTATGTCGCCATGTATACGCCAGCTTGGATTGTTCTGGGACCGTTCTCGTAAAATCTTTAACAAACATCAAATATGCACTAAAGATTAAAAATTGCTTGCTGTATAAATTGGAAAATGCCATAAAATGTTTCTATTAAAATTAATTATATCCAAAAAATCAAAATTGCATATTGAAAAAATACTACAAACGCTTTCATTTACTGGAACAATCTTAAAACTGTGCTAAAATGAGGCCATGTGTTTGAAAAAAAAAAAGTTTTTTACATTGCCTGAAAAAGCCTGCATTTCTGGTTGATCTCTTTTTCCTATCGTTCTTGTAATACATAAAGTCTTAATCTTCATATGTAACCCGACCAAAAGCATTTCGCTAAGGCAAGTCGTCTATTATAAAGTAATATTCTGAGGATGCTGCAGTTCTGGGATTGAAGTACCAAGAATAGATTCTACAGGAGATCTTGTAGAACACCAACTCATAGCTATGGGAATTAGAGTTCTTTTTATACCCTATACCACTATGTGGTTTGGGTATAATGACTTTGTGCTGCTGTTTGTAACTACCAAAAATATGTGACTTATTATACCGATCGAATCGGAATCACTAACTGATTCGATTTAACGATGTCCGTCCGTCCGTCCGTCCGTCTGTGTGTCCATGTAAAGCTTGTAATCAAACTACAGGTCGCAAATATGAATATATTTTTATGAAATTTTGTGTATAAGCTTCTATCGACCATAGAATGAAGGCCGTTAACATTGGTGAAAATCGGTCGATGTTCAGACCTAATCCCCATACAAATGACCCCTATGAAATCGATATAAATTGCCATAAGATCCAAATTGTCATATAGATCTTACTCAAATTGGGTTTGTATGCGTTTAGTACATCCATTAATGAGTAGTCCAAAAATTATTCCTTTGGGACAACTCTTAGTCATAGGCCCCACATAGAGCTGCTTCCCGATCTTCACTTAAATCTATTAAAAAACAAAAATATTGCACAGATTCTTCTCAAATTTTGTTTGTATATATTTTTGCAAAATACAAGAGACCTAACCAAACACAGTCAGGATCGGTCCATTTTTGGGCCTAGTCCCCATGTAGATATAGCATCCGCTATGAACTTTTTCATATCTGCAGCCAAAAAAATTAATAAAAATCCCACTCAAGTTTGGTTTATGCTTATTTTCTATGTCCAGTTAGTTGGGCCTATGAGATATGGTCTCTAAACGCATGGTATAGGGTATCATATAGTCGGTCTAGACTGACTATAATTTTCGTACTTGTTTATTATTCAAATGCAAAGCTGTTCAAATAAGTCCTGCAAAAATTTTTTGCATTGAGGATCTTTGATATCTTTAGTTGTTGTCCAACTGTTTGTACTAAAAATTATATAAAATTATGAAATTTAATGCCATTGGGTAGCGATTGGTTTTCCTCTTTGTGAAATATTGTGATAACATTTGATACATTTTGTCGACGCCTCCTTTTATTTTGTTGTAATAATGAATAATAACCGCTTGTATTATGGCAATTTGAACTATTCCAAATGAATTATTGTAATTTACAAAACTTTTAAAGATGTATCAAATTGTAAACTAAGCATTTTTAATGAAATAAAGACATTTAAAAAAGAAAAACAATTAAAAAAGGAACCTATTTTTATTTTCAACATAAGAAAATTTGATGAGATTTCTTTATTGCCGAATACATAACTCGGGTATGTAAAATTTATGCAATGGTTCTTATTACAACACATAGACGTATGAGCGACAATTTTATGAAATTATATTAATCCTAGGGAATTCGAGAGTACATTGTATATGATTACAAAAGACTTAATGCCTTAGAGATATTCGGTATCATGTATCTGCTTCATAAATGACACATTACGTATGATGAATAGTTACAAAAAATTAATATCGATTAATCGATTAAAAGAACTTAAAAATATTTTTCTTAAAGTTTTTTTTTTTAAATTTTTAACAGAAATAACAAATAAATAAACTGTATAATATTGTTTCTAATTCCTTATTTAAAGCGTGCTTTTTGCGGTAGATTTATAATTTTTTTTTTTTTGGGCTACCAAAAAGAGCATTTTTTCTACGTAATTCCCTTTAAAAAATAAAGCTAAATGGCGCTTTACTCTTTCTTTTCAAGTTTAACAAAATTTAACATAACTGAATATTGTAATTTAGGTCAAAGTTTCAAAAACGCATATAATGACAATAGTATTGAAGAATTGGAGAAACAATTAATGAAAAAAAGTTAATTGGATCAGCAAAATTTATTAGTTCAGAGCTAAAAGCTACATTGCCATCTAATATAAAAAAAGTTTAAAAATTTTACTCAGCGTGGATAATATTTTTACAAAATTTTTTGTAAAGCAAAAAAAAAGTAATCGATACTTCAATACTTTAAAACCAAATAAATAAAAAAATGACGACAGCAGCGAGTTTTTTGGATTGTACAGAAAAGTTAAAAAATGTAAAAAACTTAAAAAACTCATTTAATGAATTACGGTTTTTTAACCCGGCCTGAGCAATACAGAACAAATTTAGTAAATATTTTCTTTATTTCTCAACATAGAATGTCTTTAAACACTGCATGAGGGTGGTTTCTGAACAAAACACAACAACGTTGGTTAATATTTTCTTTATTCCTGAATATAATCTCCTTTTAGCTCGATTAGCTTTTCCCAGCAATATTTAATCGCTTCAATGCCCTGTTTATAGCAAGAACTGTCTAGCTCCTTAAAATAGACAGCAGACTCCATCTTTTTAAAGTTGGCAAATCTTTCACCACCGAGCCATTTTTTTAAGTTTGGAAATAGAAAATAATTCGAGGAAGATAATCAGTTAAAAGTATACCACGCGCATCCCAAAAAACAGACACCATAACTTCGTGTGCAGGTGGATGTGCCTTCACCTTCATTCGACAGGATTCTGCAATTTCAATCCACTCTTTTGACTTTTCTTTCGTGGTGGACCCATGTCTCATCCATGGTTACGAATACATGCAAAAGCTCGGCTTTGTTCCATTGAAAAATCGCCCAACACTCTATTGAAATATCTTCACGATGCCGGGTTTGATCTATTGTGAGCAAGCGGGACAGCTTTCTTATTTAAAAATTTGTGGCTACGTTTAAATTCTGCCACCCAATATTTTGTTAACGTAAACGAAGAAGCAGACTTTCCTAGAGTAAAATCTATATCGGCACTAATACTGGTTAGACCTTTCAAATGAAAGTATTGTATTAAATAACGGTGGTCAATTGTTTCCGTACATTGAGATCACTTACTCTTGATAGCTTAAAAAAACACTACATACCGTGGCGGGTTGCTATTTACAACATGTGTTTCATAAGGTTGCCACTTTTCACCAAAGTACGAATACAAGAGGGAATTCATCATGCAATGAACACGAGAGAAGATAAGGATAACACAAAGCTCCAACACTCCGTTGCAATATTTTAGAAATTAGTTAAAGTTCTGTGATACTACATTAAGTTAGACCTATGATTTTGCGTGTACTGTGTTGTCAATATTTATTAAATTATTTATTTAATTTTTTTTAAATTCTGTGTAGTAATGTCCAGTTTTTATTTACAAATAAATTTTACAAATTATATTCCCTGACGATATAACAAAGAATCGTAAGTTAAACTGTGATGTAGTATTTAAGATATTTAATTAGAAATTATTAATAATGTTAATTTGTATTTGTCGCCAGATTTTATAATAAATTTACGCTCCTGAGGAAGTTTGAATAAAGCAAACGAAACGTCGAGCAGAAACATGATATTAAATTGATTTTTATTTACACATAAAAACAAATTATTGACCAAAATAGCCCATAAGGTAACCCCTCTTTTTAAATCTAATTTAAATATTAACAATTGGTCACAACAACAAAAACACACTTTTTATACTTAGTGGGACCATTCTCGTAAATTCTTTAATACCAATCAAATATGGACTCAAGATTAAAAATTGCTGGATGTGTTAATTAGAAAATTCCATAAAATGTTTCTATTAAAATTAAGTATATTTAAAAAAAAATCAAAATTGTATATTTAAAAACTGCTCTGGCCTGGAGTTGCGCTAGAAATGTTATGTATTTAGTTCGAAATGAACAGGTATAGGAAATCTTTTTAGCGTCTTTTTTATCACTGATATATACTTTAAACGTTTAGTACTAAATGAAGATTATTTAGGGCTTTTTAGCGATTTTTTTGGGGTACTGTTTTACGCTTTTTGCTTAGATAAGTTTGGCGTCGCTGCTCAAAAGAACTTGCAAAATTTATAATTTTTCATATATTTTTTTATGAAGCTTTAAATTCTTATGAAAGCAGTTATTTTCTTTCTTTGCTATAGATAAAAATGAAGAAAAATATTACGAAATATATAGAAAGTGTGGTAGATAAACATATCTCAAAAAATAAAATTTGGATAAAGGAATATTCTGTGGATGCTGCAGTTCTGGGATTGAAGTACCAAGAATATATTCTACAGGAGATCTTGTACCTACTCATAGCTATGGGAATTAGAGCTATTTTTTATTATTGAAATGCAAAGCTGTTCAAATAAGTCCTGCAAAAATTTTTGGCTTTGAGAAGCTTTGATATCTTTAGTTTTTGTCGAACTGTTCGTGCTTAAAATTATGTAAGCTGCAAGACCAGAAACATCAACCATATTGAACATTAATGCAATTGGGTAAAATATTGTGATAACAATTGATACATTTTATCGACGCGTCCTTTTTTTTTTGTTGTAATAATGAAAAATATCCGCTTGCATTATGGGCCGGAAATGCCGTTGGTTTTGTATTGCGTGGACACGACATAAAAGCAAAGTATAGTGTTGTCTGCAAAGCCAAATAGTGACGACGTTGGTTCTTCAGTGTTCGATGCCTTAAATTCTGTTGGTGTACAACGTTTATTTGTTTTCGTGGTGCCTACCATAGAAAGCTTCCATTTCAATAGCTGTCCAGCGAAAGACAGTGACGAAAATAAATTATCAATTGTGACATTCCGACCAGCGTTTCTGTAGAATTTAACTAAATCATTGATCACACGTTGCCCTTGATTTACTTCGCGATCATTAGTGTAAATGTGGCCCTGAGTTGGATAGCCGATACCGAAGTTACACGCCCACCAAATTTTTATCCCACATTTGGCTGATTTTAGAGGGATGTATTGAGTAAACTTTGTTTGACCTCTAAATGGAAAAAGTTGTTCGTCAACTGTAATGGAGCTTTACGGCCGGAAATTTTCTTTTAAGTTAGCGTTTAGCATTTAATAAAGTTTGTTTATTGGCACTGCTTTATCATTTTACATGCGAATCTGTCCAGTGACATCACAGTAAAACCGAGTAAATCTTGTCATGTTTTGAAATCATCTAACAGACATTTTCGCGAGATTTTTTATCCAAAGGTGCTCGACAGCTTCGGCGCACAGTGGCGCCATTTGAGTTTTTTCGTTGCAAAAATCATATCTTTTGAACCGAATAACATAATTGAACAGTTTAAACAGCATATGATAGATAGCAGCTCAGCCTATGAAATGAGCGTTTGGAAAGGGTGCTATGCTTTGTAGGGGCCTACTTATGGGTTATCAAATTTAAAATTTGTAGAAAAATCAATTTTATGGTAACTAAAAAAAATTATTTTTACATTTTTAGATTGTTTTTATTTTTTTTTTTCTTTAGGGTTTTATGTTTTAAATTACTACCCAACAAATTATAAAAAATTACTTCTTTTTTAAATTTATTTTTTCAATTTTCTGTAAAATATTCATCACAATTCGTAAGTGAAGGTATATCTAAAAGACTAATCATTTGTAAACTATTATTATTTTCTAACTCTATTCGTGACTTTACATGCCGCAGGGAAGAAATAAGTGGATCGGAAGATGCTGCCAACATGTTGAAGAGGTCCTCATTTTGCCTTACCCTTGATGCTTTGAATGTGTTCTGCAATCTATATTTTTATTAAATTTGTTAAGAGACTCCTGTGCTTCTTCAGAAAGCTCTCCAATTGGAAAAGACTGGTAGTCAATTATATCTTTACCATGCGCCAATATTTTATGGACGGTCGGAGTCAACTACTTCTGTGGATACCTTTCTGCTAAAAGAGGTGCAGTTTTCGATGCATATTCTCCATATTTTGTAGAATTGACATTTTCTTTGCAGTTTAAAACATTCAAGATCGTTCCCAATCTTTTCACGATTTGATTGTCAATTCCAGTGAATCTAGTTACTGCCTCATCATTTTCAAAAAATCTCCTAGAAGTGTTTCCATTGTTTGAGTTACCGTATCCGTGCTTGGGACCGTCTACTTTTAGTCCAACTTATTTAAAAAAAAGCATCCTGTATTTGCTTCTTTCTGATCTTTTCCTTATCCTTTATTGATGTATTTTCATCGAAGTTTTCCTCCTCTTGTGGTAGGGTATACGCCAGTTTTAGCAAGAACTCCATACACCTCATCCTTGCGTGCAGTGGTGACGTTCCATATTCGTAATTCTCCTCGTTTGTAGAATCGTTTAAATTACCAAAGTTCTTCTGACTCTTTTTGCAAATCGGGCATGACAATGTTGAGGTTGTTCCTGTCAGTTCGTTTACGACTTTTCCGTCAACCATGGTCAGGTGGAACTGGTAATTGCATTCAATATATTTTCCTTCTCCAATTTGCAGCTTTGTAGGCTTAATCTTGCTTATTTGTTCTTCAATGTCCTTCACCATGGTCCTTATGGGTTCTGCCGATTCCCTTGCAAACTGAAACATTATTGGTCGGCAATAATGCACTGATGACCGACGTGAATTTTTCCAGTGTAGGGAAGCATCAGATTTTAGCCGCAAAGAAACAACAGATGCCATAAACATATTTCCGTCCGATATTGTAGCGTCATCGGAAGATATACTTTGCTTATAAACGCTTTGTCCGGATGATCCATCGCAGCCCCATTTGCTGATCAATGTCAGTGTCTCAGTAAGAATTTTCACCTCATTTTCAGGAAGACTCTCCAACAACAGTTTTGCTGTATCGCCCATGAGTTCCTGCAGATTGGCTTTCACAGAGACTTCCGTAAGCTCCGTATGCAGTGGTCGTGAATTTATTTTGGCTTGCGTAATATGCTTGTATCCTGGTAAAACGTCAGCCCCGTGTCGCATCAAGGATGCCCGTAGTATCTCATATTTTTCTTTGGAAAGTTGTAAGTCCATAAACAAGGCCAAGGCTTCTTCGGAACCATACTTTTTAATGTGTGCGTTTGTGGGCGTGGGACTACTTTCCTTAATCCTTTTTAGTCGCAGTGGGCTTGCATCAGCAACAGATTTTGTAATCTGCGACCTAACTCTTTCACTATCCTTTGTATATTTAATAGACAGCGCGTCCGATAAATGCTTCGTGGTCAAGTCATTGGTGGCATCGGCAAGTTTCCTCTTTCTTGTGAAAATTGAACACTCCTCAATACTTTTTTTGGCCATCCTTTTGCTCCTCTGGTTGATGTGGTGGGTTTATCTACTGCCAATATATCCAGGATGGTGTCTTCATTAAGCCAGTCCTCGTATTTGGAGTTGAAGTTCTGAAAGGTTCGATTAGATTTCACCCATTTTGCCTTAATATTTGCATATATCAGATAAAAATTATTTTTTATAATTTCGCATCTCTCAATATTTCCGTATAAGCTATCAAGTTTTTCTAAAGCAGCTTCCGTGAAAAACTTTGGTTTGGTTGACCTTCTAAACAGTTCAAATAATTTTAAGTTGTTTAACGCCATGGTTTCAGTACTTGTTGCGCCCACTTTCAGTCGTAGACTAATCCAGGCATTATGCTTATTTTGCAATATATAGGCTTATGCTACCATTCCTAAAAATTTACCTGTTCCCTGCATGCATACGGACTTAGGCTGAATTATGCAATTTTGATATAATGCTCGTGCCTAAATAAGATTTGTGCCTACCTGGAGGGACCATAAGTCAATATTGTTCTTGAGCATTTGTACTCCAAAGTAATTTTTAAGTGAGGTGCGTACCTGCGAATTTCAATGAGTATTTTTTGTGCATCCTGTGTCTGTAACAGAATATTGGGCGTAGACTTTGGCAGAGGCTCACAGGTAGACAACCAACTTAAAATGCAATTTTCAAACTATTAGATCAAACTACTGTCAGTCAAAACATGTAAGGGATGCACGCCATACAATTGCTGCAACCATGTCTTTTTAACCTTTTTTACCTCTAGAAGCCAAACGGGCACGTACGGGCACATAAAACCTTTTGAATTATGTAAAGAAATAATCAAAGAACATGTTTTGCAAATACGGCAAAAATAGAAAAATACAGATTTTTTTTATTTTCCGTCAAAATTGAAAAATTGTGAAAAAACGGATAGTTTTTTAATAGTGATTTACCAGGAGAAACACAAAGCAAACAGTTAATTTTTTTTTATCATTATACATTTAATAAATTCATCAATCAATACAAATAAAAAATAAGGCGATTCGTTACCTATTTTTCGTGATATTACACCTGAAATCGCAACAAATTGACTAAAAATTGTGTGTTTTTTTTGAAAACCGAAAGTCGGTCAACTTTGAACGGTTATATCTTCTAAACTAAAAACGTGATATTATTAAGAGTAGCATATTTGAAATCGTTGAAAAGTTTCCTTTAACATGGGTTTATTCAAAACTTCGTCGGCGAACATGAAAATTTTGATTTTTGCAACCTCGTTCGCTCTACGGGCGCCACTGTGCGGCGTTTGATTTATGCGTTCCAATGACTATTTATAGGCCTCTTCCAACGGTAGCCAAATATCAATTATTTTTTGTAAGGTTAGCTTCATTCACCTTGTATATATCATTTCGTCTTTCTATTGGTATACCGGCAAATCATGCTTTGAATTGGTGAGTTTATTAATAAACAAAAGGTATCAAATAAATGTAAATTACATGTGCTTCGCGTACGACTCATAAAAAGTAGTTCATGAGCTATGTTATGTGATCGCTAATATGCTAAGTTCAATGGTATCTTCTTCCATATTGTGCCATCCTTGCCTATATAAACCTGACCGCTTTCCTCTTCATTATTTAAGCACTCACCACGGTAACGAAAATTTTACTCGCTGTCTTCAGCATCATCATCGGATTGCTTATTATTATCTATAGGCAAAAATTTGGGATGATTATCATTGTTTTCAGTGTCCGAATCAAAATCATATTTGAGCTGATGTTAATACTTCTGCTACTCTTCATATGGAAGACTGTAAATAATATCTCCGTTACATTAAATCAACTAAATAAGAATTGTGTTATGCCAGCCATACACTGCACAACTTGCTCAAGTTTGTCACTACGAACTTGAACGAACATTAAAACCGTTTTGATTTTTGCGCAATTCAACTGCACAAATAGCTCAAACACCTCCATACATTACAAAAAAGTACTGTACTGTGCTAGATTTGAGCACAGAATTTTTGCAGGTATGTCCGGCGTTCCATATGCATAAGCACATATTTTATATTGAAAAATATAACACTTCACCTGCGCAACTGAATATTGGAATGGGGACCTTTTTAATTTATTTCCACAATTTAGAATAACAAAAATTGCTTCTCATTTTTTCAACTAATTTCAAATAAAAAGTTCAGCAAATAATATATTTTATAAATGACATTTCTGGCATATTTTACTATAATTAGACAAAAATTTCAAATTTGAAGATATGTGCGTGTGTGCAAGCTAAGATATGGCTTACCATCCTTTAATATAAAAAAAAATCTTTAGTCACACGGGCAAACCATTTTACATATAATTCGTGGAATACAAGAAATGTATGCGTTGCATTTATGCAGACGATTTCCATGGAAGTCAGGAAATCGTTGTGCATGCCTAATAGTCAACCCATTTATTAAACTAAATAAAATTCCCGATAAAATTAATTCCGACAACACATATTTCTCTTTATTTTTATACAATTATTTCTCTTAATAGTTTAAGCGTACTTTACTCCTTATTTTAAAATCAGTTCTACCTTTAAATATTCTCACCAGATATTTCAAGTTAACTTTTTATAAAACATGTAATATTATTTTGGATAATGTTCTCACATGGGTATACAAAAATTATAAACATATATGGGGGATTTCATGTCAAGTGCACCAACTTTTGAAACCGATGTCTTCTGATCGGGATGAAATTTACACCAAGGTTAGTCCTATTGGATAGTAGTTTAGACACAATTTTTCAATAAGATCGGTCCAGATTTCTCTGAGTTAGAGGGGATCAAAATTTGACATTTTGGCCAAACAGGTGTTCCTTCTCATCCATGTAACTTATTACCTATTGTTCTCAGAAAATTTTCTCCTAAATAGTTTAGATAGATATTTTTTCAATATTTCGGAAAAAAATACTTAAAAAAAAGAAAAAAATTTTTTAGACTTTTTTTTTTGCTAAATTAAAGCATTTTTTGCCTTTTTTTTCAAAAAGTGAATTTTTTTTTTTTTTTTCATAAGAAAGCTTAGGATTTTTCCTTTAAGAGCGTTTTGGTCGCTTAGTGGGATGGGAGTGGGATATCTATCAATATAAATGTTTTGTAACTCAAGACAACGGTTTTTCAATTTTTCACAAATGCACTATTTTGAATTTTTTCCTATTTTTGTGAAAAACCTTACAAATAAAACTTATACTGAGAAACTAGACAAATTAACCTTTCCGAAGGTATGTAACATACCTAACTAAAATTTTATACCCTCGATACTGTAATACCCAGAATATGTTAACCTCAGGAAAAAAATCGCTTTTTTTCTATAGAAATGTTGAAAAATTATAATTTTTTTATTTATTTTTAATAATAATTAAATTAATGTATAATAATAATAATATTAAAAATAAAAAGATAAATAATTTATTAAAATTTAATCTTAATTGCATTAGATCCGTTTATTTCATAACAATTTTTATACTTAATTTATTGTAGCTGATGAAGTATTTAAGTCTTGTAAATTTTCAAATACCCAGTCTTTCATCCAGCTTTTTTGTCGCCTTTATTTACTGCGTTTTTTTGTCAATCCTTTCTTGGCGTTACTAGGTTCAGCTGTTGATTTCGCTGCTGGTTTATTTGTTGTCTTTGGAAAGAAATCGCATTAAATAGAAGCAGAAAACTTTTTCAATTTGAGTCTTCCATCGACAAGCGGTATAAAAGCATGGTATTGAGCGGTGCCATCGATTGTTACCGCAGCATCGAATCTGCTCTTCAGTGTTTTCAATGTTTCCTGATGATCCTCTTTGCTACTAAAAACTATTTTAGTTTCTTTACAATAACTCTTTGCCCAATGGAATAAAGCAGTCGCATCTAAGATGCGATCTTGATGAGAGCACTGGAGGCTATACTTCGCTGCATTTCTTTTAAGGTTTGCTCCAATACCATCACATGCTCCTTTACCATGAGCAGAAGGATGAAAATGCCACTCAGCTGGCATTCCAAAATGCTTTTCAGGGGCCATAAGATTTTCCAAGCTACTTTTGTTTTTAAAATGTTGACGATCTCCGTCCGAAACGTAGTATACCTTCTTTACTGTAAATTTAGATTTTAGAAATTTTAGTATTCTCTTCTGGTACTCATAAACTGCAACGGTATCATGTTTTAAATCATCGGATGTGATTGCCATACTTTTGTGTTCCAGTTTTTCATCTTTCTTGTAGTAAATAACTACTGTGAATATAGTTGCTTGGTCGTTATTGAAGTGGAATGCTTGTATGGCATCCTGAAGAACTTATTTATAGTTTTCTGCGAAACCATATGAAATAACGAATTCACCAGACTTCCAATTTATGTTCAAATCCTTGAAAGTCATGGTTTCTCAAGTTCAGCAATCCTGTACACATTTTTTCCACAAAATCATCCATATCTAAAATGATTGTTTTCAATGTGTATCTGTCAGTCTGAATCCAAGAATCAAATTTGACCTCCTCTATATATTCTCGATCTAAAGAGTTGATTAAATTTTCTTTGATGAATGTGTTTTTCGGGCAATTGGTACATTCACCTAAGTGGCAAGAAGTTGTTGCACTAGGACACATAGCCAATTTAAGGCAATCGCGGTAATCGTGTAAATCTTCTGCCGAATCATCTGTTAAATACTTTAAGTTGATTTCCTTCCAAATCAGTTTAACATTTTCATGGTAAATTTGGGTTAATTTCGTGAAGCCAGTTTGAAATGTTGCAAATAACTGTTTCAGGTTACAGATAACCATTCTCTTCCGTTATGTTATGAAGTTATGTTACATACCTTCGTAAAGGTTAATTTGTCTAGTTTCTCAGTATATGTTTTATTTGTAAGGTTTTGCACACAAATAGGAAAAAAATCAAAATAGTGCATTTGTGAAAAATTTAAAAACCGTTGTCTTGAGTTACAAAACATTTATTTTGTAGATATCCCACTCCCATCCCACTAAGCGACCAAAAAGCTCTTAAAGGAAAAATCCTAAGCTTTCTTATGAAAAAAATAAAAAAAAAAGCACTTTTTGAAAAAAAGGCAAAAAATTTAGCAAAAAAAAAAAGTCTAAAAATTTTTTTTTTTTTAAGTATTTTTTTCCGAAATATTGAAGAAATATCTATCTAAACTATTTGGGAGAAAATTTTCTGAGAACAATAGGTAATAAGTTACATGGATGAGAATAAACACCTGTTTGGCCAAAATGTCAAATTTTGATCCCCTCTAACTCAGACAGATCTGGACCGATCTTATTGAAAAATTGTGTCTAAACTACCATCCAATAGGACTAACCTTGGTGCAAATTTCATCCTGATCGGAAGACGTCGGTTTCAAAAGTTGGTGCACTTGACATGAAACCCCCCATATATATATATATACATATATATATGGTTCAAAACTGAGTTGGAAAATAATTGTGTCCTGTGAAATCTCGAAAATCCTTTTTTTTTTTGCCAATAACTATAAATGTGAGAGTGAATTCAAAATTCTGAAAATTAAAAAGTGATTTACCCAATCAGTCTTATAACTTACCCAGTTCATTTTAAAAGTATATTAAATTTTTTCTATTTCGTTACACGATGTAATTTATACTTTGGCACAAATTTAGGTCCTCAATTTGGGATCAATGAATAAATTTATTTTTCAAAATTCATTTTTAATGTAAAAAATTAAAGAAAATTTTCTGCTAAGGCTTTAGAATTTTCAATTTTGCTTAACAAACCAAAAGTTATTAAAAACAAAAATATTCTTCTAGCACTTTTTAATTAAAATCAAATTAATTAAAATCTGCAATTGATCGCTTTTTGGTTTAAGATTCTTACAATTTCCCTTTGAAAATTTTTATTTTTAGAAATTGCTGCCATCATATTGTGTGCATATTGCTTTTTTATTGTTCTTGCCATTGCCTAAAATGACGAACAAATACGATGCCAAGTCGAGGAGGAACAGCTGAAGATATAAACCACAAATAAATAGAAAATATATAGTTGAAGCTGGCATACAGAAAACAATCTCTAAATATTTATTTCAATATTGAATTGTTTGATGTTCTAGTTTAACTTAAAGTCAAGTTAAGAAGCCAAAAAAAAAAAACAACAAAAATAAAACACAACAACCATACTTGGCTGGCAATTTCGTCGTGTTATCGAGTTTGTGTTTAGGTTGCGAAAAAAAAAAGAAAAAATAAATATAAAGTAAAGTAAAACTTTCAACCAGAAACATACTGAATGGGAATTTGTCCCAATTTAATAAGAAACAAAACAACCAAGACTTTAACAAATATATTTATTTGGAAAGAAAGGAATTGTCCCTAGGATGTATGTAGTGTGCTTATGACAAGCATTGCTGTCTCTCGTTGCATATGTGTGTTTGTAATGTTTGATACTTTTTGTATGTGTGTATGTGGGATGTTACATGTATAAAGATGTGGTGTGCGTTACTGTTATCTTCCATGTGTTTAAGGATATCCTCTGAATGCTTATGTATGTCCATGTAACTTGATATTGTTTTCTTAAGGTTTGTCAAGTTTTACCAATGAACGTACTTCATATGAAATTGTTTGCACACAAGTACATACATGTGAATTGAATATTGCATACAATTTTGATATCTTCATTTTCTATATTTTATAAATTTTTTATAGAAGTGCGAAGAGGATTTAAATAATAATGGAATATTAATTAGGAATTTTAATTATATTTTTTTTTATGGCCCTCTAAAACTTTCACGTTTTCCGAAAAACTTAAAAATTTTATGGCAGGTGTATCAACTAAACAGAAACTATAAAAACAATTTATTTGAAACAACTGCACCTCATACTGAAGTACGTATTTAGTAAAAAAATTTATAGTCGGTTTATCTCGACTATACGATTCCCGATACCATGCGTTTTGATCAAGGGCCTTTGATACAACTTTGCTGTAGCAATAAATGCATATTAGAAGTAAGCACACACCAAGTTTTAGTGGTATTGTTATTAATTTCTGGCATTCAGATGCGAAAATATTTATCTATGTTGTTATTTTTATATGGGTACTATGTAAAAAACTGGACTGGTCATGACGATATTAAATAAGTCAATTATTTTTCTCAAAAACACATGGTGTACACTAGGGTGGCCCTTCGTTATATGAAGGGAAAAAAAGTGTCCAAACTGTCGGTCTCACCCCCTAGAAATATACGAATAGCAAAAAAACTGAAAAATGCAAAGTTTTGGGCTAATCAAAAAACGTTTAGTCGCGGCGCAAAGCGATTGAAATTGTCAAGTGTGTTTATATGGGGAAAATATGACTTTTTTTTTCAGACTTTACGAAAATTTCGTTCTATAGTTTAATTTTTCCGACAAGCTGTTATATAATTCGAGATCAGTACTAAATTATCCTTTCAAAAGGCTATAAAACTTCAAAGGCGATTAAAACCTCGCCAAGAAATAGCAAATGCCCCAGACCACTTTTGTGCCACAAAAAAAACTAGGTCATGTAATTTGATGGCATTTTTTCAACTTTGAGAAATTGAATAAAGCCTTCATTTTTTTGGTCTCTATACTTATAAGTACTCAGATGTGAAGTATTGTTATATTACCACGTTGTTAACCTATTGCGCATTGAGACCGAAAATTGGAAATTTTTTTGATAATATTTTTAAAACTCCTTTTTCAAGTTTGAAAAAATTTTCTGAAACAAAATTTTAAAAAATGAATCTATCACTTTAAGGTTTTATTAAATACATGTTGTGGATTAACTGTGTGAATTTTTAAGTAAATCCCTCTGCCAGAATTTTTTTGACAAAGATTTTATTTTTGCGGATTTCGAGAAAAATTGGATTTTTGTGAAATATTCTGTAAATGAACTCTTTCTAAATACTTTGTATCAAACATTCATTACTTTTCTACTTTTAAATGTTATATTTTATCTTAAGCCTAGGGTTTCGGGAAAAAATAATATGACTCCATAAACCCTTTTGGAATTGGGGTCACATATGACCCCAAGCTAGTAAAAGACAATTTATTCAAAAAATTCAAATATTTTGTAAGTGCTGTCCAATTTTTAGATGCGACGCTTAAAATATAATTACCAAATGTGTAGAAGTTTCGTTCCAAAAATTTTGGATAAATCCGTGAACTCTAACCCATTATTTGCCAAGGCCAGCTTTGGATTTTGAGATATTTTTAAATAAAAATTACCGAAAACGAGTTTTTCTATTAAGCTCGATGAAACCACCATTTAGAATTTAAGAAAAATTATTCGGTTAATTTTTTTTATTTAACACTTCAGTGCTCCTGAAATTAAAATTATCCATTGTGATATATCTCTGGTTCAATTATCTGCTTATTGCTCGCGAATATAAATTAAAAGAACTTTTAATCAATTTGGTTAAAAATATCTAATAAAACCCACAAATACGAAAATTTCAAAATTACTATAAAATGTTTATTTGTTTGAATTACATTTATTAAATTTTGAAATTTTCAATCGCCTGGCGCCACGACTAAACGTTTTTTGATTGGCCCAACACTTTGTATTTCTCAGTTTTTTTTCTATTTGCATATTTCTAGAGGGTAAGACCGACAGTTTGAACACTTTTTTATTAAGGGCCACCCTAGTGTACACGCTTGGTGTACAACTACCACCTGTTACTTAAACTCAATATTATAGCCAATGTTGGGTACGGCCACCATTTATTATAATTGACAATTTGATTCGATTAAGAAAGCTCTACGCACTGCGACCAACTTGGTCTATTAAGGAGCATTATATAATTATAATATAACTTCCGATAATTAGCATTTAAATTCTAATATTTAAATTTATGGTTAATTGTTTTTTCTTTTTTGATCAGTAATTATTTTAAGTTCTTATTTACTATCAGCATTGCATTTTTTTATTATTGCATTATTTGCTATCCCCTTATAAAAGACCAAAGATTTGCTTTCTTAACACAGCCGGCACTAGAATATCCACGGCTTAAAAATAATGTGATATTTGAATGAGAAAAAATTCCAGTAATTTGACCATTTTTGTTTTGTCATATTTCAATAAAATGTCCAGTTATTAAAAAATTAAAATGAATTAGCTTGCAAGATGTTAATTTAAAGATACAAAGACAGAATTAAGAAATACAAAAATAAATTGAGGATGCTAAGATCTGTTTATGCTGGTTTAAAAATATGGTCTTTACTTATAGTTTTGATAAGGATAAGAATGTAAATTCAACTTCATATGATGGTGGTTGGAGACAACAAAATTAACTTAAAAACTTAGTGAACATTTATCAATAATCAATTGATTAATAATCAATTGATGAAATCAAATTTACTAGTTATACGTCAAATGACTTAATGTTTTACTAATAATAACATAAAAGTAAGAGAATAATTATATGTGTATACTGTACGGGAAATACGATTTTGTTAAGTTGTCCTAACCTCTGCTAGATTAATGATTATTCGAAGGAAAACTCATATAATCTGTCAAATATTAATGAAAAACCAATATGCTAGAATTACCTAATCTGAGAGTTTTTCTACAAAATAAATGTCTTGAATTCACGAAAACATGCTAAATTGTATACAAACAATTTTAAATTGGGAAAATGTTCTATAAAGATAAATTTTTGAGTTCCTTAAAAAAGTGTCTGCATCTGAGGATACTCTGGTTAATTTTTATTTTTATTCAAATTTGTAAACAGTTATTTGATTTTATGCAAATATGTAGGTACTTTTTTAAGAAAATTAAATTCTTATTTTTATTTTTCTCTCATGTTGGCGGAACTTTGTGTTTATTTCGGGAATTTAACAATACACACATTTATGCTAAAAACGCAGCGACCACACCACCAACAATAAACAAGTAAGAAAATTATAGTCGGTCTAGACCGACTATACGATACCCTATACCATGCGTTCAGAGACCCTATCTCTCAGGCCCAACTAACTGGATATAGAAAATAAGCATAAACCAAATTTGAAAGGGATTTTTATTAATTTTTTCGGCTGCAGACATGAAAAAGTTCATATCGGATGCTATATCTATATGGGCACTATGCCTAAAATTGGACCGATCCTGATCATGTATGGTAAAAACTCTTGTATATTGCAAAAATATATACAAACAAAATTTGAGAAGAATCAGTTCAATATTTTTGTTTTTTGATAGATTTAAGTGAAGATCGGGAAGCAGCTCTATATGGGGCCTATGACTAAGAGTTGTCCAATAGGGTTCATTTTTGGACTACTAATTAATGGATGTAATATATACATACAAACCCAATTTGACTAAGATTTGTATGATAATTTGGATCTTATGGCAATATATGTTGATTTCATAGGGGTCATTTGTATGGGGGCTAGGTCTGATTCTAACCAGTTTCAATAGCGTTCATCCCATGGAAAAAGATCAAATGCCAAATTTCGTCAAAATATATTCATATTTGCGACCTGCAGTTTGATTACAAGCTTTACATGGACACACAGAAGGACGGACGGACGGACGGACGGACGGACATCGTTAAATCGAATCAGATAGTGATTCTGATTCGATCGGTATAATTAAAGATGTGTGTAGGTCAAATATTATTGGTTGTTACAAACAGCAGCACAAAGTCATTATACCCAAACCACATAGTGGTATAGGGTATAAAAATGGAGCTACCGCAGATGGTTTAAAAAATTTCTATTAACTACAATAACAAGAACAACAAGAACAACATAAAAAACTCATATATCTATATAAATTGAAATCCCTTAAGCTATAGAACCGAGTTTAGTCGTTATTTTCAATAAAAATGGCCACCCAGGTGACCACTTGAGGGAGCAGTCATGATTTCCACAGACGAACGGGCGGACATCGTCATATGAAATAAGCTGGTAATAAGAATCAAAAATATATGTGCACAACAGCCATTCTGGGCTGAGACTATTTTCTTCAGATATGAAGTTGAGCCAATTTTGTGGAATGAAATCTTAAATTGTATATAAATTTTTCCTTTTATAAATTTTTGAAATAAAATAATATATTCAGGGCGTATGATTATTATTTATTATTACTTATGATTATTATTTATTTATTAACAATCTTCGTTTACGTATGAGTAATATCTTTAATAGTAAATCAAACATACATCAGTATTTTTTATAATACTTTCTACATGCTGTGAGCGTCAAAATAAAGTAAACAGCAATTTGTAATCCTTAAATTGTCTTATAACAAAAATTTTATTGACTTACGATAACAAGTAATATTGCAGAGTTTAGTACTATAATATTTAGAGATTGACTACCATAAAACATGAAATCAAATCAATTGGGAATATTGCAGAAATCTCTCGAAAGTGAAAATGCATCAGATTTTACGCGTCAAAAAAAAGTAAACAGTGGTAACAGTTATTTACGCTTTTTTATATTTCGTGGAAGAACCAAAACTTTTTGTGACAAATGTGTAATGATCACGTGTTCTACTTTACTAAAAATCATTTGAATGTAAAAGCAAATATTCTCACTATGGGAAAGCAACTATCGGTTTATGCTCCGAAAATATTTTAGATTAAAAAGAAAAATGTAAATTTTTACGTGAAATTTGCGAAATTGTGGGTAGGAACCACTGCACAATAAAAAAAGTAGTTGATGAATGCGCCAAACATCATCAGGTTGAAGTTTTAACGAGATCTGGACGCCCAAAGCAGCTTAGTGATACTGAAGTTAGAGCTGTAGTAAGAGAAGTGAAGACATATTCAACCTAAAATGCAGTTCAATTATCAGAACACATAACGCAGGCAAACAAGTATGTTCGAGTAAGGAGATCGCTTCACAAAAATGGTCTACATGGAAGGATACCATGCAAGAAACCATACATATCCAAGGCGAATCAGAGCAAGCTAATGAATTTAGATAAAAAGTAGAAAAATTAGGTTCTATCTTTGTGGGAAAGCATACTATATACAGATAAGAGGAAATTCGAAATTTTCGGCACGAAAAAGGATCCAAAAATATGGCGGGATAAGAATGAAAAATGCAAAGAAAAGTGTGTAACCAAAACTGTTATATACAGTGGGGTTCAGTTATGTTTTGGGGCTATATGGCGGGAACAGGTGTTGGTAGTTATGTTTTTGTTTACTCCACTATGACCCAAATAGATTACTTAGCCATTTTGAAGGACAATGTTGGCCCTTCGAGAAATAAGGCTGGAAATAGGATCTCCCAAGAGGACAACGATCTAAAGATTACGTCTAAAATTGCGAAAGAGTGGCTACTGTATCGGAGTCCTAAGACACCTGATCAACCGTCGCAGTCCCCGGAGCTTAACCCAATCGAGCACGTGTGGGAAAATCTTGACAGAAAAATCGGTCGAAGGGCTTTTTCAAGCAAGGGAAACTTGAAGATGCCTCAAAAGAAAGAATGGAGCATCATCTTCCCTGATATAACAAAAAAAAAAAAAAATGTCGAGTCGCTGCCTAGAAGACTACATAAGGGGCTTAAGGCCAAATGAAAATAAACCAAATATTAAAAATTTTAAAAATTTACTTTTTGTATTGCAGTTCTGTTGCCTTTTCTTTGCTGTTTACTTTTTTTTGACGTGTAAAATTTGGTCATTTTCTAAATAAATTGCATTTATTTCTGTTTTGTAATGCTTCTGTTTAATTTTTATACCCTATACCACTATGTGGTTTGGGTATAATGACTTTGTGCTGCTGTTTGTCACAACCAAAAATATTTGACCCAGACCCATCTTTAATTATACCGATCGAATCAGAATCACTTTTTGAGTTGATTTAACAATGTCCGTCCGTCCGTCCGTCCGTCCGTCCGTCCGTCTGTGTGTCCATGTAAACCTTGTAATCAAACTGCAGGTCGCAAATATGAATATATTTCAATGAAGTTTGGTATATGAACTTTCGTCGGCCATGGGATGAACGCTATTGAAACTGGTGAGAATCGGTCCATGTTCAGACCTAGCCCCCATACAAATTACCCTTATGAAATCGACATAAATTGCCATAGGATCCAAATTGTCATATAGATCTTACTCAAATTGGGTTTGTATGCGTTCATTACATCCACTAATGAGTAGTCCAAAAATGCTTCCTTTGGCCCCATATAGAGCTGCTTCCCGATATTCACTTAAATCTATTAAAAAACAAAAATATTGCACTGATTCTTCTCAAATGTTGTTTGTATGTATGTTTGTATTGTATGTTTTTGCAAAATACAAGAGACGTTATCAACCATGGTCAGGATCGGTCCATTTTTGGACCTAGTCCCCATATAGATATAGCATCCGATATGAACTTTTTCAAAATTTTTTCAAATTTGGTTTTTGCTTATTTTCTATGTCCGGTTAGTTGGGCCTAAGAGATAGGGTTTCTAAACGCATGGTATAGGGTATCGTATAGTCGGTCTAGACCGACTATAATTTTCTTACTTGTTTTTATTAAGTTCAGCTATAATTTAATAATTCTTGAATTCCCTATATTTATTTTAAATTTTGTGTTAATTACTTCATTTTTATAAAACTTTTAATATGAGGAACAAATGTGTTTACTTTATTTTGACGCTCACAGCTCGACTTTTTTTTCATAAATGTCTTCTCAAATCCTTAAAAAATAACGCCCTCAAGGGATTTTTTCAATTCGTATTAATTTTGTAGTTACAGAGCTATCGAGAAACTCGAGCTCACATTTTTAAAGACATTGAAATAATTTACAACAACACCATTTTTGCATTCTCCTGATCACAAAATTATCTTCAGTAAATTATTCTGCATCTCGTCTATTGTTATGCCTTTCTAAATTATTGTTAACGCGCTATGTATTTTTTTTACCACTATTTCAAAATCTACAATTTTACTTCTTCCAAAATTTTGTTTAAGAAATTTTCCGAAATTAACGATTGGACTTTAAGGTCTTATTAACAAAATATATCCGA
Source organism: Cordilura impudica (assembly GCA_963682025.1). Lineage (NCBI taxonomy): Eukaryota > Metazoa > Arthropoda > Insecta > Diptera > Scathophagidae > Cordilura > Cordilura impudica. The sequence continues at coordinate 37,860,548 of OY821520.1, forward strand.
TTAAAATGCCACATATTGTAGGTAAATTTCTCTTTATTTGGCGAGAGCAGCGTTTTTATTTCAGCGGATTTGAAGAAACATTTGATTTTTCATACTTTTTTAACTTTTAGGCTACATATTTTTGGTGCTTTCATATTTCAAAAATATCGTTTATCAAAATATTATACTATTTAATATAAGTTTTCAATCCTGTAAATTAAGGTTAAATTGAAGCACTATAAATTTCTTGGACAAAATATTTTAAACAGTAATAGTGGAGATTTTGACATTTTTAACATTAATTAAGAAAGGCATAACAATAGGCGATATACAATATACTTTACATAAGATCATTTCGGGATAAGGAGAATGCAAAAATATTGTTGCTGTAAATTATTTCAATGTCTAAAAATATGGGCTCGATTATCTTAATCCAGTGGTCTACGACACATTTATTGCCTGGGGAACTTGATATAATTTGGGTGTTTTTCAACACATAATAGGATAATTTACTACAGATTATGGATTATTAAATTATTTGATTGAAACGCAATTATAATTATCATAATTTTTGTGAAAAACGATTTTTTTTTTTTTTTGATAATTTCTACATATAAATAAATTCATATTTGACCGCAGTGCGCGTCCAGAAATCATTGTCCGATTTACCTCAAATTTTGCGCACTTAAGTTCTAGATCCATATATATATTGTAAGGGATCCAGAATATTTCTTCTAATTACATTGTACAACAGCCATTCTGGGCTGATAATATTTGCTTTAGATATCAAGTTGGGCTAATTTTATCGAACGAAATGTTATTTTTTTTTTTTATAACTTTTTCCCGTTTGTTATAAATTTTTAAATAAAATAAATTATAATATTATTATAATTATTATAATTATAATAATAATTATTAGGGTCGTACTATTATTATTTTTTAGTAGATAGAAGAGTGGTTTACGTATACGTGATATTTCTAATATTGAAAACTTCAGTATTGAACTACCTAGAGGGCAACTCACTTCTTAATGATCTACAGCATGGCTTCCGTAGGAATCGTTCTACGGGAGACCTGTTAGCTGTACTTTCTGAGCGCTGGAGTCGATCCATTCGCAATTTTGCCGAAAGTAAAGTGGTTGCTCTGGATATTTCCAAGGCATTCGATCGTGTGTGGCACGGTGTATTGATATTAAAACTTATTGCATTTGGGGTCGGTAATGACTTCTCTCGATTTATATCGAGTTTTCTCAGAGACCGAACAATACGTGTCGTTATTGATGGTGTCTCATCTAATGAGTTTCCACGTAATTCTGGGGTACCTCAAGGTTCTGTTCTTTCTCTTTCTCCTTCTCCTTTCCTCATCTTTCTGAACGACCTTCGTGGTCAAACTTGTAATTCTATATACTATTTCTCAGATGACAGCAACATTTGTCACTCATTTTCCTTAAATTGTAGGCCAAGCCTCCAGGAGGTTGGGGGCAAAAGGCAGACAATGAATGACACACTCAATCAAGACCTGTTAAAAATCTCCGAGTCGGGTAAAGCTAATAGGGTTGATTTAATTGTGCTGAAGACTAAATCTTTTATGTTGACCCATAGGGCCATGGATTCAACAATGTCATCTGAACATATGGGTGGTATAGGTATTGAGGAATTGGATACTCTTGATGTTCTAGCCATGAGAATTCAGTATGATGTTCTTTACAACAAGCATGTTTTTCAAGTGTCGAAAGATGCATTCAAGTGTCTTGGTTTTCTAAAACAGTGCAAAAATTACTTCACTCCCTCTGATTTCCTTAAAATCTGTACCACTTACATCCGACCGAAAATGGAATACAGCTCCCATATATGGGCAGGAGCTTCAAGGTCAATTTTGGTGCTACTGGACCGTGCGCAAAAGAGGCCGTTGGCGCTCATCAATGATAGTAGGGTATCCAACTCTATTGATTCATTGGACGTCGTCGGAATGTGGGTTGTGTAGCACTGTTCTATAGATATTACCATGGGATATGTTCTTCTAAGATTAGCGAACTTATTCCAAGTGCCCCAGTTTCGGTTCGCTCTACCCGCTTCTCTAGCAGATCGCATCCATTTGTTGTCTTCGCTCATTAGTCGAACTAGCCGTATGTTGAATAAACTCCCTGCAGGGGTCTTTCCTAACACTTATAATCTAATAAAATTTAAGTCAAATATCCACAAACAGTACTCCCTCTCTCCTCCTTCCCATAACCTATTTTCCTGAGATCACCTTTTTTTATAGATATATAACAATTATTTATCTAAGCCTTAGCTATAATTCTGCTGAAGAATGAAATGAGAAGTCATAAATGGTTCCTGAGTTATAGAAAAGAAAATAAGCAAACATCAAGATATAAATGGACATAAAAAAGTTACCAAGAAAGAAGAACATTTTGATAATCTCCGCTGCAACTCTACATCCGACGAAGAAGATTACGATATATTTTATCAAAGAAATAAAACTGCTATTGTAAAATTGGTGAAGAGCGATTGTGAATACAACAATGAACACTTTGTTTAAAAAGAAAATTAGCTTTGGCGGTGCTACAACCTATAGCGGCTGATGTTAAATCAAGTCTTAATTCCAAAGGCTTACAAGGATTTCCAATATAGCCCCACAATGCACCTTGATGAAACTGCACACCACACAGTGACTAGTTCTTGCTGCAGTTCGGTCTTCTAGAATAATTGTGGATTATATTCAGTCCATATACGGTTATTTTTTTTTTTTTTTGCAATGCCTTTTAGGTCAAAATGGCCCTGATCAGACATAAACAAAAAATTTGTCAAACAGTTGTCATTTTCAGCCACTTCAATTTTTTTTTTGTGGTAAAATTCTGAGCCAGTAGGCAAAGCCAGAGGTCCTAGCAGAAAAATTTCACCGAGATATACAATATAAAACAAATTTAAATGCCGAAGGCTCACAAGGACTACAGCAAAGAACTCTAGGAAATATAATTAAAATTATACAGAAAAGTACGGTACTATTAAGATGTGAATGTTCATGGTAAATACTTGGAATACGTGGAATCCACAAGTGTTGGATCAGGGATTTTCTGCACAAAAATACGGTATCGATTAAAGCATGAAATGCGATATGTTTCGAAGAGAGTTAATTTAAATATACTAAAAAATCAGTAAAGAAATTATAGTCGATTTATAGAATTAAACTTCGGTCCAACTAATTGGATATAGAAAATAAGCATAAACCAAATCTGAGTGGAATTTTCATTAATTTTTTTTTTTGTCTGCAAATCTGAAAATATTCATATCGGATGCTATAGTTATATAGGCACTAGGTCCAACACTGAACTGATACCGTTCATATCTGGTTAAGGCACTAATTTTTTGCAAAAATATACACAAAGCAACTTTAAAATAAATCTGCGCAATATTTTTGTTTTTTGAGACAATTAGGTCAAGATCGGGAAGCAGTTTTTAAGGATATAATAAAATATTTTTCCACCAGATTACTTTTTGGACTACTGGACACGTTAACTGAATTTTGCCGATATATATGATAATTTGAATCCTTACGCAATTTAAGTCAATCACATAGGATTCAGGTATATGGGGACTAGGTCTAAACAGGCACTGATTGTCACCAATTTTAATGGTCATCCTATGACGGATAAAAGATTATATACCAAATTTCATCCAAATTTCATCGTAAAACTTACAGACCGACGGGCGGATATTTACAATAAAAGATGGGTCTAGTTCGAATATTTTTGGTAGTTAGAAACATCAGCAGAAACTCAGTATACAAACTCACCCACCTCATCTCAAACATACACAAAATTTACTGATTTGGTTCCAACTTCTGTCACCGCATACGTATGTATGTTTTTTCCTAGAGCTTTAAACAAATTTTAAATACAAGGTCATACTACGTCAAGTAGCTTCTCTGTAATAAAGTAAGTTATTCTGGAATCGGAAATAACATATTTATAAAAATCTTGATATCGACCACAGTGTCATCCATTATTTTGCTTAACTTCTTAATCTTATGTCGATTTTCATCTAAGACTTTTTGGTTTTCTACAACTCTTCGACAATTTGTTTTTGTACTTTTTGATTGTTGAATTTGTCTGCACAGATTACATGATAAATGCATGAATGTTTGTAGAATTATATTGTAAATATGTTTATTTTATATGTGTGTGTTTATTTGTTTCTCCTTACATGCTTGAATTTGTGTCTGGGTGTGTATGTCTGTGTGTGTGTATTTGTTAGCACTTTAGAAGGTGGATTAAATTTAATGAAATTTAATGAAGGACAGGCCAAGCTAACAGAACAAGCAAAATGTTTTATTTATGTCCAGAATTAAGGTCACTTCACATTTTGGTACGTTTTCCGTTGATAAGAGAATGGAAAGAGAGATAGAGAGATATAAAAAAGGCCAACATATATACGTATGTGCATGTGTAGCTGTTTACAGAACCGTGAACGAATGTTCACTCAATTCGATATGTTGTAAACCAATAGTTTTATGTATTAATATATGTATTAGGATGTCAGTATGTTACTGAGGATATCTCGAGTGTGTTTGTGTGTTAGTGTGTTTGTATTGCTATTAAAGTTGACTGTTATCTTAAGGGTTTTTGGCTTGTGTTTTTCTTTTTTGAAGTTCTTTATCGTTGACAATGCGTGCTTATGTCAATTTGTCGCTTCAAATTAGTTGCTGTTTTTTTCTTCTTATCAACATTTTGCTTTATAATTAATGAATCTGTAGTATATACGGACATGCATTCATACATGTATATATTAATCTGAATCCAATATGGGAAACTAGACTTTATAGCCTCAATATTACAAATATTAAATATTTGGGATTGAATTATTTTTATTTGTTTTATGGTGAACATCAGTATTATTGTAGTGGGGAGCTTTTTTCTTGAAAGTATTTCTAGAAATGCAAATTTTGATTTTCTTCAAAATAATATGACTCTATCAGATCCTTAGGTAGAAGGTGAGGTTTTTAATAAGTACCTTATTGATTGGGTTCATTTTCGAATATTATTTATGTTCTGTATAAATCTTAATAGTCGGCGAACTCCTTTCGGCAATGGTACTTAATAGTGAAATGCATAAAAAGGAATAAATTTTAAATATTTAAAAAAAATTTTTTTTTATTTAAAAATTAAAAATAATTTAAAATAAACACTATAACAAAAAAAAAATATATAAAGTCATATTTTAATAATAAAAATTGGAAAGCAAAATTCAGAAGACTTTTGAAAAACTAAAAGGCAAATTAGCTTGATTTTATAAAAATAATTTATTTCTTCACGATTTTTATACCCTATACCACTATGTGGTTTGGGTATAATGACTTTATGCTGCTGTTTGTAACAACCAAAAATATTTGACCTAGACCCATCTTTAATTATACCGATCGAATTAGAATCACTTTCTGAGCTGATTTAACAATGTCCGTCCGTCCGTCCGTCCGTCCGTCCGTCCGTCCGTCCGTCTGTGTGTTCATGTAAACCTTTTAATCAAACTGCAGGTGGTAAATATGAATATATTTTGATGAAATTTGGTATATAAGCTTTCACCGGACATGGAATGAACGCTATTGAAATTGGTGAGAATCGGTCTATGTTCAGACCTAGCCCCCATACAAATTACCTCTATGAAATCGACTTAAATTGCCATAAGATACAAATTATCATATAAATCTTATTCAAATTGGGTTTGTATGTGTTTAATACATCCATTAATCAGTAGTTCAAAAATGATTTCTATGGGACAACTCTTAGTCATAGGCCCCATATAGAGCTGCTTCCCGATCTTCACTTAAATCTATAAAAAACAAAAATATTGCACTGATTCTTCTCAAATTTGGTTTGTATATAGTTTTTCAAACTATAACTGACCTTGCCAAATATGGCAAAGATTGGTCCATTTTTCGACCTAGTCCCCATATAAATATAGCACCCGATATGAACTTTTTCATATCTGAAGCCAAAAAAAATAAAAAAAATCCCACTCAAATTTGTTTTATGCTTATTTTCTATATTCAATTTGTTAGACCGAAGAGGTAGGGTCTCTAAACGCTTGGTATAGGGTATCACATAGTCGGTCTAGACCGACTATAATTTTCTTACTTGTTTTTATTTGTTTAATGTTGAACATCAATATTATTGTACTGGCATGTTTCTTTCTTGAAAATATTTATAGAAATGCAAATTTTGAAGATTTTTCTCTACTGAATTCACGCAATCGCGCTGCCTTGGAGGCTAGTTGACGGCTCCATTTCTCGAAATCAACATATCACCAAATTTTGATTTCAATAAGTCGACGGTTGTGGTCGCCGTAGCGCCATCATGTTAAAACCACATCTCGCCCGGCTAAATGTCATCCATATATTCAAACAAAGAATCATGGATCATGGTGCGGAAACGATCTCCACTGACCGAAACGCGAGCTCCGGCCTCAATTCTGAGAAAATAAAGTCTGATTATGCCACCAGCGTGTAAACCATACAAAACTGTGAATTTTTCTAGATGTAATGGAATCTGTAAGGTCTGTTGTAGATTCGACTTAATCTATATGTGAACACAATTTTGCGATAAAATATCGGGTATCAGTTTCCAATTTCTCTAGAGCTCAATCGGTGAAAGAATGATGAACACAATGGTTTCGTGGCCTTCATTCCTAAACTAGCTGAATCTTATACGAGTGTATTCCAATTTCTGTGTACAATATGTTTAACGTAGTGGACAGGTAGAGCCACAATTCTTTCTTCCACATTTTACTTATGAAATCTGACAGCTTACCCTTTCGTAATTGTATCTAAGCAAAAAAAAAACACCTTTTATACGTAGTGATTGCTACCAAATATTTTTTGATTTTATATAAATTAATAATTTTTCAAAAATATTTATTTATTAAATTTGTAGGACTATTTGCTTATTTTAAGTATCTTGGTGGAAGTACTTTTTTTTCTTAATTGCTAATCGAATAATTCTCAGCTAGTTGCCAGCCCCAGTTATAACCCTCAATCCATTCTACACTCTTCTTCTTCACTTTACATTGGTCTTCAAGGGTAATGGAATAAGTGTAAAGTACATAAGATGAGAAAATAATTTCACTTTTACGATTTTTATCTATTGAGGACACTGTTTTAGGTAGGTAAAACTGGCAAAGAAAAATCGAAAAAAATCAGAAAAATCGCTCAAAATCTACCGTAGAAATTTCGTCAAACTTCATGCGAAAACTTTCGATAATATTTTGGTGATACTTCATAAATTTTAAGTAATTTTTTGTTTATATAACGGCGGCAACTTTTCATAATGAAAAAATATCCAAAAATAATTAACTAAAACTAATCAAAACTTTTTTCTCAATGCTGGCAGATAGTTTGACTATTGTGACTATAATGTGTATCACTATGTGTTCTATTGAGCAGTTGTTGAATGCATAATTTCATATGTATAAAAGCTATAAATTTATATTTCACCATTTTAGCAGATTTTTCTGATATTTTGGGAGGACGTTCGTTTTAAAGTTAATTCTCTTTTTGAGTCTTAGTTTGTTTTTTACAGACAGATTATCATGAGTTTGTTTATAGTTACGAAAAACACATTAGCTCGTCCCCACTTTAAGTACACCAATCGGGTCAGAGTTATATCTTGACTTGATTAAACGATGTCCGTCCGTCCGTCCATCTGTGTGTTCATATACAGTCGCAAATGAAAATACACTCTGGCACAATATGATAGCCGCCCTAATTCCTCAGCATTTTGTATGCATTTTGGTGTACTTAAAACATCACATAATTGTCATTTATTTATTATTTTAAGTAGTATTAAAACCACAATTATCCAAGAATTTCATTTGTTATTGTCTGCCAAACATCAATTCTACGGATTTCGGGAACTCAATCGCATCGTATTGCTTACTGCCACCAAAGATTTTGATTACCATGATTCCTATGAAAAGTGCTGGGCCATTGCGGTTGAGGTATATTGTTATTGGTCCAGTACAGAGGACCTTCATTTAGAAATTGGAAGTGAATTCCAAAACGGATAATTGCACCAAAGATATATCACAATGGATTATTTTGATCCCAGGAGCACTGAAGCCTTAAATAAATAGAAAATAATCGAACTATTTTCCTTAAATTCGAAATAGTGGTTTTCGGAAAAACTCGTTTTCCGTAATTTTTAATTAAAAATATCTTAAAATCCAAAGCTGGCCTTGGCAAATAATAGGTTAACGTTCTCGGATTTATCCGAAATTTTAGGAATGGAAGTTCTGCACATTTAGTTATTATATTTTAAGCATCGCATCTAACAATTCAAGAGCACTTACAAAATATTAGCTTTTTTTAGCTTAACCCAGATATGCCGACGGGCATACTAGTGCAACAATCTTCGTAGTTTTCCAAAATCGCTTTATTCTGATAGATTATATTAGAAAACTGAAGAAAGAATAAAAAAAAATATTTTTTAACTTGGATTTTGAGTCCGTACTACATGTAGTACGCTCGGCACATATGGAAGCAAAAGACATTATTTTCTTGTGATTTAAATCAAGACGTTTATTATTCAGCAACTTTTGTGTAAACAAGTAAAGAAAAAACAAATTAATAAAACAATTATTTGGTAGTATGGTACTCCACATTACACTTTACATGGAGCGGCACATCACATTTAATGCAGCGTGTGGTGGTCTTATTGTGGCAATGATTACAACGTAGCTGCTTACATTTTCCATCGGATTGACGTGTGTTCTCAGTAAGTAAATGATCTTTTCGATCAAATCTGATGTCGCATGATGATCCTGATGGAAGCGTTGCTGAGGGTTTCCCATAAGTAGATATTAGTAATGTGGCAATGCGGCGACGAAAAGATAAATGGTCCATTTTACCTCCCATATGTCTATGCAGTTGCCACGCATTGTGCTCTGCAAGATCAATAAGGTGTGTGAATATTGGGAAATACCATTTTTTACCCCGAATAGATACACGGTACAAGCTGATATTTTCATCTGCTCGATCAACGCCACCCATATAGCGATTATATTCATGAATAAGGCGTGGTTGTTGAATATATATACGCTTTTTCTCTTTTCGAGACCAACGTGAAATATTTTTTGAAGGTTCAACTGGATGGACGTTTGAGGCAACGTTTACTGCACTGCTATCGTTCCAACAACATACAATTATATTGTTCGCAGAAATCTTACGATGGTCATACCACCCTTTCTCTCTTTTCTGCAGATCTTTTTTCTTTAGCAAAGGACAGTTGCCTAACCGATTGTGGCGAATTGTTCCAGTGCCTTTCACGCATCGTTCTTCCAACTCAGCCAATAAGTTGATTGTTGTAAATAAATTATCGAAATACAATCGGTGAGCAACGTCGGGTTGGCTTTGTGATAATATGTCGCAATACGTTAAGACTACGCTTGGACCAAGTCCAATTTCCTTGTAAGTATTATTTGGGAAAGTCCCTGCACCCTGGTACGGCTCGAACCAAATAATGTAGCCTTTATAAGTTGCTCCAACCCAAAATTTATAGCCATATCTTATAGGCTTTCCATGGATATATTGCTTACATCCGTGACCACCATAGTATGGAACCATCTGCTCGTCCACTGAATGCTGTATGGTTTTCGGAGCATTAATTTGGAAACTCTTGTTCAACATTTGTAAAAGTGGTCTAACTTTTGCGAACTTGTCTGTTTTATCTAGACTGTTGTTATCCACAAAATGCAAGTTTCTTATTATGAACTCAAATCGATCCCTTCTCATTGCGTTTGACACAAAAGAATGATGAGTATCCCTATCATTTTGCCAATACATACGGCGTCTCGAAACAGTATTGTAGCCACTCAGTAGCAAAATTCCAATAAAGCACCTGATTTGGTCTAGAGTTATATTTGCAGTTGCATTTTGTTTGGACGCATAGTCATTGGAGTATTGGGTAATAACTTGCAGCAAGTCACTATCAAAAAATTTTTCAAACAATTCAAGAGGAGTAGGTAAATTTTCCTGTTCACATGCTGTAACAACAGGCTCTGTTTCTTCCAGATCATGCTTTACCCATTTTACTGACGACTTAATACATTTACGTTTCTTGGCCTGTTGCAATAACGCAAGAGGAATGTCGTCTTCGCTATCCGAATCAGTAGAATAAGAGTTTCGAAAAAGCTCAGCCTCAGCATTTAACAATAGGGGGGGTAAGTTTTCAAAATTCACTTCATCTTCTTCTCCAGAATCTTCATCTGTGACGTAGTTGTTCGCACTTTGAGTGGGCACAATTGAGATGTCGTAAGGATTTTTTGAAAACTCTTCATCACTTTCCTCTAAGGCATTTATTATCTCATTCAATGTTAAAAATCTGGAAAAAAAAAATATAAGTTTTTGTTTTCACCATTTTTACACACTAATGCCGAATGTACTACATGTAGTACGTCAGCAAATACATCAACTAAAATCACATATAATTTTTTTTTTGACATATATTTTTGCTACGCATTCATTTATATAAATATTATAATTAAGAAAACATAGAAACGCAACAACAATAAAATATGTATATAAAACTTTTTCTCACCGATTACGTGACATCTTCGCACTTTTGTCAATTTCACAAAACTGAAATCTCTGATCCAAAAAAATACACATAAGCAATTACCCTAAACAAAACTTATCATGGCATGCTTTGTTGACCGTTATATTCTGTAGCACAAAAACAAGTAAATTTGAAAATTTAAAGCACTGTAAACGCAGAAACCTGAACGTAACAGGTGTACTACATGTAGTACGGTCGGCATATCTGGGTTAAGGTCATATATGACCCCAATTCCAAAAGCGTTAATGGGGTCATAATATTTTTTTGCGGAACCCTATGCTATTAACATAAAATATAACATTTAAAAGTAGAAAAGTGATGAATTTTTGATACAAAGTATTTAGAAATAGTACATTTACAGAACATTTTACAAAAATCCCATTTTTCTCAAAATCCGCAAAAATAAAATCCTTGTCAAAAAAATTCTGGGATGGGGATGTGCCTAAAAAATCGCACGTTTAATCCCTAACATGCACTTAACTAGACCTTAGAGAGCTAGTATAATTTTTTTAAATTTTGTTTAAGAAAATTTTTCAAAATTTTAAAAAGGAGCTTTGAAAATTTTATCAAAAAAAATTTTCCATTTTCGGTCTCAATGCTAAATAGGTCAACAAGGTGGTAAAAACCAATACATCATATCTGGGTACTAACAGGTATGGATACTGAAACAAAATGTTGGTTTTAATTAATTTCTTAAAGTTGAAAAAAATGCCATCATATTTCATGATCTAGTTTTTTTTTTTTTTTTTGGCACAAAAGTAGTCTGGGGCATTTGCTATTTCTTGGTGAGTTTTTATGCGATTTTGAAGTTTTATAACTTTTTAGAATAATACTTTAATACTGATCTTGAGCAATATAGCAATTTGTCAGAAAAATTAAACTGTCGAACGAAATTTTCGTAAAATATGAAAGAAAGTCATATCTTCCCCATATAAAACCAATTTGGAATTCTCAATCACGTTGAGCCACCTCTAAATGTTTTTTGATTGGCCCAAAACTTTGTATTTCTCCGTTTTTTTTTTGCTATTCGCATATTTCTAGGGGTGCGACTGAGAGTTTAAACACTTTTTTTTTCCATATAATGAAGGGCCACCCTAAATGACATACAAGTAAAAATTAAAAAAAAAATTTAAAAAGGGATACAATTAAAAAACTCGAGAGAATTATTCTTATTTGATTTGCTGAAGAATGAAGTAAGATGGTTCTTGAGTTACAGCTGAAAAACTAAGCAAATAAACATCACGATAAGGAAGAAATATAAGAGATCATAAAAAAAGTTTGGCTTGAGAAAGCCAAACCGTTTTGAGGTTTTACTATACTGGCCTAGTGCTTTCAGCCTGATTTGGAATATCTCACCCCACAGATAGACGCCCTGAAAATCTTCCACAACGTGTTCACTTTGATCTACTAAAATGCATAAAATGGGATAGTTTTACTCGAATTTTGTTCGTATATGTATTTCAGATATAAAAGTGACTTCAAAAATATTTCGGCAAACTTGTCGATTTAGTCCCCTATATGAACATATTATCCATTATGAACTATTTCATATCAGCAGCAAATATATTCCTAACAAGTAAGAAAATTATAGTCGGTCTAGACCGACTATACGATACCCTATACCATGTCCTATCTCTTAGGCCCAACTAACTGGACATAGAAAATAAGCAAACACCAAATTTGAGTCTGATTTTTATTAATTTTTTTGGCTGCAGATATGAAAAAGTTCATATCGGATGCTATATCTATATGTGGACTAGGTCCGAAAATGGACCGATCCTGATCATGTTTGGTAAAGTCTCTTGTATTTTGCAAAAATATATACAAACAAAATCTGAGAAGAATCAGTGCAATATTTTTGTTTTTAATAGATTTAAGTGAAGATCGGGAAGCAGCTCTATATGGGGCCAAAGGGACCATTTTTGGACAACTCATTAATGGACGTAATGAACGCATACAGAACTCAATTTGAGTAAGATCTATATGACAATTTGGATCTTGTGGCAATTTATGTCGATTTCATAGGGGTAATTTGTATGGGGGCTAGGTCTGAACATGGGCCGATTCTCACCAATTTCAACAGCGTTCATCCCATAGCCGACAAAACCTTATTAACCAAACTTCATCAAAATATATTAATAGTTACGACCTGCAGTTTGATTAAAAGCTTTACATGGACACACAGACGGACGGACGGACATTGTTAAATGAACTCAGAAAGTGATTCTGATTCGATCGGTATAATTAAAGATGGGTCTAGGTCAAATATTTTTGGTTGTTACAAACAGCAGCACAAAGTCATTATACCCAAACCACATAATGGTATAGGGTATAAAAATGCCACTCAATTAGGGCTTACGTGATATCCAATTATGATCTCAGTATAGTTAGACGTAAGATGTTGAGGGTATCCTGTAGCTGGTGTAGAACTTTTTTACTTGTTTTTTTGTTTTTGTGGGGGAAATCATCATTTGTATTTTTTTTATCTTCAGTGAGATTTTTGCTCCTTTTTTTATACGGAAATTTCAATGGTTACTCTACATTTCTTGTCCATCAGCGTACAAATTTTTTGTTCTTTTACAATTGAAATCTTTAAATTTATTTTCCATATTTTCTTTAAGCTCCCAATTCCTCTTTCATACACGTACATAAGAAAACCTACTGAATCTCAATGATTTTTGCTATTAATATTTTTTTTTTTACTTAAAAATCTGCCTCCTGCAACAGTTTGAAAACTGTGTATGGCATTGATAGTGTGTGTATATTGTATAAAATTTAATTTTAAATGGCACATTTTGTTAAATGTTTATGACAGTCCAACGAATAATGAAAATGAATAAAAAGAAAATGTAAAACTGAACGAAGGTCCTAAATTAAAATTAAACTGACAATAGCAACAATTTGAAACATTGTGTAATGACGTGACACGCACATACATTGACAAGCAAGCATATATGAATATGTTAACTAGGGCGCTCCGATTTTTGTTAAATTGCCGAACTGCGTTAAACAATAATGTGTCCCAATAAAAAAGAGAAGTGCCTCAAGTTGGACACATTTTTTTTTTTTGATGCCAACAACTAGTTGGATCAGAGAAAATTTTCTGCTTCTGTTAAACAACTTTTAAAATTTCCATAATTATGTTATTACAAATAAATTTTTATGATTATGTTATGGTAGTTATTCTATAAGTTAAGTCATGTTAAGTTCAGATTTGGGGCTTAATAAAAAAAATTAAACTTCATAATAAAATATATTTCTAAAATTCCTGTTGAGCCCTATAAGTGTGTTTTATTTTTATATTGCCCAACATCAAATTTTAACTTCACAGACCTTAACAGAAAGCGACAAAATTTATAACCATGTATGGGCATTTCCAATGTGGCGTGACGTGGCATTTGTACGAAAAAACATTTAAAAAATAATGAAAAAATCAAATTTTTTTAAAAAGTTTTTTTTTTCTATATGCGTAGCATTAATTAATTTTATATTAATTTTATATTAATTTAAAAAAAATACAACAATCGACCATATGAATTCAAAGATATAAGTTAAATATGTGCTGGCGTTACGTTACAAAAACAGAAGTCAGTTTTGACTTGGATTTCAAAATTACAAAACTGCACGAGTTGGGCAAGACTTATTGTATAAAACTTTTTTCAAAGAATTTGAAATAATATAAGTTTATTTTTCAAGTTATAAAATTTGAAAATCTTCTCTCGTTTTTTTCTTTATTAGCCTATCTAACGTGACGTTACGTTACTTAAATTTCTATTAAAAAGTTTTTAGTTTAGATTGCTTTTAAGAAATTATTTAACGCACATCAAATTTAGATATTATATGTTGAAAAAAAGATTTTAAAGTGCAATTTGTTTTTAAACTCTTACTCATACTCCCTGTCTGTCTGTCTGTCAGTCTGTCTGTCTGTCTGCCATTGGTGGACCCCACTCCCCCTTATCTAATTGATTTGAAACTTGGCCCATAGTCTTGTCGTGACTACAGATCGATCCGATCGATCTCAAACTTGGTCCCTACACTTGCTGTGAAAAAAAGATTAACTTTGACTTAGTCACGTACAGTCACGCATGGTCACGCACAGTCACGGAGTGATCTGAATGTCATTTACCGTCATCCGATCGATCTCAAACTTGGTCCATACACTTGCTGTAAAAAAAAAATTAACTTTGACTTAGTCACGCACAGTCACGCATGGTCACGCACAGTCACGGAGTGATCTAAATGTCATTTACTCTCATCCGATCGATCTCAAACTTGGTCCATACACTTGCTGTGAAAAACAGATTAACTCTGACTTAGTCACGCACAGTCACGCGTGGTCACGCACAGTCACAGAGTGATCTAAATGTCATTTCCCCTTATCCGATCGATCTCAAACTTGGTCCATACTGTCCATGCTGTGAAAAAAAGATTAACTTTGACTTAGTCACGCACATTCACGCATGGTCACGCACAGTCACGGAGTGATCTAAATGTCATTTACCCTCATCCGATCGATCTCAAACTTGGTCCATACACTTGCTGTGAAAAACAGATTAACTTTGACTTAGTCACGCACAGTCACGGAGTGATCAAAATGTCTTTTATCCTCATCCGATCGATCTGCAGCTTGGTCCATACACTTGCGGTGAAAAAAAGATTAACTTTGACTTAGTAACGCACAGCCACGCTTGGTCACGCACAGTCACGGAGTGATCAAAATGTCATTTCCCCTCATCCGATCGATCTCAAACTTGGTCCATACACTCGCTGTCAAAAACAGATTAACTTTGACTTAGTCACGCAAGTCACGTATGGTCACGCACAGTCACAGAGTGATCAAAATGTCATTTACCCTCATCCGACCGATCTGAAACTTGGTCAATATACTTGCTGTAAAGAAAGATCAACTTCGACATAGTCACGCACAGTCACGGAGTGATTTCAAACCCATTTTCCCTTATCCGATCGATCTAAAACTTGGTCGGTAGACTTGCTGTGAAAAAAGATTGACTTTGACATAGTCACGGAGAGCTTAAAACCCACTTCCCCTCATCCAATGGATCTGAAACTTTGTCCATAGACTTGTTGTGGCCAAAGATTAATTCTAAAATAGTCACACACAGTCAGGCACAGTTATGGAGATATTCAAAACTCATATGCATAAGTAAAGAAAGAGTTTTAATAAAAACTTTGTTTTTATGAGTTAGATTATTGTAATATTATGATTAGAAGAACAAGATAAGATTTACAAGATATATACTCGTAGAAAATTAGATTAATCTATTATGTTGGCAACGCTTTCCGTGTTTCAATTAGCAAAGTAGAGAACTTGTCCACTTGCTCTAAGGAAATTTACACTAAATAAACTCCAAAAATATTCTTTCGAGCACATTGATAAAATGGAAAGGCATTTTCTAAAATTATATTTTTTGTGTTAGTCATCTGCCAAACTTTTCGTTTTATGGATGATCCCAACCCACCAATCTTACCTTTGGAGTGGTAAAATAAATTATTTCATTCAGAAAACTAGCAACCAAATTCAGAAACAAAATTAAATAAACTTATTTTTAAATTGCGAGCTTCATCCATCCGAAAAAAAAAAATATTTTTAAACTGACCATGTTCTTTTTAATCGTTTCAACAAGTGTTGTCAAAAATCAGCAAACCGAACTTATTGCTGCTGAGTTTGTTACTGATTATCGCACAGAATTTCACTCCGCCACTTAGCCCATCAACGCAAGTAAAAAGGGAAACTTGTCTTGTGGGTTTTGTACCTCATTTTGACAATTTGCAGGACTAGATCTTCTACCTTAAAAAGGTTTCTTTTTTTAATAATTTTCTTTACAAAAAGGTGGCTTTTAAAAAGGTCAACTGTGCATCTAATTCGTAAAAGTATTCAGATACTGAACCTTCGATGTGTATGAATGCAATTCCGTCTTCCACTTTGTGCCAATGTTTCCATTTATTTGGTTTTGGTTATTAATGTGAAATATTAAAGGGCACAAAAATATATAATTATATGAAAATTTTAAATAAAAAAAAATTTTACTTACAATGTGGCGTGACTTTACGCTCTTTTAAGATTTAATATAAAATTAAGTATTTCTTTAACCCTTCTGCACTGCTTGGGTCAATTTGACCCAATTTTGCTTTTCAAACGCAAAATTTTTCCCTTTAAGTTTAAGATATGAACGTGAAACTTTAATTTATCCATTACAGGGACGAAAATAATAAAATTAAAATTTTTCCTCCCCCCACCACATTTCAAAACACGATTTACACACATTTAATATCCTTTGGGTCAATATGACCCAACAAGCGATATTGCAAGTTTAATATATTTGAATTAAGTTCATCTTCATTCAGAATCATCTATCAATAATTTTTTCAGTCAAATAGTCATGTTTTTTCATTAAAAATTTTATTATTCTCTAACTTTGGGTGGGATTTGGAAAATCCCGCAAAGGTATCTCTTGAAATTTATTTTATGATGATATGGTAACGCAATGACGCTTGAACTTTGTACGCAAATGCAATTCGGTGATTCCCCGTTTTGTATATGAAAAAAAAATATTTCGCTATGATAATGCTAGAACTTTTGTCTCATTAGAATATTTTCTTTCAATGAGTTCAGTTTAATTTTTGGTGATCAGCGTGCATACATATATATGTACATACATATTTTTTTTTGTAATTCATCATAACTGAGTATTTTTACATAATGGCACAAAGAAGAAAAGTAAGTATTGTAAAATAAATTATCTAATATATGATTGTTCTATAATGAAATTTCTTCAGATTCTTAGTGATCTTCAGTTGCAACAATTAATGAATGACGAAGATGATGACATTTTTGATGATAGTGATGAAGATGAAATTTTTTCACCCGACAGCGATGCAGAAGACGAATCATATTCATCATCAAATAATAGCGTTGAAAGCGTGGAGGTGGACGATGCAGTAGAAATATATTACAGCATTACAGTTACTTATTTATCAAAGGACAAAAGTGTAGTTTGGAAAGAACAGCAACCACTTCAAACATCCAGGTTACCAAAAAAATCAAATTTTATTGAATAAGCCTGGGCCTACCAAAAGAGCAACATCTATGGTTACAGATATAAGGTCTTCGTTCGGTTTGTTTATATCACCAAACATAAAAAATATTGTGATTCAAATGACAAAACATTGATATGATAGAGCTTGATGCATATCTTGGATTACAAATAATGGCTGGAGTTTATAAATCTCATGGAGAATATCTCACTAGCTTGTGGAATGAAAAAAACGGAAGACCTATTTTTCGAGCAACAATGAGTCTCAAGCGATTTGCGAGCATATCAAAATACTTACGGTTTGATAGCTCTGCAGATAGAGAAGAAAGAAGACTTCGTGACAAACTAGCACCAATAAGAAACGTTTGGGACAAGTGGAGTAATCAGCTCAAAGCTTTTTACAATCCACATGAAAATGTCACTGTAGATGAACAATTGGTTCCATTTTGAGGTCGGTGCAGTTTTAGGCAATATATACCACCAAAGCCAGCGCGACATGGCATAAAAATTTGGGCACTTTGCGATTCCACAACTAAATATGCCTGGAATATGGAAGTGTACACAGGCAAAGCAAGAAATACACAGCCAGAAAAAAAACAAGGTGAGACTTTTGTACTTCGTATTATATTTGTTATATTTCCATACTTTTAGGTGAGAGAGTTGTGCTAACATTATCAGACCCTCTCCCAAAGGGATGCACAATTACATATGATAATTTTTTTACTACATACAATCTTGCCATTCAACTACTTTGTCGGAATATTACATTAGTTGGCACTGTCCGTATAAATAAAACTTTTTTGCCATCAAAAATTCTGGATATGAAAACAAAGCCCGTATTGCACTCTGATTTTTTGTTTTCAAATGATATAACTACAGCATCCCATGTTCCAAAAAAAAAATAAATACGTTCTCCCTTTAAGTTCTCTTCATCATTCAGCCGATGTAAGAGACGATGAAAAAAAACCTGAAATAATACATCATTGCAACCAAACAAAAGCTGGATTTGATGCGCTTGACCAACTAGTTGCTAATTACACATGTAAGCGCATGACTAGGCCTGTTGCATTATTTTCAAATATGATAGATGTATCAGCATATAACTCCTACGTTATATGGACTGATATGAATCCTGCCTGGAATTTCAATAAAAACTTCAGACGCAGGCTTTATCTAGCAGAACTTGCAGATCAGCTAATAAATGAGCATATTTTGTGAAGAAAGGTTTTGCCACATGGATCATCAGCAAGAAATCTTGTTAAAAATATTCAAGAACAAAATGATCTCACAGGCGCCTCGCAATGTTCTAAACAAAATCGTACAGATACACCATTGTACAGTAATTTACCATATACACGACAGCGGTATTTCGTTTGTCAACATGGAATGAATTCAAATAAGTATTCCACTAAATGTGGTTCTTGTAAAAAATTTATTTGCAAAGAGCACATGTTAACATTGTGTATAAATTCTCACACAAATTCTTAAATTTTTATACATTTGTATTAAATATTTAATATTTATTTTATTATTTAAAAAAACGCTTATTTTCTATTTTAATTTAATTTATATATGTATATATATATATATATATATATTTAATAATTGCTCAGGATGGGCTAATATGTTTCATTATCCATTATTTTTTATTATACTAAATAAAAACACAACAAAACAAACAAATTTCCTAAATTAAAAATGTAATTTTGTTTACATTTTAATGTTGGGTCATATTGGCACAAAGGATCATAGGAAGGGCACATAATTAACTTTATCCAGCTCTATTAAAATGCAAAATTTCACGCATTTACGATCACCAGCGTTTAGATAATTAAAATAAATTATTTTATTCACGTCAGAATATCCTAGAATATCATTAAAAGCAAATCAAAATTTTATCGTTAATTGACATTGGGTTGATCTTTTGCATCCATTATATAGTTAGTTGTTGTTGCAGCTAAGGATTTGCGATAAGAGTGCAATTGCACAATTACTTTTAGAAGTGAAAATTGTAAAACAAGATACCCTTACAAATAAACAAAACTGGCCAAAACGTGAACTCGAAATTTGTAGCCCGATATTTAGAAATCACAACTAAGGAAAGCTTCGAGTTTTTAACTTTATTAATTTCGAATATTTTAGTTTAAAAATAAAAGCAAGATAAAGTTGTTGGGGAATTTTAAAATTTTCGGTAATGGTGAACCTTTTTGTGGAAATTCCCATAAAAATTCACATGCCTTTAGTATTTATCAGAAAATAAACATAGATGTCTTTGCCTTAGCCAAATGTTTTAAAACCCACGAGATTTTGCTAATCTAAAATATATAAAATTTGTTTAAGGTCTCTTCTTGTTAAAGTGCTGAAAATTATTGAACAACAATTCCAATTCATTCATTTCTACTTTTACCGATTTATACCAACTTCATAGTGAAATGTTAATTGATTATAGTAAATCAATTGTGTATCGAAATATTTAAAAGTGCATGAAAGTTTTCGTATTTATAACTAACTTTCGGAAATATTTAACATTCATATGTAGAACTCCACCTATATTCTTGTTTGGTTATATAAAAATCAATGTGTGTCCGATCACAGGGGAGATGTGTAAACATCTACACCTTTTCCAATTGTATTTCAGAAATTATCAAATGTATTTCAGAAAACATCAAATGTATTTCAGAAATTATCAAATATATTTCAGAAAATCCAATTAAATTTCCGAAAATATCTATTAAATTTCAGAATTAAAAAGTAGTTTACCCTACAATACCGATAAGTTATTATTGTTTCTATTAGTGACTTGAAATCGCAGAAAATGTTTAGCAATATTTGGACTTATTTGTTATGCACTGGAAAATAAACTAGAACTTCATTTGTTAATCAGCTACAATATAAACACCAGGATAGAATTTTGAATGCTTTTGAAGTCATAATTTTGAAAAAACACGTTTATATCGTCACTTAAAGTGCAAAAGGCCGTAACTAACAAAAAGTTCAAAATTATCTTTTTGTATTAGAGTTACGGCCTTTTACTTAAAAACTACTATTTTACCATAAATTTATATACTTAAATTAAAATTCATCTTTATTTTTCATCTTGATTCTAAAATTTGTGTACTAAGTTAAAAGTAGTTTTTGTTTTATGACGTTTTTTGCTTCTCCTGCACAAAAAGATAAAAATATTAGTTACGGCCTTTTGCATTTTAGGTGACGATATGTAATTTTCAAGAAATATTACAAACCCAGTGTAATACTTAAAAAAATATATTTTTATATAGCGTTCTGACTATTTTTCTGAGACTCAGTTGATATTTTCTGAAAAGGAAAAGGTGTAGTAATAAAAAAAAAACACCGAAGTTTATTTTCGACTTCATCAAAGTTTTCCTGTTATTTAGCTTATTAAACTCACAACATACCTAGCGGTTCTGCTTACAAAAAAAATTCTGTCAATAGCAAATATGCACTCGAATATTTAAAATTAACGAAAAAGGTTTGTGACTTTGCTAAACAGGCAACGAACTCGGCGGTTCTGCTCACTAAAAACTTCTGCCAATACCATATACATATATATACTTGAATATTAAAAACAAGAAACTCTGTAAGTTTGTGAACATGTTCAACTCAGAGCACACCTAGCGGACAATGGCTTGAATATTTAAAATTAAGGAAAAAGGTTTATGATTTTGCTAAACAGATAGCGAACTCGGCGGTTCTGCCCACTAAATACACCAATACACTTACATATATCACACACCGATTTTTCTTTACGCTGTTTTTTGATTGTGTTGTGAAATTGGATTTTACCCCCCCCTGAGCACACAGATGTTTACTCATCGAAAGATATCCATTTCGCTGTTCAGATTCTATAAGTACATAACTTTAATACTGGCCACAGTTAAAAAAATTAATTTACTTCGAAAAACACAGGGCATTTTAACAGCTTTTAAATAAGAACATTTTGTTCTTTTTTTTTTTAATATAAAAACATTATAAAAGGATAAAGTTGTCGTTCGGACTTCCAGCTGGCATTTTCTTTAATATTTTAAATACAAAGGTGTAAAGATGACATACTATTGTACCTTTTGTTGCACATTTATGTATATGTGCATTCGCGTGTCTTGTTAATAATGAGAGCTTTTACTTAACAAATTGGATTCAAAGCGATTATATATAATCATATATCTTCACATCCTTATGTGATTATTCTGTATTTTTTTATCGCTCTTTTAAGATCTGTTGAGTTAATATTTGATATTAAGCAGTATAAAAGGGGCCCTATGCTTCTTATAGGAGTTTCGGGAACATATATATATAAGTATAAAAGGTCTTAACACAAAAATAGGACTTCATAAATTTTAAAACATTTAAATAAAAACTATATTTTTTTGCTTTTTTTGTAAACCAATATAGTACGTTTAATTTTTATAATACTTAACATAGAATGTTAATTTAAAAAGCATTAACAGAAACCTAAAAAAGTTGTAAAACAACCTATCCGCTATGCTCACTGTTTACTTCAGGTCTATACAAAAATGTAACATACTCTTTAGGATATTCAAAAAATGTAAACAAATATTTTTTTGAGTCCAAATTTGAAATGCATTAAATTTTTGTTTTATTAAAAAATTTCCTGCTACCAGAACGTAAACTTAAACTGACATAAGGAACAGAATTGTCATATATGAGCCATAACATTTAACTTATTATTATATGGACATGCTAACATTAACGCGTAGGTAGTGATTTTCTTAAAACTGTAAACATTGAAAACAAAAATAAATAAATAAAAAGTACAGTACAAGTACAATACAGTTGAGCAAAGCTATTATTTAAAAAAAAATATATGTACGGACTTTGAAAATATACCAAGTACAGTAAATGAACATGTACACTGGAAAAAATTAACCAAATTATTGCTAAAATAATAGTGTTCTGATATACATAGATAATTTTTTATGTGTAAACATCTATACGTGCGGGGGGCAAATTGCTATTTCATAATGCAATCACAACAAGTAAGAAAATTATAGTCGGTCTAGCCCGACTATACGATACCCTATACCATGGTTTAGAGACCCTATCTCTTCGGTTTAACTAATTGTATATAGCAAATAAGAAAAAACCAAATTTAAGTGGCATTTAATTAATTTTTTCGCTGCAGATATGAAAAAGTTCATATCGGATACTATATTTATATGGGGACTACGTCAAAAAATGGACCGATCCTGTCCACATTTGGTATTTTTGTTTTTTGATAGATTTAAGTGAAGATCGGGAAACAGCTCTATATGGGGCCTATGACTAAGAATTTTCCTATAGGGATTATTTTTGAACTACTGATTAATGGATGTAATTAACACATACAAACCCAATTTGACTGAGATCTATATGATAATTTGGAACTTATGGCAATTTATGTCGATTTCATAGGGGTCATTTGTATGGGGACTAGGTCTGAACATGGACCGATTCACACCAATTTCAACAGCGTTCATTCCATGGCCGACGAAAGCTTATATACCAAATTTCATCAAAATATATTCATATTTGCGACCTGTACTTTGATTAAAAGGTTTACATGGATACACAGACGGACAGACGCACATTGGTACTTCGACTCAAAAAGTGATTCTGAGTCGGTCGGTATAATTAAAGATGATTTCCACAGACGGACAGATGGACAGACGGACATCGCTATATCAACACCAGTTGTTATAAGGATCACAAATATACATATTTTTTGGGGTCCAAAATTTTTTTTCTAATTATTACAAACGGAATTACAAACTTATATATACCCTTTGCACACTGGAGTGGAGGTTATAATAATTGAACAATTTTAAGATCAATTTCATGTAAGATATGTTAAAACTTTTTTGATATACTCAACAGTTTCGGGGTGAATTGATGAAAGGCATTTTTTTGCTCAAACTAAAAAAAAAATTGTTTTACTTTTCAAAAATTCAGAAAAATCGAAAATAAAAAAAAAACCCAAAAAGAAAACATTTTGCATACCTATATCATAAACCGAGCCAAATGCCATGAAAAAAGTATGGCCAAATACTGGACTTATTCTTAATAACCGCATATATTATAATAGTTTCTTGGCATAACGCAACTGGCGTTGGATTCGACATACTCAAAATCACCAGTATTTCAAAATCAAAACACTTCAGAGGCTACCCTGTATATTCATAATTTTGACACTCAAATTTGGTTGATATTTATTTTCTGCGTTCATATATAACCTCAGTATAAGACCATTTATCGAAATTAAACGCATCATATATTATTTATTGTTTGTTGTAACTTAAATATTTGCTTATAATTTTAATTAGTCTTCACATCTATAATATTAATAGGCTATACGATTTCTTGTGACCGATGTTTTGTTCTACCGTTTTGTCCCGATGTTGACCTAGCGTATGTTGTTCGAAAGGTACTTCTTTTTAGCTGCTTTCCAGATTTACGGATTTTTAAATTTTGTCCTGTATTTTGAGTGAATTGCATTTGAAGTTGCTACTAACACATACATAAAATTATATATATGCTATGTGTGTGTTTATTAAATTTGTTAATGAGTTTGTTATCTTTATTCACAATAATAATAAAGCAAAAAAGTGTTGGTTTGTGAATTGGCTAAGTTTAAAAATACAGTTGCCTAGAAATTGCACTCGAATTTCGAGCGCTGGAATCTGCTAGTTAGAATTAATACTCCCTGAATAGAATTTATATTGTGTAGACAACAAAACAAAATTCGTACATCGAGTCTGATATAATTCTCATAACGTTTTTTTATTTTATTGTATAAATTGACCATCCATAAATAATAAGGTAATTTATATTTTTAAACTTTTTACTAAATATTCTTGTTGCACTAATTTGAGTACTCTTTTTTTATAGTGTAAAAATATTTTTACATCCGCGGTTATTTTCTTTTTTTATAAAAAAAAGAAACTTATCAACAATTGAAGGATACAGTTCTTTTCTTTTAAAGTGTATTAATACACATTTATTTTACACTAGATGTAACCCGGTGCGCTTCGCTACACCCTCCCCCTCCCCACCCCTTCCGAATTGTTACGAAAAGGCTCACGCAAGTCCCAAGGCTCTCACTAACACAGTAATTCAGATATATCACATTTAATATTAAGTTTGTATAGGGGTACCATGCGCATTTGTCCAATCCCGCCCATTTTTTTGTCTGACTACTTACGTTAATAATAGATGACCTAAGATAAATTTTCAAAGCTCTCTCTATCATAGTACTTTATATATATGATATTAAAAATTTACTTTGAATGGGAGGTGCCACGCCCACTAAAAATATTAAAAAAAATACAGCCTGTAGCACTTCCGATATCCGCAGTAAGAATCAGTGAAAATTTCAGGAAGATCAGATAAGTCTATACGGAGATTACCTCCTACAAACAAACAAACACATTACCTCTTTAATTCTTTTTTTTTGATACTTACTGATATAAAATTTTTTTTGTTTGTTTTCGCGATTTTTGATTTTGACAGTATATTTTCCACGACAAATCACATTAATAACTAATGTACTTGTCAAAAGACTGTTGCTTTCGTAGTACATCATATTTTTGATATAGGAGGTGCCACGCCCACTTATCCCATCCCGCCCAATTTTTATTGGACTACTCATATTAATATCTGAGGGACTCGTGCAAAATGTCGAGCCTTTCCCAGTTATATGATATTAGATATCTACTTTGCATGGGCGGTGCTACGCCCACTGCTTCTATCACGCCCATTTTTTTGTTCGACTAATCACACAAAGAACCTATGGGCTCACGCAAAAGCAACGAAGCTCTCTCTTTTACAGTACTCCAAATATTTGACATTTAATAGTTACTTTGCATGGGGAGCTCCACGCCCATTGGTGTGAACCCGCCAATTTTTTGTCTGACTACTCAATCTAAGATCTGATGGTGTCGTGCAAAGTGCCAAAGCTTCTCTCTTTTAGTACACCAGTTATATGATATCATATATTTACTTTGTACGGGCGGTGCCACGCCCACTGCTCCGATCACGCCCATTTTTTGTCTAACTAATCATATGAATAACTTATGGGTTCACACAAAGTCCCAAGACTCTCACTATAACAGTACTCCAGATATATGGCATTTTATATTTTATTTGTATGGCAGGTGCCACGCCTATTGTTCCGATAGTGCCCATTTTTTGTCCGACTGCTCACATTAATAATAGGTGCCATCAGACAAATTTTAAAAGCTCTCTCTATCATAGTACTCGAGATATATAACATTGAATTATTACTTGTATGGGAGGTACCACGCCCACTTCTCCGATCCGGCCCATTTCCGGCGCGGCTACTAATATTAACAATAGGTGACCTCACACAAATTTGCAAAGCTCTCCCTGTCATGGTACTCAATATATGTATATGATATTAAAAATTTACTTTGTGTGGGAGGTGCCACGCCCACTAAAAATATTAAAAAAATTATAGCCTATAACACTTCCCATATCCGCAGTAAGACTCTGTGAAAATTTCAGGAAGATCAGATGGCTAGTTACGGAGATTACCCCCTACAAACAAACAAACAAACAAACAAACAAACAAACAAACAAACAAACAAACACACATTACCTCTTTATTATATTAGTATAGATGATCAAATACACATGTTTCGTAACTCACATATACATACATAAGTACATACATATGTATCTGTGTATTTGCCAGTATTTTACAAATTTACGCACACGCACTCAACACAAAAACTTAACAATTACAACAATAAAAACTACAATAGTAACACTATAAACACAAGAGCCCTTTTTTCCAGTTTTAAAAACATTTTTGTATTTTTAACATCTATTAAAAATGGTTGCGAGAGTACGAGTATGTGTATGTTCGACATCAAGTGGTCGTCATTGTATGCATATTTTATGTTTTATTTCAAAATGTTAATACTCGTACATATTTACAGTAAATGCCCAATCAGTTATTAAGTCATGATATTTCACATTGCTATAAGCCGATATGGGAAGTTGAAGAACAGTTTTGCAAGCCGTAGTCACTCGACAGATGTCCGTCTACTGTAGTGTATTCAGACACCCTCATTTCAATAAATTATAATATAGAGTATATAAAATTACACTACATTAGATATAAAATTTCTTAAGATTACAAAATAAACTTTTTTAAACATGGTAAATGGCCATTAAGTAATAATGCATTCATATTCGGAAGTCATATGCAACCATGATACTAAATATTCGGATATTCATATATTTTTCCAAGAATATTTATGTTAATTAAGCGAAACGTATAGTTTCAATGGGTACAATTATAGTATAGAGGCTTTGAAATTTTAAGTGAAATAGAATCACTAAGATTCTGGTGATCTCATAATAATTCTGGTGAATTATTGTTATTCATATTAGTTATCGTAAATCATACAAATTCTCTTGAAATCATTAAAATTCTGGTGAACTAATTATAATTCTTTTTAGTGAATAATAATTCATGTAAACTCTAGACTAATAATAATTAGTTAAATATCCTGACTGCAGCTATATGCATGGTATAGTACTTTGGGCAGTGAGGATATAAATTATATATATAAACTAATTTAAATGTATAATTGTATAAACTAGCAGACTCCAGCCTTCGAAATTCGAGCTCTAATTCTAGAAAATTTTATTTTTTCATTAAACAAAGACCCAAAAAGCATGCTAATCAATTATAGCCAATTCACAAATCAACACAAAAAAAATATCATTTTTATTACAAACACATTAATAAAATTTAATAAACACACACATAGCATTGTATAATTATACCCTAAGCCACTATATGGTTTGGGTATAATGACTTTGTTCTGCTGTTTGTAACAACCAAAAATATTCGTCCTAGACCCATCTTTAATTATACCGATCGACTCAGAATCACTTTTTGAGTCGAAATAGCAATGTCCGTCCGTCCGTCCGTCCGTCCGTCCGTCCGTCTGTGTGTCCATGTAAACTTTGTAATCAAACTACAAGTCGCAAATATGAACATATTTTGATAAAGCTTGGTATATAAGCTTCCATCAGCCATAGAATGAATGCTGTTGAAATTGGTGAGAATCGGTGCATGTTCAGACCTAGTCCCCATACAAATGACCCCTATGAAATCGACATAAATTGCCATAAGTTCCAAATTATCATAAAGATCTCAGTCAAATTGGGTTTGTATGTGTTTATTACATCCATTAATCAGTAGTTCAAAAATAATCCCTATAGGAAAATCCTTAGTCATAGGCCCCACATAGAGCTGCTTCCCGATCTTCACTTAAATCTATCAAAAAACAAAAATATTGCACAGATTTTTCTCAAATTTGTTTTGTATATAGTTTTTCAAAGTATAAGTGACTTTACCAAATATTGTCAGGATCGGTCCATTTTTCGACCTAGTGCCAATATAAATATAGTATCCGATATGACCTTTTTCATATCTGCAGCGAAAAAAATTAATAAAAATGCCATTCAAATTTGGTTTATGCTTATTTGCTATATCCAATTAGTTGGACCGCAGAGATAGGGTCTCTAAACCATGGTATATGGTATCGTTTAGTCGGGCTAGACCGACTATAATTTTCTTATTTGTTTTTATTGATCTCATAAAGTACACATTATAGGGTTATGTATGGAATAATACATCGATCGAGCAAATGCCCTCCATGGCTTTGCTGGGAAAAACCAAATTTTTTTTAGTTTTTCATGACAATTTGGCATAAATGTGGCTGGATTTAGTAGATGTTCTTTTGAATTTCTTCCTTTAGTGCACGAGTAATCTTTGATGCAACAGAAAGAAGTTCTTCGGTTTTAAATCACAGGATATAGTTAGTTAGTTATTAGTTAGTTACTTGTTCTTTATTTTCAATTCATTTCACTAAGTTACAAATTTAAATATTATAATATTATAATTTAAAATATGTTAGAAGAAAATAAATATAACTCAAGCCGATGGCACAATGAATACGTTGTGTCCGATAAGTCGACTTATCAAACGTACTGGCCGTATTGCAAGGCACATAAATTACGTCGTCGCCGTACGGCTAGAAATGAAATCAGCTGTTTATGTTGACATTTTTTACACAAATTTATATTGAATTCGAAAGTTTGGATTTGTTTTGAAATAAAAATGGATATAGAAGACACCCTTAAAATAGTGTTAAGCATTATATGTTTAAATGAAGCGCGAAAATATCTGGAGATAATGGCGACTGATAATATAACAATTTTTTTTATTATTAGTTATTTACTATTATTTGCCTTTTTATGTAGGTCGAAGGTCGTGCCATCGAAAATGCTTTTGGAATTCTAACAGCACGATGGAGAATACTTCTATCTCCACTGCAAATGAACCCCAAAAATGCAGAAAAAATTGTCAAAGCCACAGTCATAATTTCATAAAAAGGCATGACAATACATACTGCCCACAAAACTACGTGGACCAATATAATGGAGACAGTATGATTCCAGGATTATGGTGCCAAGAAGTCGCTAGCTCTTTGCAGGGCTTAACCATCAGGACATCCAATAATGCACCTGTCCATGCTTTAAGCTCGAGAAATATCTTAATGTTTATATTTGCGAAATCCAGCTATAAATAAAATCGGATAAAAATAAAATAGTTAAAAAGTTTACAGTGCAGCAGTGAAAAAAGCACATGACCTTGACAGTATAGGGTCGATTCCACTATCAAAGTGTAGTAAAACCCTATACTCGGTTTAGCTAATTTGGTGACCAATTTGAACAGGTAATTCCGACTTACTCATAGCACTTAACTATGTTTAGGAATTATGTAGCAAAGAAACCAATGAATAAACGTTTTAAACATTTAATGCGAAAAGAAGCCGTTTTCGCTGCACTTTTTTGATTATATGCGAAAAAAATTATTTTTTGAAAGAAATATACGAAAAAATTATTTTTTTCCAGTAAAAAGGGATTTTTTTCGTATAAAGTGTTAATAAGTATAACAATTAATATATATATAAATTTGTATTATTATTTTTTAAAAATGTTAAGGCAATTAATTACATTTATTCAACGGATTCTTATCTACATTATTGCCAAACATAGTTATGCTTATGAGCAAGTATGAATTACCTGTTGCATAAAAACTGAAGTCACCTTTTTTGCATAGTGTATTTTATAACTATGTTTATTAAATTATAAGTTTTGTTGAATAGGCACGGATGCTCATGCACCGCACAAATTAAACGTTATTCCATCTAATATATAAAAAAAATTTCATTACAAAGTTAAACTTTTGATTTGTATATATATTTTATTACAATAAATATTTACTTACCATTCTGCCATTAAGCTGCTGCACTTTATAATAACAAATATCAGCTGTCAAACGTCGAAAGTTGATAACATTTTAACTACGACGTACGAACGCATTCGCCGTATGCGCCGTATTTGCCGTAACGTGTTCATTCTGCCATTAGACATTGCGCATGCATGTAAACAACTTTTCTGTCAGTCGAAAAATTCGACTTATCGGACGCAACGTATTCATTGTGCCATCGGCTTTACGACTATAACTTATTGTTGTCAGTCGGAAAAAGATATAAAGTGTACATATGTATGATTTTATCGAGAAAGTTTATGTTTGAGAAAAATAGTAAAGTTAATAATAGTATTCATTGATTAACTCATTTCTATAACCAATCGCATCCACCATATAATGATAGATGCAATTTAAAATTTTCTTTTGCATTATTTGAAATATCAATTAAATCAATTTCTCGTAATATTGTCTTTTTAAAGTGATTTTATCCTATCTCACGCAGAATGGGGCAATGGGCCATGAAGTGAAGAATATTTTCTATTACGTTCAAGTTACATAAAGAGCATATACGAGACCTTTGCTGCTGAAACCTGGTTCCATTGAGCTCGATAAGGTCACATTTGGCTTTGAAAATATAGCTTACTGCTCTCATATTGTTACTAAAATCAAAATAGCATTGTGGTTCTCTATAACTCAGTTTTGCATAAAAGCGGTTTGTATTAGATGCATTCTCCAAGTAAAATTCCTTTTCTTTAGTTTTTAATCCATGAAGAATATCAATACGTAGTTGTTCCCAGTTTTCTTTTGTTGTGCATGCCGCAATTCGTATTGAATTAACATCTCTAGTGAAAGTTTCAATATCTTTATACCAATATAACTTTTTTTCTAAAATTAGTTTTGTGAGCTGGTTTGGTAAGCGTTTCCCATTATATTCAAAAAAGAGTTTTTAGTATGTATCGTAGATGTAGGTCTAGAGTATATATATGATTATTTTCACAGCCAGTTTCTAGCTTCAGCGCGTATGTAAGTGTGAATTGTGGTAATTTATGAATCTTTTTTAAGAAAAACCTTTGGAGTTTGTCGACTTCCTCGAATAATGAGAATCCCCATATTTGGGCTCCATATGACTCGACATACTGATTTAAAAAGGATCCACTTCGCGTGTAATCCAATCTCTTTTTTAGATAAAAAATATTTCCATGTTGCACTTATGCTATTTTTCGCTGATATGTTTCTCTTTTCGATATGTTTTTTAAAATTCATTTTTAGCGATAGTGTAACTCCAAGATATGTGTATTCAATTGAAATTCTAATTGATTCACCATTGAAAATCCAATTTTCTCTTTCTGCGAGTCTCCCTCCTTTTCTGAATATCATCATTTCTGATTTAGTTAGATTGACTTCTAGGTTCCATATATCGCAATATCTCTGCAGCTTGCTGATCATAGTCTGCATGGTAAGAATATCGTCTGCTAAAATTACTATACCATCAGCGTACATTAATAATCTGATATTTAGTGATCCCACATTAACTCTTCCTTCTAAATACTCGTGTTAGTCATTTAAATAAATCGAGAAAAGCGTTTGCGATAGCAGGCACCCCTGTTTTACCCCAGTACATGTTGCAAAATCTGTCGATAAAATTTCTCCATTCCAAACTGCAAAGTTGGTATGGCTGTATATGCTCTGAATCATCACAGGATATAAGAGGGCCAATTCTAATCACCGAATCGAGGTAGTAAACGACCAGGAAATTTATCTTGCTATACATAAATAGTTTCACAACATGCCATCTACATTAATAACATCCAATTATGCAGAGATCATTCTGTTATCATGTCACAACAACTAGTACCATTAGTAGTCACTGCTTGAAGAAGTATGGTCTAGCGATGCCTGCAGCCCAAAATACAAACAGTGATACGCTATGGATGCATTTTGTTTCCCAAAAATACATGCAGTTTGTCACAAATTCAGCAATTATAATGATTAAGAAAGCCACTAAGGTAGGCTGCACCTGAGGCTTCTTTAACTTCTTAGTTAAAATTCAACACCAATAGCTGTCAAAACAATGTTCCACATTGTTTACTTTCTTTGTTATACTCTCTCAAAGTTCAATAACTTTCGCTAATTAAGTGCAATGTGGTAAAAAGTAAAATACTACGAATTTTAAGTATATTTTTTTGGTTTTTTATTCTAAAATCAAAACTTTTTTCAGATGGAGGCGCCAACTTCATGTATTGGGCTACCTTGCTGATGTTTTTTTTTTTTAGAAAAATGTTTTGGAAATATTTAAAAAAAATTTTTTTTTTTTTTGAATATCATTCCAAAAAAAAAGGTGGACAAACTTTCAGTTATTTTCTTTTCGCTCATCTCACGTATTTTATATTAATTTCTCACAAAAAGTGTTTCGCCCGAAATTTTTCGAATCGAAATTTTTTTTTAGTATATTTATTAGTAAATATTTAAAAAAAAAATTATTTTTATGAGTACTTAGGACCCAATGAAGAAATGCCCCCAAAAAAAAAAAAATAAAAAAATAAACAAATGCCCCAAAAAAATTGGGCATAAGTTCACGATGAACAAATGCTCCAAAATTTAAAAAAAGATCCCAAAACATGTGAACAAATGCCCCAAATTTAGCTTACTCTTTTGCAGGAGGATGATGTTTGATGTTACGTCTTGTAAAAGAAAAAAAAATGAATTTAGGCTCCAAACTTACAAATTAGAAATGAAAAAATGCCCCAAAATATTTCAAATTGAATAAAAAACAAGTAAGAAAATTATAGTCGGTCTAGACCGACTATACGATACCCTATACCATGTACCATTATACCCATTATACCCAAACCACATAGTGGTATAGGGTATAATGAACTTGTGCCCCAAAAATCATGGAAATTGGGGCATTCAAATTTTTTGGGGCATAAGGCCATTTTTGTTGATTGGGGCCTCGGTACTCAGTTCCGTAAATTTTAACGAAATTAATTTTTTTCACCACAAACATTTGCTTTCATATCAAATTTAAATCGCCTCAAAATATTTTTTTCTTTAAAATTTTTTTCATCAAAAAAAAATCTCCATGGGCTGATCGCGGTTCTGGTATTATGAGGCATAGCATATATTTTTGGCCAAGAAACCATACCTCTAAAATCATTTTAGAGCCTGCCAAAATAATACTCAAAAATCGAGCTATTTAGTCCATTTAAAATGTAAAAAAATCACTGAAAATGTGAACACCAGGGGTTTTTTGAGTCGGTAATCCATTTCTCATATTCATTATTATTTTTAATAGCCACCAGGGGGCGTTGTCGTGCATTACTGTGGATTTTGTTCACCTTTTTGGGGAAAATTTACGAAATTATTGCACAAATCGACGATCTTTGACTTTCCCATATTTGAAATAGCCCAATATATTTAGCGCTGAAAATTATTTATGTGGGATAACCCCACACGACCTATATCGATTTCATTCAATTCAAAAAAATATTTTTTCATTCGAAGAGTAAATAAGAAAAAACTACCAGAATCGCAATGAGCCCATGGAGTAAAAATAATTGACCACCCTAACATGCAAAAAATTGCATCACAAAATTGGAAACTCTAATAAATTTAAAAATTTGTGTGTTTTAGTTATTTAAAAGTGAGAAAAAATAATATAAAATAGCTTAACTTCAGAAAAAATTACATAACATAAAAGTATTCATTTTTATTTTCGGTTTCAAAATTTGGTGGGTATCCATTATGTTTTAGTACTGCTTCATTAGGCCGAGCAATGTTGATGATATTCTCTCAAACTGTTTGTAAACTCGGAATTAACTGACTGTGTAAGATCTGTCTTGTTGGTGCAATTTTGTGTCTGTATTTTTCTATCCTCAATATCGCAGAGATCTGGTGATTGGGTTGGCCTGTCCATATTTTCTTCCGCATAGGGATACCATTACGTTATTTAGAATTTGCTGGTATCCAGTTCCAGTTAGAATATCTTTTGTAACATGAATTAGGCCCATTCCTCAGGCCAAAACCAACTTCATACCATAATATTGTCACAACCAAACTTGGTAGTTTTATTTGCATATTTTTTCTCTAATCTTTTTCCGTGTGATTGTCATCAAAATGTTCTTCCTTAAATTAAGCTTGGACCTATATGAAAAGAAAACAGTATTCCAATTTCGTCTTGAGAAGTTCTTTAGCAAAATTTAAGTGACTTCTTCACAAGGCGGTGAAATCCCAGACCAGCTTCAGTTGCTCGTGGGGAAACAGCTAGAACACATATTTTTAGTTTCAGATTATAACTTACCTCTTTAGGTAGCATTTTTAGATATCTCTTAAACTGTCTTGCTATTAAATTATTCTGTCTTTAACTCGTTTTGCATGGCCTGCCGCCTAAATATTGAATTGCACCTCTTTCGTGATATTTGTTGACAATTTTTAAAATTTTTGATTTATTCATAGAATGTTTCTTACAAATTTTCTTTTACTTAAGACCAAATATAAAATCATCGATTATTCTGATTCTTAACCCTTCACAAAATGATATTGCTGCCATTCCTTTACAATAATAAGTTATAAGATTAAAACATTGAAAAATACAATTGTGTTTAAGAAACAGTTGAAATAATGGCCAAGATTTTACACATTTTACTCCATACGTTCTTCGATTTTTGTTGCTTTAATCAACGCTGCTACAGAAGTTCAGATATTTCCATTGTTTTGTCATTACTAAAAAAAAAACATTTTTCTGCCCATTTTTTTTTCTAATAATATTTTTCTGTATTTCGATAGAGAATATACCAAAGTATGATTTCGGAAACAAATGCAGAATTTTACGAATTGACGCATAATTTTTAACAAACACAACGGTGACAAACAATTGTCACCCACTGAATACATCTGTGATAACAAGCATAAACCGTCTAAGTCGAAAGTCATGCTTTAGAGAAAAATACATTTTTAGATAAATGTCAAAGGGATTCATTACGATTTATGTCAATATGTTTTCATTAATGACTTTTTCCAAAATAGTGTTAGTGAAATGGGGATTTTACAGCGTTTTTAGTAGAATACGATAGCATGCACAACTCAAATCGATCTTAAGTCGATTTAGATATAACCACAGATATATACCTCAATTTATATTTTCAATGATATTTTAAAGAGTATAGATTTTACGATTCAAATATAACGGTATTAGCTATTTTTATATTTAACTAGCTGACCCGTAAAATGTTGTTTTGCCATATAACACATAATTTCAAGACTGTCCGGCTTATAGTACTCCAGATAATTTTTTTGTATGGGAGGTGCCACGCCCACTAACCCAATCCCGCCCATCTTTCGTACGCATACATAAATTAACAACAAATTGACGTGCAGAAAGTTTCAAGACTCTGGCCATAATTCACAACTCAGTATTGTAGATATTTACCATGTGTGGATGGTTCCGCACCCACTGGTTTGATCCCGGCCGTTTTTTCGAGTACTAACGTTGGTAACTTATGAACTCGCACTAAGTCCCAAGGCTTTACAATTACAGTACTCTAGATATATGACATTAAATATATGCAACGATCTCGCTCATTAATTTGTTATGTACAATAGGGTGGCCCTTAATAAAAAAAAGTGTTTAAACTGTCGATCGCACTGCCTAGAAATATCCGAATAGTAAAAAAACTGAGAACTACAAAGTTTTGTTCCCATCAAAAAACTTTAGAGGTTGCTCAACGCGATTGAAAATGTCAAGTGTGTTTATATGCGGAAAATATGAATTTTTTTCAGATTTTACGAAAATTTCGTTCTATAGCTTAACTTTTCTGTACAGAAATGGGAAAATGCATGCTAGATTATGGGAAAATGCCTGTTAAGTCTATAGGAAATGCATGCTAAATGATAAAAATGCATGTCATATGTATGTTTTTGTTTTTTTTTCGAGATTTTTTTTGAAAATCATTTATCTTAATTCAGTATGGAATTTCCTTACATTTAGCATGCAATTTCCATACATTTAGCAAGGAAATTTTTCTCATTTAAAAAAAAAAAATTCCCATTTTTAGCATGCATTTTCCCATAAATTTGCCCAAATTTAGCAAACATTTTGCCATTTCTGACATACATTTTTACCATTTGGCATGCATTTCCTATAGACTGAAAAGACATTTTCCCATAATTTAGCATGCATTCCCACTTTTACCAAGCGCTTTCCTTAGTTCCTTATACAAACTAAGTCATGAAGTTTGATGGCATTTTTTTCAACTTTGAGAAATGAATTAAAGCAATATTTTTTTTTGGTCTCTATAAATATTAGTACTCAGATATGAAGTACTGTTTTATTACCGCTTTGCTAACCTATTGCGCATTGAGACCGAAAGTGGGAAATTTTTTCATAAAATTTTGAAAACTCCTTCTTCAAGTTTTAAAATTTAAAAAAAAAAAAAAATGGATCTGGCACTTTAAGGTTTTGCTAAACACATGTTACAGATCAACTGTGTGAATTTTTGAGTAAATCCCTGCCTTAGAAATTTTTTGACACGGATTTTATTTTTGCGAATTTCGAGAAAAATGGGATCTTTGTTAAATATTCTGTAAACGCACTCTTTCTAAATACTTTGTATCTCTTTTCATCAGTTTTCTACTTCTAAATGTTATATTTTATCTAAGTAGCCTAGAATGTCGGAAAAAGATAATATGGGCCCATTCAGCTTTTGGGGTCACATATGTCCCCAAGCTAATAAAAGACAATTTATTCAAAAAATTCAAATATTTCTTAAGTGCTGTTGAATTTAAGATGCGACGCTTAAAATATAGTCACCGAATATGTAGAGCTACCGTTCCTAAAATTTGGGACAAATCCGAGATCGTTAAACCATTATTTGTCAAGGCTAGCTTTGGATTTTAAGATATTTTTAAATAAAAATAACCGAAAACGAGTTTTTCTATTAAGCTCGATGATTAATTTTTTTTATTTAACCCTTCAGTGCTACTGGGATTAAAATAACCCATTGTGATATATCTTTGGTGCAATTATCTGCTTATTGCTCGCAAATGTAAATTAAAACAACTTTAACCAATTTTGTTATAAAATTTTTTTATGTATAAAAACTATCTATATCTATCTGAAACTTATAAAAACGGAAGTGATATTGTTTCAAGACTAAAAGTGGTAAGTGATACAGCAGAACGCGGTGTTAAGGTGATTGAAGAGTGTAATAAAATATAAACAAAGAATGATTAAGAAAAGCAATACTTATTGCAAGTCGTAAGTGGTTACAGAAAACAATTTGAATCGCACACTAAATCGTCCTTAAATACACCAAAATAAATAGAATTAGTTTTATATTTCGTATCCCAAATTTTTGGAACGGAAGTTCTACAAATATGGTGACTATATTTTAAGCGTCGCATCTAAAAATTCAACAGCACTTAAAAAATATTTGAATTTATTGAATAAATTGTCTTTTATTAGTTTGGGGTCATATGTGACCCCAATTCCAAAAGGTTTAATGGGATCACATTATTTTCTTCCGATACTCTAGGCTATTGAAATAAAATATAACATATAAAAGCAGAAAGGCGATGAATTTTTGATATAAAGTATTTAAAAATAGTATTTTTACAGAATATTTTACAAAAATCCCATTTTTCTCGAAATTCGCAAAAATATAATCCTTGTCAAAAAAATTCTGGTTTAGTGATTTGCTCAAAAATTCACACAGTTAATCTGCAGTATGTACTTAGCAAAACCATAAAGTGCCAGATACATTTTTTAAAGTTTTGTTTTAGAAAATTTTTTAAAATTTGAAAAAGGATCTGTCAAAATTAATTAAAAAACTTTTGCCATTTTCGGCCTCAATGCACAGTAGGTTATCAACGTAGTAATAAAACAGTACTTCATATCTGAGTAGTTATAAGTATAGGGATTAAAAAAAATTATGGCTTTAATCAATTTCTCAAAGTGTAAAAAAATGCCATCAAATTTCAGGACCTATTTTTTTTTTTTTTTTGCACAGAAGTTGTCTGGGGCATTTGCTATTTCTTGGCGACTTTTTATTCGATTTTGAAGTTTTGCAGCTTTTTGGAAAGACAATTTAACACTGATCCCGAGCTTTATAACAATTTTTCAGAAAGGTTCAACTGTAGAACGAAATTTTCGTAAAATCTTAAAAAAGTCATATTTTTCCCATATAAACATACTTGACATTTTCAATCGCGTTGAGCCACCTCTAAATATTTTTTGATTGGCCCAAAACTTCACATTTCTCTTTTTTTTTGCTATTCGCACATTTCCAGGTGGTGTGAACGAGGATTTGAAAATTTTTTTTCCCTACATATAATGAAGGGCCACCATAATGTACATGTACATAGTTTCAGAGTTCTTTCTGTCGTAGTACTCCATTATATTATATGCTTAAGAAAGATGTTATAAATTCACTTTATATGGGAGGTGCCACGCCCACTTGAAAAATCAAAAAGAAATATAGCCTATTTTTCCTTCCGGATATGCAGTTACTACTATAAATATATCAAGACCATCGGTCCAGTGATGTAGTCTCCTATAAAGGACGAACAAACATACAGTACAACTTCGACAGTCCGGACATGCGCCAGTCCGGATACTCCAGTAATTCGGACACTTCTACATTTCGGACAAAATAATATTTTTACCTCTACAATCCGGACAATTCTTTTCATGGAAGAAAAAAAATAAATTTCGGAGGTTTCCCGTTTTTACTTTGTTTGTTTTCTTATTCTTACCTTTGTCTACATTTGGCACTATCATTACTTCAGTTTCGGTGCATCCTTTAGCAAGCGTGTTTGACTAATTTCATACCAAGCGCCATGTCTTTAAATAATAAACGCAAACATAAAACACTAACTTTAAAGGAAAAGTGTGAAATTTTAAAAAGTCTTGATGAGGGAAAATCTATTAGGCATGTTGCCGAAAAATTTAATGTTCCTAAATCAACGATTTGCAACATTAAAAAAAATAAGGAGAAAATAAAACAATTTATTTCGAATACCTATAACGGACCCGGTAAATATTAAACCAAAATAATATATAAAACCACTTTCATAACATATGTATTTTTTTCTTTGTAGGAAAAAGAAAAGTTATGAAAAAGCAGAATATCCAGAGTTAGAGGACTCGCTTTACACATGGTTTTTGCAGCAAAGAAACAATCATATCCCGATTTCATCAGAAATACTAAAAGCAAAGGCCAAATTGTTTTATACAAAGATAACGGGAAAGGACGATTTTTCAGCGAGCTCAGGCTGGTTAGACAAATTTCAGTTACGGCATGGTATTCGTTATCTAAAAATTTGTGGTGAAAAAGTTTCCAGCGATGAAAGCGCAGTAGAGCCGTTTAAAAAATAGTTTGCTGACATTGTTGCTGAGATGGATTTGAGTGAAGATCAAGTTTATAATGCAGACGAATCTGCCGCTTTCTGGAAAGTGTTGCCTGGTAACACATGGGTGCATACGAAGGAAAAATCAGCCCCAGGAAGAAAAATTTCCAAAGATCGTGTGACATTTATGCCATGCTCAAATGCTGCCGGAACACATAAACTGCCTCTTTTGGTTATTGGCAAATCTGCTAATCCAAGAGCCTTTAAAGGTTATAAAATTCCAGTGGTATATAAAGCAACTAATAAAGGATGGATGTCTACGTCCGTTTTTTTCGACTGGTTCGAAAACCATTTTATTCCAGAAGTAAAAAAATTTCTAACACAGGTTAACAGGCCACTCAAAGGATTATTGATATTAGATAATGCTCCTTCACATCCTAAAACGGATGAAATAAATTTTGATCCAAATTTTAAAGTTATGTTTTTACCACCAAATGGTACAGCAATATTACAGCCTATGGATCAAAATTTAATACAAAATGTAAAGGATACTTACAGAAAGCGATTATTGCAACATATTTTATCAGAAAATGCTGATGCCGTCAATGTGGTTAAAACTTTAAAAATGTTTAGCCTTAAAGATGCGGTTAATTTCTTGGATTTAGCATGGCAAAGCACTAGTGAAAAAAATATTCAGAAAAGCTGGTCTGCATTGTGGCCAAGAACTGCATCTTGTTGGGATGATGAAGATTTGCTACCTCTTCAGGTTCTGCGTGAAGAACTGCTGTCTGATAGCATCGCTGATGGCATAAAATCCATTCAAAATTTGATTGGAGCTATGACATTCAGTAATGACCTAACTGAAAAAGATATCAATGATTGGGCAACTGGTGCAAATGAATTCTCATTGGAGTTTTCCGATGAAGAAATAATACAACATGCTAAACAAAAAGAATCGCCAGTGTTGCTTATGGACTCTGAAGAAGACTTTGTAGAAATGGCTGCTAAAACAAATATATCAACTGCAGATGCAAAGAAATCATTTTCAGTTTGTATTCAGTGGGCTGAGGAGAATAATATTGATTTGCAGGATATTCTTTTGTTGAAGAGGATTGAGCAAAAAGCACAAAACATTCATCTCAACAAAGTTAGTCAGCACAAAATAACTTCTTTTTTCAATAAATCATAATATGTATACATACATATATTTAATATAATAATTTAATGTAATAATTTAATGTTTTTTAATAAATCATTGTACATATGTATGTATTTAATTCACTTAGATTGTTTTAAAAATTTTCACTACTATAGTCCGGACAACTCGATAATCCGGACTTGCCCAAAACTATATGTGTCCGGACTGTCGAAGTTGTACTGTACTTATATACTAACATACATCAATTTTTATATATAAGATTTACAGTTAAAGAAAGTATTTCAAAATAAATAAACTTTCATTCGATTTTTTTTTTTTTTAATTTTCAAATAGAATTTGAATTAATCATTAATCTGGAAGTCAAAATTATTATTACCAAAAAGATTATTATTTTTAAATATCGAAAAGATTATTTTACAATTTATTTATTTATCATAATCATTTATTTAATGTAAAAAAAAAAATCATTTTAATATTTTTGTTTCACAATATTGAGTGACATTTACAACTTCTTCAATAATAATATATGAATTAATGTATAAAATATGTAAATAGTGGTACTTAATATGAAAAGTATATGCACATATAATGGTGTTGTTGTTGTTGTTTAACAAACTATTATCATTCATTACATGCAAATTCACATCACATCATCATTAGCATTCGTAGTGAGATACTTGTAGCCGCCTCATCCATGATCACAAAATAAATCCAACATAAAACATCAAACAGTAAACACCAACCAAATATATTATGGCCTAAAGTTAATTATTTATTTATGCATTTTTTGTTTTCCTTTTTGTAACTTTTATTTAATAACATTTTAATGCAATGATGCAGTTGTATGAGCCAAAGTATTTATTTTAATGTAATGTACGTAAGTAAGCATATGTATGCGTGTGGGTGACAGCTGACGCACCAATGTACATGTGTACATGTGGTGGTGTAAGTAGTTAGTCAGTCAGTCATTCAGTCAGTCAGTTCAGTACTAAGTGAGAGTGGTACATATGGTTGTCAATGTAAACATTATTTTAATGTTGTGAGCATTATGTAGCAACATCATTGTTATCATACCATGCACGAGTACGAGTATGTATGTAAATTGCTTCTACTTATAGTAAACATTTTTTAATTACCACTTGTTCGTGTGATTTTATTATTTTGTCAAGTTTCTTTTTTGACATACTACAAAATATGTAAGTACCAGTTAAATATAAATTATGTTATTTTTAACTTGAGGGCAGTAGGGAGCTTCCATATTAAATCAACGAAACTTAAGGTGCAAAGATGATAAGTTGTCTTTACTGAAAATGTATCTTATAGTTGAGCCTATGGTCAAGTTCTAGTAATCGAGCTGAACGAATAGATTGAGTAGTAGAAACTAGCATTTTTCATGTTTGAAAACATGTAAAAAAATAAATATATTTATTTATTATAGCAAATTACTTCTCATTACATTCATTGAATAAGACTGCCCTACTGGCATTGGCAAACTGCTACTAGAAGAAGCTCGACGACGCACAGTTGACCATACTTTGAGAAGGCGGCCAAAAATCTTTTTTTTTTTTGTTACTGATTTTAAAGTTATGTTATTCATTTGAAAGCAAATACTAGTAAACCTCGGGAGCCAAAAAATTGCGACTCTATCTCAACTATATCGCAGCGAACAGGTTCTTCGAAAATGGGCTTTCTCAGTATTTTGCTAAGATTAAAAATTTCTTTGTAAATTTTTATTTTTGAATGTCTGTAACTTTTTTAATTTAAAAGATTTTGAAGTGAAATAAATTTTGTGTAATTTTGTGGCTTCCATGCTATTAACGTTAAAAATGTAACGTCACTGAGTCATTCCGAAATTAAAAAAAAAAAAAAATTTAAAAAGGTCAAAATTTTCCGAAAATCTCCTACTTAATAGAGCATAACTCCTGCCAGTCAAAAGCAGCTATCGACAACTTGTGTTAATTGGTATGTCAATTTTTATACCATATACCACTATGTGGTTTGGGTATAATGACTTTGTGCTGCTGTTTGTAACTACCAAAAATATTTTATTATACTGATCGAATCTGTATCACTATCTGATTCGATTTAACGATGTTCGTCCGTCTGTGTGTCCATGTAAACTTTGTAATCAAACTGCAGGTCGCAAATATGAATATATATTGATGAAATTTGGTATATGAGCTGCTGTCATAGGACGAACATCATTGAAACTGGTGAGAATCGGTCCATGTTCAGACCTAGCCATCATACAAATGACCCCTATGAAATCGACATAAATTGCCATAAGATCCAAATTATCATATATATCTTACTCAAATTGGGTTTGTATGCGTTTATTACATTCATAATTGAGTAGTCCAAAAATGACCCTAGGGGACATCTCTTAGTCATATGCCCCATATAAAACAAAAATATTGCACAGATTCTTCTCAAATTTTGTTTGTATATATTTTTGCAATATACAAAAGACTTTACCAAACATGGTCATTATCGGTGCATTTTTGGGCCTTGTCCCCATTTAAATATTGCATCCGATATGAACTTTTTCATATCGGCAACCAAAAAAATATATACAAATCCCACTCAAGTTTGGTTTATGCTTATTTTCTATATCCAACTAGTTGGACCGGAGAGGTAGTGTCTCTTGTTAATTTTGACCCAATATAAGCAGTATTGGCATCCGGGTTAAAAACAAATCCTAACACAAATAAAAAAAAGTGAAAAATTTAATTGCTCGCTTACCAAACAACGTCGCTTAATGTTTGCTGTGCTGCATATTCATAAAATATTTCAGAAAATTCACAATTTTTAAGATAAAACTTGAATTCCCGCAATATTTATTCTATAGTAAAACAAAATTCGAATGAAAGGCTTTTTACTTGCCTTTATTAATGTTTATGTTGTTGGTTGATGCTATTTCGACTAAAAAAACTTGCAAAAAAACTGCTGATGTATCTTTATTGTAAACTAATTGCTGTCTAATCATCAAATTCATCGTGATCTTTAAATTTTAGCTTTCTTCCTTCTACATTTAAAAATGTGGTCACTATCGGTAACCACCTAAATCGACTTAAGAAGGATTTGAGTTATGTATGCTATCATACTCTACTAACAAAACTTAATATTTACGTAAAATCTCCATTTCTCTATCGATGTCTTTTAACCCTGCTGTTAGGTTAGTAAAAACTTTCGAATGCTATGTTAATGGACCATTTGGTCGATACTTCAATATTCATACAAAATAACTATTTAATCTTATATTTGTATCTATTTTGGATCACTTCTCCCTAAATATTATTAATTTAAACTTTACTCAACGCTACAGATGGACGCGTGAGTTACATATTTAGACAAAAACAAAACTATACATAAAGTCGACGAACTTGTAAACAAGGTAAATGCTGATTCAGCTCCAGACAAGTTCGACGACTTCCTAAATAAAATAGGGCAAATTAAATAAATGCATATTTATGAAAATAAAAGTTGTGAAATCATAATTACAAATTAAAAACATTTTAATGCTGAAGTGTAACTTCCGCAATAAAGTTAATAAACAAATTATTGATGACAATTAAGTTTAGCAATAAGTTATGGATAAGAAAAATGCTGAAGTGTAACTTCCGCAATAAAGTTAATAAACAAATTATTGATGACAATTAAGTTTAGCAATAAGTTATGGATAAGAAAAATCACTTTTGTAAAATCAGTCTAATTCTTCCAGCTAAACAATAAAGTCGTTTTCTTTTTAAAAACCTAATTGCCTGTATTAAGTATTTATTTGGCGCAGTCGGTAGGATCAGTTTTTTATAACGGATCCAGTGATACGAACGTACGTTTTGTTAAAATAAATAACAAAAGCATTTTAAATAAAAATAAACACTATACCAGTGCAGTGAACGCTAAAGAGCTAACACCACGGGAAAAGAACAAAATTATAACAAAAGCTATACCAGTGCAGTGAACGCTAAAGAGCTAACACCACGGGAAAAGAACAAAATTATAACAAAAACTATAGCAGTGCAGTGAACGCTAAAGAGCTAACACCACGGGAAAAGAACAAAATTATAACAAAAACTATAGCAGTGCAGTGAAAACTGAAGAGTTAACACCACAAAAACATATAGTAATAACAAAAAGGCAAAATTAGGAAAACTCAAAGAGAACAAAACTTTGACCAAAGAAGACGAAGAATGGCTC
Source organism: Cordilura impudica (assembly GCA_963682025.1). Classification (NCBI taxonomy): domain Eukaryota; kingdom Metazoa; phylum Arthropoda; class Insecta; order Diptera; family Scathophagidae; genus Cordilura; species Cordilura impudica. Next base: position 37,905,220 of record OY821520.1, read on the forward strand.
AGGAAGAGGCTCATATACCCCCATTGGAATTGGTAGAGGAATTAGCTAGGAGAGAACAGCAATTAGAACAATTGCGGAACGCTTACATAGAACTCCAAAGAAATCAGCCACCTAATATCCAGGACACAAATTCCATATTTAAAAATGTATCCCACTTACCGGTATTCACAGGATCAAACGAAATAACTATAAATTCCTTCATAAGTAGTGCAGAATACTTTTTATCAACAATCAACAGGGAGGACTCAAAAAAAGAAGCAGTTAAAGCAATATTCTACAGAAATATCCAAGGCGAAGCAAAGAACACCGTTATAAATATTCAACAACCTGATGACTGGGAATTAATAAAGAAAGTGCTGAAACTAAGATACCGACCTGACACGGAACCACACCATATCTACAAGAGGATAAATAATTTAAAAGTAAATAATGTAAGTGAATTAGCATTAGAATTACAAAATATTAAATATAAGTCAGATGAGTTAATTGCTTACTATCGTGGTGACCATTGTATTGATTTAACTAACATAGATAGTTTACTGGCTAATACAGCTAAAGAAATAACTCAAGGAATTTTACTAGACAAAATCTACGACGAACGAGATTTAGGGAATATTATAGACATAATGACTAGAAGAAGATTTGAGGATAGTTGTATTCGACCGGAATATAGAAAATTTAGGGTTAAAGAGGACATAGCATTTAGACAAAATCGGACACAGAATAGAAACAACTATAACCAACGGACGAATTATAATAGTAACTTTAATCAGGGATACAATCAACAAAATTACCTGGAACGGAATGATTTTAGAAGAAATAACGTTAACAACAATAACTATAACTTTGACAATAACAGGAACTTTAATAACTCGGGACGTTATAGACTTCAAAATAGCAGTAATAACAATAATATGTTGAATAACTTCCAGAAGTTCGCTCAGGTGGGAAACCCTAGGCCAAATTCCGGCCAATATCGCTGGAATCAACCTAGGCAGGACCGAACCGAACAAATGGAAGTAGATAATGTGGAAATAAATTATAATAACTTTAATAATCGGGGTAATTTCCAAAGATCCGCCCAGGTAGGAAACCCAAGGCAAAAATTCAGCCAATATCGCTTGGATCAACCTTGGCAAAACCAAAACGGGTCAATGGAAGATGACAGTAGGGATAAGGATAATGGTCCATTGGCAGGACACTCTGAGTCAAACATATGTCAATGTAACGTAGGTCAACTCGGACAAAGCCAGGATCAGTTTTTTCGAACACCCCATCGGATTGTCTACCCACGATAGAAATTACGATTGATGAAATAAAGTACATTGCATTAATAGATACGGGAGCAAGAATAAGTTTAATAGATAGAAATATAAATTATTTTGAAAAAAATTTTATTAAAAGAACCAATTAATTTTAGCACAATAACCGGGAAAGATACAATTAGATACGAGGCGCTAACTAATGCACCTAATGAATTTAATTTGCCATTTCATTCAAAAATTAAATGGAAAATTACTGAACTTAAAGGTCGAAAATACCATTTTATAATTGGGACTGACCTATTAAACTGTTTTTATACAATAATAAATTTGATAGATGGATATATTTCTATTAATGGGAAAATTAGTAAATTTTTAGAAAATCCTTATAAAAATGTTGAAATTTGCGTATTAGAGAAAATTGAGTTCGATTGGGATAGGATTCAATTAGAACATTTAAATGAAGAAGAACGTAGGGAAATAACGAACATTTTGAGAAGATTTAAAAATTTATTCTTTAAGGAGGGAGACCAGTTGACTAGCACAATGGACATAAAGCATGAAATAAGGACGACAACTAATGAACAGATAAACTCTAAATTATATAGATATCGTCCACAACACGAAGAGGAAGTTAGAAGACAAATAAAAGAAATGGAAGAACAGGGAATAATTAGAAAAAGTAGTTCTAGGTATTCGAGTCCTTTGATAGTAGTACCCAAAAAAGTAGATAATTCAGGACAGAAAAAATATAGAATTGTAGTTGATTACAGAAAACTCAACGAGGTGACAATAGATGATAAATTTCCTCTTCCAAATATAGACTCCATTTTAGACAAACTAGGACGAGCTCAGTATTTTACGACACTAGATTTAGCTAAAGGATATCATCAAATTTTGATTGAGGAACAAGATAGGGAAAAAACAGCTTTTGTAACACCACAGGGACTTTATGAATTCATACGAATGCCATTTGGACTAAAAAACGCACCGGCGACCTTTCAACGACTAATGAACGAGACATTACGGGACTACATTAATAAAACTTGCGTAGTATATCTTGACGATATTCTCATATTTAGTACTTCTTTAAGAGAACATGTGAAGGCTATAACAGACATATTTAACGTATTGGAACAGACGAATTTGAAAATACAAATTGATAAATGTAATTTTATGAAAAAGGAGACTCAGTTTTTAGGTCACATTCTAACATGTGAGGGACTAAAACCGAATCCGGAAAAGATTAAAGTTATTCAAGAGTTAGAGATCCCCAAAACTGAAAGACAGATAAAAAGTTTTTTAGGACTTACGGGTTATTACAGAAAATTTGTTAGGGACTACGCTAAAGTAGCACAGCCGATAACAAAATATTTGAAAAAAGGTGTAAAAATAAATATGAAAGACCCAACGTACATAGAAGCATTCGAAAAATTGAAAACCCTGATTATGTCACATCCAATTCTTAGATATCCGAATTTTGAAAAGAAATTTACTTTAACAACAGATGCCTCTAACTACGCAATTGGCGCTGTTTTATCACAAGAAGGGCATCCAATATGTTTTGCATCTAGGACATTGAATAATCACGAAAGAAACTATTCGGCAACAGACAAAGAATTTTTAGCCATATTATGGAGTGTAAATTACCTTCGACCATATCTTTATGGCAGAAAATTTAAAATTCTAACGGACCATCAACCGATCAAGTTCTTGCATTCAAAATATAAAGGAAAAGATATGTCTCCAAGACATCAAAGATGGTTACTGAAACTAGGAGAATACGACTTTGAGATAGAGTATATAAAAGGAAAGGAGAACAAAGTAGCAGACTTTTTAAGTAGAATAGAAAATGTTAATGAGGAAAAGGAAGAAGACAATAAAAATTTTCAGGATAAAGGAGATAATGAATCAGATTTTAACATAATAAACAATATAGAAGATGACAATATATCTATGGCAACAGTTCATTCAGCGGAAGAGAATTTGCAGGATCATTTTTATATAAAAGAGGAAATAGTTAACAAATATAAAACACAAATTGTATTAACAAATAACAAGATTGAAGAAATTAAAACTTTACATGGCAAAAGAACTATTTTTATAGCAGAGGCAGATTTTAATAGAATGGGAGAAATATTTAGAAAATATATTACAAAAGGGAAAATAGGAATATTTTCGGAGTTGTCCGAACATAGTTATAATGCAGTTCAAGAAAAGTTGATAGAAATGTTCTCTAACGACAAACAAATAGAATTTATTAAATGCACTATGCGGGCACAAGATATAGAAACTGAAGTAGAGGCCATTAGACAAATATCTCTCTACCATATTAGGGAAAGTATGCACTCAGGCATAATAGAAACATATAATCAGATTAAAAACAAAATATATTTTCCAAAACTAATGGAATTGATTCAGATAGTAATTAATCAGTGTGAAATTTGCCAAGAAGTGAAGTACGATAGGAGACCAATCAAACCGAAATTTTCAATTACAGAAACACCAAAAAGAAAAAATGAGATTATACATATAGATACTTACGTTATGAAAGGAAATCATTTTTTAACAGTAATTGATAAATTTTCAAAATTTGGAGCAGTTTACCCGCTCAACGATAGAAATCACGTAACAATTATCGAACAGTTAGAAGATCATTTTGCTAAAATTGGAAAACCCGAAAAGATAGTGGCAGATAACGAATTTAAAGCCGTCAGAATAGGAGAATTTTTTAAAAGGGAAAACATTGAATTACATTTGACTAAACCCAATAGCCACACAGGTAACGCTGACATAGAACGTTTGCACAACACAATTGCTGAGAAGTTCAGGTTATTGTATAAAACAGATAAGGAAATTCCGACGAGACAATTGATTCAGAGGGCAATTCGAAATTATAACGACCGCTATCATTCGAGCATTAAGTATACACCTAGTGAAGTCCATTTGGGAAAAATTGATAATAACATAATTAGAAAGAATTTAGAAGAAAACAAGAAAAAAATAATAAACAGATTGAACAAACATAGGGAGGACTATACGGAAAACAGAAAAGAAGGATTTGTTAAAAACTATAAAGCTGTTAGACATAAGGAACAACCTAGATACAGAAAATCAAAGTTAGACAGAATACATCATTGTAATATCAAACGATCTTTAAAATTTTCAGACTTGGACAATACTGCTGACGATATTGATATGGGTACCGATAATTAGAGGAATAATAACTACAAGACAATTAACAGACCAAACAGGATATACGGACATATATATGCGGGAACAAGAAATAGTCCACTATTCGGACGTAGTCTTACACATAATTAATCTTAACGAAATAGAAGAAATTTTGGACAAACTAACAGACAACATAATTTTAATGAAAGTGAACAATAAAGACTTACTTGAATTGGAACTAATAGATGCCAGAAATAAATTAATGACTTTAATACCTAGACAACCTAGAAAAAGACGTGGAGTTATTAACGGAATTGGAACCATGTCAAAATGGTTATTTGGTACTATGGACGAAGAGGACAGACAAAATATACAAAAGCACTTACTAAATATAGACGAACTTACAGAAAATAATGACCAACAAATATCAATTAATGATTATTTTAACATAACTTTAGAACATTTAAAAAATGTCATATCAAATGATAGAAAGAAAATAGAAAAAGAATTAAATTCTATAAGTAAATTTTTAGAAATAGAAGATAATAAAAGTGTTTATTTGGAACAATTAACAAACATACAATTAATAAAAAATAAAATAGAACATTTACAAGACAATGTAATGTCTGCAAAATATGGTATTGTTCATCCAAGTATCTTAACTAGTAACGAAATAAGAAAATATGAAATTGATTACAATAAATTAAAATATATCCAATTTGGAACCGGATATTTTAACAATTCGTATCTTATTTTTGGAATAAAAATACCCAAAACATTTATAACAGTTAAGTTAAGATATATTGTACCACTACCAAATATTGATTTTAATGAAATAGATTCAAACACAGAACAAATTTTCGAATTTCAAAATAACACTTATAAATTTGAAGAAAACAAACACTTGAAAGATTTAAAATTAAGTAATCATTGTTTAATAAAGAAGAATTGTCAGTTAATAGAAAATAAAGGTTTGGAAATTTTACAACTAGATGTTGATACAATTTTAATTAAAAATGCACTAAATACTACTATAAACCAAACTTGTAATCATGAAAAAAATATTTTAAATGGAAATTACTTAATCAATTTCAACAACTGTTCAATTAAAATAAATGATTATTATTTTTCAAATATTGCAGAAACCACAAAAGAAAGACAAGTAATTGAAAATACAAACAAAGCTCAAAATTTCACACATAAGATTTCATTTGAACAAATTAAAAAAGAGCATCAATATAATATAAGAAATATAAAAAATTTAAATTACCATCAAAAAGTAACATACAGCTGCAATATATTAATTATAATTGTAATAGTTATTATCATTAATATAATTTTTATTAAACATAAATATATAACTATAAAATTAAATAAAAGAATTCAGGAGAATTCTTATCTAAAGGGGGGAGTAGTTACATATTTAGACAAAAACAAAACTATACATAAAGTCGACGAACTTGTAAACAAGGTAAATGCTGATTCAGCTCCAGACAAGTTCGACGACTTCCTAAATAAAATAGGGCAAATTAAATAAATGCATATTTATGAAAATAAAAGTTGTGAAATCATAATTACAAATTAAAAACATTTTAATGCTGAAGTGTAACTTCCGCAATAAAGTTAATAAACAAATTATTGATGACAATTAAGTTTAGCAATAAGTTATGGATAAGAAAAATGCTGAAGTGTAACTTCCGCAATAAAGTTAATAAACAAATTATTGATGACAATTAAGTTTAGCAATAAGTTATGGATAAGAAAAATCACTTTTGTAAAATCAGTCTAATTCTTCCAGCTAAACAATAAAGTCGTTTTCTTTTTAAAAACCTAATTGCCTGTATTAAGTATTTATTTCGTGAGTGAATTTTGGCTCATGCTCATGCTCGAATTTTTCTTTACTCAGCACTACTCACGTCAGTAAAATTAAAATAACTCACGCTCACGCATGATTCACACGAACCACGCAAATCGCGTGACCAGTGCAAATCTCTACTCAACACAGCTAATGTAAAAATTTTTTGAGGGATTCCCCTTTTTGCATCTTTCTTTACTCAGGATAGCTAATGTAAAACACAATTGTGGGATTCCCCTTTTTTGCATTTTTCTTTATTCAACATAAACAGCTAATGTAAAAAACAAGTGTGGGATTCCCCTGTTTTGTTTTTTTTTTTTTAATCAACATAGATTAAATATATAAAAGACAATTGTGGGATCCCCATTTTTTGATTTTTGTTGTAAAGAAGCACAAATATTTGTATTGCTTGGTTCATTTTGTGGGTTGTTTTCAATAGTTCAGACGTGTTTTACTTACGACGTGACAAAGTTGAACGAAAATCAGATACGAGAACTGCTCAATGCAGAAAGTGACTCCGATATTTCAGATTCGAAATTTGATTATATTTCAGAAAATAGCGAAACAAATTTTTCTGAAACAGATACTGAACGGGAACCCGTCCTAGCAGCAGCTGGCTCTGTTGATACGTTTTTTATTGCTAAAAAGAAAATTGTTTGGAGTGCCACTCCATTACCTCAGCCTATTGGAGCTACGGCTGAGAATGTTATCTCAACGGAACCAGGACCAACTCGATTTGCAGTGTCCAGATGCAATGACATTCTGTCAGCTTTTTTGTTGTATTTTCCGCCTCCAGTAGAAAGAATTACCATCGAAAAAACTAATAAGTACGGCGGGGTCAAGTTCGGTGGCAAGTGGAAAGATATTGATGAAGACGCATTGCGCGCATATATTGCTGTGCTCATTCTTGCAGGCGTATGTCGGTATGTATAATCTTGTTTTTTATTTCAGCAAAATAGTTGGCTAATATAAAATCTATTACTTAAAGTGGAAACAGTGAAGATGTTCATGGTTTATTTGAAGCAAAATTTGGTCGTCCCAGTTTCCGAGCAATTATGTTTGAAGATAATTTCATATGATTAATAGTGCCATCCGTTTCGATGATGTTTTGAGTCGACGACAAATGCATAGTTGCGTTAAATTTGCTCATATTCGTGAACTGTGGGACCGTTGGGAACAACTTCTTCCAAAGTTTTACAATTGTCACGAAAATGTCACCATTGATGAGCAACTTGATGAATTCAGGGGGCGATGTAGTTTTCGACAGTTTATGCCGTCAAAACCACCAAAATATGGTTTGAAATTTTGGTTATCGGTGGACTCTAAGTCAGGCTACGTGTGGAAAATACAACCATACCTTGGCAAGCCTAGAAATGCACAGCCTGAAAAAAACCAATGGCAACGCGTTGCATTGGACTTAACAAAAGGCTTGAAAGGGCAAAATATAACAGGCAACAATTTTTTTTCCACTTTTGAGTTGGTAAAAAAATTTCAGGAAAGGAAACTTACATATGTGGGAACAGTTCGCGAAAATAAAACATTCATTCCTCCGAAATTGCTGACTGTCAAAAAACTCCCTTTGTAACATTCTACATTTGCATTCGATGGCATTGCAACATTAGTATCATGCATCAGCCACAAGAACAAAGCAACAATATTGATTAGTTCAATGCACAAGACAGTTGCAGTTGATGAGAGTGGATTGAAGAAAAAATCAGAGATTGTTTCGTATTACAATTTAACGAAAGTTATGTTAGTTTAATGTTGTCCTATAATTTCTAATACTTCATCTCTTTTAGGTGGCGTAGATACTGCTGATCAAATGGCTGGTTCCTACAGCACAAAACGCAAAACAAATCGATGGCCAAACATTTTATTTGCAAACATACTTGATATATCCGGATTAAATGCGTACATAATATTTTCTGAAATCGACGTTTCGTGGGCCTCCAGTTGATCGGAATCGCAGGAGACCAGAGTTTTTGCGCCAAATAGCACTTTCTCTGGCTAACGCGTATATGATGAAACGGACTAGATTACCTCAACAAGAGTTATTGACTGAAATACGATCACCATGCATAGTTCCAGTGGCCTCTTCAAATAATACTTCTAATTCAGGGACTCGAAAGCGTGGAATTTGTAGTTGCTGCAAGTCTAAGTCTGATATAAAATGCTCCATTTGCATCAAGTTTATTTGCAAAACTAACCGAAAAACATGTTGCTTATCATGCAATGACAATTATTATAAAACCAACTAATAAATACTTATTTTTTTAAATAAATGTAAAAAAAATCAAAGAAAATATACTATGGACCAAACGGTCCCTTTACCTATGATTCGTAATTTTTTATTTTTCTCAGTCCTGATTTAAGTCAGAACCTTGAATTTTTGTATGTGACATGGTTTTATAAAAAGACCACGTGAGCTAAAAAATTAAGTCACTATATGTCACCGTTCAAAAATTACAAAGGAAACAATACAAAAATTGGACCAAATGGGCTTAAGCTAACAGCAGAGTTAAAAAGATATTAATAAAAACATATTGAACTAAGCCATTATGAAGCCCCATTACATTTATAAAAAGGGCCTAAATATACTTACGAATATATTTCCATAAAATTTTAATTTATCTAAATAGCCTAGAAGCTGTTTTTGCACATTTTTTGTTAAATGAATTGTTTTAGAAAAGAGAGTCTCTTTAAGAACCAAAGTAAAGATAAATAATTATTGTAAATTTGGGAATGTTTAAGCACATGTTCTATCCCTACATAAACTATTAATGCATTTCTGTTGATATGTTTTAATGAGAGCGATCTCAACATAAGCGACAATTGCAAATGAAATAAACTCAAAGTTTCTGTACCAAATACAGTTAGGCTATTATAACAAAAGCAATGTTTTAAAATGATTTTAGTTAAGCTATTTCGCCTCACAGTACAGACGTTATAAGAGTTCAGAAAAAAATATATTAAAATTGGTTTTGGTGATAAAATAGAAAACAAACACAACGAAATATATGTAAGAGGTAAGATAATTGGGTACAAAAAAAAAAAAAAGGCGCATTCCATAGGTCCGTTAATTTTTTAATTTTTAAAATAAAAAGATGTTAATGATGGCAGTCGCATGTCTATTTTGGAGGTTGGAGATGATTTTCAACTCAAGGTCAACGATGAAAGTCGCATGTCTTTTTTAGAAGGCAGCGATTTACCAACAAAGTTTTTCAATACTCAACTTCGTGGTGAGGATGAGGAAGATAATTCAACTAATCATGGAGCTCTCCATTTTGACAATGATAACTCAGTTCAAGATCAGCAAATTTTATATATTGGGTCTTTGATTGACATAAACAACAAACAAGTAAGAAAATTATTGGCGGTATAGACCGACTATATGATACCCTATACCATGCTTTTAGAGACCCTATCTCATAGGCCCAACTAACTGGACATAGAAAATAAGCATAAACCAAATTTGAGTGGCATTTTTATAATTTTTTTTGGCTGCAGATATGAAAAAGTTCATATCGGATGCTATATCTATATGGGCACTATGCCTAAAATTGGACCGATCCTGATCATGTTTGGTAAATTCTCTTGTATTTTGCAGAAATATATACAAACAAAATTTGAGAAGAATCAGTGCAATATTCCTGTTTTTTGATAGATTTTAGTGAAGATCGGGAAGCAGCTCTATAAGGGGGCTATGACTAAGAGTTGTCCCATAGCGATCATTTTTGGACTACACATTAATGGATGCAATAAACGCATACAAAACCAATTTGAGTAAGATCTATATGAAAATTTGGATTTTATGGCAATATATGTCGATTTCATAGAGGTCATTTGTATGGGGGATAGGTCTGAACATGCACCGATTCTCACCAATTTCAACAGCGTTCATCCTCTGGCCGATAAAAGCTTATATACCAAATTTCATTAAAACATATTTATATTTGCGGCCTGCAGTTTGATTACAAAGTTTACATGGACACACAGACGGACGGACGGACGGACATCGTTAAATCGAATCAGTTATTGATTCTGATTCGGTCGGTATAATAAAAGATGGGTCTAGGTCAAATATTTTTGGTAGTAACAAACAGCAGCACAAAGTCAAACCACATAGTGGTATAGGGTATAAAAAATTCAAAACTTACAAAAGAACCCTGAAAAGCCACGTGAACGAAAATTTCAAGCTGCTTATCATATGGAATATGAAGGCCAAAGAGTAAAGGTATGCCAAAAATGTTTCTGCAGTGCTTTGATGAAAGTGAATGTTTTGCCAAAACTGTTTCGAAGAAGAAAATAAGTTTTTCTCAAAGTGACCATTGTGGCCAGAGTGGATCAAGTGGAGGAAAAAATAAGTTGAATGTTGATATAATTCAAATTGTATTGGACCACATAAACAGCTTCCCAAATAACGATAGTCACTACACTAGAAGAGATACCAGTTACAAATACTTTCATGCCGATTTGTATATATCTCAAATGTATTGGTTATATTGCGATAAATGTAAATCCGAAGCAATAAGCATCTCACCATTCACCAGTCGAAAGGAATGATAAAGCTTCAGCTGCCAATGAGTCTATTCTTTTGACTTGCAACAGTGTTTGCCCACCCCTTTCTTAAGGAACTCAATTAGTTTTAACAAAAGACAACTTTGGCCATATAATTTGATGGTTCACGACTGTACAACTGGTACCCCACATTGCTATATGTGGAATGAAGGATTGTCTTGTCGTGCAGTTTAAAAACATACAGAAATTTTTAAAATTTTTCTCGTCTATTAAAAACAATGTGGAGAGCCACAAATCAAGATTCGTTTGGAAAAATATTGGATGGCTAAGATATACATAGACCACTTTTGGTAAAATTGAACATACACATAGATGCTCCCTTTCAAATATTAAAATTGTTAAAACTTGGTATAAACTCACTGAACAAAGGCGACATATCTATGCTAAACAAAAATTATATCAAAAAGGAAAAAAGATCTCCTTGATTTACTTCCATTTAAAAATACATATTTTCATCCATTTTATAAAAGTTTATCAACGCAGAACTATACAAACATACATCCAGACTTAGCCGAAGATGACACAGAAAGAGAATGACTTATGCCGTTTTCTTTTCTGACAAAAAATGTCGCCCTTTTTTGCCCTTTTTTGGAAAAGTGTATTTTTTTATATATTCTGAATTAAGAACAACCTTATAATATATATCAATCGAAAGGTCTCAAAGTGCTGTGTTCATAAATGCAAAAAATATTGATTGCTATCCTTTTGGAAGTCATAGGGTGAAAATATTCAAAAAAGAGGAACAATGGGGACATATTCTCACACTATGACCTGAAAGAAGTCAATGGCTAGAATTTTTTGTGATTTTCGAGGGCTCGACTTTGAGACCTTTCAACTCATGTATAAGATAATGTTGCTCTTATTTCAGAATATATAAAAAATATACTTTTCGAAAAAAGGGCAAAAAAAGGGCGACATTTTTTGTCAGAAAAGAAAACGGTATTAGATTAACATGTTCTACAGTTGCCTTTCTCACAATTTTGATTATATAACGGGTGATTTTTTTGAGGTTAGGATTTTCATGCATTAGTATTTGACAGATCACGTGGGATTTCAGACATGGTGTCAAAGAGAAAGATGCTCAGTATGCTTTGACATTTCATCATGAATAGACTTACTAACGAGCAACGCTTGCAAATCATTGAATTTTATTACCAAAATCAGTGTTCGGTTCGAAATGTGTTTCGCGCTTTACGTCCGATTTATGGTCTACATAATCGACCAAGTGAGCAAACAATTAATGCGATTGTGACCAAGTTTCGCACTCAGTTTACTTTATTGGACATTAAACCAACCACACGAATGCGTACAGTGCGTACAGAAGAGAATATTGCGTCTGTTTCTGAGAGTGTTACTGAAGACCGTGAAATGTCGATTCGTCGCCGTTCGCAGCAATTGGGTTTGTGTTATTCGACCACATGGAAGATTTTACGCAAAGATCTTGGTGTAAAACCGTATAAAATACAGCTCGTGCAAGAACTGAAGCCGAACGATCTGCCACAACGTCTAATTTTCAGTGAATGGGCCCTAGAAAAGTTGGCAGAAAATCTGCTTTTTTATCGACAAATTTTGTTCAGCGATGAGGCTCATTTCTGGTTGAATGGCTTCGTAAATAAGCAAAATTGCCGTATTTGGAGTGAAGAGCAACCAGAAGCCGTTCAAGAACTGCCCATGCATCCCGAAAAATGCACTGTTTGGTGTGGTTTGTACGCTGGTGGAATCATTGGACCGTATTTTTTCAAAGATGCTGTTGGACGCAACGTTACGGTGAATGGCGATCGCTATCGTTCGATGCTAACAAACTTTTTGTTGCCAAAAATGGAAGAACTGAACTTGGTTGACATGTGGTTTCAACAAGATGGCGCTACATGCCACACAGCTCGCGATTCTATGGCCATTTTGAGGGAAAACTTCGGAGAACAATTCATCTCAAGAAATGGACCGGTAAGTTGGCCACCAAGATCATGCGATTTGACGCCTTTAGACTATTTTTTGTGGGGCTACGTCAAGTCTAAAGTCTACAGAAATAAGCCAGCAACTATTCCAGCTTTGGAAGACAACATTTCCGAAGAAATTCGGGCTATTCCGGCCGAAATGCTCGAAAAAGTTGCCCAAAATTGGACTTTCCGAATGGACCACCTAAGACGCAGCCGCGGTCAACATTTAAATGAAATTATCTTCAAAAAGTAAATGTCATGGACCAATCTAACGTTTCAAATAAAGAACCGATGAGATTTTGCAAATTTTATGCGTTTTTTTTTTAAAAAAAAGTTATCAAGCTCTTAAAAAATCACCCGTTACATAAGTACCATTAACTTATATTTCCCGAAAATAAAATTTAGCACCAAGTAATGAATTTTCTAAATATTGTTTTTTTTTAACGAACTGTTTGTAATTTAAAATGACCTAATTGTGTGACATGGTAAATTTCAATATACAATAATCGCTTAATTCAATATATGCCAGGCAACAAATGAAACACGACTTTACCATAAAAATTTTAGTCAACATAATCTTTCCAATTTCGTATTTTTCAAATGTATTAACCATTTATCTTTCTTTTTATTAAATATCTCCTAAAGAAATGAGACTTTCGTTATCGTTTTAATCTCAGCATTGCGCGTGTAAGAATCTTTCATTTCGCAACAAATTTTTTCTAATTCAATTTCTCAGTTTTTTTAAAAAGGCTTTTGTATATAAAAAGTAATTTTTCTCGAAACTATGATTTCAACTTAGGCGGTTAATGCTTATGACCACAGAAATATACCTTTCTTATAATTAAGTCTATGAGAGAAGTATTTGGTTTAAGTTAGGTTAGGCTTAAACTGACTTAAAAAGCCTCTCACGGGTAATTCGGTTCATAGCGTCATCATAAAAAATAACCCTAATATGTTGACAGATACATGATGGTTCTTGCCCTTAGCCCATTTGAGTGAAAGAAAGATTGTTCGTAATTGGAATAATTACTCCATTTGAGTGTACTTCTCACTATCTGGTTCACTAATTTTGACAATACAAAATTGTCCACCACATTTCACATTTCACATACATTGTCAAACTTTTCCTGTGCCCTTTCTTCTTTGTATGAATAACTTATTTTAATACTTTTAAACCACATGGTTTTAAAATGTATTACTTTAATACCGCTATTGGTATTAATTGTAAGAAAGACAAAGAGTTTTAATTCTTTTCAGGTGTTGTTTGTTAACCAAAACAAGAAGGCTCATGTTGTTTTTTGTGGTTCTTTTACAAACAGATGTTTTCAATTCCTTATTAAGTGTTATTCTTAAACTTGGAGTAATAAAATTATTACAAGAGAGAATTTTAATGTTTTTTGGGCATTACAGTTAAAGTAATAATATAAAAGGAAACCATTTTCTAATGCCAATTTCGGAATTACATGTAAGCGAACAGGAGTTGTTCTTTTAGATGAAAAAGTTTGGTGTTATTTCTATTCCAGATAATTAAGAAAATTACGCATTTTTTTTTTTTTTTTGGATAAGCATATAAACTATTTCGTCATTAATTTTAAATTTGACTTCAAAATAGTCTATGATGAAAACTATTGAATTCTAAAACGAAACAGAGATTTTTTACTGTGTATGAAGTCTACAAATTTAAAAATAAATTTAAAAAACTGGTTGAAAAATAAATATTAAAAATTTTTAAAAAAATATTTTTTAAAATAAATTAAAATTAAAAAAATAACACTGGTGTACAAATTAAAAAAAAATTTGACTGCAGAAACGAAGCATGTTTTTAAACTAATCTGGGTGCACTGCAATCGAATCTGGTATAAAAATTGGGATATCAGGTTTTATTCATTTTTTATCGCATAATACTGTAAAATGGTCAGTACTACCACTACAATTTCACAATTATTAATTTGACAGAAGCCCACATTCATTCTAGGTATTCAAAATAGCAGCATTTAAGCATGTCAGGGAGATCGTGTGTTACTGATTCAATCTATTTATACCCTGTACCACTATGTGGTTTGGGTATAATGACTTTGTGCTGCTGTTTGTAACAACCAAAAATATTTGACCTAGACCCATCTTTAATTATACCGATCGAATCAGAATCACTTTCTGAGTTGATTTAGCAATGTCCGTCCGTCCGTCCGTCCGTCCGTCCGTCCGTCTGTGTGTCCATGTAAACCTTGTAATCAAACTGCAGGTCGCAAATATGAATATATTTTGATGAAATTTGGTATGTAAGCTTTTCTCTGCCATGCGATAAACGCTATTGAAATTGGTGAGAATCGGTCCATGTTCAGACCTAGCCCCCATACAAATTACCCAAATGAAATCGACATAAATTGCCATAAGATCCAAATTGTCATATAGATCTTACTCAAATTGGGTTTGTATGCGTTCATTACATCCATTAGTGAGTACTTCAAAAATGATCCCTTTGACCCCATATGGAGCTGCTTCCCGATCTTCACTTAAATCTATTAAAAAACAAAAATATTGCATTGATTCTTCTCAAATTTTGTTTGTATATATTTTTGCAAAATACAAGAGACTTTACCAAACATGATCAGAATCGGTCCATTTTTGGACCTCATCCCTATATAGATATAGCATCCGATATGAACTTTTTCATATCTGCAGCCAAAAAAATTAATAAAAATCCCACTCAAATTTGGTTTTTGCTTATTTTCTATGTCCAGTTAGTTGGGCCTAAGAGATAGGGTTTCTAAACGCATGGTATAGGGTATAGGGTCTAGACCGACTATAATTTTCTTACTTGTTTTGCTTTGTGTGTGGTGAATATTTGGTTGGAAAAAAAAGGATATGCAGTATCGGTATCATTATTAAAATATGCATTTTAAGATTCTTTTGATTTTGCTGCCAGAAGCTTGGACAAACAGTGGACACCGGCAATATTTTGCAATAGTGTCAGAACTGTTTTATAATAGTGGTCAAATGGCAAGAACACCTATTTCGATTTTTCAATTCCAGTACTTTGGACAGAGTCAAGTAACCACCAAACCGGTTGTTATATCTATTTAACAAAAGTTGCTGGATTCAATATGAAAAATCAAAAAAATATTACTTACGCGAATGTCCCATCGGTTTCCAAACCAGCTCAATGCCTAGCATATGATCCATTATCAGTCATTCCCAGTACTACGAGCAATGAGTCCGAAACATTTTTCACCAGCAGTGGCAGTTTTTATGAGGCTGATGATTAACTCCATTTAGTGACTCCAGTTGATTACATTTAACGAACCAGGATGCAGAATTACTAGCTTCATGCATGCAGCAGTGGAAATATCTTGCAGTTGGGATAAGATTAACAATCTGTAGAGACAGCAGCTTGGAATTGGCTGCATGTTTTGAAAAGAAACACTCTATTCTGTAATGTACTGATGTTGATGGTTTATTTCAAAGAATTAACCAGCCATATGACAAAACTGAATGGAGATTATTTACTGATGGCTCTAAGTACAGTCTAAAGGCTCTTCTTTTGCATAATGGGAATGAAAAACCATCCATTAATTGCTCATGACAATAATACAAAGGAAATATACGAAACAGTAACTGAAATTTTGACATTACTCAAATACAACGATTATAAATGGAAGATATGTGTTGACCTTAAGGTGTGTGATTTAAATTTTTTTACATAAAGTATAGACCATCG
Organism: Cordilura impudica; assembly: GCA_963682025.1. Lineage (NCBI taxonomy): Eukaryota > Metazoa > Arthropoda > Insecta > Diptera > Scathophagidae > Cordilura > Cordilura impudica. The sequence goes on from OY821520.1 coordinate 37,921,744, forward strand.
TAACTAACTGTAAATTAATCTGCTTTAGGTTATTGGTTTGTTGAGGTTTCACAAAATATTGTTGTTTCCTTTGTCTATGGGATAGTCGCACTTCATGTCATCATTACGTCAGAACAGAGTGGCCAAAACAAAAATAGTATTCACCAGGAAAACAAAACATTTCAAACAAACCATTAACTGATCCAAATGACGTACACTAAAAGAAAATTCACAACTTAAAATCGAAGCAGATCACTTTTGAATCAAAAATGTTTCAACTTTAAACATTTCAAAATTAAATTAAGATGTAGCAACTTTGAAATAAGGTAAAACCATATTAAATCAACTTAAAAAAACGTAGAAATTTGACTTCATCTTAAAAACAAAAATGTTTTTCTTAATTTGAAAACTTTCAACGTTGAATTAAGCATAAACAACTTTGATATCTGAGTTGTTAATTTGAACAAAATCAGATTTGAATTAAAAATGCATCAATGTTGATTCAGATATGCAAAAAAATTTAATTAAAAACGCCCTTTCTTAGATTAATAAAGTACATTTTTGATTCAAAGTGATAACATTTTTAAAATGAATACGGGCGTTGTTAAACATATTTTCATGGTGATACAACATTAAATTAATGTTGATCCATGCTCAAATCAAAAACGCATTTTTATACCCTATACCACTTTGTGCTGCTGTTTGTAACAACCAAAAATATTTTACCTAGACCCATCTTTAATTATACCGATCGAATCAGAATCACTATCTGATTCGATTTAACGATGTCCGTTCGTCCGTCCGTCCGTCCGTCCGTCTGTGTGTCCATGTAAAGCTTATAATCAAACTGCAGGTCGCAAATATGAATATATTTTGATGAAATTTGGTATTTGATCTTTTATCGGCCATGGGATGAACGCTATTGAAATTGGTGAGAATCGGTCCATGTTCAGACCTAGCCCCCATACAAATGACCCCTATGAAACAACATACATTGCCATAAGATCCAAATTATCATACAAATCTTAGTCAAATTGGGTTTGTATGTATACATTACATCCATTAATCAGTAGTCCAAAAATAATCCCTATTGTCAACTCTTAGTCATAGGCCCCATATAGAGCTGCTTCCCGATCTTCACTTAAATCTATCAAAAAACAAAAATATTGTACGGATTCCTTTCAAATTTGGTACGTATATATTTTTTGAAAGTATAAGTGACTTACCGATCGACTCAGAATCACTTTTTGAGTCGAAATAGCAATTTCCATTCGTCCGTCCGTCTGTGTGTCCATGTAAAGCCTCTAATCAAACTATAGGTCGCACATATGTATATATTTTGATGAAATTTGGTGCATAAGCTTCACTTGGGCATGGGATGAACACTATTGAAATTGGTGGGAGTCGGTCCATGTTCAGACCTAGCCCCCATATAAATGACCCCTATGATCTCGACATAAATTCCCATAAGTTCGAAATTATCATATAGATCTCAGTCAAATTGGGTTTGTATATATTTATTACATCCATTAATCAGTAGTTCAAAACTAATCCCTACAGGAAAATTCTTAGTCATAGCCCCATATAGGGCTGCTTCCCGATATTCACTTAAATCTATCAAAAAACAAAAATATTGCACAGATTTTTCTCAAATTTGGTTTGTATATATTTTTTCAAAGTATAAGTGACTTTACCAAATATGGTCAGGATCGTCCATTTTTCGACCTAGTCCCCATTTAAATATAGTCCCGATATGAACTTTTTCATTTCTGCAGCGAAAAAAATTAATAAAAATGCCACTCAAATTTGGTTTATGCATATTTGCTATATCCAATTAGTTGGACTGAAGAGATAGGGTCTCTTAACCATGGTATAGGGTATCGTATAGTCGGGCTAGACCGACTATAATTTTGTTACTTGTTGATTTTAAGTTGATAACTTTAATGAAATTATTTGCGACTGTAATTTATGATTGTTCAACTTCAAAACAAAGTGGAACATATATTAATTAAGGTGGTAACCTTGTCGTTACATGAAGAAAAGAAAATAATTAAACGTTTGTAAGCCACGAGTCAGATCAGACTGAAAAATATTGTTTTAAAAAAAAGTGTTTATTAAAATATTAAGTATTTTGTTTTGAAAAAAATTAAATGTAATATACGTAAGTTCAATGGAAAACTTTGAGCTTATAGATGAATTAATAGTTAGTGACAATGAAGTGACAATAGCTGCATTCAACAACTCAGAAGGAATTGAACAAATCTTTCTGGAAGACCATTTAGAAGAATATGAGGCCACTCCAACTTGTTCTGCCGAATAGGATGGCTTGAGAAAATTAAAATCTTTATTAAATGAAAATTAAAATCTTTATTAAATGATTCTAATTTATTGCAGTTATTGCCTACATTACAAGGTGCAACATTTTTTTGTAATTTATGATGACACCGCTTGTTTAGAGTTACATATATTGCATTCTTTGTAATTTATAGCTGCTAATGTGACATACAGATGCTTGAAATATATTCAAAAACATGACCTTGTCGAAGCAATCCCCCAACTGGGACTTCGTGTGGAATTCAGGGAGAAATTATTTATGTGGCGTAAAAAAGTACTAAATTTCAGATTTCGTTTTTCATGAAATACAATACAATTTTTTTCATTTCGTTGTAGTTTGGAATTGTCGACGAAACAATATCGAATCCAAACAAAGTTCAAGAATGGCTTAACAAAGATTTTCTAAATGTCCCTTCGCCATCTTCCTCAAATTCGTTAATGAAAAGTGTTTTGAATAAGGTAGTTTTGTGTGATTTTACTTTTTATTTTTACAGTTTTTTGCATTTAGTTTCAAAAGGTTTGGCAGATTTATTACAAAGCACTTCTAAATGAGAATCATGTTCGGAAAAATAAACAAATTGAAAAGCTTACCGATAACAACCGTGACGACATTATAAATATTGTTATAGAAGAAATTGTTTGTAAGAAGATATGCTTTAAGCCAAATGACTTTCTCGGCACTGTTAATGATATTTGCGAAATTTTTTCCAGCGAAACAGTTGCAAGAGTAAAGAAATTTGCTTTCCAAATACTAAATATTTATTTAATGGATTTATTTCAAAAGGAGTATTATTACATTAAACGTCAGGGGAATAAAAATCCAAGCGGTAAGTTATATTCAAAATTTGCTAACGCTAGATGCAAGCGTACAAAAAAGCAGAACACACTGCCGCAGAATTCAAATGTGACGAAAAAAATGATCAAGAAACACAAATAGACGAGTCCATTTCATTGGTCTTAAAAACATCTCCCAATAGAGATAGCTCTAACTGGCAGAAATCTGCCAAAAATGAAAGAAAACATATTATTTGAGACAAAAAGACTTTAAACGTCTAAGCAATTCCGATTTTTTAAAGGCTTGGTCCAAATATTCAGATTCTCGCGCTCCTGAACTTGTAAGTAAAATTAAAATTATTAAAATAGTGAACACTTTTTAAAATTTTTTATTTTTAATAGATTAAAATCGATTTTAATATTATGTACCCAGATAAGGAATATATGTTATATATAAAATGGGACACGTTTAAGCAAAAAATCAAAATATACTTCGATGATAACATTCACAACATTTATTGGAAGCAACAGCTTTCCCTTGCAAAATCTTCTGAAAACAAAGGTAATTATAATGATAATTAATTATAATTATTAACAATGGAATAACTTTTATCCACCCAAAAATATTATTAAAAATTAGTTTTTAAAAAATTTAAAATATGTTTAAAAATATAACATTTGTGTTATCAATTAAAAACGTAAGTATAAATTAAAAAAAAATAAATCAATCCCACTGTACCACTGTAGTTGTACAGGTAATAACTTTAAATCAACGTTGATAGTTTTTAATTCAAAGACGCTACATTCTCAAACTGAAGTTGTGCACAGTTGATCCAAAGTTTTTCATCTTTGATTTAATTGCTTTTGAATTAGATAGCAGATGTTCATTTGTGTCGTAAAATTTAAATATTTCATTTGCTTCGCCAGTCTGTGTTGAATATTTGAACAGTGAAGTTGGTGAAAAATGAGCCGCAACGACCGATATTTGTCTACAAGGGAATACTGGAATTTGAGTGATGAAGCAAAAAGCACATATATTCAACGTTTATTTGAGGAAGCGACTCAAGATAAGGACCTTGAAGTGGACCCTGTGGAAGACCAAAATGAAGGAAATGTGTCCTATACTGGCGAAGTTTCGGAATCAGAGAATGAAGATTTGAATGTTGACAACGCAAACGAAATTGCAGCTGCTATTGACGCACCAGAGGAAATTTTCTTTGATGATGAAAGTGAAGATGATGATATGCAAGAAGATGCACCAACAACAAACCCAGCAGACTACATGACTGCACGTGACTGCACACAATGGCAGCGAACACCACGTAGTTGCCAACAAGTGAGAAGCCACAATATATTCAGAGACCGCTGTGGTCCAGCGCGGATTACTGAAAATATGACGCCTTTGCAGTGTTTCAAATCATACCTCACAGTGGAAATGGTGGATATAATAGTGCGCCACACTGTGGCTCAAATTTTGATTTCATTGGCCAAAAGTCAAATTTTTTTTTGTCATCGATTTTTAAAATTTTTACTCCTTTTTGTAGCTTATATATCCAGATTAAGGTGGCCAAAAAATTAGGTTAAACTATTGATAATTGTGGGCGTGGCATGCTGTCAAACTCAACTGTTTTTTTTAATTCAGCAAAAGGTGTTTTTTTTTTTTTGTTTTTTATCAAAAATAAATGGTTACTACTCGCAAGCTATCATCGATATTGGCCTGCGGTCTTTTTTATAATGTTAGTAGGATTATAGTCTTTAGTTTTTGTAAGTAGTCACAGTTCTAACGTTTGATATTAGGGGCGTTATGAAATATTTATGAAACCACTATATTTTTCTCAAATTTAAACTTTAGTGGAATAGAACTTCTAAAGGAAGTAAGGGAACAAGAAACGTATACCACCCGGAGAAAGGCGAATGTATCCTGTTTAACCCTATATATACTTTTGCACCCCCCACGAGCCCCCGGTAGAACACTTTTTTCATTTTAATGAAATTACTCTAAAAAAATTACTCTAAAAAAAATTTTGTTTTTTTACTTTAGACTACGTAAAAGTAAAATAATTAAATAAAATACCTGCGAAAGGGTTTATTGGCTTTGTTTTGATCAGCAAAAAAATAAGTCATAAAATGATCACAATAGGTTTTACAGTAAACAAATGATCTCTTTCTTAATTTACCTGTTGTCAAATTTAAGGGTCAACCAAAGTCATAAACAATTTTATAAGTTTGTCAATAATCGCGGCACTAAACCACTAAAGATAAAAAACCACCCCATATTGGCGAGAAACTAATTAGTTTTACCTGATATTGAAGTCTGGATAACAAGTGCAGTTTTGTTCAATTTAAGTACTACCTGCTATGAAATTAAAGATCAATGTGTGAATAACATGTACCTAAAAATGTATAAAATGACGGATTCTATAAGGGATTACTCAATAATAAGTTAATACTTCAAGTGTACGGACGTATATTCGCAAGTGATAAAAAGTGATAAAAAAGTGATAACAGACGCAAATAAAAATATTGAGAAAAATATGGAGAACTTTAGTTATAAAGAACTGGCCGAAGAGTATTTTCGAAACAAAAACCAGGAAGATGTTCTTAGTTACGTTAAAATAAAATTAAACTTAAATTCGTCTAGTACCGAAATACAAGAGCAATTATCTAATTTCGTCAAAGTACTAAAAAAACGATTGAAAGAAGTTAACTACTGTAAACAAAAGTTTTATAATAAAAGTGCAAACTGGTTAGAAGGCCAACTTAATGTTGGTGGAGAAACAGCAAAGCTAGATAAGGCTGGAAGACCACGCAAATCATTGGACAACTGCAGCGATAGATCTAAGAGGCGGAAACTTAAAAATTTTAACGAGGAAATTGGTTCTACAAATATAAAAGAATCTTTTCTACATCAATTACGAGCACAAAACCAATTAACAAAAGTGGATATCATTGAAAAAACTTGTAATGCTAGTCCAGTGAGAACAAAGCGAATTCTTAAAAGTATACCAACTCCGAGCGATGCAAAACAGTTCACAAATGAGGAGGCATTAGCATTATTTCTGGATTTGAAATTAACAAAACACCAATATATTCAGCTCAGATTGCGTGCGATTGAAAAAGGCTCAAATATGTATCCAGCATATCATCACATAACAGCTGCTAAAATAGACTGTTTGCCATCAAAGGACACTATTACAATCACACCAATTTCGGCAGAAGTACAACTACAATCTTTACTTGATCACACAGCCAAACGCTTGCTACAATCAATAACAGGAACTGAGTTAAAGAAATATGGAAACAAAAAGTTAATTCTATTTTGTAAATGGGGATGTGATGGTTCTTCGGGACAAAAACAATACAAACAAGTTGTATGTGAAAATATTTCGGACTCAGATATGTTCATGGTATCATTTGTACCATTGCGATTGAAAAAGATTTTGGAAGATTCGGAGCCTTCGAGTAGTACAACGCAAACCATGGATATTTGGAAAAATGAGACACCATCTTCTACGAAATACTGCAGGCCAATCAAATTTGAATTCAAAAAAGAAAGTCATGATGCCATTAACAAAGAAGTTAGTGATATCAAGGCCCAAATAGCAACACTACAGCCATTACAATTACAGTTAGATGGGCAGCAAATTGAAGTAAGCTACCAATTAGTGCTGACAATGATAGATGGAAAAGTAGGTCAGGCTTTGACTAACACGAAGGCTGCATCCAGCTGCATTATATGCCAAGCAACATCAAGCCAATTAAACCAAGTCCCGACAAAATCATTCGATAATACCGATGCCTTCGAATTTGGATTATCACCACTACATGCAAGAATACGACTTATGGAACACATACTAAAAATCAGTTATGATTTGGATTTCGGGCCTTCAGGATCAATAAGAAACAACGAAACCAACAAAGAGTTAAGAAGTTCAAAAAAGAAACATGTTCAAGATGAATATCGCAAATTTGGATTGATTATAGATCAGCCAAAACAAGGGTCAGGCAATACAAATGATGGCAATACCGCAAGAAGATTCTTTTCAGATCCAGAAACAGCATCTGAAATAACAGGAGTGGATTTAAACCTTATTTTCAGATTTAAAATAATCCTAGAAGTACTTGCGTGCAATGAAGAAATTGACTCTAGAAAATTTGGAGATTATGCTAAGGAAACTGCAAAAATATATACAACCAACTACCCATGGAGAAATATGTCTGCAACAGTCCACAAAATCCTTTATCATGGAGAAGATGTCATTAAATATCATTTGGTGCCACTTGGAGATCTATCAGAGGAGGCTCAGGAAAAAAGGAACAAGGATTACAGATTTTATAGACAGCACAATACTAGAAAAATGTCACGAAATTCCACAAATGAAGATCTATTTAATATATTATTGGCAACGTCAGATCCGTTCATCTCCAGTATTCGAAATCAATGGAAAGTGGAACATCGGGATTTAGATGAAGAAGCCAAAAAACTACTAAAGAACAGAAATAGCACAGAACAAAATATGGAATATTTGCAATCAATATTTGAGTCTAATGAATAATAATTATAATTGCCTTTCATTGTTATTTAAGTACGAAAAACATAGTATTAGTAAAAAATAATAATAAACAGAACCTACCATTGTTACAAATGCTATTTAAATCTATTGCAGTTTTTATTCTTAAAAGGTTTCCCACATATGAATGCAATGTTTTAATAGATAAGAAAGATTCAAAAAATAAGAACCCATATTTTCATATCAAAATTAAAAAAAAAATTAGAATCATTGCGCTAATGTTTAGCAGATTTATTTAGCTAGTGTAACAAATTAGGCAGCAAACACTAATAAATTTTTCTGTAGTAATAATAATATTCCTTGAGTGTAAGCAAATTGCAAATTTGATAGCAAACATTTTTAATTTTTTAGTAATACTAGTTAAATTTCTAGTGAATTTTACTATTTTGTTGCGTGTAAAAATTTTTTTGAGTGTAAAAATTTTTTTGAGTGTAAGCATTAAAAAAATTTCATTATTACAAAAAATGTTTATAATAATTATTTAACTCCAAATATGACACTTTCTAATAAATAAAAATAAATAAAAAAAACATATATCACGCTAAAAGTTAAAAAAAATCAAAAGTTAAACTTTGACCTAGAATTCCTTAAAAAGTACTCAATCAATTTAAATGAAATTCACACTGAGTCAAGATCAACTATCTATCTATCTATTAAAAAAAACAGTACTAAAATATTTTGATCGGTTCAAAAGTTACAGAATTTTGGCCAATGAAAAATGATTTTCAGCCACTGCGCGCCACACAAATAGAAAAGCGCATGCCACATATAATGCGTACAATGAAGCGAATCCCAATAGACGTCAGTTGAAGTGGAAAGACACGACAATCAACGAAATTTATGCGTTCATTGGAATGATTTTGATGGCTGGCACAAATCATTCTAATGACGAAAACGCAAGAGATTTGTGGATGTCACAGGCTCACCCAATATTCCGCGCCACCATGGGAATAAACAGGTTTTTCGATTTGCTGCGTTTTATGCGGTTTGACGACCCCAGAACACGGGTAGAGCGGCAGCGTCAAGACAAAGCGGCGCCAATTCGCGATATCTGGATAATGCTCAATGCAAATCTTGCCAGATATTATGTGCCATCAGAATATTTGACCATTGATGAACAATTATATCCATACCGTGGTAGAACCAAATTCACCCGATATATACCCTCGAAGCCAGCAAAATATGGCATAAAAGTATGGTGGATTTGCGATGCCAAAAACTCATATCCACTTCATGGCCAAATATATACTGGCAAACAAGAAACTTGACGTGAAGTTGGTGTTGGCGAAAGAGTGGTGAGAGATTTAGTTGGGCCATACTACGGTAGCGGACGAAATATAACAATGGATAATTTTTTTACGACGCTGCCGTTGGCTAGGCAACTAAAAGTAGAAAAGCTCAGCATTGTGGGTACACTCCGCCGCAACAAAGCTTACATCCCTGCGGAGATGAAAGAAGGTGGGGTGGACGTAATGGACCAAACGCTCCAAGAATACACGGCCCAGCGACAAACAAGAAGATGGCCGATGGCATTTTTCTATAACATCATTGATGTGAGCGCATTTGCATCACACATCATATATTATGGAAATAATCCAACTGCACGATACACCACGACGCGCAGGAAGAAATTCCTGCTTCAACTGGCAGAAAATCTGTGCATTCCTGTTATAGAAAATAGAATTTCAAATGTGCAAAGCGTGCTCCAATTTTCAACAAAAAATGCAATTGAAGGCATCATCGGAAAGCCGTTGGAGAGTGTGCTTTGTGCTGCAGGTCCGTCAACATCTCCGTCAGCTCGACAAAGGGGCAGAAAAGTACATACGGGCGTGTGCTACATGTGCCATCTTCTTCCAAATAAGCACAGAAGAAAAACTAGAAAAAATTGCAGCATATGTAGCACGCCGATATGCGATGAGCACGCCATAACAATTACTAAATGCTACAATTGCCACAATAACAACGATAGTGATTCGGATGAATTATAATATAATATATATAAAATATGATAAAATAAATAAAAAATACATTCATTTCCAATAAAAACAACACAAAAAAACGTTTTTTCATTTACATGTCAGGCATTTACATAGGAATTGCATTAGGGTACTCGGGGACCCGGTTGTGTGTTTATGGGGGTAAAACATTTAAAATCATTTTTTAAAGAAAATATTGAAAATATTTTGAATTTTTTCATATTTAAATCTTAGTTTAACCAAAATCTCTCATGATTCGGAGTTTTATGTCCATATTTCAAAAATTATAGGCACAGCAGCACTTTAAAGTCAAAAAAGGTACACGGGTACCCGGTTATGAATCGTAGGGTTAAAAATGTTTCTACTTTGAAACAATGTAAAACATACTTAATTTAATATTGCACACATTTGATTTAAAAATGTCAAATTTTTGTTTTGATGTCGACCGATGGTGAAACAAGGACGAGCAATTTTAAATCAATTTTGTAACTAAATAGATTTTGGATTAAAGTTGTTTTAAAGTTGCACGTTGTTAATATTACAATTTTCCACCTTGGCTGACTTTCATAGTTGTTTTTTTTTTTTTGATTTAAGGTGGAAATTGTTGATTTCCAGTTGTTTTTTCTCTGGGTGTACCCTTTCGCCGCTGCACATAAAATTGGGCCTTTTTAAGAACTTTGTCAAGGCTCTGGACACATATGGTGCAGAATTTAAATATTTGTTAGCGGTGTTTCTTAAAATTTCATATGCTAAAATCAAAGAAGGCATATTTTTTGGCCCTCAGAATAGAAAGCTATTGAATGAAGACAATTTGTCACAAAGTGTGTTGGAGAAATATTATGCAGCTAGGAAATCCTTCAAGGTCATCGTGTACAGTTTTCTTGGAAACAATAAGAGTGAAAACTACAGACAAATTGTTGCTGAATTATTGAAAAATTATCACGAATTAGGTGCACGAATGCTACTCAAAATGCATTTCCTTCATTCGCATTTAGATTTTTTCTACAAAACTTAGGTGCGCTGAGCGACGAACAAGAGGATTATTGTCGTGATAATGAAAATTGAAAGAAATTATCAAGGATTTTGGAACAAAAGCATTCTGGGAGAATATGGTTAGACTCTATTACGTGAAACCGAATCAACAAAACAAAAACGACGTTCAAATAACATCACTCACTATTGAAAATTCATCGATTTTTAAATAAACTAATGATTTTTTATGTAAAAAACGAATGAAAACTTTTTTTTGGTATATCCAAAACTTGACGTGGTTGAGAAGAACCAATTACAGATTCGAATTCAGCCCGCCAAATTCCCCTAGGAAAGATATTTGGTTGCTCTAGTCCAAAACATTGTTGGCTAGTGTAATAGAAGACCTCAGACAAATTTTCAAAGCTGTCTCTGTCATAGTACTTGCAATATATAATATTGAATTATTACTTTGTCTGGGAGGTGCCAAGTCCATTTTTCCGATCACGTCTATTTTCGGCATGGCTGCTAACATAAATAATAGATGACACAACACAAAATTGCAAATCTCTCTGGCATAGTACTCAATATATATGATAACAGAAGCTCACTTCATATGGGAGGTGCCACGCCCAAACAATTATAGCATATGTCCATTAGGGTTATAACTTTTTGCAGTTTTTTCAAATATCAAATCTCCCGAGGCAAAATCGTGTAGGGCATGGAAAAATATTAAGAGCTGCGTTCGCGATCGTTAAAAAAGTTTACGCACCAAACACATTGAAGTTTTTATTAACACTACGTTACAAACGGGTATTTTTGTTTATTGAAATAATATAACATTTTAATCGAAATTCATTACAATGTCTTGTCATTTTCCTATATTGGTTGCAAAAAAAAAATAAATAAAATAAAATAAAATCGGTTTGGTCAAAATGAATTATAAGAAAAGCAAAATAAGTGTTGAAAAAATGGCAAATTTGGACCAACAACTTAACTAAACTTCATGAAGTTGTTAAAAACTGTAGAGATATACCTGTCGTTGATATACCATTACATGACTTAAACATAAATTTCAAAGGAAGAAGCTGTTATAGGAAGATTTAATGCGTTGATCTGTTTTGAAAAGTGTAAAAACAAAAGGTATGTACTTATAGCTGATGAGCTTTTAAATCTATGGCAGAAGCTTAAACTGAAAACAATTCGTCACGATGGAGTTAAACATAAAATTGAAGTCTTAGTTAAATATTATAAGAAGATATTAAAACGTCCTAAAGGTTTTATATTTGAAAAACTATTTAATATTACTACCAAATCAATTGATTTAAAATTTGAATCAGAAATTATTGAGGATATATCCTTTGATTCAGATTCTTCGCCAATATTCGATAGTGATCAAGATGCTGATGATGAAACTGACGATAGTTACACGCCAACAGTATGACATAGACCAATTAAACTATCAATAAAACCAGCTGTGAACTTACTGGTGTAAAAGTTAGTACAAACAAAGCATCAAGAATTTGTCAAAATTTGGCTGAGTCTTGGACAGCTGTACCTCAATTTTGATAATTTTATGTGAAAGTAGCCTAAAAAATAAGAACTTCTGTATCATTCGTTTGGTCATGTTACATCAACAAATAATTTTAATATTTTTTTGAAGTTAGTAAGTATCGTATAGGGGAATTTGTCACGTTTTAGGCTCTTTTGTTTGGCATAACTCGAGAACCACTACTCGGATTTCGCTGAAACAATTTTTGAAAAATCAAGAATTACAATTACTTTCATCTGTTTATATAATGTTTCGCTACATAAGCAACAGTTTCGCAGTTATAAATAAATGTATGAAGAAAAAAAAAATATTTTTTGCCAGTGTGTCCACCAATTTCAGTGTCATCTTCATCTTCGGTGCTTTCATCTTCAAACTGCATAATTTTAGAACTCCACCAACAAACCTCCGCAAGCAATGCATCCAATTTTTTGCCTTTGAATCGCTTTTCCATTGGCATAGTCACCTGGTGGAACCTCTCTCCTTGTTCGTCCGATTCCTGACGTAATTGTGCCAAAAATGTATCAAGGTGGAAATGCATGAAATGTAATTTTAACGTCATGGATGCATTGATTTTCTCAAAATAAATCAGCAAGCTGTCCACTCCTGTCTGTATGTCATCTCGCTGTACACGGTTCTTTCCTAAAACGCCTTCGATGACTTGTTTCAATGCATCCCATGCACATAGGTGGTTATAATGGTTCGAAAGCATATTTGTGAAAGATGCGCTTTTCATTAACTTTCGTATATCCGGTCCATTGAGAGTACCTGTTTGAAATATAAAAAAAAAAACATTTTCGAAAAAATTATTGGTAATGCGAATTTATCGAAGGGAACAAATTTAGATATGATAATATTTAAATACAGACAACGATACGTACCTTTTCTAATTTTAGCTTCACTGAGTTTTGGAAAGATGGATTTCAAACAGTCATAGGCGTCATAAATATCTTTGACTACCACTTCGACGAATTTCCCAGCTATTCCTAATTTCATGTGGAGCGATGGCAACAAAATATCAGCTAGATCCTTTATCAAAGGTTCATTACGTAATTTTAATTGTTTCTCCAGCACGGGAGTTCTTGCTTCCCAATCTTTACATTGATATTGATTCTCTGCATATCGCGAATCCCAATTACAAAGGAAGCAGAAGTATTTTGGAAAACCGCCCTTTAATATAATGCCTTGTATTATGTTGACAACCTTTAGATCACAACATATCTTCCATTTGTGTACATTGTATTTGATTTTCTCCAAAATTTCGCCCAATGTTTCAAACGTTTCCTTCATAGTTGTGCTGAATCCCAATGGAATGGACGGTTTTTTGTTTGTTTTGTGCAACAGCACAGCCTTCAAACTTGACACTGAACCATCGATGAATAAACGCCAGTCGGCAGCAATATAATCCATTCCCAATTTTTTCACTAAACCTGGGATATCATGGCAGTAAGTGAACGTATTTGCTTCGTCAAGGGAATAAAATTTCTGAAATTCAGCTTGGCGTTTTCGGTATGATGTTGCGCTCACATTTTGCTGTGTGAATTTTCTGCTCTTCAAAAATGATGTCAACATTTGGGATTTTTGTTGTGATAGTCCCATCTTGGCAACAATGTGATCCATTTCGATTTGTGTTAGCGGTTGTGGTGCATTATTTTCAATATCGGGTGTCCAATCTGCATCATTTACATTGGTCGGATTGGTGAAAACGGTTTCGGCTGGCAGGGACACAGTATCCAGACTCGGAGGTTTAGGTGTATCGATATCAGCAGCGCGTTTAACTGGAAGTGTTTCAGTAAAAGCAGCAATGTGTACTTTTGTTTTCAATTGTTTTCTGTTTAATCCATGACGAGAATTTATGCATGCGTAGCACCTGGATTTATTATGTCCACCTAGGTCTTCCACCCAAATTACTGGCTTCATAAAAGAAAACTCTCCACCTTTTCCATGTATCCACATTATAAGGGTATTATAACAATTTTTGCACACTGTTTTCGGCGTAAAATTTGCACCACTTAAATCTGCTTCATCAAAATAATGACAATACGCTGTTTTGAATTCCTCACTAAACAAGTTTTTTCGACCCTTTTGAAATATATTATATGTTTTGTTGTTATTCACTTTTAAAAAACCGGAAAAAAATAGCTTGTTATTTGTTCGTGTTCGTCGGCAATTGTTGAATGACAAAAACCGATCAATGAACACCTATAAATATACGTATATTTCAATATTTTACTGACAGGTACTTATGAATGGGCGCAAATTTCCGTAATTTCCGTAAAAAAATTATTCAGGTAACTAACGGAAAACCCCAATTAATTTAAAAAGTGCACTTTCTTTTTTCATTTTTGTCCACGCACATTTATGAGCGTTTATTACTTTGCTACCGCAATCATAAAAATCAAATAACCTTTTGTTTATTACATTTTTTTTTAATTCTGAAAATCATAAAAAAAGTCATCAATGTTTTTTCCAAAGAATTTTGTGCATATCTCGAGCAATTTTTTGAAATTCATACCTTCACTTAATTGTGAATAAAAGCGAAACGCGTTCATCGATTTTCATGATTTATGTCTCATTTTGTTCATAGGTTATGTGACTTTACGCGAAAGTAATAGGACTTGGCACTTTTGACCGTTTTGGATTTTTTATGAATAAAAAAAAAAAAAAAATTTTTAGGCAAAAAATATTTTTTTTTCTTCATACATTTATTTATAACTGCGAAACTGTTGCTTATGTAGCGAAACGTTATATAAACAGACGAAAGTAATTGTAATTCTTGATTTTTCAAAAATTGTTTTAGCGAAATCCGAGTAGTGGTTCTCGAGTTATGCTAAACAAAAGAGCCTAAAACGTGACAAATTCCCCTATACGATACTTACTAACTTCAAAAAAATATTAAAATTATTTGTTGATGTAACATGACTAAACGAATGATACAGAAGTTCTTATTTTTTAGGCTACTTTCACACAAAATTATCAAAATTGAGTCCCGAAATCATGTGTTGTACTGTGTAGTACAAGATATATATCCCCTTTGTAAAACATCGCGTACTCTGAACTTAAAGTTAATTTCTTTCAATACATAGTTATAATAATTTATTGTTACTATTTTTTTACACACTTGTTTATGTATTAACCATATTTAAAAGAATTTGTTATTTAAAAAATAATTCAAAAAAATTATTAAAGGCATTTTAGAAATCGGAGTAGGTGCGTAAGGTTTTTTTTTTACCAAATAACACTAATGTCCATCCTTAAGAAACATTGGAACTAAAATTTTTAAAATCCGATGAGTAGTTACGGAGATTACCTCCTACAAATAAACAAACATGCATCACCTCCTAATTATATCAAATACTAGTACTAGATGTAACCCGATGTGCTTTGCTAACACCCCCACCGCATCGTAATTAAAAGGCCACGCAAAGGCCCATGGCTCTCACTATTACAGTATTACAGATATATGTATCATATTTATACCCTATACCACTATGTGGTTTGGGTATAATGACTTTGTGCTGCTGTTTGTAACTACCAAAAATATTTGACCTAGACCCATCTTTTATTATACCGATCGAATCAGAATCACTTTCTGATTCGATTTAACGATGTTCGTCCGTCCGTCCGTCCGTCCGTCCGTCCGTCCGTCCGTCTTTGTGTCCATGTAAAGGTTTTAATCAAACTGCAGGTCGCAAATATGAACATATTTTGACGAAATTTCGTATATGACCTTTTATCGGCCATAGGATGAAAGCTGTTGAAATTGGTGAGAATCGGTCCATGCTCAGACCTAGCCCCCATACAAATGACCCCTATGAAATCAACATAAATTGCCATAAGATCCAAATTATCATATAAATCTTAGTCAAATTGGGTTTGTATGTGTTTATTACATCCATTAATCAGTAGTCCAAAAATGATCCCTATGGGACAATTCTTAGTCATAGACCCCATATAGAGCTGCTTCCCGATCTTCACTTAAATCTATCAAAAAACAAAAATATTGCACGGATTCTTTTCAAATTTTGTTTTTATATATTTTTGCAAAATACAAGAGACTTTACCTAACATGGATCAGCATCGGTCCATTTTTGGGCCTAGTCCCCATATAGATATAACATCCGATATGAACTTTTTCATATCTGCAGCAAAAAAATTAACAAAAATCTCACTCAAATTTGGTTTATGCTTATTTTCTAGGTCCAGTTAGTTGGGTCTATGAGATACAGTCTCTAAACGCATGGTATAGGGTATCGTATAGTCGGTCTAGACCGACTATAATTTTCTTACTTGTTACTATTTACTTTGTAGAGGGGTGCCACGCCCCTTTGTCCGATGTAGCCCATTTTATATCTGACTACTTCGTAAAGCTCTACCTATCGTACTACTCGATATATATGAAACTAAAATTTCACTTTATATGGGAGTGCTACTGCCACTAAAAATATCAAAAAAATTTAAAGCCTATGTCCATCCTAAAAGACCTTTCTAAATCAGATCAGTACTTACAAACAAACAAACACACTTTACGTCCTTATTGTATTAAGTTTATATGAGAGCATTATAAATATATAAAACAAAGTATACATATGTGTGTACTATGGTGGCCCTTAATAAAAAAAATTGTTCAAACTCTCGGTCGCACCCCCTAGAAATATGCGAATAGCAAAAAAAGTGAGAAATATTAAGTTTTGGGCCAATCAAAAAACATTTATAGGTGGCTCAACGTGAATTAGAATTTCAAGTGTGTTTATATGGGAAAAATATGACTTTTTTTCAGATTTTACGCAATTTCGTTTTATAGGTTATCTTTTCCGACAAATTGTTACATAATTCGGGATCAGCGTTATACTGTCCTTCCAAAAAGCTATAAAACTTCAAAATCGAATTAAAACTCGCCAAGTAATAGCAAATGCCCCAGATCACTTTTGTGCCAAAAAAAAAAAAACTAGGTCATGAAATTTGATGGCATTTTTTTCAACTTTAAGAAATTAGGTAAAGCCAACATTTTGTTTTAGTCTCTATACCTATAAGTACTCAGATATGAAGTATTGTTTTATGACCACCTTCCTAACCTATTAAGCATTTATACCCAAAATGGAAATTTTTTTGATAAAATTTTGAAAACCCCTTTTACAAGTTTTGAAAAATATTCTTAAACAAAATTTAAAAAAATGTATCTATCTCTTTATGGTCTTGTTAAATGCATGTGAGAGAATAACTGTGTGAATTTTTAGGTAAATCCCTATAGAAGAACTTTTTTGACAAGAATTTTATTTTTGTGGATTTCGAGAAAATGGAATTTTTGTAAAATATTCTGTAAAGGTATTCTTTATAAATACTTGGTATCAAATATTCATCACTTTTCTGCTTTTAAATGTTACATTTTATCTCAGTAGCCTAGGGTTTCGGAAAAATATATTATGACCCCATTAACGCTTTTGGACAATTTATTCAAAAAATTCAAATATTTTGTAAGTGCTAATGAATTTTTAGATGCGACGCTTAAAATATAACAACTAAATGTGTAGAACTTCCAATCATAAAATTTGAGATATCCGAGAACGTTAACCCATTATTTGCCAAGTCCAACATTAGAATTTAAAATATTTTTAAATAAATTATTAACGAAAACGAGTTTTTCTATTAAACTCAATGAAACCACCATTTAGAATTTAAGAAAAATTATTCGCTTAATTTTTATTTATTTAAGCATTCAGTGCTTCTTGGATCAAAATAATCCTTTGGAATATATCTTTGATGCAATTATCTGCTTATTGCGCGCGAATATAAATTAAAACAACTTTTAACCAGTTTTGTTATAAAATTATTTTATGTGGAAAAACTATCAATATTTTCCTGAATAAATGACCCAATGACCCAAAGCTAATAAAAGACAATTTATTCAAAAGAATATGAAATACAAAATTAATTCTATTTATTTTGATGTATTTAAGGATGATTTAGTGTGCGATTCAAATTGTTTTCTGTAATCACTTACGACTTGCTTTAAGTATTGCTATTCTTTAATTTTATATTATTATATTAAGGCTGGGAGACTATTGTTGGACTCTAATACGTCAAACCGAACCAACAAAACACAAACGACGTACAACATAAAATAATAAATTTTTCTGTAGTTATAGCAAGATTTTCAGAAAATATTACTAATGTTTTTTTAGGTGTAAATATTTTTTGAATGTTAACAAATTTGTAAATTTGGCCGCAAAAAATTTTTAATATTTCAGTAATAAAAGCAAAATTTCCAGTTTATTTAATTACTTTTTTTTTTTTTTTTGAGTGTAAAAATTTTCTTTTATTGTAAACATTTTAAAAAAATGTTATTAATTAAAAAAAGAAATTTGTTTTAAAAATTCTTAAGAAATTTTTAAACATGTTAATGAATTTAATATTTTTTTTTAATTTTATTAAGTTTTTGTTTTTTAATTTTTTAAATATAATTTAAAAAATCTTAACAAAAGTTTAAGAAATCTTCAAATAAATTCGAAATATTTTTAAACAATTTCGAAAAATATTAAACAAATTTGAAAGTCCATGATGATATTAGAATTAATTTTAAAAATCTTAAAATCTATTATAAAATAAATTTGAATAATGTTTAAATAACTAAAAAAAAATGCTAAAAGAAATTATACATATACAGAATAGCATTTTCCTATTTGAATTGAAAGTTATTGGAGTATTAACAGGCAGCAAAGTTGTGACGTAAATCGAAATTCAGTAGTATTTTACTTACCTGTGTATCTATATTTAGCTGATTGTTAGGAATCGTACCTAAAGTCTTTCTAACATTCAACTGTTTTTGATGGATTCAAATGTTTGTCATTTACTTAAGAAAAAAAAAAAAAAAACAAATCACATTCGAACCTACCAGACAGAATTGAAAAAATTTGAATATATTTGGTTTTTTTTTTTTTTTTTTTTTTGCAAAATATCATAAATATTACATTAGAAAGATACATACTACGTACGTACTCTGTACATATGATATGGACAAAATAAAAAATGACAACAATAACAACTGATAACAAATGTCAAAATTGACGAATTAGCACAAGAGAATCTCTTAAAATACGATGATAATAAGTAATGAATAAAATATGACACTGCTGCAAAACAACACAACAAAAATCATTCTCTTTTACTCAATTTTACAAATAAAATAGACAACACAAAAGAAACCGGGGCTCGTATACACACAACGGGAAACTGTGGAGAATTATTTCTGCTAAAAAGGTGTGTGTATGTTTACTTAGTTCTCTGGCAGAGACATGAGTAAACATGTTTACAAACGTTTATAATTCAGCAGGCTAACAAAAACGACGACGAAGACGAAGAAGAAGAAGAATTTTGTGTCACTGTGTCAATTGTTCCAACAAAACAAACTACAGAAATGTAATACACCGATGATGATGATGGCGATGATGATGAGATTGTGAATGATGGATGAAGTAAAAACGAATTTGTTAGAGATGAGGAAAGAAGGCAAACATGTTTTTTGTAAGTAATAAAGAGGTGGCGGTGGAGGGTGTAAGGGATGAATGACTCTGTAATGAAATGTCTAAACAAAAGGAAAACCCTCAAAAAAAATTTTTCAAATACATATTTACAAATAAGTATGTATGTAAGTATGTATATATATTTTTTATTGCTCAACAGTTGCGTTGAGTGTCAATTTAACAACAATTTTTATTTTCATATCATTTTGTTATTCCACTTTTACTGTTTTGTTTTTGTAAAATGCTCAAAATCTAGAATTTAGAGCGCATGTTTCGGCAATCATTTCACACAAATAACACCTAACTTGATAATGGAAAATACAATATTTACGCACCTTATCTAGTATAAAAATTAGTTGTAATAATATTTAATTTATTGTTTTTTTTAAATTTGAAATGTTAAAAAAAAAAATTTTAAGAAATTTGCGTACCTAAAAAATTCGAAAAATTTAAAATAAAAATATGAAAAATACATAAAACTTTAAAAATTTTAAAAAGAATTGCAAAAATTTACAAATAATTAAAATTTTGCTATGAAATAAATTTTAAAAATTAAAAAAATATAATTTGAAAAAAATTTAAAAATAATAAAATAAATTTGAAAAATTCTTAAATAAATTTTGAAAAAAACTAAAAAAAAATTTTTAATGGCTTAACTATTTTTATCTAAAAATTACAACAAAAAGTTCGAAATAACAATCAAGTTTAAAAATTTTTAATTTCGTATAAAATTGTAAAATTCTAAAATAAAAATTAAACATAAAACAGATTTGAAAAATTTCATTATATTATATAAAAATAAAAAATCTTATTTTCGATTTTTATCATTTTAATGATTGAGTTTGAAAGTATTCAACCTCAAGTTTAAATGTTTTTACTTTAAATAAAGCAAAAAACATTGCCAGAATTATTTCAAAAATTGATCTATATTCTGCATGACAGGTTATACAGCTGTTTCGGGAAGTGTCACCAACCCTCATCTGTAAACAAATTAAAGTAAAACATTTGATCTTGAGCCTGAATAAATTCAAACTCCATCAGATTTGAAAAATTTTAAATAAATTAAAAAAATCTCGAAAATGTTTAAAAATTATAAAGCAAATTTAACAAAAAAAATAATTCAAAATACATATTTTAAAAAAATTTAAAAACAGCTACATCTTTTGACATAAAATAGATAAAGAGTTGGAAAAACTCAAATGTATAATAAAATTTTAAAATAAATCTGACACATTAAACAAATTTGAATAATTTGAAAAAAATAGTAAATAAATTCAAAAATATTAAATTAGATTTTAAATTTGCCATTAAAAATTTGTATAATATATTTGTAAAACTATGAATCTTATATATTAAAAGAATTTATGAATAAACTTTGCATTCAGGATTTTTTTCAATATTTTTCTTCTCTCAAACATCTATAACTAGAGTTCTAATTAACGTAGGCTGTTGACATAGGTCTAAGAACACTCAGTGGATCAAGCTCCTTCTTTTAAATTCGTTGGGTTTGAGAAAATTTATGCGTGGAGAATCAACTTTACTTTTACTGTATGTTAACTTATCTTGGCATATTTTGACATTATTGTACGTTAACTTCTCTTGGCAAATTCGTTGGGTTTGAGGAAAGTTATCGTGGACAATCAACTTTACTTTTACTGTACGTTATCTTCTCTTGGCATATTTTGGCATTACTGTACGTTAACTTCTTTTGGCAAATTTTGGTATTATATTATAAAAATTAATATAATATAATATAATGCTGCGAAGCAGCAGGGGTCCTCTAGTTAAATTTGAAAAATATTGTCAAAAATAAATGTTAAAATACATAAACTTTTCTGCACACTATACTGCAACTTTTTAACAATTGTGCAAAGGTCTTTGATGTCATATCAAATCTTTAAATGATAAAAATCGAAATAAGATTTTGTATTTTTATATTTGTAAAGATGGAAAATAACAACTTAAAATTGAAAAATTTGCAACAAAATTTGAAATTTTCTAGAATGATTCAAACAAATTATATTACATTTGAAATATGTTATACAAATTGCAAAAATGTGTAAAATGTGTAAATTTGAAATTTTTAAACAAATTTGAAGAAATGAAAACAAATCCCAAAAATTTTATAATTTGAAAATAAATTTTAAAAACTAATTGAACTGAAAATTAGTTTTAAATGTTCTTAATAAAATTAGAAAAAATTTTAAAAATTTTCAAACTTTTAATACATTAAAAAAAAAATAAAATAATATAATTACATATAATTTTATTATTTTTTATTTTTATAAAAAATAATAAAATTAAAAATAAGAGGGCATGCCGTTAACGATAAATGTAAGTTTAGCAAAAACAAATTGTTTTTCTTGTTTTTTCAAGACAAAAACAAACATGTTTATTGTAGTATGCAATGTGAGCTCGTATACAAACATATCTGTTTCAAAGTTGTTCTATATTTTAGTTTGTTATATTGGAAGAGGCTTAACCCATTTTCGGCCGCTGGTCGATTTTTCGACCAGCAACTTTGAAGCGATGTAACTCAAACGTTAGATATGTTTTGTTTAAACCGTTGATGGATAAGACAATTTTTTTCTTTCGCTAACGCATTAATTTTAGCCAATTTTCAAAATTCAGTAAAAAGCCTTAAAACTAAAATTACTTATTTTATTTTTGCATGTTGAGGAAGCGGAAAGACCAAATAACAATAATCAATTGATATCCGCAAGAATATTGAAAGTTTTCTACTTCCCAGAAGAGCGTTATTTTTGGTGGTCGAAAAATCGACCACTGGCCAGAAGTCGTCAAGTAGATATTTAATTGAATTTGACATTTTGCTAGTAGGCTGTGAAAAATTCTGCGACTTTTTTTTATTTTCGCTGCTGCTTTCTGATATTTGTTATTCTTTTCTGCAGAATTTGAATTTGAAATTTTGCTAGTAGGCTGTGAAAAATTCTGCGAATTTTTTTTTATTTTCGCTGTTGCTTTGTCATAATTGTTATTCTTTTCTGCAGAGCAGACGTGTGTGTGGCAAATAAAAGTGAGATAATTGCATTTTGGTGTGGTTTTATATAAAGAAAATGTCTTTTCGAAAAGTGTTAACTATGGTAGAAATCATGGCTGCTTTGAACGAGCCGTGTTCGGATAACGAGGAAGATCAAGCCATTATGAGTTCAAAAGATGTTGATGTCGTGTATATTCCACCTAAAGTAGACTATGTGACTGATGAAGAAGATATCGACGATAATCAAATTGCTCTAAATGATGGCAATGATGATTGTGCGAATGAAATTACCGGGGAAGTGGAGTTACAGCACATTCGAGACAATGACTTAATACCTAATGATACTGAAGAGCCGCAACCATCAACATCGAAAGCCGCAAAAAGACGTGGAAGACCTAAAAAAGCTGTTAATCCATCCTTATTCAAAGGAAAGGCAGATTTTGATGTTCCTGATTGGCAGAAACCTGGGGATTTTAACTTACACCAGAGCACCAATCAACGTGTAAGGTTTGAAAAAGGAAGAAATTTGCGCAAAAATTGGTAACTGAAAAATTTTTTTTAATATCATTAGGCCCGGTTGTTCAATAGACAAACAAACCTCAGATTTCTAGTGAATAAATTTGTAAAATTTGTATTGAATTTGACAGAATTTAAAAAAATTATTCGATAGATAGCTTATTCATGAGTTGTTTGGCTATTGAACAACCGGGCCTTAGTCGTTTTAGAGTCTTAATTTTGAGTTTTTGACTTTGTGTAGGTGGTATGTCACCGTATGACATATTTTCATTGTATTTCAATGGAACATTGATCGAGGATATTACACACTTCACGAATTTATATGCCACTCAAAATAATGCAACCATTGATGCGACACCAAATGAAATGCGGCGCTTCATTGGTATATTGTACCTATCAGGGTATCACACGCTGCCACACATCGATAATTATTGGTCAGTTCAGCAGGACATGGGAGTGCCTATGGTGAAGCAAACGATGAGCCGAAATCGATTCAAAGTCATAAAAAGATTTTTCCACCTTTCGGATAACAACAATCTGAACGTAGCAGATCGCTTTGCGAAAGTCCGACCGATTATTGATGCTCTCAATGAAAAATTTATGCAGTTCGGAGTTTTCAGCCACATCTTATCTATAGATGAACAGATGATACCCTCTTCAGGAAGACACTCGTGCAAGATGTTTATTCGCGGAAAACCGATTCGGTTCGGATTCAAATTATGGTGCTTGTGTTCAGAGCAAGGATATCTATTCTTTTCCATACCATGCGGTCGGTGGCTCGGCAACTCCCCATGATAAAAATATCGGTCTTGGCGCTCAAACGGTTTTGAATTTGCTTGAAAATGTATCTGATCCCGAAATTCATATTATTTTCTTTGACAATTTTTTTTCCTCCTATCATCTTATGTGTCTACTGAATGAACGCCGTTTCTTTGCAACTGGCACAATACGTGTAAACAAAATGGCGAAAATTCCATTCCAGCAAATTTAAAAAAGGCTGAACGTGGCGAATTTGACCAATTATTCGATGCTAAGCAAGAAATATTGGTCGTTACTAATAATTCTACAGTCGAGCCATTGTTCAATGCTCGAAGATATTGTCGTACGCAAAGGAAAACAGTTGCGACTCCCCAACCTAAAGTGATTCGTGAACATAACCAAGGTATGGGAGGCGTTGACCTTCACGACAACGCAGTGGCCAACTATCGAAGATGCATACGAGGAAAGAAGTGGTGGTGACCACTACGGACCAACGCTCTTGGCAATGCAATGGTCAATGCTTGGAAGATGCATTGCATGTTGGCAAAGCATGAAAACACAAAGCCACCTACTCAATTAGAGTTTCGTTCTGCTGTTACTACCAAGCTACTGACTTCCAATATGATAAACGAAGACATGGAAGATAACGCTGCTGATGTTGATAAAAAAGAATGCCCTCCTGGTTTCCCACGGATCGACGGAAAAAACCATATTGTGGTAAAAAGCCCTCAAAACAAATATTGTCGCTGCAAGTATGCAAAAAACATACAATTTTTACATGCAAAAAATGTAATGTTTACTTGCACACCAAATGTTTTGATGAATACCACCAAACTATCTAACCTTTTTTGCGTTAATTATTCATATCTTATCAATAAATAACATTTTTGCTACAACTTAAAATGAATAAATTGAATTAAAGTTAAATATTCGTGAAAAAATTCCAATTTTACACAAAAAAAGCGTAATATTTACTTGCATACCAAGTGTTTTGATGAATATATCCAAACTATCTAACCTTTTTTGCGTTAATTATTCATATCTTATCAATAAATAACATTTTTGATACAACTAAAAACGAATAAATTGAATTAAAGCTAAATATTCGTAAAAAAATGCATTTCTTTATTTATATATGTAGATGTTGACTTCTGGTCAATGGTCGATTTTTCGAGCACTTCATATCTAGAGAACAACAATTAAAAAAAAAATTTTTTTTTAATTTCTCTAAATTGAGCTCCTAAAAGTAAGTATTTAAAAGGAATTCAAAAAATTCCTGCGATTTCTGGTAGCGGCCGATAATGGGTTAAATAGTATAACTTTTGCTCGAATTCTCATTTGGTTGTTTTCAGCAAATATATCTGCGGTTATTCTACCGCGTATGTCATAAAGTCAAAATGTTCAGGGGAGACAAAAAACGTTATATTTGAAATTATGGGCTCGATATAAAGATTTAAGAGCTTTTTATTTAACAGTCCTGTAGATATGGGCAATAAATACTTAAATTTTAAGTCAAAAATCTCCAGAGGAATAGATCCTGGAGATGGACAAAAAAAAAAAAACAATATGTAAATTACACTTAAAGTGTGTGCAGATAAAATAACTTATTGACAAACGTGGTTTTCTTTCAAAAAGAAAACTACCAATGCAACCATCCATGTAGACATAAGTTGTTGTTGCTAGAAAAACTGATTTTTTTTTGTTGACGGAACTTAGGAGGAGAATATCACAACATATCAAGAATAACAAGTGGCTATAAACTGAAAACTAATCCAAAATTATTTTGCATTTTTTTTTCATTAATATGTCGCTATGTGTTGTTTTCTGAGAAAATAATTTGTCAGCGATTAAAGCGTAGGTTGACATACGTCGTTAGTGCTGCAAATTAATTTAGTAAACAAAAAAGTTACGTCGTTATTTAAAGCAAAAACTCAGAAATGGTCAATATTTTTTTTTTTTTTGAAAATTAATATATTTGGCATCGTTAACTCAAAACTGTAAAAATGGACATACGTGGGTACTAAAGAAATCCACAGATATATGAATTTAACTTTTTACCAAACAAAATATCTACTGCTTTTGATTGCTGATGAGGGTTGGTGACTCTTCCCGAAACAGCTGTATAACCTGTCATGCAGAATATAGATAAATTTTTTGAAACAAATGTACCAATCTTGAGCCTCAATAAATTCAAACGGAATCCTAATTACATATAGACATATAATTTTTTTTGATTTGAGTTTTATTTCTGTTTTAAAGTATATTTAAGAAATGAAATAAAAATACAAAAAAATCAAAAAAATTGAAAATATTTAGCAAAAAAAAATTTAAAAGACAAAATAAAAGTTTTTAAAATAAATTTAAAAAATTTAACCATATATTAAAAACAATTTAAAAAATATTCAAAGTTGTATAAGAACGTTAAGCAAATTAAAAAGAAGTAAGAAAATTATAGTCGGTCTATACCGACAATACGATCCTTATACCATAGTTTAGAGACCCTATCTTTTCGGTCCAACTAATTCGATATAGAAAATAAGCATAAACCAAATTTGGGTAGCATATTATTATTAATTTTTTTGGCTGCAGATATGAAAAAGTTCATATCGGATGTTATTTTTAAAGGGGAACTAGTTCGAAAAATGGACCGATCCTGACCATATTTGGTAAAGTCACTTATATTTCGAAAAAATATATACAAACCAAATTTGAGAAAAATCAGTGCAATATTTCTCTTTTTTGATAGATTTAAGTGAAGATCGGGAAGTAGCTTTATATGGGGCCTGTGACTAAGAATTGTCCTATAGGTATTTTATTTGAATCATTAATTAATGGATATAATAAACATATACAAACCCAATTTGACTGCGATCCATATGATAATTTGGATCATATGGAAATTTATATCGATTTCATAGAAGTCAGTTGTATGGAGACTAGGTCTAAACGTGGACCGACTTTCACCAATTTCAACATTGTTCATTGTATGGCTGACAGAAGCTTATGCTCCAAGTTTCATCAAAATATATTCATATTTGCGACCTGTAGTTTGATTACAAAGTTTACATGGACACGTAGACGGACGGACGGACATCGCTAAATCGAATCAGATAGTGATTCTGATTCGATCGGTATAATAAAAGATGGGTCTAGGTCAAATATTTTTGTAGTTACAAACAGCAGCACAAAGTCATTATACCCAAACCACATAGTGGTATAGGGTATAAATATGCAAATAAATTTGAAAAATTTTTGATTTTTTATAATAAACTAGCAGATCCCAGCCCTCGAAATTCGAGGGCAAATTCTAGGGAATTTTATTTTTTCATTCAATAAAGATCTTAAAGGCATGCTAATCAATTTTAGCCAATTCACAATTCAACACCTTTAAATATTAGTTTATGTTCAAAATTATTTTTCTGTTATTGATTTATAACCAAAGTTATTTTTCAAGACAACACAATTATTATTGTGACTGAAGATAACAAACTCATCTTTTTTTTTTGCAAACACATTAGCAAATTTAATAAACACACACATAGCATTGTATAATTTTATGTATGTGTCAATAGCAACTTTAAAAGCATTTTACTCCAAAAAAAATTTTATATTTTAAAAATCTATAAATCTGGTGGAAAGCTAAAAAGAACTATCTTTAAAATAAGATGCATTTGGCCAATATCGGGAGAAAACTGTTTAACAAATCATCGGTCGCAACAAATGGCCTTGCGAATTAATATTATAGATTTGTGAAATTTAAAAATGAATTTTAAAAATATTATATACAAATATAAAAAGTTTGAAATTAAATTTAAAAATCAGCTGTTTGATCTGCCTTGCTGAATATAAAACAATTTTTTAAATGAATGTACTAAGGTTTTTACTTTATTAAAAGTCAAAAAATTTTGAACTAGAGGCTGACTAATTTATAGCTCAATTATAATAAATAATTAAAATTATTTAGTTCTTTACTTGTAAAAAGTAGGATATAATAAATAAAAAACAAGTAAGAAAATTATAGTCGGTCTAGACCGACTATACGATACCCTATACCATGCGTTTAGAAACCCTATTGAAAATAAGCAAAAACCAAATTTGAATGGGATTTTTATTAATTTTTTTGGCTGCAGATATGAAAAAGTTCATATCGGATGCTATATCTATAAAGGGACTAGGTCCAAAAATGGACCGATCCTGATCATGTTTGGTAAAGTCTCTTGTATTTTGCAAAAATATGTACAAACAAAATTTGAGAAGAATCAGTGCAATATTTTTGTTTTTTAATAGATTTAAGTGAAGATCGGGAAGCAGCTCTATATGGGGCCTATGACTAAGAGTTGTCCAATAGGGATCATTTTTGGACTACTGATTAATGGATGTAATATATACATACAAACCCAATTTGACTAAGATTTGTATGATAATTTGGATCTTATGACAATATTAGTTGATTTCATAGGGGTCATTTGTATGGGGGCTAGGTCTGAACGTGGACCGATTCTCACCAATTTCAATAGCGTTCATCCCATAGCCGATAAAAGCTTATATACCAAATTTCATCACAATATATTCATATTTGCGACCTGCAGTTTGATTACAAGCTTTACATGGACACACAGACGGACGGACGGACGGACGGACGGACGGACGGACGGACATTGTTAAATCAACTCAGAAAGTGATTCTGATTCGATCGGTATAATTAAAGATGGGTCTAGGTCAAATATTTTTGGTTGTTACAAACAGCAGCACAAAGTCATTATACCCAAACCACATAGTGGTATAGGGTATAATAAATTTTAAAAATTATAAGAAGTTTGAATAATATTATAATTTGAAGCTGTTAGTTCGATTACTATTCGAATTGTTGACACTTTTTGTGCACTTCCAAGATCGAAAATTTAAAAAATTATGCGATCTGTTTCATTGCAATTTTCCCCATTTTTATACTGAGTTTTCATCATGGTATCGAGTTGTTCTCTTCTTAATAATCGGAACAATCTTTGATACCAGCTGTAAAATCTCAGAGCTGCTCCTGCAAAAAAAAAAAAAAAATGGTGTTACATTTTAAAGCGTGCAGACTTATTGGGTCATGCCTTTAGGTTTAAAAAATTTTATATAAATTTTAAAGAAGTTTAGATAAATTTAAAGATCTAATCAATTTGTAAAATTTGAAAATATATTTGAAGAATAATCCGTTGTTCTTTATAACTTCGCGGCATATATGTACGTGGCATGGATTCAATAAGGTGTTTGATAATATTGACTGGAATGCTTTTCCACTCATTTTTCAGTGCTTCTTTCAAAGGTGGTTTAGGAGTGAAAGCCCGACCAGCTACTCACTGTTTTAAAATGCCAAATAAGTTCTCAATAGTATTTAAATCAGATGATTGGGCCGGCCAATTAAGTAATTAAAAAAGTGCTATTTTGAGTTTCTTTTTGCAAAAAGATATAACGGTTCTTTTAGTTTATAATTTTAGTTTAGTCTTTTTATTTTAAAGAAGATTTTGGGAAAATAACAATAACATGCTAAGAATTCAAAAAAAAAAAAAAAAATCAATAATACTTTTGGTTGGTTTTGTTCTGCCCAACTCTGTTTGTTTATGTGCTAAAGAAACGTGATAGTGTTTCGATTTATAAAAAAAAAGTTTTATAGAGTCTCATTCGATAACATTCTTTATATAGGAGTTTTAATGCTTTTGCACAAAATTATTTACACCGAGAAGCAATTATATCTTTACGATCAAACACAATTTGCTAGATAGAAGGGGAAAAAAGCTTATTATATTTCTGCATCGATGCCTTGCGTAAAAATGGAAATTTTTCATAAACGCCACTCGTCTTTGGAATGCAATTCCAAACAACCAATAAGCTACTTTGATTAAATATATTTAATTTTCATCTCTTTAAAAATTCATGTATTTTAATAATTTCTTGTATTTATTTTACTTTATTTTATTTTGAATGTGTTTATAAATTTTATTATGTATTTTAATTTTGTGGCGCAAAGTTTTGAATGATGAAAATCCTGTACTTTAATTGTAAGAAATTAGCAAATAAAATTATTGTTATCTATAATATTAGGAGGCAAGATGATTTCTTGTGACCGATGTAAATTTTTTAGTTTTAATCTTATTTTTCCCAAATATCCCCCATTTGAAAGATATTTCTTTTTAGCTGTCCATAAGATTTACAGTCTATTACAGTTTAACATTTTTTTTTTTTGAAGCCAAATGCATTTAAATTTGCTACTAACACATATATCTGATATATAAAAATGGAGTTGTGTATGTTTGTTTGTTTGTCTGTTTGTTTGTTTGTGGTTTATAGGAGACTATACCACTGGACCGATCATCTTGAAATTTTAGCAGTAGGTAACTGCCTATCCGGAAGGAAAAATAGGCTTTTTTTTTGATTTGTCAAGTGGGCTCGCACCTCCCATACAAAGTGAATTTTAAACATCAAATTTTAACATATAATATCTGGTTTACTACGACAACAACAGTTCTGAAGCTATGTACATACATATTTAAATAACTCGAACAATTGTGGAAAAAATGGGCGTGATCGGACTAATGGGCGTGGTACCCACAATACAAAGTAAACATTAAATGTCATATATCTAGAGTACTGTAATAGTGAAAGCCTTGGAACTTTGTTTGAGTCCATGAGTTATCAATGTGAGTAGAGCCATAAAAAAATCGGCGGAATTGGACCAGTGGGCGTGGTACCCCCCATACAAAGTAAGTATTTAATATAATATAACTGTAGTTCTATAATAGTGAATGTCTTGCGACTTTGTTTGAGTTCATAAGTTATTGATGTGAGTAGTTGCCCAAAAAAAGGGCGACATCAGGCTTATAGGCGTGGCACCTCCTAAACAAAAAATAGTTTTCTACAAAACGCATTCCCTGCTTTTTAATTCGTTACGAGGGATACTGACTTTGTGCTGCTGCTTATAACTATCAAAAATATTTGACCTAGACCCATCTTTTATTACACTAATCGACTCAGAATAACTTTCTAGGTCGATTTGGTGAAGCCCGTCCGTCCGTCTGTGCGTCCGTCTGTGTGTCCATGTAAAGTTCAGTTGTGACCTGTATATATATTTTGATGTAATTTGGTACATAAGTTTTTATCGGCCATAGAATGAACGCTATTGAAATTGATGAAAGGAGGTCCACGTTCAGACCTAGTCGCCACACAAATGACCCCTATGAAATTGACATAATAAAATCCAAATCATCATATAGATCTCAGTCAAAAAATTTTTCTCAAATTTGGTTTGTACATATTTTTTCAAAATATAGGTGACTTTACCAAATATGGTCAGGTCCATTTTTCAACCTATTCCGCATACAAATATAGCTTCCGATATGAACTCTTTCATATCCGCAGCCAAAAAAATTAACTATAATGCCACTCAAATTTGGTTTATGCTTATTATCTATATCGAATTTATTGTACCGAAGAGATATGGTTTCTAAGCCATGGTATAGGGATCGCATAGTCGGTCTAGACCGACTATAATTTTCTTACTTGTTTTGTTAATGTGTTTGCAAAAAGCCCTATGTAGAATTTAAAAATAATTTTGGACATAAACCAATAACGACAATAACGAAAATAAAAAGCGTTGGCTAAAATTGATGAGCCTACCTTTAGGGTTGTAAAGGGTTTTTCAATAAGAGCGCTACAAAAGTTTTTTTAAATAAAAAAAAAAACAATTTTGGATATCAATGAAATTCTTTATTCCTGTGAAAGTACGTTTGATGCCATTATGTACAAAAATGATCACTTTTGGATGGCCACCACGGGCACGCTTGAAGAAGTCCAGACGCTGAACCCAATTTTCGACGATTTTCAAGCATAAATCGGCCGATACTGCTGCAATTTCACTGGCATAGACCGTAGCCCCACAGAAAATAGTTCAACAGCGTCAAATCGCACGACAGAGGCGACCAATCGACTGGACTATTTCGTGAGATAACACGTTCTCCAAACTTGGTTTCCAATAGATTGATTGTGACATTCGCTGTGTGGCTCGTGGCGCCGTCCTGTTGGAACCACAAGTCCATATCATCCAATTGGGGCCAAAAATATTCGGTTATAATTGAACGGTAGTGATTTCCATTCACAGTGACGTGCCGGTCTTGATCACCACGGAAGAATTACGGCCCAATGACGCCGCCGGCCCATAAACCGCACCAAACCGTAATTTTTTCAGGATGCAACGATGACTCATGGAGTACGTGTGGATTGCTGTCTGACCAATAACGCATATTTTGTTTATTGACGGAGCCATTCAGCCAGAAATGAGCCGCATCGCTGAAGATGATTTTTCGATGAAAATCCGAATCATTTTCAAGTTGTTGCTCAGCCCAATTCACGAACATACGACGCTTCAGTTCTTGCGTCAGTTTGTTTTTGTAAGGATGTAGGCCAAGATCTTTTCGCAAAATTCGCCAGAACGACGTCACAGAGATGCCCAACGCTTGAGAACGACATGTGAGAGACACATTTGGGCTTTCGTCGACTGAAGCCTCAGCGGCAGCAATATTTTCGACACTACGGACACTTCTTCGTCTCACTGGTACGGGAACATTTTAGACTGCGCCTGTGGATTCAAATTTTTCCACTAGACGCTCAATTGTTGATCTGCTAGGACGATTATGACGACCATAAATTGGACGTAGCGCTCTTAACGTTGAGACCACTAGCTGCGAATTTCGGTAGTAAATTTTAATAATTTCGACTCGTTGTTGGCTCGTATATCTGTCCATCATGAAATCCTCATCATGAAGCCTTACTGAAGAGAAGTGTCAAAAGAGCGGCAAGAAATATGGCGTCGTTTGCTGTCCTTGTGTTTCTACTTTTGTTGCGGCCCTGTTGAAAAACCACATATATAATAATTTTTTAAAGAAAAAATAAAATTTCTTAGAATTTGCACTCGAATTTCGAGGGCTGGGATTTGCTAGTTATTATTAATGTAGAAAGTAACTTTTGTGTCTTTAGACCTAGATTATTAGATTGATCATGGTATTATTTTTTCCTTACACTTTTCATCAGTAGTGTAAAAAATAAACCCCTTTGGATCATTTTTAGTCCGATAAAACTGCTTTCTGATTTACACTTGAGTAACACAGTGCGAAAGCCATTCTGGGTGGTGAGAATTTGCAAGTCAGGGTGGAAGTACTAAGCATTCTCAGCCAGGCTTTTCTTTTATAACTAAAGAACCATTGATGATATTTCATTTAAATCTTCAACAAATATTTGTAGCAAATCAAGTTGAAGTAATTTTAACTAATGAAATTTTTAAAAAAAAAAATTTCAATCATTTTTTAAATCAATTTGTTGAATAACGTAACATATTCGGGACGTATGATTACTTCTTATTGGTAAAATACAAGAGGTCTATGCGTATGAGTGATATTTTTAGCTTAAATTAAACATACTTAAGTATGCTTTATTCTATTTTTTTTTTTCATGGTCATATTAATTAATATTATTTAGTTAAGCTTTAGCTAAACTTTTTCTGACGAATGATATGAGAAATCTTCAGTTGTTGAGCTATAGTGGAAAAAGTAAGCAGACAAACATCAGGGTAAGGAGAACAAATGATTTAATACCAATAAGACATCGGACACTAACATCTGAATGGCAGTTTTTTTTTTTTAATTCAATTCGACTTTGAGTTTCAAACATACCTTCAAACATTCAGTTCATAAGCAACACAGTGCAATTTAAAAAGGAGCTCTTCAATTTCTATAATTAATTGCTTTTTTATTTTAAATCGTTTTTTAAATAATTAATTTTTGTATTAAACTTTTTTAATATTACTTTTAATTGTTATTATACACAATATTAAATTTCCTTACCACTATGTAAGTGGTACAAATCCTGTACTTTAATTATAAGATTTTATGTTTTGTTCTATGGGATTTCGAAGTAAATAAATAAATAAATATATGAAAGTGTTTAAAAAAAGTTTGTTCTGAGAACGTCAAATACTTTAGAGTTTTACTGCACTGGCCTATAAATGTTTTCCAGAGTAATTCAAAAAATAAAGCTACTTTTGCAAATTTGTTTTATTTATTTATTTATTTTTGAGATTTTTCATTTCATAATACAGCCACTGAATTATGTACGACCTCCGAAAAATCTCATTTTAGACGCATTCTCGAAACTCATCTTAAAGGCTATCATGTAGTCTGCCTAGACCAAATATATATTTCTTAGATGTTGCTTTTTTTAATAAGAATATGTTGCTCATTACTTTACTGTAGAACAATTTTTTTAATATAGAAATTAAATTTTACTTTGGAAAACTTCGTTCTTTAATGACTTTAAAATAATTACAAAATGGTTTCAACATATTCAGTTTTCAAGAAAATATTTGATATTTTTTTTTTTTGATTTAGAATCCCTAAATATGAATTTTTTTATATGAATATACACATATATTTTTTAATAGAACTTTTTTTAATTTAGCTAAAATCTCATTAATCTATAGTCAGCTTCCATTAGCAAAACTTTAAATATAAAGGAAATATTTTTTAAAATTTTTCTTTACATTATCAAGCTCCAACATCTTATCATTTTTTATGTTGAAGTGGATTGTTTTTTTTTTTTATCTTGATAATATGTCAAATTTTTGTGTATATAGTTTGGGCGCGACACGTGCATACAAAAGGAGATGCTTTTTACAAATAACTGGCCTTTTCTCCAATATTTCTCTTCCATTTGAAAAAAGTCTCTTAAATTTTGTGCTGAATATGTTTGAAATTATTTTTGCTTTATTCTCGATAGATTTTTCAGCTTAATTTCCTTCTGCAGCTCTGCTAACGTTTTTGTTCTTTTTGCAGTTACCAAAATGGAAACTTTACGCTCCAGCATCTATGTAAAGTTATGGTAGCTTATCAGACGTGTGGTAGATGTTCTGTAAAGCCTTTCGTTGAACATTAAGTGACGGCGCGTAAAAAAATTTAATTCACTTAAATAAAAAGAATTAACCCCAAAGAATAATACAATATCAAAAAGTTGTTGAAAGTTTTCTTAAGCATTTATTAAACACACAAAAATAATTTATATAAAAAAAATACCACAAAATTATTATTGAAAATTATAAATAAATCATCAAATGTATTGGTAAAGTTTTTTCTATAATTGCTGTCATGTTCAAGAATTTGTGTAATCAGTTTTTAGTTTTATAGGGTGTGTAAATGAAAAAAAAAAAAAAAAAAACATAGAAGGAAAAACAAAATAGAAAAAGGTTTTAATGAAAACAAACCAAAACTTAAAAACAAATGAAATAAGAGCAAAATAAATATGAAAACAATTAAACAATTTCTATATGTTACAGAATCCAAAATATTTCGTGTTTTTATAAAAAAATTATTTGTTTTCTTAAACAAAAAATATGTGTTTCGTGTGTGCGTGTGTTAATAATTTTATTTTCCATAAAACATTCCACTCTAAATAAAATACAAAGAAATCTCCACTTAATCAGTGCGCATCTACACTATAATTTATATTTTATTTTTGTTTTTTTTTTTTAACAATCATCATCATAACCATCATCATCATTATCATTATCATCGTCTATAAATGTGTAATGTTAGTTTTGTGGGTAGTTTTATGTCAAAATTTTATTTGTTTGTGTTTGACTTACATCGTCTTTTTCATCTTTTGCTACCTCCTCCTTATGCTCACTGCTGCTGGCTTGACTTAGTTTGCCTGTTAGAAATGAGGAACCGATAAAAATCTCTCCA
The DNA here is from genome assembly GCA_963682025.1 of Cordilura impudica. Classification (NCBI taxonomy): domain Eukaryota; kingdom Metazoa; phylum Arthropoda; class Insecta; order Diptera; family Scathophagidae; genus Cordilura; species Cordilura impudica. Next base: position 37,957,457 of record OY821520.1, read on the forward strand.
CATAAATAGAACACGTTAATAGCAAAAAAAAAAAAGTTACAAATTCTGACATTTCACTTGGTGGCTTACTTTCGAATGTAACATATATTCGTAACTGTCAATTCAACAATAACAACACCACAAGTCTACACAAAATTTTAAAATGTCAAAATAATAAAAAAAAATCGCTCAATAAAATGAATGGCAATGCTGGTAAAGAGAGAGGAGGCAATGAGAAATACTTTGAATGAGCTCTCTTTTAATTAAACAAGTGACAGCTGCAATTTTGTTTTATTTTTTTTATCAAATTTTAACTTCAAAAGTAAAAATAACATGTTTTTAATTAATGAAAATGGCGAACATGAAAGATACATAGAAGAGAACACAAGATATTAACGAGTATAATTAGAAGTGTCTTTATTTATTTCAACACATGTGCGTCCAACAGTTTTCTGTTGTATCGGCCAAAATAAATTGACGAAGTTGGCCCTATTATAAGACTGGAATCAAAACTGGGTTCTTTAATTTAAGCTTATATACCATAATTGGAGTAACGCATTTCTTGTAGTTTTATTTGTAATTTGTCTCTACTAATTAACACTTTTATTACACTGGCTTAATTTGCGTCTACTTGGCGGTCGCCCAGCTTATTATTTTGTAGAATTTTCAAAACGTTACAAACTCAATTTAAAATGCATACACTTTAATTCTGGGTAACTTTAGTGCAAGTGTTAAATTAATTTGGACACATACCTCAAAGACTTGATATATCTATGGTCACAAGCATTAGCCGCCTAAGTCGAAAATCATGCTTTTGAGAAAAATAGCTTTTCATATAAATGTAATAAGGCTTCATTACGACTTAGGTCAGAATGTTTTCATTAATAACTTTCTAATAAACAGTGTTAGAGAAATAGGGATTTCACGTAAATATAAACCGGTTTTAGTAGAACATGATAGCAAAGATAACCCAAATTATCGAATACCATGCTTTCGAGAAAAACGACTTTTTATATAAATGTAATGGGGCTTCATTACGACTTAGGTCAGTATGTTTTCATTAATAACTTTTTGTTAAACCGTGATAGAGATATGGGGATTTCACTCAAATATAAAGCGTTTTTATTTGAATATGATAGCATACATAACTCAAATCGCTTGTGACCATAGATATTATTCCACTACCGTGATCATTTTTAGCATCCTTAGAACTCGTGATTCAGTGACCAATTCTAGAGCATATTGCGAAAATACTTTATTGTGAATTTGCATTTCATTTTAATTGTTTTGAGAACTATTTATACAAAGGCCGGGTTGCCGATTATTCTGACGAGGGATTAATCACCCGATTAAGTTTTAATTTAAATTTCACGTAATTCTTATAAAATATTTTCAAAATGAATATCATCTTTTTCTTAACCAAAAGTTTATTGAAAAGTTCAAAAGCATCATTAAAAAAAAATTGTTTCAAAAAATTTTTTTTTCTTCAAAATTTAGTTGTCTTAAGAGTTTGTCGCCCATTCTTTTGATATTAAGATAATAAATAAAAGCCAAAAATCCAGTATCTATCAGAGATGGTAATCAAAACCTTGATGTCAAATAAATTTATTTTAAGTTGAATTAAGTCAAATGTAACCCAATTATAACAATTAAGAAAATTATAGTCGGTCTATACCGACTATACGATACCCTATACCATGGTTTAGAGACCCTATCTCTTCGGTCCAACTAATTGGATATAGAAAATAAGCATAAACCAAATTTGAGTGGCATTGTTATTAATTTTTTTTTTCTTTTGGTGCATATATGAAAAAGTTCATATCGGGTTCTATATTTATATGGGGCCTAGGTCGCATAATGGACCGATCCTGACCATATTTGGTAAAGTCACTTATATTTTGAAAAAATTTATACAAACCAAATTTGGAAAAAATCTGTGCTATATTTTTGTTTTTTGATAGATTTAAGTGATGACCGGGAAGCAGTTCTATATGGGGCCTATGACTAAGAATTGTCCTGTAGCTATTATTTTTGGACTAGTGATTAATAGATTTAATAAACATGTACAAACTCATTTTGACTGAGATCTATATGATAATTTGGATCTTATGGCAATTTATGTCGATTTCATAGGGATCATGTGTATGGGGGCTAGATCGGAACATCGACCGAATTTCACTAATTTCAATAGCGTTCATCCTATGGCCGGTCAAAGCTTATATACTAAATTTCATTAAAATATGTTCTTATTTGCGACCTGTAGTTTGATTACAAGGTTTACATGGACACACAGACGGACGGACGGACATCGCTAAATCGACTCAGAAAGTGATTCTGAGTCGCTTGGTATTATAAATTATAGGTCTAGGTCAAATATGTTTGGTAGTTATAAACAGCAGCACAAAGTCATTATACCCAAACCACATAGTGGTATAGGGTATAATTATTTTTTTAAATTTCTTTTTCGTTAAAATTTAGTTGTCTAAAGAGTTTGTTGATATTAAAATAATAACTAAAAAAATTTTGATGCCAAATTAATGCATTTTAAATTAAACTAAATCAAATGTAAGCCAATTATAAACAATTCGAATACAAAAACCCGTAAAATATTTGATTTTTATATCCTGTTTGTAACATCCAAAAATATTTGACATACACCCATCTTTAATTATACCGATCGAATCAGAATCACTATCTGATTCGATTTAACGATGTCCGTCCGTCTGTGTGTCCATGTAAAGCTTGTAATCAAACTGCAGGTCGCAAATATGAATATATTTTGACGAAATTTGGTATTTGCTCTTTTGTCGGCCATGGAATGAACGCTGTTGAAATTGGTGAGAATCGGTCGATGTTCAGACCTAGCCCCCATACAAATGACCCCTATGAAATCAACATATATTGCCATAAGATCCAAATTATCATACAAATCTTTCTCAAATTGGGTTTGTATGTATATATTACATCCACTAATCAGTAGTCCAAAAATGATCCCTATTGGACAACTCCTAGTCATAGGCCCCATATAGAGCTGCTTCCCGATCTTCACTTAAATCAATCAAAAAACAAAAATATTGCACTGATTCTTCTCAAATTTTGTTTGTATATATTTTTGCAATATACAAGAGACTTACCAAACATGGTCAGGATCGGTCCATTTTTGGGCCTAGTCCCCATATAGATATAGCATCCTATATGAACTTTTTCACATCTGCAGCCGAAAAAATTAATAAAAATTCCACTCAAATTTGGTTTATGCTTATTTTCTATATCCAGTTAGTTGGGCCTGAGAGATAGGGTCTCCAAGCGCATGGTATAGGGTATCGTATAGTCGGTCTAGACCGACTATAATTTTCTTACTTGTTGTTATAAAATTTGTTTTATAAGACTTCATCCCTTAAGAAGATAGTTAATAAGGAAAAAGGATAACGCGTACATAAGCAGTTTAAAAAATGTAATATGTTTTTCCCTTTATTTAAAATTCTTCTTAATTAGTTTTTGATACAATGTGTCCACCAAATTTATTACCAATCGAATTGGAATAAAGTTAATGACCGAATTTTCAGTTATTGAACTTTGAATCAATTCAGTAGACGAATTTTAATTTTTGTGGGTAAAATTTCTATCACCATCCACAAGTAAATGTACTTAATTCGGTCGTGCTAAATCTTTTATACCTTCTAGCTAGATTAAATGGTTACATTAATATCTGGACTTATTGCAATATTTATAGCACATGTAAACAAAATATTTGAAAAAGGTAACAATATGATAAACTTAGAACTATACTATTACAACCAGCACACTGAATTTTTAGCATTCTTGAGAGGTCTCTCCATAATTTACGCCATATCTCTTCCGACTTACCCCATTTTAAATACAAACCTGCTTGAACTAACGGCAAATAATATCATCCTAACCTTACCCAGCTAAACTGTTAATTTTGTGCATGAGCGTGATTTCAACAGACAGCCAGATGCCTAGACGGATGGATAGACACACATACGGACATCGCTATATCAACCCGAGTTATTATAAGGATCAATATTATATATATACTATTTGGAGTCGCAATTCATTTTTCGATGCTTAAATGAAAAACTAATATATACCCTAGGGTGGCCCTTAATAACAAAGGTACTCAAACTCTTGGTCTCACTCCCTAGAAATATGCGAATAGCAAAAAAACTAAGAGATGCAAAGTTTTGAAATTTTAAAGTGTGTTTATATGGGGAAAATATGTAATTTTTTTTTAATTCTTTACGAAAATTTCGTTCTACAGTTTCGCTCTACGGTTTCTATACCTTTACAGATGTGAAATATTGTTTTGTTAACTCGTTGTTAATCTATTGCGCAATGAGCCCAAATTTGGAAAATTTTTTTGATAAAATTTTGAAAACTCCTTTTTTAAGTTTTAACAAATTTTCTTAAACAAAATTTAAAAAAATGGACCTAGCACTTTAAATTTTTGTTAAACATACGATAGAGATTAACTGTTTGAATTTTTAAGTAAATTTCTCTGTCAGATTTTTTTTTACAAATATTTTTTTTTGCGGATTTCGAGAAAAATCATATTTTGTGAAATATTCAGTAAATGTACCCTTTCTAAATACTTTACATCAAAAGATGATCACTTTTGTACTTTTAAATATTATTTTTTATCTTAATAGACTAGGGTTTCGGAAAAAAATAATATGACCCCATTAACCATTTTAGACTTGGGGTCGCATATGACCCCAAGCTAATGAAAGACAATTTATTCAAAAAAATCAAATATTTTGTAGGTGCTGTTGAACTTTTAGATGTGACGTTTAATATTTGGAAGGTCTTCCACGTTAAAAATTTGGAATAAATCGAACAACGTTAACCCATTCCTTGCCGAGGCCAAACTATGAATTTTGGCATATTTAAAAAAAATTAATTGGTCTGGTAAACTTGATGAAACCCTTACTATGGGTTGGGAAATAAAATGTGCTGTATTTAACGAAGACTTACCCTTATATGCTCCTTGGGTTAAAATGATCCAAGATTCAGCAATATTTGCAAAATAGTTGAAGTTTTTGACTTAATCGTCCTATATTAGCTTGGGGTCATTTGTGGCGCCAAGTCCAATGACGTCAAATTATAAAATCATCATAATCACCAAATCAAAAAAAAAAAAAAAATTACGGAATTATGCGACATATTTTCAAAATCTTGTAAAGTTAGATTTTTCGCGAATTCCTTCGCTGCCAAAATTGTTTACTCTCATTCAATGAAAAAATAATGTACCATAACCTTATTTTTTTAAACAATACCAGCCAATAATATGGATTCCATATTATCAGGTTCACACCAACGTAATTGAGTCTGTACAGAAATAGTTTTTGCTAATTCGTTTACGTGGTTTAGGTGGAAATTATGATGACTTACCATCATATACATATTACGTTTGTATTGAATGTTAATGCTATTTATTTTATTAAATTTAAATTCTAATATGCCTTATAGATTCACAAGGCATTTCAAGCTGCTTCAATTGAACTATTTTAGAACTAATTATGCTAATCCTTATCCTTTCCACGGTATTTTCATGATTATAACGTATTTATACCCTATTCCACTATGTGGTTTGGGTATAATGACTTTGTGCTGCTGTTAATAACTACCAAAAATATTTGACCTAGACACATCTTTTATTATACCGATCGACTCCGAATCACTTTCTGAGTCGATTTTGCGATGTCAAATGACTCCTATGAAATCGACATAAATTGCCATAAGATCCAAACTGTCTCACAGATCTTAGTCAAATTGGGTTTGTATGTGTTTATTACACCCGCTAATCAGTACTGTACAAATAATCCCTATAGGATAACTCTTAGTCATAGGCCCCATATAGAGCTGCTTCCCGATCTTCACTTAAATCTATAAAAAAAAAAAACAAAAATATTGCACAGATTTTTCTCAAATTTGATCTGTGTATATTTTTTTCCAAAATATAAGTGATTTTACCAAATATGGTCGGGATCGGCCCATTTTTCGACCTAGTCCCCATATAAATATAGCACCCGATATGAACTTTTTCATGTCTGCAGCCACACAAATTAATAACAATGGCACTAATATTTGGTTTATGCTTTGGTTTATGTATTGAAAGTATTATCAGCTGACAACATAGTGACAACATAGTTCTGTAGCTGATTCAGAACTAAACTATTTACTTGCCAGCTCTTTTTTAGAATCCGCCAAGTCCGGACCCTGATGTGTATATGGTCTCCATGTTAAGTTTGGGCTAGTGGCGGGGACGTTCGTTTAAAATATATATATATATATATATATAAAAAGATATGTGGCTATATACGTATTCATAATTTTAAACACTTTTTTCGGTGCTGACATTACCCACCAAAAACAAGAAAGAAAATAATAATAATCGATCTAGACAAACTACGAAATACTCTTCAAGAGACGGTAATACATCCAACTTTTCTGAGGCAATAACAGCACATAGAAAATAAGCATAGATCCAATTTTAGTGCTGCTATTATTAAACTTCGTATCTGACGTTAGTTTTGTATGGAGAGTGGGTCTAAAATGAACCCACAATGACAAAATTTAACAAAATCATTTAACTGTCTCAAAAACATATATAAACTGAATTTAGAAAACACATATGGAAAATTTATTTATTTATTTTTTCTGTTTATAGTTTCAAGTCAATATCGTCAATCGGCATTATACAAAGTTTATTTTTGGACTACTGATTAGTGGGTATAAAGGACATACAGACACCAAATTTGATCGATATATTGAGCTTACGAACATTTTAGATGGTTTGATGTGGGTTCCTTTTTTAAGAAAAGACACTTTTCGGGAAAAGGTTCTCTTTAAAAAAGGCAGTTTTAAGAAAAGGTACTTTAAGAAAAAGGTACTTTTTAAGAAAAGGTACTTTTTTAGCTTAAGGAGTTTAAAATGTAAATAAATCATTTTTTTCTATTTTTTTTTTACCGGTACTCAGCGATTGTGAGTTCTTTTGTGTGCTCTTTACACAGAAGAGTATTAAAAAAAACAAAGTTGACTTTGCTAAAGAATTTCTATATTATTGGTTCGCTTTACTACTCAGGTCTGAAAGAGTTGAGAAAATGTTCTTTTTAAAAAAAGATACTTTTTATAGAAAGTATTTTTTTTAAGAAAAGGTACTTTACAAAAAAAAAAGTTACTTTACAAAAAACAAAGTTACTTTTTCAAAAACGGTATTATTTTAATAAAATGTATGTTTTATAAACAAATACTTTTTAAAAAATTTACTTTTTACAAAAAGGTACATTTTTTAAAATTAGGAGAAGGCCAAAACTGTGATACGTAGCGTTAGAATAAATTTAACTGTGATATTTTTAATTTTTATTTGCAATTGTTTTTTAAATTAAATATGTGTTTTATGTCGCGTTATATGTACTGTGTAAAACAATTATTATTTTTGAAAATTAACTGCAAAATTTGACGAAAAATTATTTATTTAATAAAATATAGTCCCTGAAGAGGCTGGAAAAATACCAGCGAAACGTTGGATGATGAAAATTAAATAAATGTTTTTTATTTAAAATTGAAAAGTACATGACCTTAAAAGCCTAATTAGAGAATTCTAAAACACAGAAACTTAAACTCAGAAGAAGGTCGTTATATATATATATATATATATATATATATATATGAAAAATTATTGAAGGAAAGGGCACTTTTCTAGAATAAGATTCTTTTTTTTTTAATAAAAGTTGCTATTTAAAAAATTTACTTATTTTAAAAGTGGTGTGTTTTAAAAAGCACTTTAAAAATTTGTTTTTTTTTTTGAGAAATGTTATTATTTATTTTTTTAAATTTCTTAGTTTTTTTTTTTTTTTTTAAATGTACATAAATATTCTTGTCATGCCTAGTCAACTTCTCTTGTTGTCAGGATCAAAAAAACGTAAAGTATAAGGCATCCTCGGAATTTATTTCGATGCGTTACAAATAGAATGCCTAACTGATATATACCCACTTCACGCCAGAAGATTTCTGAAGTAATTTTTTTCTTAATTGCTAGATTTATAGTAATTTTTCAGACATATTGCAATTAATAAATTAGAAGTATAAATGCAAAAAATATTCAAAATTCAAATATAATGACTGTTTGTTTGGACAGAGTTGTATCTTCTGAAATTAATACAAAGTAAAGCTGTATGGTACGAAAAGTGACTCTAATCACACTGCCCGTAGGCCTGACTTTAGGTGAGTGTGTTAAAGCGCTGACCAAAAAGTGCAAGTACGAATGTATGTGAAGGTTCACGATTCAAACCTCACGGCCGCCCTAATTAGAAAAATTTCATATAGAAACAATCTATTCAATTAAAACATTACAATTATCACAATGTTCAATAAATCGCTGATGAAGGCTGATATGCCAGAAACCGGTCCGATTAAGAATACAGTGCAGTATGAATTTTTGAAAAATATGCTTTCTTCTTCTTCGCACCATTGGAATTTTTTTCTTAGTTTTCATATTTTCTTAGTTTTTAAAAATTAAATGAAATTTAAATCCAGAATGCAATAAAAAAAAAAGTAAGAAAATTATAGTCGGTCTAGACCAACTATGCGATACCCTATACCATGCGTTTAGATACCCTATCTCTCAGGCCCAACTAACTGGATATAGAAAATAAGCATAAACCAAATTTGAGTGGAATTTTTATTAATTTTTGCGACTGTAGATATGAGAAAGCTCATATCGGATGCTATATCTATATGGGGACTAGGCCCAAAAATTGACCCATCCTGACCATGTTTGGTAAAATCTCTTGTGTTTTGCAAAAATATATACAAACAAACTTTGAGATGAATCAGTGCAATATTTTTGTTTTTTGATAGATATAAGTGAAGATCGGGAAGCAGGTCTATATGGGGTCTATGACTAAGAGTTGTTCAATGGGGATAATTTTTGGACTACTGATTAAAGAATGTAATATATACATTCCAACCCAATTTGACTAAGATTTGTGTGATAATTTGGATCTTATGGCAATATATGTTGATTTCATAGGGGTTATTTGTATGGGGGCTAGGTCTGAACATGGACCGATTCTCGCCAATTTCAACACCGTTCATCCCGTGGCCAACAAAAGATAATGTACAAAATTTCACCAAAATATGCTCATATTTGCGACCTGCAGTTTGATTAAAAGCTTTATATGGACACACAGACGGACGGACGGACGGACATCGTAAGTCGAATCAGATAGTGATTCTGATTTGATCGGTATAATTAAAGATGGGTGTAGGTCAAATATTTTTGGTTGTTACAAACAGCAACACAAAGTCATTATACCCAAACCACATAGTGGTATAGGGTATAATGATAATCAACTACAGACTTGGAACGAACTATATCTGAAATTGAATTGCATGTATAATATTACTTTTCATTTGTTTATACCCTATAACATTATGTGGCTAAGATATCATGACTTTGTGCTGGTTTGTAACTACCACAAATATTTGACCTAGACACATTTTTTATTATATAAATCTACTCAGAATTACTTTCCGGGACGATTTCACGATGTCCGTCCTTCCATCCATCTGTGTGTTCATGTAAATTTTGGAATCAAACTACAAGTCGCAAATATCAATATATTTTGATGAAATTTGGTATGTAAGCTTATATCGGCCATAGCATGAACGCTATTGAAATTGCTGAAAAAAAGGTCATTTTAAGACCCAGTCCCCAAAAAAATTACACCTATTAGATCGGAATAAATTGCCTTAATATCCACATTATAATATAGATCTCGGTCAAATTGGGTGTATGTATGTTTATTTATTATCAGTAGTCCGAAAACAAACTCTATAGTACAATTCTCAGTCATATCGCCTTAATGAAGCTGATTCTCGATCTTCACTTAAATCTATAAAAAAAATAATAAACAGATTTTTCTCCAATTTGGCATTTATAAATTTTCGCAAAAAATTGATAGTCAGGATCGATGCATTTTTCTACCTAGTCTCCATATAAATTTAGCATCCGATATGAAATATATGCAGCCAAAAAAAAATTAATAAAAATGCCACTTAAATTTGGTTTATGCTTGTTTTCTATATATAATTAGTGAGACCGAAGGGATAGGGTTTCTAAGCGCATAGTATAGGGCATCGTATAGTGGATCTAGGTCGACTATAATTTTTGTACTTGTTTTTTCTTAAGTTTAATATATAAGCTTTATTTTTATAGATAACTTTGTTATTCAAAATTTAATATCTGTTTTATATTAAAATACTAAATTTAAATTACTTTAAATATAATCAAAATAAAACGTCAGAATTATAAGTTTGAGTTTTCTTGTCATTATATGGCCTCTTTCTTTTGTCCTTCTTCTCCCTTTCTCTGCCTCTCTTTCTCTCTCTGCTCTCACCACACTCATCTGTGAAATGTCAAATTTATGCTTTATGTTTTCCCAGTTCCTTTTCATTGCGATATTCTTATTAAGAACATGCGTACATTCAGTTGCCTTATCACTACTACTATAACTAGATGCTGTGATGTTAAACAGTTCAGCTGCTTCAGATGCTGCAGCAGCAGTCTACTGTCGTCGACGTAGTCGTAGTCGTAGTTGAAAAACGAGCATATTTCTTCAGTTAACAACCCATTAAATGAGATTTTCAAATCTCTTAACTTGTATGGTAAAACGACGACAGGCTTTTCAGCTCTCCCCAAATGGTCTAGCAAGCAAATAGAACAAAAAAAAATCCCTTTTTTTTGCAGGAATACCACATATTCTATGAGTTTATGGCTGTTTAGCTAGCATGTATATGTATGTGTACGTGTGTGTGTGTGTTACTTTTCGAAAAATTATATCCTATTTTTTGCTCTTTGTGCAAAGCTTTAACACAGTAGCAAAACAACTGAAAATCGAGGTGGTGCGTCTGTCACAATATGAACACTGATATATTCCGTTTTTGTCATTACTAAATCACACGTAGTTAAAAAAAAGAAAATATAAAATGAAAATTTTATAGCGATACTAATTAGGAAAAAAAGTAAAGTAATAAACAAAAATAAATGAAAAAAATTATCTTTTTTTTAGACAAAAATTAATAAATAAATAAAGTCGCCGGTTTCATAAAAAATAAACCAAAATTCTATGTGTGGCTTAAAACTCGTGTGGCTACAAGTGTTCAAAAATATTTTTTTTTTACTTTTTATTTTAGAAATTCACAAATTGGACGCTGATTTGAAAAATTCTAAGAAACAAATTTTATATAAAAAATTACAAAATAAAACTGGAATTAAATAAAACAAATCAAAAATATAATTTTTACAAAAACAAAAAAAATCTTAAAATTTATTAAGAAAATAAAAATGTCCAACATTGTGTGGATGGCGTGTAGTTATATCAATTGTAAATGCTGAAACATCGTAATTACCCCCTACAACAAAAAAAAAAGAAACAAGCTGGAAAATTGAAACATGCCAGAAAAGTGCTGACACAGCTAAATAGTGAATAAAACACAGTTTTATCTTAAACAAATAAAACGTTAGCTACTAACTTATGATTAAATGAAAACGGCAAAACAACAAAATATGCTGACTCCAAATATTAAAAGGCAAAAAACAAATATAACTATATTTTGGACAACCAAAATATAAAAAAATAATGTGTACAAAAAGAAAAAATCTCTTACAAAGGAAAAAAAAAATTTATTTAATGCAAAAAATAACAAATTGTGTTCATTAGTGCTTAAAAAAAATAATGTTAAAAAATTAATGTTCTCACTAAAAATAGCTGTTATAAAAACCTAAAATAAAATACGTTAAAGTTATTCAGAAATTATTGATATACAAAACAAGATAAAATTTTAAAAAAATTAAAAATAAATTTTATGAAAATTGTCATATAAAAGAGCTTTCAACAAATTCCAAATGGAAACATTTTCATATTTAAAATTGCATACTCATCATAAACTAAATTAATAAAAACCAAGTAACCGAAAAAACACACACAAAAATAATGTTTAACTATAATAAAACTACAATTACTTCAAACTCATCGTAGTCATCAGCATCATCATTATCATCATCCTGCTCAGTTATTATTAATATATATGTACATGTGTGTGCGTGCGTTTGTGTTATTTACAAAATAAGCCTTAGAAAATCTTGGTTTTATTTCACGTGTGTGGCCACGTCCTCGTCTTCTCGTTCTATACAACTAAGCAAAGCCACAACAAAACATACTACAGAGTCTTCGTAAGTCTTCATAATGCGTTTAAACAAAAGAAGTTCTTAATATCATTCCTTAATACATACTCGTACAAATATAAGTGTAAGTCGTTGTTTCTTTTTTTTTTTTTTCTTACTAACACATCAACTTTTTTTTTACTTCATACGAGTATAACTATAAAAAATATTTTTGTTTTTGTGTTATTAATATTGTGTTATTTGTCATACATGTAGTGTCTTATAAATAAGTGGGTTTTACTGAAGTATATTTACTGACATCTAAAGACTTACCATGAAGTTGTTTGTACATTAATTAGTTAGTTAAAAGTGCATTAGGTGTTTGTTGTAAATGTGAACCCTAATAGTATACAATGATTTGTTTAAAATATGAATATTATAAACACTTTACATACTTAAACGTATGAGTGATAATTTAATGAAAGTAAATATAATCAAACAGTGTTACAGAGTCAGTGGTGAAGTCAATGATGAGCGTAAATGTTAGTTATATATAAAGGTTTTTTAAGCCCGATTGATTTTTAATTTGTAAAAAATAAAAAAAAATAAAAAATTTAAATCCAAATAAATTTTTTTTATTCGAGGGGCTATTACATAGCATAAATATTTGAGAATGATTTCGGGCATATGGCCATCGCGGCTGTTCTTGACGGAACGCATTTTAGGCCACCTTTCGAGCTTTTCCGGCCGCATGTTACGAACAACATGTTTTTAATGCATCATTTCGAGAGTATTTGTATAAAATATATCAACAGTTCGACGGATGGCTTCCTGAAATGGCCGGTTATGTGCGCCATAGAAATTACGAAGTCGTTAATAAGTTGCGCGGTTCTGTAACTGACTTTCAAAGTAAATTTCGATAATTTGGTAACGTGAATATATTCGGGACAAATCGCCAAAGAATATTGATCATAATGACAGTTCATAGATCAGTATAATAGGCCGTTTGACAGCTAACTTTTCGCAAGTTCTATGTAAGCAAAAAAGGAAAAACCTTTTATATATATAGCGAGTGTCAATACAATGAAAACTTGTTACAAAATATATTTAGAAAACTTGAAAGGTCATTACCAAAAAATGGTATTGTATCAAAGGCGAAAAAAGGCATAATTTCAAATTTATACCCTATACCACTATGTGGTTTGGGTATATTTTTTTTTAAGCCTAGCTATACTGATCGACTCAAAATCACTTTCTGAGTCGATTTACTGATGTCCCTCCGCCTGTCCGTCCGTGCGTCCATGTAAACTTTGTAGTCAAACTACAGATCGCAAATAATAATACATTTTGATGAAATTTCTTATGTGATCTTTTATCGGTCACAGAATGAACGCTGTTGAAGTTGGTGAAATTCGGTCCAAGTTCAGAACTAGTCCCCAAACTAATGACCCCTATGAAATCGACATAAATTGCCATAAGATCCAAATTATCATATAGATCGTAGTTAAATTGGGTTTGTATGTGTTTATTATATCTAGTAAACAGTAGTCCAAAAATAATCCCTATCGGACAATACCTAATCAGAGGCCCCATATAGAGCATTTCACTTAAGTCCATCAAAAAACAAAAATATTGTACAGATTTTCTTAAATTTTGGTTTGTATATATTTTTTTCAAATTATAAGTGACTTACCAAATATGGTCAGGTCCGGTCTATTTTTCGCCTTAGTTCCCATTTGAATATGACACCCGATATGAACTTTTTCATATCTGCAGCCAAAAAAATTAATAAAAATCCCACTCAAATTTGGTTTATGCTTATTTTCTTTATCCAATCAGTTGAACCGAAGAGATAGGGTCTCAAAACCATGGTAAAGGCTATCGTATAGTTGGGCTAGACCGACTATAATTTTCTTAATTGTTTTTTTTTTTTGAAGATATAAATTATGCTGGATTATTTATTTCATATGCACGTTGTAGTACGTTATTTGAAGTATCTTTGAAGAAAATTGCAATTAAAAATTTTAGTAAGTCGCAGTTCACACACGACGATTTTAGTTGCGCAATTCTTGAGTTTATAGATGTTTGCGGTGAGGGGAATAAAAAGGGAAAAATAATTGCCGGTTCTCGGCTATTTCAAGCAATTTTCTCATTCGCTTTTTTTTTTTTTTTGGTTGAATATTTGACATTTCTTTTCATTCAGTGTTTCGCTTCTTGGTGTGAATAATTCATAATTATTGTTTACTTTATTAAAATGGCGTTTAAATGGAATCGGGACTTAATTGAAAAAATAATAACTTTGGTTGAGGAAAACCATTGCATTTATTATGTTAAATGCAAAGAATATTTGGATCGGGACTAGAGCACAAATGTCAAATTATAAGAAAATAAAAGCAAAACAAAACAGTAAAATTGCCGAAGATATTGTCGTGTGTGGACATAAAAGCAAGTTCAAAAGAGAACTGCCAAAAAGTTGCGCAATAAAAATTGCCTTGTGTGACCCCCGACTAAATAAGCCCCTGACACCGAATCTCCGGAGGCGCATCGAAAAATGTTGTTTTGCAGTGAACATCATAACTTGTTACCAGATCATGTGAAACAAAAAAAGCGAAATGCGTTTAAAAGGTGATATGCAACCCTGTTCTTGAAACGTTGTTATTTGAATAAGTGTGAATTTAAAATCACATGAAATTGAAATTTTGGGTTTCTTGAAACCACTTTTTTTATTTATTTAATGGAAACATATGTTGGACTTAAGAACCATATGTTAGAGTTAAGAACATATGTTATCTAGAAACCGAGGTGCCGTATGGTTCTTTATTCATTTTCACAAAAAACTTTTAACTATTTTGTGCATATTTTTTCTTAAATTTATAGAAAAAGTATAAAGAAAAATATTTTGTTTTAAAATAACAACTTATTTGTTCATTTAATTGTTTTTGTTTTCAATTAAAAATTACTTTTCTATTTTTAAAAAGTTAGGCATCACCAAAAAAAATTTCGATATTCAAATAAATTGGATTTGACTGGCATCACTACTGTTTCGAACATATGCAAAAAAAATAAAAATATGTGATTTGATGAAAAAAATTTTTTTAATTCCTTTATTTGCAATAATTAGGAATCTATGTTATAATTGAAAAAATTATAATAGAAAATAGATTGTGTACATAAAAAGCTGTTATTATAGTTATAAACAGCATCATCGCAAAAAGTGTGTTTTATTAACATCGACCACTTATTACGAGTTTTTTTTTTAAACAGCGCAAAATGTAGACGTTTTTTAAAATCGTTTTTTTTTTTTCATAAAATTAATATCTAATTTTTTAAAATAATGACAAAGTTCAATAAAAAACATGTTAAGGTTTAAATATCAATTATTTTTTTTATCTCTTACGACCTGCTTAGTAGAAAAAAAGGGCATTTGTTTTGATTTCACAAAGCCTTTTCTGTATGAATTAAAACGAGAAAAAAATATTCTTATTTAAATTAGAAAACAGCAAAAAACTCATAGATTTAAGAATTTTTTCATTTACGAGGTGTGATGATTCCTATGGTAATCAGGAAGATTTTACTTTTTTTTATTTTACTTTTAGGAGCATTTTGAAGTGAAAAACGCGATTTTTTCTATAAAATTTCGGTGAATTTGTTGCTAAAAATTGGGGAAGAAATTGGTAAATAAAAAACATTCTCCCCGATTACAAAAATGTTCTTTGCGAGAAAATCGTTTTTAGGGGTGGGGGGGGGGTAAAGTTTTAAAAGGTGTGTTTGATTACTTATTTCATATACACGTTACTGTATGACATTTGAAGAATCTGTGAAAAGCTATATTGATGGCGCCTCGAAAAAAAGTTTTTTTGCGGTGAACACTATAACTCGTTACCGGGTCATGCGAAAAAAAAAAAAATCTAAATGCGTTTAAAAGGTAACTAGCAAATGCCAGCCCACGAAATCCGAGCGCAAATTCTAGAAAATTTTATTTTTTCATTAATCAATTTTCATGCTAATCAATTACAGCCAATTCACAAATCAACACAAACAACAAACTCATTTTTATTACAAACACATTAACAAATTTAATAAACACATACATATCATTGTATAATTGTATTTATGTGTTAGTAGCAACTTTAAATGCAATTGACTCAAAATAAAGGAAAAAATTTAAAAATCTGTAAATCTGTAAAACGGCTAAGAATAAATACCTTTCAGATAATATACGTTGGGTCAAAATCGGGATAAAATGGTAGAACAAAACATCAGTCACAAAAAATCGGCGAGCCTATTAATATTATAGATATGTTTTTTGAAGTCGAAAGCACTATTATTGCTATAAAATTTCAGTGAACTTCTTGCTAAAAATTGGGAAAAAGATTGGTAGAATTTCTAAAGGTTCGGTCAAATACGTTTTAAGTTATTAATCGATTTAAAGTGTTTAACATATACGATATACCGTACGAGGACATGTCGCTTGAAATGCTGTATCTTCGTTAGTTTTTCTCCTTAAATTTTTTTGACCCAATAATCTCGACGTGTTGCACATACAGAAAAAAATAAATATTTTTATGCCCAGTACCACTATATGGTAACTGTCAAACATATTTGACCTAGACCAACCTTTTCTTATACCGATTAACACATAATGACTTACCAAATCAATTAAGCGATATCCGTTCGCTTGACCTTATGTCTGACCGTGCGTCTGTCCACCCGTCCGTCCGTCTGTGTGTCCATTTAAACCTTGAAATCAAATTACAGGTCGCAAATATTAATATATTTTGATGAAGGATGGTATAGAAGCTTTTATCGGCCATGAACTCTATTGAAATCGGAGAAATTCGAAACTAGACCCCACAAAATAACCCCTATCAGTTCCACTTAAATTATCGTAAGATCGATATAATGTTGTATATAATAATGAAGTATTTTATATTTGTTTGTACGTTTATTTGTGGTTTATATGGGGCTACACCACTGGCTCGATCGTAGGTAGTAGGTAGCTGGCTCTCTGGAAGGCAACGTAGGCTACATTTTTTGTACTCTTCAAGTGGACGTCGCACCTCACATATAAAGTGAATTTTTAACAGCTAAATTGGCATATAATATCTGGACCACTGTGACACAAAGAGTTCTGTAACTATGTGCATGTTCATAAGAGTGGTTCTTAAAAATGATAATGCGATTTTTGAAAGTGTCGGGGTCCAGTTTGTTATCTTTCAATATAAAACAAATAAATTTGAAGTTTGGGGACAATTAGATAAAGAAAAAACGCGCCGGAAATCGGTTGAATATTTCAAGTGTGTTTATATGGGGAAAATATGACTTATTTGCAGATTTTACGAAAAAAGTTGTTACATTGGTCGATTTCAATATTAAATTATCCTTTCAAAACGCTATATACATAACTGCAAAATCGAATAAAAGCTCGCCAAGAAATAGCAAATTCCCTCTGACCACTGTTGTGCCAAGAAACACTAGGTCGTGAATTATGATGGCCCTTTTTTCAACTTTGAGAAATCAGTTAAAGCCAAATTTTTTTTTTTATTTCTATACATAAAACTACTCAGATATGAAATATTATTAACTTTTTTATAATATTATTGATAAAATTTTAAAAACTCCTTTTTCAATTTTTAAAAAATTTTCTTAAACAAAATTTAAAAAAATGAAACTCGCACTTTTGGGTTTTGTTAAATCTATGCTAGAGATTAATGGCGTGAAGATTTTTCCTGAATTTTTTTTTATATGATTTACTTTTTGTGGACTTCGAGAAAAATTGATTTTTGTGAAATATTCAGTATATGTATTCTTTCTAAAGACTTTGTATCAAACATTAATCAGTTTTCTACTTTTTTATTAATTTATTTATTTATTCAGTCTATGGAATCATCTTTACAGACTACTTAAAGTATACATTTATATTATAATTTATATATATAATTAGACATTTAACAAAATTGATATATAACATTTATTTAGTTCAGTTAATTTAATGCATTTAAGTGTAATATAATATATTTTCTCACAATATCTAAACTTTTATTAAAATCAATAAACTAATACAGCATATTAAACTCATCACAAATTCTACGAAGTGGATTAAAATTAGCATAGTTTGTACAACAATATTTGATAGTTAGAAAGTTATAATTTCTTGATGATTGAAAAGGAATATTTATAGATATTATGTTGGTAAGAAATTCAGATTTGAGACTACCATTTAACAGTTTTAACAGGAAAGTAACATTTAGCATATGTCTGCGACTTTAAATTTTTTATTTTATCTTAATAGCCTAGGTTTTAGCAACAAATAATACGACCCCATTAGCACTTTTGGATTTGGGATCACATAGACTTCTGAAACTTTGTACATTTTACTTACTAATTAAATGCAAAAAATGGTTTAAAACCTTAACCCACTCCCCTCCTTAATATAAAAGTTTATATTTTTTTTTTATTTATTTGCAAGAGAAAAAAATGTTAACATAAAGTAAACTTCAGCAAAAAATAACAAAACTTAAAAGTATTAATTTTTATGCTTCAAAACTTTTTCGCTATTTCTGGTTTCAATATTTTGTCGGATATCCTGCAGTCAATTAAATTGTTGATGAGATCCATTGAAAAGCTTTGACACTCTGAATTAACAGCCTCCACGAGATCTGTCTTGCTTGTGTAATTCCGCACTCGTATTTTTGAATGTACAATTTCCCATAGATTTTTTATATATTTGAGTCTACTATTTTATATTTTACAGACTGATATAACAAAGGCGATATCTTTGATATATATCCTTATTAGATATTTTACATAAGTTTAATTTAAAACTATTTTTATTTAAATTAAAGTCCAATAATGGCGACAAATTGTCACAAAGTTTTAAATATCTTGCCATTGGTTCATTTGTCCCATAATTTTTTCTGTGCAAATCGTCACAAAACAGCCGTTCATGACGCAAAACTCGAGGAGGACTATAAATATTCACAAGATTATATAAATATTCCCATTTAATCTCATTTGATAAAATATTAAAAATAAAAGTTATAAAAAAAGATGATTTACGATATTTTCAAAATTGTAGACCTAGAAATTTATGACTGTTTTCATTAGAAGTTATATCATCTGCCCAATTTATGTTTTTTAAATCTTATTTCGTGAAAAGTTTTTGAATTTTTTTCAATTCTAGTAAAATGTGTAGCCGTGTAAGGGTTCAATATTAGAGAGCAACATTCTAATTTACTTCTCACAAACAGAAACAGACTTCAGAGTGATGGGGTCTTTAAAGTCATCAGAGTTTCTTCTAATAAAACCTAACATTGAGTGTCCACCAAAATGCAATTTGGCATCAAAAATTATACCGAAATCCTCTACCTTGAAAACTTTTTTAAGAACAACGTCCCAAATAGCCTAGTTGTATACAATTAGATTTTGAAAATGTGTGAAAGAAATGGTACAACATTTTTCAATATTAACAAGCAAGAAAGCTATAGTCGATCTAGACCTATTACACGACACACTGTATAAAATAAGAATAAACCAAATTCGAGTGACATTGTTATAATTTTTTTGGCTGCAGATATGAAAGAGTTCATATCGGGACCGCTTCTGATCAAATTTGGTAAAGTCACTTATATTTTGAAAAACTATATGCAGACCAAATTTGAAAAATCTGTGCAACATTTTTGTTTTTTTTTTTATCGATTTAAGTGAAAATTGGGAAGCAGCTCTATATGGGGCCTACGACTAAGAATTGTTCTATAGGGATTATTTTAACAGCGGTATTTTAAAACTTGCACATCTACTTGAGTTTAAGGCAAAGAAGAGAGTGTTCTACTGTATCAAATGCTTTAGAATGATCTAGCAAAATAAGAAATGATATCATATTATTATCCAAATGAGCTCTAAGCTCCTCCGAAACATCAACCAGGGCAGAAACACAACTATGTTTAGGTCTGAACCCAGACTGTTTATCAGTAAGTAGCGAATTTTCATTTAAAAAATTGGTCATTTGAATATGGATTAAACGTTCTAATACTTTAGAAAGATACGGTAATATTGCTATTGGTCGATATATTTTATCATTTTTTGGGATGGGAATAATTTTTGCATGTTTCCACGTCGTAGGGAAAGTTGAAGTTGTAATTATCGCGTTAAAAAAATGTGTTATGTGTGGTAAAATATATGGCAGAAGTAACTTCAAAAATTTGGGATGAACTCCATCATGTCCAAGAGAATTTGATTTAATAGTAAGAATAGATTCCAAAATGTCTTCCTGCGTGAAATGTACGAAATCAAAATTTAGCGGATTTTGCTCGGTTGAATTGCCTTCGATGTTAGTTGTTGAATTGGGGTTATTGGTATATGAAGTATATTGTTATTGTAATAGTTAACATTCACATCAGGCATTGGTATATTGGTAAATTCATCATTTAATTTGTTAATATCGATATTATTTTCACTTTTGCATCCACGTTTACAATACCCATATTTCGAATTTCTTTCCATTTCTTTTTTGAGCAAACAGTTGATTTAAATTTTTCTTCATAATAATTTGATTTTGCCGATCTAATTTTAGAGTTCACTTCTTTTCGGCAATTTTTAAAAGTGTTATGCAGCTCCGTTGTTTTGAAACGTTTCCACCTTTCATACGCTTCGTTTCTTTTATTAATCAAAGCCCTTATTTCGTTAGAAAACCACGGTTTCTCATTTCGTTAGTTTTGATTGAAATTATTTGTCATACAAATAAATTACATGGTAATTTAAAAACGATGCTTGTTCATCAACAGTAGGCATAACAAAGATTTGGTCACAGAAAATTGAAGATAGTTCCATTTCCACCGATTGATAATCAATATGCAGAAAGTCTCTAAATTTTATAGTTTGTGTAGTTTTTTGAGCGGTCGTATTATAGTTATAAGACATAAAAATTAAATCATGTTTTAAATATAGCAATAGTTCACCATTTACCATACATTTAAAGTTTAGAAAATAAGATTGAATGGTTGATACTGTCTAATGCTTTTGAAAATCAGTGTAAGTTACGCCTCTATGGAAAAGAAAAATTGCAACCCGATTTGTCAATACTGCCAAATTTGTGCAAGCAGATTGACCTGAGAAAAATCAATGTTGAAAAACTGAAATATTATGAGATACGTGGTCAAAAGTTCAAAGTTTTCAAATAGGACCTACTAAAAATCTTACACATTTTTTGAAAAAAATTGCAGGAGCCAAATCCCGCATTCGATCGTAATCATTTTTTTTTTTTCTTTCCCAAAATAAAATGCTGAGAATAATTTTTCTTTTTCACAGTTGAAGAACTATGGCTTCTGATTAAGAAGAAAAGCGAATCGTAAAACAAAACATGGAATTTCGATTGATTTTAACCGATATCTAATGCGGCGATTTGGCCCCAGGTATTGAATCTGGAAAAATGCAAGACGAACATAATTCTATGATGGATGAAATAACATCCTCCTCAGATATAAAAATAGTAAGATTATTCCCTGAAGATTCCACTGTATGAATGCCTATGTTACTGGGATTAGAAAAAGTAGGTTGACAAAATTTAACAAATAAACTACAAGGCTGATCGCTAGTCATTGAGATCTAATTGTCATAAATCATATTAACGGGATATCCGTTATTTTTAGGTTAATTTTGATATAACGCCAAAATGCCGACGAATCAGATCTTATTTTCATTATAGAATATGTATTGTTTATACATAAAATTATGTACGAAATCAAACGACGAATTTGCTTAAAATATCTTAAATCTAACACATCAGTAGACTTTTTGCATTTATCCAGAGCCTTACTCTTCACATTATTTAAGTTAATTAGTCTACCATTAAATCAAGGAGCCTTATTGTTTAAAGACTGTCTATTTAGAAGTATCCGAAAAATTAATTTTATCCAATGAAAACTTATACATCTTTTCAGGGTGATTACAATTTGATATGAGTGAGTAATCCACAGAATTTAAAAAATCATGTATCGCTAAATAATTTCCTTTTTAAAAATTAAATGATTTTATGATGCTATCAGATCTTCTCAAATTTTCAAAAGCATAAAATTCTTAAGATATCACAACTGCTTTATGATGAACGTTATTTCTTGAAATTGGACTGAGATTCAAATCACAACAAGATCTAATGCCATTGAATATAAAGAACAAATCAAGGGTTCCGGCAATATCATTTTTATGCCGCTAACCTGATTAAATTTACGAGAAAGGAAAAAAACTAGTTACAGTTTCATCATTAGTAGATTTAATATTACTAGCAGATTCCATCCCTAGAAATTCAAGCGCAACTTCTAGGAAATTTTATTTTTTCATTAAATAAAGACCATAAAAGTATGCTAATCATTTATAGCCAATTCAGAGATCAACACAAAAAACAAACTCATTTTTATTACAAAAACAAATACACACATAGCATTGTATAATTTTATGTATGTGTTAGTAGCAACTTTAAATGCAATTTACTCAAAATAAAGGAACAAATTTCAAAATCTGTAAATCTGCAAATCGGCTAGGAATAAATACCTTTCCAATAATATACGTTTGGTCAAAATCGGGATAAAACGGTAGAACAAAACATCAGTCACAAGAAATCGCCTAGCCTATTAATATTATAGATAAGGTAATAAAATAATATCTTCTAAAAACCAATTTAAATTAATAAGATGAAAGTCACCTAACACAATTGCTTCTTGATTATTTGAAGATAAATCAATAACATAATTTATATTATCTAAATGGTTCTCGGTAAATATCATTACAATTTTCTGGAGGAATATAAGACACAATAAAAAATATAGAATTGTTATTTAAAAATATAACTTCAACACAAAGTTCATCAAGAATTCCATAATTAAAAGAAATTTTCTATGACATTAAGATCTGGTGATTGGGCTGGCCATTCCATTATATTGAAGCCATTCTATTACAGCTGTCGATGTGTGTTTTGGGTCATTGTCATCTTGTTCGTTATTTACTAAGTTCAACTAGAACATAGCAACAGCTGAGCAAAGAATTTTAATATTTTATTAACATTTATTACATGACAATTAAAGCTTTGTTTTTTTTATCGCAGTCAACTTTCAAATCTGCGAATGAATCAACTGAATTTAGTGTTATATTATGGATGGCATAGTCATCGAATATATATATATATATGGTCATAGAGTGACATTTTTTAAAATTTGGTTCCATTAAGTTAAAATTACATATTTTGTAGAAGCTATTTAAGTCAGACAGGAGACCTATACTGTGTTCATTCTTTATGAGGAATGAACAAATTTTTATATCATTAATAAAAAGCAAGAATAGAGGAGGTACAAGATGAGTCCCTAGATTGACACCGGAAGTTACATCTATAACATTAATAGGCAACGCCATTTCTTGTCACCGATGTGAGTTTCACAGTTGTACCCCGATTTTTACAAAAGAATTATCATTTGAAAGATTTTTCTTTTTCGCTGTTACCAAGATTTACATATTTCATCGTCTGGAATATTTTTTTGGAGTTATGATCGTTTAGAGTTGCTACTAACACATACATAAAACAAGTAAGAAAATTATAGTCGGTCTAGGCCGACTATATGATACCCTATACCATGCGTTTAGAGACCCTATCTCATAGACCCAACTAACTGGATATAGAAAATAAGCATAAACCAAATTTGAGTGTGATTTTTATTAATTTTTTCGGCTGCAGAAATGAAAAAGTTCATATCGGATGCCATATCTATATGGGGACTAGGCCCAAAAATGGACCGATCCTCACCATGTTTGGTAAAGTCTCTTGTATTTTGCAAAAATATATACAAACAAAATTTGAGAAGAATCAGTTCCATATTTTCGTTTTTTGATAGATTTAAGTGAAGATCGGGATGCAGCTCTATATGGGGCCTATGACTAAGACTTGTCCCATAGGGATCATTTTTGGACTACTAATTAATGGATGTAATATGTACATACAAACCCAATTTGACTAAGATTTGTATGATAATTTGGATCTTGTGGCAATATATGTTGATTTCATAGGGGTCATTTGTATGGGGGCTAGGTCTGAACATGCACCGATTCTCACCAATTTCAACAGCGTTCATCCGATGGCCGATTAAGGCTTACATACCCAATTTCAGCAAAATATATTTATATTTGCGACCTGCAGTTTGATTACAAGCTTTACATGGACACACAGACGGACAGACGGACGGACGGACGGACGGACATCGTTAAATCGAATCAGATAGTGATTCTGATTCGATCGGTATAATTAAAGATGGGTGTAGGTCAAATATTTTTGGTTGTTACAAACAGCAGCACAAAGTCATTATACCCAAACCACATAGTGGTATAGGGTATAATTATAAAATGCTATGTGTGTTATTAAATTTGTTAATGTGTTTGTGTTAATGTGTTGAGTTGGTTTTCTTCATTTAAAATGAGTTGAATTGTGAAGCATAACTTTAGGGTCTTTATTAAATGAAAAAATAAAATTTTCTAGAATTTGCACTCGAATTTCGAGTGCTGGAATCTGCTAGTCAATATAGTTCGACTTAGAGTTATTGAAAATTACGCATGGCTTATGATTTTTTAAGTACCACCGAATCCATTTTATTAACCCATTTCTGGCCGCGAAACATAAATGTCGTCCGATTTGAATGAAATTTAAGATCTTAGCCAATTAGAGGTTTCTGAACTCAAATCCGTTGTTAGAATTCATCTAGCTCACCTGAGATCGTCAGAACATGGTGTTCGCAAGCGCGAACGTTGGCCGCTATTCGACATTATTATTCGTTGCTGGTAAAAAGTTTAAATGATCTTGTTTTTCGTATTTCAATAAGTAAAACTGATATAAGAATCAATTCTAACACATTTTTATTATGGTTAAAGTAAGTATAATTATTAAGAAAAAAGGCTACAGTTTCGCCTTACCAATATCCACCCGGTGACCATTTTGGTGTTATATCTTTTAAAACTTGATTAATTTTGCTCCGATCTAGGGAAAATTTCGACACAATGAACAAATTGTTGAGTTCTTTAAAATTTTGCAAAAATATTATAACGTTTTTAATCTTTTGAAAGATTTTTTTTAATTTTTTTTCAATTTTATTTCGTGGTTTACCAATACCCACCCGGGTGCCCTTTTAATTGAATCCAACAAAATTTAACATACAGAAGAATTTTATAACAGTTCTTTCAGTTGTATTTTATTCACCTTTGTAATTATAATAGTTCATTCAATTACGTTGATGAGCATTGGTGGCATTTTTAACATTTTGTTTGTCTGACACTGTGCTCTGCACAAATTGACTCTTTACACTTAACACAAATTTGTCGTGTATTTCTTCTTTGTCTAGAACAGTAGCACATATAACGCTTGTCTTTTGTTTTGATGCAGCCAGAGTTTCATCACTTCTTTACCTAAAATACATTCCACGGCTGATCTGATTGAAAATCTTCTAATGATTTCTAGTATTTTTGAAATTGTCAATATTGAAGGACGACATAGGTCTGCACCAAGGCTCTCAAGGAACTGCTTTCGCTGCGATCGCTTTACATATATTTCTCCAATATTTTCGTTATATATTATGAATGAAGCAAGGACTGTCGTATTCAAGATATTAAAAAACAGTGATAATGCCCAGCGCAATGACGCTCGTTTTGTCACTGTTGCAATATATAATTATTTCTGGTTTATTTTGTGGACCAGAAATAGTTCTGTCATTGTGCATCGTGGACAACAAAACAACTGATTTGTTCTCGGCTGGGATATAGATGACCAACGTAACATTTTCGCCGAAACCAAATAAGCTTGATTTGACTTTGCGTTTTGCGCACAGCTTGAATTCTTCCGGTACATATCTCTTGTTATACCCTATACCACTATGTGGTTTGGGTATAATGACTTTGTGCTGCTGTTTGTAACTACCAAAAATATTTTACACCGATCGAATCAGAATCACCAACTGATTCGATTTAACGATGTGATATTGACCGACTATAATTTTCTTACTTATTTTGTTTTTTGATAGATTTAAGTGAAGATCGGGGAAGCTCTATATGGGGCCTATGACTAAGAGTTGTCCAATAGGGATAATTTTTGGACTACTGATTAACGGATGTTTTATATACATATAAACCTAATTTGACTAAGATTTGTATGATAATTTGGATCTTATGGCAATATATGTTGATTTCATAGGGGTCATTTGTATGGGGGCTAGGTCTGAACATGGACCGATTCTCACTAATTTCAGTTGCATTCATCATATGGCTGATGGAAGTTTATATACCAAATTTCATCAAAATATGTTCATATTTGCTACCTGTAGTTTGATTACAAGCTTTACATCGACACACAGACAAACGGACGGACGGACGGACGGACATCGTTAAATCGAATCAGAGAGTGATTCTGATTCGATCGGTATAATTAAAGATGGGTGTTGGTCAAATATTTTTGGTTGTTACAAACAGCAGCACAAAGTCATTATACCCAAACCACATAGTGGTATAGGGTATAAATATTCCACCGATTCTTCTCAAATTTTGTTTGTATATATTTTTGCAAAATACAAGAGACTTTACCAAACACGGTCAGGATCGGTACATTTTTGGGCCTAGTCCCCATATAGATATAGCATCCGATATGAACTTTTTCATATCTGCAGCCAAAAAAATTAATACAAATCCCACTCAAATTTGGTTTATGCTTATTTTCTATGTCCAGTTAGTTGGGCCTATGAGATAGGGTCTCTAAACGTATGGTCTAGGGTATCATACAATCGGTCTAGAGCTACTATAATTTTCTTACTTGTTTTTATTTTGCTGTGGATATTTTGCTACAATGGATAATTTCCAAGTGGCCATCTCCTTTGCTAAGGGCAATGTCATAAAAAAAATTATCCATGGTGACATTTCTTGCAGTGTTTTTTTACATGTCAACTAAATCCTTTACAACACGCACACCTTGGTTAGTGTCCTTTCCGCTGTTCACTTTTCCTTTGTATATTTGCCCCTGAAGAGGATAGTAAGTGATTGAATCACACAACCGCCAGAGTTTGATATATTAAGCTGGCTTGAGTGGCATGTACTGCGGGTGGAACGCATGTACTGGAAGGAAAATCTGTTTCGCGGCATGGTTGCACAATACAGGGGATATGCACTTTTCTTCCAAAAATCTGCGAGGGGTGCCTGCCAAGAATTTTTGCCGCCCCATACCAGCAAAATGCTGATAATTCCTCATTTGTAATTAGTATCCAAGAACGTTGCTGCTTATCAGCGTTTTCAGAATTCCATTTGTTGTACACAGCACTGAAAATGCAGTTGAATATATCTACCCTGAACATATTTTTAATGATTGAATTAGGACCCATATAAATTGTTCGTGAATA
This sequence comes from Cordilura impudica, assembly GCA_963682025.1. Lineage (NCBI taxonomy): Eukaryota > Metazoa > Arthropoda > Insecta > Diptera > Scathophagidae > Cordilura > Cordilura impudica. Next base: position 37,985,033 of record OY821520.1, read on the forward strand.
ACATTGATCGATCCTCGGCGATATATATTTGGCACCTTCTTATATGAATTAAAAGTGTTTTTAGTCTCATTATACGAATTATTTGCACACGGCGATATCGGGATTTCATTATTCGACTCATCGTTATATTCACACTCACTTTCATCGTTTTTCTCAATTTTGCAAGGCTCTCGTTCCGCAGCAGAACCTTCAGCTTCTCCACTGGCCAGATAATCATCTTTCTCATCAAGCTGTAGCCTCTCATAAGTGAAACAGCGATAACATTATTCGCTTAATGTGACAATCTAGGCTCCATCGCCCATAAGCATACGCATAGAAGTGCAAAGTCACCCCGGTGGGTATTGGTAAACGATGTACATAAAAACCTTTGGTGAGGCGAAGGTTAAGTTGGTGGAGAATCTATTAATATTAAGCTTCTATATTAGTAGATCATAGCTGATGTTATCTACACAAATTTTTAATTAAGTCTGTGTAGCTAACATAAGTTTGTTTATTTCTGCAAAGTTTGTAAAGTACGTCGTGTTGAAACTTCCAGAGCAAAGGCATATTTTCCTCCGCATGTGGATGTATTACATTATCTAAAGTTTGCCTGTATCCAATTCTATTTCAATCAAATTCTCCCTACCATAATATTGCCACCACCAAACTAAATGGTTTTATTTGTATATTTTGTTCCTCATACAAACCCATGATGGAATCATGGCCTCCTAAATTGAAATTTAACTCCTTTCAAAAGATACCAATATTTCAATTACCTCTAGACCAATTCATGTGTTCTTTAGCAAAAAGTATGCGAGCCAGATGATTTTTCTCTGATATCAGGGATTTCATCACAGGATGATAACAACCAAGATCAAGAGCAGATATTTTTAATTTCAGATTGTTAATAACATTTTTAGGGAACAATATTGGACATTTTTTGCACATTTTTGCTATTAAATTAATCTGGCTTCGACTAGTTTATCGAGGCCTGCCGTCTTAAGGTTGAGTCAGCACCATAGCTCTTTCATGATACTTCTTTTTAAGTTTGATATTATCGACTTCTTCATAAAATATTTCTCACAGCAGTAAAATCATATTGGTTTTTAGCTCTTCACGAATCCTTCTTCTTGCCATTATCTTATAATAATTTATAATAACATTAAAACATTGAAAACTACATGTGGGTAATTCCATGCACAGATCAGCCTTAGGTCCAATTTTAAAATTTAAATTTAAATAATTTTTATTGATACCATTTCAAAGAAATGGGTATGATAATATGACAATCGTTTGTTAGATGTATTTTTGAAAATTTTTATAGCCCATATTTTTCCAGCAAGAAAGGAAAAGTGTAATTAAATAATTTTGCATATAAAGGCAGTTTCATGTCTGTCGCATTACAAAATAGTTCTTTCACTAAAATTTATTTTAGAAATTATGTATTTTAAAAGCTTTATTTATAAACCAGCTCTTATATTAACTATAAATATTTGTTTCTTACGAAGGCGGCTCAATAAGTCCGTAACTTTTCGAACATCTTTAGTAGTTATATGAAATGCATCACTGCTCCCATCAAGTACCACCTGTTGATAGACAACTGTAAAATTTTTAGCAAGTTCCGTCATTTACTTTGCCTTTAACAGCTGTTCAAACATACAAGCTGGTGTTTTTTTTTTTGTTTTTTTTTTTTTAATGGAAAAAAATGGGGATTTCGAGTGCTCATTTAAACATTACTTTTTGCGGAAAAAAAACCGTCAATCAAACCAAGGAAAAGCTTGGTGAATACTATGGGGCCTCTACACCATCGATTCCAATGGTAAAAACGTGGGTTACTGACTTTCGTTGTGGTAAAAGTGTGTGAGATTGTTGATGCCGTAGGCATTTCATATGGCAGTGTGGTTTCGATTTTAAATGATCAGTTGAGTTTAAGAAAGCTGTCTGCAAGATGGTACCTCATCCGCCATAATCTCGGGACTTAGCCCTCAGTTACTATTTCATATTTCCTAACCTAAAGAAATGGCTCGATTGAAATAGATTTACCTCCAACGATGAAATTATTGCTCAAAAATGAACCTCGCAAAATCCTATTTTTTGGAATTGATCCAAAAATTGGAGAAACGTTGGACTAAGTATTTAGCTAAAAGGAGATTGTTGAAAACAAAATTTTTTTTCTTCCAAAAAAAAAACCATTCTAAAAGTCACAGACTTATTGATCGTCCCACATATTTTCCATATAAATAACTTCAGTGCTTTTTTTGTTTTACAAACATTCCCTTAAATGGTGTCCGTTTGATGTATGTCTGCTACGACTGAATTTTGCCCCCAATTATTAATAACAATAATACTTTCTCACTTTTGCTAATGGTAAATATTTTGGTCAGGGCCGTCTGCATAATTTAGTATATTTTTATGAATAATGAAAAATTTTCACAGTACAATATTGGATTAGAAGGATCACTGAATGTCATATCTGTCGCTATGGCATAAGCCTTTATGTTGTGAAGACTAATAACTGAAACTTCAATATTTTCATAATGTTGGAAATTGATCTGATCGAAGAATTAACGTAAGCCTCTTGAATGTTTTGAGTTGTACATTGTCTAAGAATTAGCCAATTGTGTTTGAAAAACATGGTTAAGATTTTATTAATTTTTTTTTATAAAATTTTCTTTTTTATTGCTGAGTACATTGTTTCCATAACACAATTCGTCACAGATTAACGAACATTTTTATGAAGAACAAAAACAAAATACACACAAATTGTCGGTCGTTTGTGTAAAAATCAATTTTGGTACAGAAGTTTACAAGTTTCCATTGTTTTGGTGTTACTAAAAGAATATTTTTTTTTTTTCATTTACCTATTTTTTAAAAATTTTATTTTGGTACCATCTTTCGATAGGAACATGCTAAAGAGTGATCTCGAAAAAGAAAAAGTACATAATTTTAAGACTTAAAATATAAACAAAGCAATAAAATTGAGAATTTTCCAATCCATTGTCAGTGTTGGAAAAAATAATAAGAATGACAATTTATATTTAGATCTTCTGTATATTTATAGTTCAATAAATAAAACAAAACTATATAGTATGTACGTAAACCTAACGAACTACAGTGCGGTTCTAAAAGAACATGACACATAACATTTAACTCCTACAATAAAGAATTAAAATTGTAATAATTAAAACAAATAGCCTGGGAAAAATATTAAGAACAACTTATGGATTTTGTAGAATCTGAACGTATTCTATAGTGCATATTTTTCTTACTATCCAGTAAATCGTTGTTCTTCTTTTACCTACAAACATTTTCCCATCCGAAACAAACAAATTTATCTTGGTTTGTTCGGGCTATTGCTTTGGTAAAAAATAACCTTTTCTTTATGTTTTTTTTTTTTTTTCGTTCAAAAAGGAACTTTTTTTAGACTTCAGGGCTTTTAATCAAGTCCCTTGAAGACTTTTTATTATAATTATTCAGCTATTCTGATGACCGAAATGATGACCTTTGCCTTTACAGACTAAACGTTGATCAAATCGAGCTGTTGTCTTTGCTTTCTGCCTTTTGTCTGCCTTTTTTTAACACTTTTTCCAACCAAATACAATATCTATAATATTAATAGGCTAGGCGATTTCTTGTGACAGATGTTTTGTTCTACCATTTTATCCCGATTTTGACCAAACATATATTATTTGAAAGGTATTTATCCTTAGCCATTTTTCAGATATACAGATTTCTAAATTTTTTCCTTTATATTGAGTAAACTGTATTTAAAGTTGCTACTAACACATAGATATAATTATACAATGCTATGTGTGTGTTTATTAAACTTGCTAATGTGTTTGTAATAAAAATGAGTTTGTTTTTTGTGTTGATCTGTGAATTCGCTATAATTGATTAGCATACTTTTAGGGTCTTTATTTAATGAAAAAATAAAATTTCCTAGAATATGCGCTCGAATTTCGAGGGCTGGAACCTGCTAGTTAAAAATTAATATATTACAACAAAAATTAAAAATTTTTAATTATTATCTTAACACTTCTTTACTGAAATAAAACTTTATGTTTATTTATTCCAAACAAAAACAAGTTCTTTTTCAAACTTAAGCAATTAGTTTCTGAATCTGTATAGAGAATCGTAGAAAACAAATTGCCAAAAATTAACGTTATTTTTTCACTAATATGAAATTTTCCATGATAACATCGCAAAAAATTTCATTTTGATAGAGTTTATACTTGGTTATTAACATATTAGTAAGCATTCTTATTGCTTAAGACCTTTTATTGCCTGGAAAGCCCTATTCTTTCTCAAAAATTATTATATATTTAAAGAGATCAAAAGCTTATTAAATAACTTTAATCGTCTGGCTGTTGAAAAGTTTTATCACTAATTCTGAAATAAACCATATAAAACAAGTAAGAAAATTACAGTCGGTCTAGACCGACTATACGATACCCTATATCATGGTTTAGAGATCCTATCTCTACGGTCCAACTAATTGGATATAGAAAATAAGCATAAACCAAATTTGAGTGGCATTTTTATTAATTTTTTTGGCTGCAGATATGAAACAGTTCATATCGGGTGCTATATTTATATGGGGACTGGGTTGAAAAATGGACCGATCCTGACCATATTTGTTAAAGTAACTTATATTTTGAAAAAATATATACAAACTAAATTTGAAAATATCTGTGCAATATTTTTGTTTTTTGATTGATTTAAGTGAAAATCGGGAAGTAGCTCTAAATGGGGCCTATGACAAAGAATTGTCCCAAAGGGTTTATTTTTGGATTACTGATTAATGGATATAATAAACACATACAAACCCAATTTGACTGAGATCTATATGATAATTTGGATCTTATGGCAATTTTTGTCGATTTCATATGGGTCATTTGTATGGGGACTAGGTCTGGACATGGACCGAATTTCAGCAGTTCCAATAACTTCATCCTATGGCCGATGAAAGCTTATATACCAAGTTTCATTAAAATACATTTATATTTGCGACCTGTAGTTTGATTAAAAAGTTTACATGGACATACAGACGGACGGACAGACAGACGGACATCTCTAAATCGACTTAGAAAGTGATTCTAAATCGATCGGTATAATAAAAGATGGTCTAGGTCAAATATTTTTGGTAGTTACAAACAGCAGCACAAAGTCATTATACCCAAACCACATAGTGGTATAGGGTATAGTCGGTCTAGACCGACTATACGATACCATATACCATGCGTTTAGAGACCCTATCTCTTAGGCCAAACTAACTGGACATAGAAAATAAGATAAGCCAAATTTGAGTGGAATTTTTATTAATTTCTTTGGCTGCAGATATGAAAAATTTCATACCTGATGCTATATCTATATGTGCACTAGGCCTAAAATTGGACCGATCCTGATCATGTTTGGTAAAGTCTCTTGTATTTTGCAAAATATATACAAACAAAATTTGAAAAGAATCAGTGCAATATTTTTGTGTTTTGATAGATTTAAGATCAAATCGGGAAGCAGCTCTACATGGGGCCTATGAGTAAGGGTTGTCCCATAGGAATAATTTTTGGACTACTCATTAATGGATGTAATAAATGCATACCAACCTAATTTGAGTAAGATCTTTATGATAATTTGGATCTTATGGCATTTTAAGTCGATTTCATAGGGGTAATTTTTATGGGGGCTAGGTCTGAACATGGACCGATTTTCACCAATTTCAATAGCGCTTATCCTATGGACGATAAAAACTTATATATCCAATTTCATCAAAATACATATACTTGCGACCTGTAGTTTGATGACAAGGTTTACATGGACACACAGACGGATGGACGGACAGACGGACATCTCTAAATCGACTCAGAAAGTGATTCTAAATCTATCGGTATAACAAAAGACGGGTCTAAGTCAAATATTTTTGGTAGTTACAAACAGCAGCACAAGGTCATTTAGGGGGGGAACTTATTCTTTAAGTAAATATGTATTTTATATGTACTATGTACAAATTGAATTGATTTATAAACTTGTTGTCTTATATTAAGTTTTATCTACGGCTATTTGGCCCAATGGGCTTACAGCTGGCATGAAATAAATAAATAAATAATAAATTTAAGTAAAGTGCAAATATTCAGATACACAAATAAACAGCCAAAAAAAATGAGAAATGATTCGCAAAGAATTATACAGTTTGTAAATTTTAAAGGACTTCTATACAGCTTCCATTAATGTAAAAAATTTAAATCAATATAACATATTGTATATGTTACAACAACATAATGGAATTCTAAAGCACTTTGGAATCGTTTTCTAGTATATAAACGTTTTAATAACTTCGAGAACATTTCACTGAATAAAGCTGAAAACATCTAAAATACTTTCTACACAATTTTAAAAGATCTTCCTTTTCGTTGATTTCAAAATTACAGCATCTTTGGTTGTGGTTTTAAACTTTTATATATTTACTTTGAGTTGACCTTAGATCAATCTGCGAAGGAGTCTCTGTCATAGTACTCAAGATATATAATCCTGAATTATTAGATTGTATGGGAGGTGCCGCGTCCACTTATCCAATCGGCATGGCTAAAACATAAATAATATGTGACATTAGACAAATTCGCAAGGCTCTCTCTGTCATAGTCCTCAATATATATGTGACATTGAAAGTTCACTTTATATGGGAGATGGCACGCCACTAAAAAAACTAAAAAAATATAGCGTATGTCCATTCCTAAGGACCATTTGAAGCAAAATTGGTAAAATCAGATGAGTAGTTACGGAGATTACCCCCTACAAACAAACAAACACACATTACCTCTTTATTATATTAGTGTAGATATAATAACATAATTATTAAAGTTAATTTAATTGTTTTTGCAAATTTTCTGTTTCTGAATATTCAAATATAAATCAAGTCCAATAAAGGTTGTGATGAAGTGAGTTTCACATTGTTCTCTTTTAAAATATCAAATTCAAAATAACGAAAATGAACATACACTTCACTGCTTAAAATACACTTCAGAGGAGTCTATGGAAAATAACTTTTATACATACAAGCCCCTAATAAACTGATATGACACGATGCAAATTTCTAAAGCCATTGAAACAAAATTTATTGGTTTGCGCAATTAATTGCGAGTAATTTTAACACTCTCCACAAATGAATATATTCCTAAAATATATGAGCGCTTTTACAGCTCTTTCTGATTTTATCATTTATTAAATTTTTATACCTTATACCACTATGTAGTTTGGGTGTAATGATTTTGTGCTGCTGTGTGTAACTACCGAAAATAAATGACCTAGACCTATCTTTTATTATACTGTCCGTCTGTCCATATATCCGTCTGTGTGCCCATGTAAACCTTGATATATGAATATATATTAATCAAATTTGTTATATAAGCTTTTATCTTCCATAGGATGAACAATATTAAAATTGGTGAATTCGGCCCATGTTCAGATCTAGTCCCCATAAAAATGATCCCTATGAAATCGACTCAAATTGTCATAAGATCCAAATTATCATTTAGATCTCGGTCAAATTGCGTTTGTGTGTGTTTATTAAATCTATTTACCATTTGTCCAAAAATAAACACTATAGAAAAATTCTTAGTCATAGCCCCCATATAAAGCTGCTTCCAGATCTTCTCTTAAATATATCATAAACAAAAATATTCCACCGAATTTTTATTAAAAACAAGTGACTAACATATATGTTCAAGATAAATATAGCTTGCGACATGAACTTTTTTATATATATGCTGGCAAAAAAAAATATTTCGTTTACGATTATATTTCGTTTACGATTACTTTCTATACCCCATTAGTTGGTCCTTAGATCAATTCTCTAAACGCATAGTCGATTTAGAATGAGTTACGTTTTCTTAATTATTTTTTCGAGCTTTTGGAATACAGTAGCGTTATTTTTAGCCTAAAATCTTAAAATAGCTGGTTCGGTTTAAGAAGTTTTGGTTATTTGATGCTGCTTTAATAATTCTTCGTTTATCGCGCGGTGAAACTTTTTCGGGCGACCCAATTTCTTTTTGGGTAGTTTTATATATTTATTGCGAACGAAAGTATTTTCAGGAATTTCTCGGATTTATACAATAAAATTTACATCGGTTCGGTTTAACCATTTTTCGCTGTCCTGGTTCTCACTTTTCATAATGAATCAAGAGAAAAATTCCTTTGATGTCAAAGGCAATATTAACGCTTTTTTCTTTTAAAGCAAACTTATATTTTGCATGGGATATTTTTCCATTTTTTTTTTACTATTTATATTCGTTGGTATAAATGAACACAAAACTACAAAAAACTAACAAACTCAGTTTCTGAGTCAGTTTAGCAATGTCCGTCCGTCCGTCCGTCCTAATATCTGTCTGTAAACATTGTTATCAAACTGCAGGTCGCAAATGAGAAAAAATTTCGATAAAATTTTGCATACCACCTTTTCTCGACCATAAGACAAACAGATAGATATTAAACATACGAGTATGTTGACTAATCCCTACTCCAATAATAAACTCTATAGGACCATTTTAGTCATAGTCGCCATATATGGCTGATTAGCTGTCATCACTTATATATATTCAATTTGGTTTATATATGTTTCAAGAAAAGTAAGTGATTTTAATGAATACGGTTATGATCGATCTATTTTTTGACTCAGCCCCATTGATTTATGCTTACTTTCTGTATCCACTTATTGCGCAGCAAAGGTGGATCGAAGACCTACTCTTCAAACGCGTCGTAAAGGTTTGTTGTATAGTCGGTCTTAGTATAAGTCCAGTACTCGAAATTCGACTGCAGATTCTAAGAGATATTATTTTGTCATTCCATATTTTTCTTTCAATGTTTTTGAATCTCTACATGAAAAAATTTATGAATATTTGAATGAGCAGCCTAAAGGTATGCTAATCAATTTGAGCAATGCTCAATTGAATACAGGGCGTGTGATATACAATTTAAATCATTCGCAGTAACAGGGTGTAATGATTTATTACACATATTTTATTTTAATTAATTTAATATATTTTTAAGACATGTTATACATAAAGTTTATTATTCCGCACTTCTCCTCCATATGAACTATAACTGTGCCGATTTTCATAACCCTCCGTACCAACATTTTGCATAAAAAGCAATTAGAAAATTTTCCTTTAAAAGTGTTATATTTTATCCCACCATTTAAGGCCTTTTTCTTATATGTAATATGTAATATAGAACAAAAAATAGCAACACACAATTTACAATTTTGTTTAAAGCAAAAATTTTCTCTGGGAGAGTCTGTGAATTTTGTGTATGTGTGCGTTTGTGTGTTTATGTAAAGTTCTTGTGTTTCGTTTCGTTTATTATAATAGAGTAATTTGTTAAATAATTAGGATTATATGCCAAAGAAGAAGGTTAAGCTGTGTTTCTTTTTTTGTTTTCATTGTTGTTGTTGTGTATTAAATTCATGTTGTAGTGTTAAGTGTATAATGAAAAATAATGTTGTTTTTGTGTGTTCTATTACGATGATGCGACATGGCATCTTTTGCCTTACATCCTTATTAAATGTCGACGGCATAAAAATAGGAATACTTTTTTCATAGCAATTGCTTTGTATTATATGACCTAATTTATTGGAGTTGGTGAGAAAATACGGCCGGATTAAAGGATGCTGTCGATTAATATTTTCAAATGGGATAAACTTATATTGTTCTGAAGAAGTTTTGCCTTTTGCAGACTTGCTCAAATATTCCAGTTAATGAAAGTAAATTGTTAAAATTATTACTTCGAAATGAAATGTACTGATAACAAATGGTTCGAAAAGTGATTTATTATGACATCTTCAGCATTAGTTGAAATGTGCTTCACACGATATATTAAAAAAATTTCTAGCCCATAACAAGTCCATGTTACAAATATACCTGATGACACAACTTTGCACCACATTATTGAAGCCAAGAATTACATTACAGTCCTTTCAACATTTTCTTTAACCCTAGCCACCAGTGTACCAGTGTACATATAAACTTTTGAGATCGTCATTTAGTGTGTTATGATTCGAGAAACCTTTTGGGCCGCATAAATATATACATTCTTGATCGTTATAACAAGTGGAATTGAATAGCGATGTCCTTCTGTCCGTCTGTGGAAATCACCATCGCGCCTCTAGTAGGTCAACTGGGTTGTTCATTTTAAGTGAAAGTTATTGACTGATGTATCGAGCAGGTTGCTGTTTAAAATCATTAAAATTGTTTTAATATGTTCTGAGATATCAATTAAAATGTAAAATCAGTTATGAAAACAATATTATATTCCTTAGTTGATCGTATTATTGTTGTTATTTTAAAATTCGTATTTCGTGTGTGGTTGCTGTAATCGGTACTGTCGTTGTGCTCGTTGTGCTTGTAGTAGTTGCTTATCGCGTGTATATCTAAATATTAACAGGCAAGGCGATTTCTTGTTACCGATGCTACTGTGTTAGTTTTAATGCTATTTTGACCACACATGCCTCATTTGAAAGGTATTTCTTTTTAGCTTTCCACCAGAATTACAAATTTTTAATTTTTTCAGAGAATACTGCATTTAAATTTGCTACTAACACATACATTAAATTATACAATGCTATGTGTGTGTTTATTAAATTTGTTAATGTGTTTGTAATAAAAATGAGTTTGTTTTTTGTGTTGCTTTGTAAATTGGCTATAATTCCTTACCATATCTTTAGGGTCTTTATTTAATGAAAAAATAAAATTTCCTAGAACTTGCATTCGAATTTCGAGGAGATCATCTAATATTTACTTGCCGTTTTAATCACCTTGTTCTCAAAAACATTATTAGAGAACAAGAAAAAATTTACTTAAATTAAAGCAGAAATACTGCTAATACTAGTAAAGCTAAAGCCGGTTAAAACTATCTTAATAGTTTTTAAAATCTAATAATATAAAAAAATGGAAGATAAATTCAACTCAGTTTCTCTGTCCAGAGTATAAAAAATTTAACTCAAAATCAGCCGTATGTGATTTCCAGTTCATAGAGACCCCTCTCAACACAACACACTTAAAACAAAACCTAGTGAGACGTTAAGAATTTGTATGAGAAAATTTCAAAGTTTTGAATTTTTCATATTAATTTTCGTAGTTTCTTTACCCGTCTTCTTCTTTTTTTTTTATTTAATTAATTAATTTTTTATTAATGAAAATCCTAATGTAACAAGATTTAAAATCTTACAAAACATCATTAGTCATAACAAATTAATTTTCAATAAGAAGAATGTATGTAAGTTTAATTTATAATTAATATTAGAAGAATAATATAAAATAAAATATAATATAAAATATATAAAAAATAAAAAAAAATGTTAAAATAAAATGTAAAAATATCCTGCACAGCAGGTAAAAATTATATAGAAGTTAAAATTAAATTAACTAAAGAAATTAAAATGAAGTATTAAAAATCAATTGAGAAAAAGTTTAAATAGTTCTTTCTCAAATGATGTTGTTAATTTGATCATTCCACATTAGGGTATTATTAAAAATCATTACAATGTTTTTTGCATTCGCAACGTAGGGAATATCCACTCCATTAATACTAACTTTCGGAAGACAAGTGGTATCATATATCTTTTTAAAAATAACAAGGCACTGAGATTTTTTCGGATTTAAGGTAAGACAATTCAACCTTACCCATTCAAATACGTGGTTGAGTTCAGTATTCAGGTTCTGTACACAATTTTCCACATCTCGTACGTTACATGATGTGTATAACTGAACGTCATCAGCGTACATGTGCATTTGGCATGAATTAATTACGCGTGGTAGATCATTTATGTATATAGAAAACAAAAGAGGGCCAAGTATAGAACCCTGCGGAACTGCCCTACTTAAAGACGCAGAGGTAGACGACTTTAGAGATAACTACTTGCTCTCTATTCCGAATGTAACAGCTAATCAATTTAAAGGAGGTTTCAGAATAACCAAAAATATGTTTAATATTTTTAACAAGAATATCATGGTCTACTGACTCAAAAGCTTTAGAGTGGTCCAATAAAGTCAAAAAAGCAATATTACTACTGTCAACGATATAACGAAGATTTTCCGATACACCAATTAAATACACCCTCTTTTCCTGCGAAAACCAGATTGCTTAAATGATAAAAGATTATTATTGGATATATGTTCATTCATTTGTTTGCTCATAATTTTTTCGAAAACTTTCGAAAGAAAAGGAAGTACGGAAATTGGCCTGTATTCTTATTAGATTTCGGCAAGGGAATTACTATTGCACATTTCCACAAATCAGGGAAAATAGATTTTGTAAAAATAGTGTTAAAAATATGAGTGATATAGGGTAAAACCTGTGGTAAAATAGCTTTAATAAATATTGGATTCATACCGTCTAGACCAATAGATTTTGACTTTATGGAAAGAAAAGCTTCACCACCATCCTCCTGGTTAACGCAGGAAGAACTAAATAAAGAATCCAGATTGCAATCTGGTAGATTTGCATAAGATTCAGAACGAAGAGGAGTTGAGTCATATGAAGTAAATTGTCTATTCAATTCATTTAGTTCAAAAGTGGAAAGATTTACCGATTCACTTTCATCTTTATAACCAATTTTCTTTATCTCTTTCCACATATTTTTAGTATCCATAGCCTCTGAAAATACACGACTATAATAGCGTTGCTTAGCTAACTTTACTTCCCTAGTAACAGATCTACGTAGTGATTTAAAAATTTCATTTGACTGTGTAGTTTTATATCTTTTCCACTTATCGTAAGCAGAATTTCTTTTAACTATTAAATCACAAATATTTTGATTAAACCAAGGCTTAGTAGAAGATTTAACAGTTTTCTTTCTAACCAGTACGTATTTGTCGTATAGGTATGTGGTATCTTCATAAAAAAAGGATATCTGTTGGTTTAAATCAGGATTACTGTAGATACTGGTCCAATTGATTATATTAATTTCATTCAAAAGAGCATCATAGTTAATATTCTTGTAATCCCGGAGAGTAATATGCTGTGGTTTTTCATGTTTAAAATAAGGAAGGTTAAAGGTCATATAAATGACGTCATGTTTTGAGAAATTAGGAGAAGAAAACTGGTCATGCAAAAGAACTTTTCTAATATCTGAGACAAAGAACACGTCAATAAGGGTACTACTCATTGAAGTGAAGTGAGTGGGGATAGTAGTGTTTACAGCTATAAGCCCAATCGGTTCGAAAAGTGAAATTAGATCAGAATTAATGAGCAAATTTCCATTTAGGTCTCCAGAAAGAATAATATCACTTTAAGATAAACAATTTTCATCTAACATATTAACAACCGGAGAAATTTCTAGTGAATCATTAGGCCTATATAAAACACCTATGAGACATTTGCTTACGTCGCAAGGAAGTTCAATAAATACAAAATCATATTCTTCATCGACAAAATTGCAAACAAATCGATAACGTAATTGTTTCTTGACATACATTGCAACGCCTCCAGCACGTTTACCAATATTCCTATCAGCTCGAAATAAATCATAGCCGTCTATTTTGACCTGAAAGTTTTTTATCTTATTCGGATTGAACCATGTTTCAGATATACAAATTACATCGATTCCTGAGTTTTCAAAAATGTATCGAAATTCATCAAATTTACAAAAAAGACTTTGAGCGTTTAAGTGACAAATTTTTAAACCTTCCTTTTGTTTACCAATTATACGAATCATAAAATGAGTGTTGTATTTGGAACTCGACCGAATATTAGAAGAAGTCATAATAAAGTATTAAGCAAATATCAACATCAAATAAGAAATACTCAAAAAATTTAAAATAAAAAGGCATAATAAAAAGGAAAGATATAAAAAAAAATACAAAAATAAAAATAGGTTATGGAAATAATTACGACAGTTTTAAATTTTAAAATATTACTGGCGAAACCCTTCTACTACAGAAACTGGAAAACTGTCACGTGTGTTTTTCGATGTTTCGATATTTTCCAGAAAATTCACATTCTCGACACAAAACGCACTATCGGACTTAGAGCGTTTGGCATAAATACGTGTAATGTACCAGTGAAAATTGTAGCGTTTGAAAAAAAAAACCCCCAAACGCTTGAAAAGGTATAAAATATATACCGAAAATATCTGCTCTTAGAGAGTTGAGAACAATGATGGGAGCCTTTGAATACCGCTAGCAGTCAGTCGTTGGTGTGGGTTGTTGTTTTCGAATCTCTCTTACCGAATATACATAAATACTTATTATAGACTCCTATCAGTTGATTTTTACCTCTAAAAGATTTTATTTACCCCTTTTTAAATCAACCCAAACAGTAACATTCATCTATAACCACTAATATCAATAATTGCTATCTCCAGAATGACGGGGGAGATAAGCGCTCATAACTCTCCCTACCTATGATCTGTAGTCGCGCCAGTTTGATACTAAGATCCCTTCTTCAAATACGTTTACCACATTAAAAGCACATCAAGTAAGAAACCACCGAAAGAAATTTATAGTTCCATTGTGATACTTCAAGATTTATTCATTTAAATTACATAAAATATACTTGTTTGGTTTTAAGATATCAGAGAAATAATTGTTTATAAAAACAAATATTCATTTAAGATTCTTTTTTTTTTTTTTTTTTTTAATCTACTATGGAAAGATAACCCTCACTAAATAAAGTTAAATTTTTAATAATTACTCATAATTAGAATAAAGGGTTTTATAATCACCCTAACTACGCAACTGAATACAAAAATATAGGGTAGTTAGTAGCAATAACCAGTAATTTAGCATAAACAGCAACCAAAAAAAATTGAGACTGATATGAAAAAAAAAAATAAAACCACAATTGTTTTCTATGGTCCAAAAACTGATCATTACGTTGTTATTGGTCTTACTTAATTATTGCTTCGCATACCCGTTTAGTTCTAATTAATATATGCAAAACAAAAAACAATTATAAAAAATACATATTTTTATGTTTGGACTCACCGTCTTAACCCTCTGCTACCGCTGATCGATGAGGCCTCGTCAAATTGCTGGTGCACTGAGCTTCCAAAAAAAAGGTGGTAAGGTTTATAAATAAATTATAAATTGTTTTGCATTTACAATGTTGCTAAAGGGGGCTTCCATATATACCAAAAATGATTGACTGTTATTCTAGAAAGTTAAAGCTAGATATATTATATTTAAATAAGTAGAAAGGGCCGTGGAAAAAAAAAATAACGGGCGTGTGTTGAAAACCGAAAAGCTCTCCTAATTTTGGTTGGCCTTTTCTGATTTTGGATGTTATAATTATTCTTATTTAAAATTTTGTCACATGAACCCTTATTTTTCCACTTGGCACTTTGAAAAACATTTTCTTTTCTGAGTTTAAATTCCCTGGGTTAATTTCGATTTATAATGTTTGTTAAAGGTGTCGCAACCTAACGCTGCCGTTGTTTGTAGGGCTACGTAGGAGCTGAGGATTCTGGTTAACCTCCAAATTACGGGTTTCCCAGGAGTCTTTGGCTTTCAATGACTATGATTTCAGTGTAATAAATCGGGCAGCGGTGGCTCCCATATGTGTCCACCACGAATTTGACGAAAACTATGGGAAGTTGATAATTTGTTTCTGTTGAAGGACAAAATACCCCAGGAAACTTGTACATTTGGTGACTTTTCTGTTTCTTTTCTTATCGGGGATGGCTAACTGTGGCTTAACAATAAAATAATCACGGGCAACGCAACGCAATGAGGGTACCAACCTGCCAAGAAATGTATGGATTGTTGGGAATAACTTTACTATAATTTTATTATGTTCGATTTACCTAGGGTAGTGGTTATTGGCGTCTTACAGCAGCTAATCTTATATGAAATTCTGCACCAGAATAGTTTAATTCGTTAGAACATACGAATTTACAATTTTGCAATTTCTGCTGACTTATTAAATAAGTCTTTCCTCGTTGAAACCACGTTGTAAAAAGAATTTCAATCTATTATCTTATTAGCGACCAGCCGTAAGCAAACACGAGTACCGCTACCACTGTAGATATTTAATAATCGAATTGACTTACAGCGCAACGGTGCGTTGCTATGCGCTTATACGCGATATTTATGCAACTATGGCATATATCGCAGACGCAACAACATTATTGCCAGTAATAACAAATAGGATTAGCCACGGCTCAATTTGTGGAGTTTTCACACAAACATAAATAAAATAGAAATAGAAATAGAAATAGAAATAGAAATAGAAATAGAAATAGAAAGGAACGAATGATACTGTCCTACAATTGTATTCAAGTGCATAAATAATATCACATTATTTATGCACTTGAATACAAATAGGTTTTAGCGAAGACGCCAATCACCAATAATACTGTCCTACAATTGTATTCACGTACATAAATAATGGGATTATCAGAAAGGTTTTAGCGGAGCCGCCAATCCCCAATAATATCGTATATTAAAGCCGGGTACTAGTAAC
Source organism: Cordilura impudica (assembly GCA_963682025.1). Lineage (NCBI taxonomy): Eukaryota > Metazoa > Arthropoda > Insecta > Diptera > Scathophagidae > Cordilura > Cordilura impudica. The sequence continues at coordinate 38,001,461 of OY821520.1, forward strand.
TTCCATGAGCAAATGCAATGGTATTTAATAACAAGAAACTGTGGATGCGAAAAGATGACTTTCTGTTTCAAAAATTAAAACTAGCATAAAAAAAAAATCAACACTAATTGTTATCCCAAGAGAAATGTCTAACGGCAAATAAATGTTTAACCAAATTACATCTAACTTTACATAATGTTTTAACTATATTCACCATTACATACGGCCACGGCGAGTGTAAACTGATGAGAGTAGTTTTTTCTGTTTTAACTTAATTGCTTCCTTAAGAAGATTGTGGTTACATCTGGTTAAAGCTTCATTTATATAGAATGGTTGATTAGAATTAAAACCAGCATGATAAAGGCCCAGAAGGTCTTCAGAGTTACAACGAAAAACAGCAGCTTGCTTCAAAATATAATTTTCCTCCTGAGCTGATGACAATTTTATGGCAATAGTAGGATCAATAACGTTATCATTTTTACTATTGTTTCGAGAGTTTTGAAGACGAGTTATTTTAATTATATTTGGAACAGTTGCATTAATATTCATAAATGTAGTCTGTAAGTTTTCATTTTCATAGTATCGAATAACGTGAATTTGTACCTCATTAGCGACTTTAGTATTTTCTTGCTTGTCCAATGATCGCTTTAAGGTATCAATTTCATTTTTAAGGTCAACAATTTGCGGAAGTTTAAGTTTATTAGAAAAAGTGAATCCAAATAAAGTTTTTATTATGTTTTATATTTTCATAATGTTTAAATTAAATTACTATAAAAATATCATAAAATTTCTAAAACTAATTTAAATTTTGTCCATTTTTAAACTCCGAAAGTAATTTAGTATCTTTAGTAATAATGTGCGAAAAAAAGAACGAACAAATTCCTCTTGAATATTTATTTATGTGGCATACCAGTCAAGTCTGTTTCAAATGCAATACGATTATTTTTGTTCTTGCTTTTTTGTCTTTTTTTTTTTTTTTGTTTTAGGAAATCTCATCAACCGCTAGTTTTATGTCTTTTCCACTTGACTGAATAACGGTGGTAAGAAAACGAAAATAACACAAAAATAACACAAATATCTGGCATATTTCCAATTTACGGTAAAAATCATCGTAAAAAAATCTTACATAAAATATATACACACACACACACACACATACTCTTGAAAATATATACATATAAGTATGGAAGAGTCTGGCGGGGGAAATATAGCAAGCGAAAAGAACTGTACTTGAAAGCCAAATGTTTGTGTACGAGTATTTCGTCAATTCACTATGCTAAAATCCTGCAACAACAACAGAAAATGGAAAAGTATGGCAAAAGAAATAGGGACTCACTATGATTGAGGCTTTACGTAATGATGACGGGTGTATTTTTTTTCTTCTTTTTTTTTTTTGAGTTGATCCATCAAATTGTCATCTCATATCAATACAGAAGAAAATGACGATGGCATAAGTATAGAATACAGAGCACAAAGCTCTCAGACCGTATCCATTATGTATTTTTCTTTTCACTAAAAAAGCTGTTATTTTTTGTTCGTTGGCGATGTAAAATCCAAGCATAGAAAAATTAATACTGCACAATTATTACAAGAAAAATATCGAACTTAGAGCTAGGTAATAATTGAAGCTTGCCTAAATTTACTGTCGCACCAAATTTTCTATTTTTGAATTACTTTTAATTTGTTTTATTAATTGAGAAATAAATATAAACAAAACATCAATAATAAATGAATATATAAAATTTTCATAGTTATTTTTGCAATGAATTTAATAAAAAAAAAATTAATTAAAAAGATTTAGAGCAGTTTTACCATTTGGAAAAAAATGTATGTTTCATATTTCATGTTTCATGTTTCATGAAAAAAAATTATGTTTCATTATTATCCTCTGTCAAATAATTGTAACTATGTGTCATGTACTATATTGAGTTATTGATAAGAAAAAAAATATTTTTCATATTTTTTCATATTTATACCCTATACCACTATGTGGTTTGGGTATAATGACTTTGTGCTGCTGTTTGTAACAACCAAAAATATTTGACCTAGACCCATCTTTAATTATACCGATCGAATCAGAATCACTTTCTGAGTTGATTTAACAATGTCCGTCCGTCCGTCCGTCCGTCCGTCCGTCCGTCTGTGTGTCCATGTAAAGCTTTTAATCAAACTGCAGGTCGCAAATATGAATATATTTTGATGAAATTTAGTATATAAGCTTTTATCGGCCATGGGATGAACGCTATTGAAATTGGTGAGAATCGGTCCATGTTCAGACCTAGCCCCCATACAAATTACCCATATGAAATCGACATAAATTGCCATAAGATCCAAATTGTCATATAGATCTTACTCAAATTGGGTTTGTATGCGTTCATTACATCCACTAATGAGTAGTCCAAAAATGATCCCTTTGACCCCATATAGAGCTGCTTCCCGATCTTCAGTTAAATCTATTAAAAAACAAAAATATTGCACTGATTCTTCTCAAATTTTGTTTGTACATGGTTTATGCCTCAACCCCTCTAAATCAAAGTGTTTGATTTTTACAAGAAGAACAATGACACTGCCTTTTGAACCATTGATTATGTTAAACAACCAGAAAATTGAAATCGTATCAACAGCTAAAAATCTAGGTATTATTTTTAATGATAATCTCACATGGTCTAACCATATTACTTCTGCTGCTGGGAGAACTTACTCAATGCTTAGAACGTTATGGAATACACAACATATAACCCCCCTTAACATTCGAATTTTGCTTGCAAAAACATATCTTATGCCAACTCTACTATATGGCTGCGAAATATATGCAAGCACTGATTCTAAAAGTTATAAAAAGCTTGAGTCCACTTTCAATGCAATTTTAAGATATATTTTCAATATTCGAAAATATGAGCCGATTTCGTGCTACTCAAAAAAACTTTACGGAGTAACATTTGAAAATTTGTTAAAGATAAAAACGCTTCTGTTCTTGTATAAAGTTGTACGTACACATCAGCCAACATATCTGTATCACAGACTCGTTTTTATGCGCACGGCTAGAAATCATGATATAATGTACATTAGATACCAATATTTAGTATCCAAATGGCAATTTTATGTCTCCTCAATACGTCTTTGGAATTCGCTACCATCATCCATTAAAATTATAAGCAACGCAATGCATTTTAAGAGGGAACTTTTTAAATTTTTTAGCTGATCCTTTTTCTTATTTTAAAAAAATTTTTTTTTTTTTGCTGATCCGTTTATATTTTATATTTTTTATTTAACTATTTTTGTTATTTTTATTTTTTTTTATATTATTTTATTTACTAATATTTGTATTAACATTTTTGGTTATAATTCGTTATTTTTTTTTTTTTTTCTTTAAAATTATTTAATATTTTTATATTTACCATTATTATTTTTTAAGACAAATTTGTTCAAATTTTCTATTTCAATTCAATGTAAAACTCCTATACTTTAATTATAAGATTATAAATCTTGTTGTATGGGAAATCATAAATAAATAAACTAAACTAAACTAAACTAAACTAAACATATTTTTGCAAAATACAAGAGACTTTACCAAACACGATCAGGATCGGTCCATTTTTGGACCTAGTCCCTTTATAGATATAGCATCCGATATGAACTTTTTCATATCTGCAGCCAAAAAAATTAATAAAAATCCCACTCAAATTTGGTTTATGCTTATTTTCTATATCGAAGTAGTTGGACCGAAAGATAGGGTCTCTAAACCATGGTATAGGGTATCATATAGTCGGTCTAGACCGACTATAATTTTCTTACTTGTTTTTATTATGTTTTTGTGCGTGTTTAAAAGCGATTTAGAAAATAAATGTTTAATTTTAATTTTTAAAGTAGAAGGAAAGGAAAACAAATTTAAAGGACGAGTGATGACAGTTCTGTTGTATTGTAAAGTAAACATATTCCGGTCACCTTCGCGGCTCTGAACATCGGCCCTTTTCGATGATATTATGAAAAAGATGTGGCTCTATCTCACCGGTGACAAATTGGATCTCGGTCTTGAGCTTACGAATTAATGTTTATTTTTTTAAATTGGATTGAGATTTCAAAAAACACAGCCTGAAATCGTACGATCTTAGAAATCATTGCTCCAATTGATAGATTGTTTCATGTGTTGACTGACAATGGGCGCCGCAGAAGGACAAGGAGTTGTCATAGATTTTCGAAATACAGTACACTAACATAAAATGATTTAATCAAGAAAAATTTTAATTTTTAGAAAAATCGGACCAAGGACACGCCCACTTCCCATATGGTTAAAACTTATAAATTGTTATTATGTATACATCAATGAACGAAAAATTATGAAAATCTGTGTATATGATACATACATATAAGCCTAGTAATGTGTGTGTCAATCCTCATTGTAATTGCTACAAGGACTCTAGGTCCTACCATATATCCTTTATTTTAAATACGCTATAACGCACAGAAACGTTTTTAAAAATGAGTTTAAAATACCTTCGCAAGAAGACATTAAAATAGAGGGAGTGACAAATTCACCACTTTCTTTTTTATACCCTCCACTCCAGTGTGCAGAGGGTATATATAAGTTTGTCATTCCGTTTGCAATAATTAGAAAAAAAATTTGGACCCCATAAAATATATATATTTGTGATCCTTATAACAATCGGAGTTGATATAGCGATGTCCGCCTGTCCGTCTGTGGAAATCACGATGGCGGCATCAATCGGGCAGCTAGGGTGGTCGCTGGCATACAATATCATTCATTAACATCCTGAGAAATTCGCTATTTAAAATCGTCGAAATCGGTCGGTTAGGGCCCGAGATTTGAATGAAGAACTAAAAAAGTCTTAAAAAAATATAATTTTCTAAGTTGTTCTTGTCACGATCACGCCCTCAATAGGACAGCTAAGGTGATTATTTTTATTGAGAATGATTCAACAAACTTGTGTGAAGATTTCTATTTCAAAAATCGGTGGAACACGGCCAGGTAAATCTCTGAAAAAGTAAAAAAAAAAATGAAAAATATGATATTTCTATATTGTTCTTGTTGTTATTCTAAATGTTGTATTGTTGTCGTAGCTGGACTTGTCGGTTTTGTGGTCGTTGTGGTAATAATATAATTAAAACTAACCTTTTGTACATTTTTTTTTATCAACTTTGGTTGAAAACTTTAAAAGTTTCCATTGTTTTGGCATCACTAAAAAAATTTACCAGATCATTTCTGTTATTACCACGAGCCTGCCTAGAAAGTTTCAGATCGATTGGGTCACGAGAAAGGGGTTAAAATAGACCCAACATCTTTTCGACAAGCAGACACTACGAGTTAATATAAAGCGAGTAAAAATTCACCAACATTTAAGCAAATAATGCTAAAATACGTAGTTGTTATTAAAAAAAAAAAACAGTGTAAATTTAGCAAAAAAAATTTAATCTATTAATTTATTTAAGGAGAAAAACACAAAAATAACGTTTGATGTTGTATTTTTTGTGTGTAATATTTACATATACATACATACACATATTAAATAATACAAATAATATACATATATTCCATATATGTATATTCATAATAACTGCATGTTAGAAATAAATCGGTATATTATTTTATTTACATCAAATTCTGCAATATTTTGTTGTGGGGAAAATACATTTCTTTTGCATTAACAGAGTGTCACTTTTGCATTAACAGAGTGTCACTTGCTCAGCGTGACTATGCCACAATAGAGGGCGCAATAATTTTTGTTCAAATTAGCTTTGAAATAGTTATTTCTATTTTAACATGAATGTCAATATTTTCAACTAGATATCATACAGAACAATGTTAGGAGTTTACACGGCCTGGTCTTTTATTTCATACGTTTTTTCATTATTCTTTTACAAATATGAACATAAGTTTGGCATATTAACTTTTTGTTGTATTCACAAAATAGTGTTACCGAGTTCATCAATGAGTTTTTTGCTTTCAAAACAGTTCTACATAGTTATATAGAACTATTATTCTGCTTTACCTACAAAATATCTGATTGCGATTACATCTAATTTTTATAATTACTCAAGCATCATTTTTCACATAAATAAAAATTGCACTTTTTAAATTTCCATTCAAATTCTAGAAAATATCAATTCTAAAAACTGGAATTAAAATTTCCAATTATAAATTATAAAATATTAATTGGATTTCAGAAAATCATATCAAAACGTCGGAAATAATAATTTTAAATTTAGAAGACATCAATTGCATCAAATTCCAAAAAAAAACACCAAATATGTTTACATTTAAAAAATGCCTATATAGGCATTCAGGAGAAATTAATAACTTTTCAGTAACTTTTTTTAACGATAGTCGAATCGTAAAAAAAAAAGAAAAGGAAAATTATCATTAAAATTTTTAAACGATATTCGCTATTGTTAAAGTCAGCTTTTGTTGTTATCTAAACGACAACCATTATTGTGTTGTTTATTCAATCGATAAAAACTTGAATTTTTAGGTTGAAATGTCGTCATACATAAATAAAATAGTGAAAATATTTTGCTTTTATTAAAAAACGTTTTTATATAAATAAAAAAATTAAATAGCATATTCAATTCATTATTTCATTTTCAAATAAATAAACAGAATCATTAGTAAAAAAATAGAGATTTTAAACATAAACATAAAATCATCCTGTCAAACACGAATTAATTTGTTTATCTCTATTCTTCTTTGTCTTTTTCTCTTATTTTGACAGAGATGCCACTCATTTACAATTTAAATAAATAGAAAACAAGTAAGAAAATTAAAGTCGGTCTAGACCGACTATACGATACCCTATACCATGCGTTTAGAAACCCTATCTCTTAGGCCCAACTAACTGGACATTGAAAATAAGCAAAAACCAAATTTGAGTGGGATTTTTATAAATTTTTTCGGCTGCAGACATGAAAAAGTTCATATCGGATGCTATATCTATAAAGGGACTAGGTCCAAAAATGGACCGATCCTGATCATGTTTGGTAAAGTCTCTTGTATTTTGCAAAAATATGTACAAACAAAATTTGAGAAGAATCAGTGCAATATTTTTGTTTTTTAATAGATTTAGGTGAAGATCGGGAAGCAGCTCTATATGGGTCAAAGGGATCATTTTTGAACTACTGATTACTGGATGTAATGAACGCATACAAACCCAATTTGATTGAGATCTATATGACAATTTGGCACTTATGGCAACTTATGTCAATTTCATAGGGGTCATTTGTATGGGGACTAGGTCTGAACATGGACTGATTCTCACCAATTTCAACAGCGTTCATCCTATTGCCGGTGAAAACTCATATGCCAAACTTCATCAAATTATATTGATATATGCGACCTGCAGTTTGATTACAAGCTTTACATGGACACGCAGACGGACGGACGGACGGACGGACATTGTTAAATCAACTCAGAAAGTGATTCTGATTCGATCGGTAAAGTCATTATACCCAAACCACATAGTGGTATAGGGTATAAATAGATTTGTCGACTGTCGTTAAGATGTATGTACTTAGTGAATCACTTAATCCTTAGTGCAAACAACAATAGCTGTCGATATATTTTGCGATTGTCGGATCGTTGAAATTTACAGAATCGGACTACAGAAAACATTAATTTAAATTCAATGAATTTTAGAAAACCTCAAATGATATTTAAGAATTGCGAACATAAAAATTGTTACATAAATAAATGCAATTTGATGAGAATATTAATTTTTATATATTAATTTTCACAATTTTTTTTGGATGAATATTTGAAGTTTGTTAGAAAAAATTTTATTTAAAATTTTTGGGACATTTGGTTTTTTGCATTTGGCATCCCTAATTTGATTATTTATTATCTTATATATTAAAAGAATTTATAAATAAACTTTGCATTCAAGATTTTTTTCAATATTTTTCTTCTCTCAAACCTCTATAACTAGAGTTCTAATTAACGTAGGCTGTTGTCATAGGTCTAATAACACTCAGAGGATCAAGTTCCTTCTATTGAGCTATTCGTTGGGTTTGAGGAAAATTATGCGTGGAGAATCAACTTTACTTTTACTGTACGTTAACTTATCTTGGCATATTTTGGCATTACTGTACGTTAACTTCTCTTGGCAAATTTTGGTATTATAAATTTATTTTCTATGTTTTCCAAGTATGGCAATATTTTAATAAAAATGTTGAGAGAGCTTTTTTTTTGGTTATTATTTTGTTTCTCCATCCGACCTATATGGCCGCAATGAAAAAATATTTCGCCAGTTAAAAGAAACTATACAGCCATCTCCAATTAGCACGATTTAATGCATATAGCCACCCTACATAACCATTACCTTTGCAATGGAGATTAGGGCGAGCTATTTAATTAGCAAAAACTAAATTAAACGAGAAGTTATGTCATATAACTGGAAACGCATGCATATTTTTCTAATATTTTGTTTACATTTATTATCAATACTCAAACCGAGATGGAGGGTATCAAAGATTCGGCACAGCCGAATTTAACACTCTTACTTGTTTTTATAGAAAATAATTAAGAACATATCTCGCTTTATTTTGAAATTCACTGTTGTATTAAACCCTTGCATGTTAGTAAACTTTGAACAAAAATCGTGAATTTTAAAATTTTTAAATTAATTTTTTTTATTTTTTATTTTTGCTTAGGCAAAAATGTTTTTATAATTTTTTTGAATTTTATAAGGCAATTATATAAACTTACAAAAACAGAAGAAAACAATTAAATTAAAAATTAAATAACAAAAAATAAATACGTATAAGTTATAACTAAGCATCATTGCTACTTGATCTTCTCTATCGACATTTTCTCTTAGTAAATATTTTTCAATTTCTTTATCTACCAATTTATATAAATATAATCTTTATGTTCCTCATTGATGTTAATGCTGGATCGGAAGACAACAACAAATGGGTCATTAAATATTCATTTGTGTCCTCTCGCGATGTTTTCTTCGTATGAGACAATCGTGCATTTCTTAAAATTTTATGGCTAGCTTCCAATGCTTCTCCACAAAAAAGTCCTGGAATGAAGAAGTTAATTATATTTAAATTCATAAGTTTTTATCAGTGGACATATATATGTAAATACCTATTGGAAAATGTAAAAACTCAATAACATCACATCCATAGACTAAAATTGTATGGACAGTACTAGGCATATAATACCACCCATAATGTATTAGGTACATGCTTCTAGTTATCATTAGTATTTCATTAAAGGTTTTTATATTAATTGAAGATCCACAAGAAAACACCCTCAAAATAATGCCAAAATTATTAATAATTTCTTTATCAATTCCAGTTATCTTGGGGGCTTCTTCACTCGTTGAGTAGCATTTCCGTCATTCGTATTGCCGTATTCAGACTTAATTTGGTCGATTTTAATCCTGTTCTTTTTTTAAACTCATTTTGAAGTCTTGCTTTATTTACTGAAAACCGAAAAAATCGCAATATGTTTATGTTGTTCATCTCCGTTGGACCTGCACTACAAATAATGTACCTGCTTGTTGCATTTCCATTCCTTAAAATATTTGCTACTGCACCATCTATCATTGTACATTGCATATCATACGAAACTTTGAATCGTTTACTTCAAAAATATCACAGTCTAAATTTTTAATACTTGTATTTTCATCCACTTCATTAAAAACCTTCATTATTAAGTATGGATTCTCTTTTTCTAAAATAAATTTAATATGCCTAAAATATAACGTAGAAGATGGTGTTTTATTAATCCACACTTCTTTTGATTCAACAGTGATTCATACAAGTAAAAAATTTTATTTCTATATACTTATTATATAAAAAACGCCTGATAAATTAACTGAGTGGCACAAATGCTATGAAAAACATAATCTGTTTGGTTTTCATATTCAAATATTTGTTTATAATGGCTATGACCGGATCTTCCATCCATACCCCATTTGAAAATTAACGAGAAGTTGCTTGTTTCATCTTGTTCTTCACAAATTTTTAAAATAATTTTTGCGGTTCTACGCAATATAGGTTTTAAGTCTACTTCTGCTGAAATTTCATTTGCTATAACAGGTGGTATTAATTTTTGCTTTTCGGTTCTCAATGCATACAGAAATGGTAAGCAATTTGGATGTAATTCGTTGATTGCTTGGCGAAGAACATTGTATTTAGCACCCTCTGGTAAAGGTTTAGTACATTACACTAATATTATCTTATTTTATTTTTCATTATTTTTTTTTTTTTTTTAATTTAGGGTTATTCAACATAATTTAAATCTCTGTTTGATTATTAAACTCTTTCAAATTAATTAAATTCAAGTGCAATCATCAATTTAGGCATTTTAAAAAACCTTTTTTTCATGTTTATGGCAAAAAATAGCCACCAATTTTTAATGGTCTATAACAAAATAGTATAAACTTATAAAAACCGTAGAAAAAAATGGTAACTTTTACATATATTTTTTTATGCTCCGTCGAACTTATGTAATTTTTGAATTTCTATTAAAAATAAATAGCTTATTTGAAGCTAAAAAAAAAAAATATTTCAAAAATATATTTTAAAAACTTATTTTTATTTATTTCCAAATATATCACAGCAATTAAAAAGCAAAGCAGTTTTTGAAAAAATCAATTTTTGACAAATATATCCTTCAAACAACAAAAAACCATTTTTTTATCCATAATTTTTGCCTAAAGTTCTCTGACTTTAGCGACCTCTGGTGGCGACAAAACGAGTCTAACAAAAATAATTCTATCAATTATTACTGAGATATATTTATATCTGTCGAATAAAATATATCTCATCATTATTGGAAAAAAATTTTTTTTTGGATTTTTGTCTATGGGACAAAGCACTGTGCGCCGTCTTGCTACAATTAGATATCCTTGGGTCTAGACATATGGCTGGCCATTCCACCAATGCCAAAATGTGCTTGTTAGAAAAGGTTTTTTTGTCAAACGAGCAACATGGTTTCGCTTGTAGCACGTTTGGCGTGGATCTCTATAAGAATGGTCGTAAAAATTTGTTTTCTTTAATTGATATATATGCGCTGCACAGTGGGTTAAACGGCATGCAAAATGGCGATTAATTCATGGAAATAGTAATATTAAGATATTGTAATTTTTTCTTAACGGGTATTCATTAATACATAAATAGCCATTATTTAAAAATCAAAACAGTTAATACAAATATTTTTAACCTGTTAGCCATCCTTTTGTATTTTGGAAAAAATGTTCTTATATCAGAATTTTCGCTGTAACTTCGGAATAAAAAGCGATATACTAGTAAAATAAATTGCACATAAGAGCTTGCTTGATGTGCTTTTAGAAAAAAGCATATTTTTTAAAGATATATTAATGGTATTAATATTTAATATGTATTTATATTTTAAATTGAAATCAGATTTGTTTATCCACATTTCATAACTCCATTAATTTAACTCAAAAAAGTCATATTATAAAGTATTTTTGCTTTTTTTATTGATGAAAAACACTGTGGAACAAATTCAGGTTAGCAAAAGTTAGGTCGAATCTGAGAAAGAGGGGTGAAAATAGACGCTAAATTAGAAGACCCGTATCGCGGCGTTTGTTTATGTTAGTTGGAATTTTTTTTTAATCGACCTTCGAACTTTGCAGTCAAATGCCGATTTTCAGCATATTATTTATATGGTCTTTTGGCTATAACTCGTCGACTAATTGATATTTTTTCAACCTGTAAAAGCCAAATTATTGCTAGAGACCTGTGCAATAATTAAAATTTTTAAAAAAATTTATTTAGAAAATTTTTGTGGTGCTTATGAAGCAAAATGTTGTAAAAATTATTTTTTTTTCAAGCTTTTTGAAAATATTTTCCACAAAACTAAGTCTTTTTTGCTTTCTGTTTGATCTATAATACGCTTCTCAGTTTTTTCAAGAAATTTCGTTTGAAAAGAAAATGGTCTTAGTCGATAATTTGCGTTAAAAATCCCAAAACCATTAAATAAATAGCGATTTAGGTAGAAGTAATTAAAAAGTTAAGTTCCAAGAATTAGGAATTAGTGAAACAACTTTTTTCTTTTCAGCCACCAAACAGGTAGCGATTTTTTTTATTTCGTACAAGCGAACTAACTTCAAAAATGAAGATTCAGTTAAGACTCGAAACTCAGCCGAAGCTGATGTCTTTTAATTTTCGCTCGGTCGTGATAAAATTCGCTATTAATTATACCCTATACCTCTATGTGGGTATAATGACTTTTTACCCAACTACCTAACTACCAAAAATATTTCACTCAGACCCATCTTTTATTTAACCGATCGAATCAGAATCACTATCTGATTCGACTTAACGATGTCCGTCCTTCCGTCCGTCCGTCCGTCTGTGTGTCCATGTAAACATTGTAATCAAACTGCAGATCGCAAATATGAATATATTTTGACGAAATTTAGTATATAAGCTTTTATCAGCCATAGGATGAATGCTGTTGAAATTGGTGGGAATCGGCCCATCAAACCTAGCCCCCATACAAATGACCCCTATGAAATCGACATAAATTGCCATAAGATCCAAAGTGTCATATGGAGCTTACTCAAATTGGGTTTGTATGCGTTCATTACATCCGTTAATGAGTTGTCCAAAAATGATCTCTATGGGACAACTCTTAGTCATAGGCCCCATATAGTGCTGCTTCCCAATCTTCACTTAAATCTATCAAAAAACAAAAATATTGTACAGATTCTTCTCAAATTTTGTTTGTATATATTTTTGCAAAATAAAAGAGACTTTACCAAACATGATCTGGATCGGTCTATTTTTGGGCCTAGTCCCCTTATAGATATAGCATCCGATATGAACTTTTTCATATCTGCAGCCAAAAAAAATAATAAAAATCCCACTCAAATTTGGTTTATGCTTATTTTCTATGTCCAGTTTGTTGGGCCTAAGAGATAGGGTCTCTAAACGCATGGTATAGGGTATCGTATATCCGGTCTAGACCGACTATAATTTTCTTACTTATTTTTTTGGAACTTATTTCATTTTGTGAGTGATTTAAGTTAAGTGCATCAGTTTCATAAAAATAACAAAAAAAAAAAAAAACATTGTATAATATATATTGTATTAAAAATGTCTGAACCAAGATGCAAAATGGACCATTTTTGTAATGTTTCTGGACGTCTCATAGCAAGCGATGAAAAATGTGGCAATGCGAGTGATTTTGTTTTGGAAGCCTATAAACAATATTTCTCGCAAGCATTTATCACTGACGTAAACTTTACCCCTAAAAAAATTTGCTTTAATTGCTATTCAGCTCTTATGCAATGGAAAAGTGAAAAGAAGAAGGCTATGCCTTTTGGTATACCAATGATGTGGTTAGACAACAGCCCGCATCAAGAAGAAAATTGCTATGGATGTATCAACTACCATAAAACTTTAAATAGAAGGAAAGCAAAGAATAAAACTTATGTAGCAGCGCCAAGTGTCCAATTACCATTACCGCACTTAGAATTCGTTCCAGTACCAACATACCGAATTATTGATCTTCAAACAGATATCAGTACTATAACCGCCGCTTTTACATCCATGGATTTCTTCTCAGAATACGACCCTGGTGAAGGTACATCCTATGAAACACAAAACAAATTGGATGGAATTGTTGCAAATTTGTGTTTGACTCAGAAAAAATCAGAACTACTGGCTTCATTTGTGAAAGGAAATAATTTGCTGGCGAAAGGTACCAAAGTAACAGCATGTCGAAAACGCCAAAAAGAGTTAGAAAAGTTCTTCAATGTGAATGATGCAAAAAATTTCGCTTATTGCAACGATATTGAAAAGTTAATGGAGACGATAGGGTTAACCTATAAAATAGATGATTGGCGTTTATTCATCGATAGTTCACTAATCAGCTTAAAAGTTGTGCTTTTGCACAAGACAAATAGAATGCCTTCTGTTCCGATTGCTTATAGCACTGACACTAGTGAAAATTTCGATAATTTGATATTATCACCCCTCCCTCCCAGAATCGACCTAACTTTTGCTAACCTGAATTTGTCCCACGGTGTAATCATAGATACATACAAACATCCATTTCAGAAAAAAAAATTTAAAAAAAAAATTTATTGATAGGCGATTTTTTGTTTTTGAAAATCACTGGTTTTAATCATCATTTAATTCCAATTTATTATTTAACTCAAAATCACAATTTACATCATAATCATCGTTAAATGAATCGATTTAATCTTCATCATCATCATCATTGCCATTGTCATTTTCATTGAGGGGAAGAATAAGCAATTTCAATGCGGACTGAGGCATTTGCTCAATTTTTATTACAGCTATTTCTTATGTTTGAAATGAAGGTATCAGAACTTGGAAAAAATCTATTAAATACGTTTTCTAAATAGAGATAGAAGCGTGAGCAAATATATTTTTACGAAAAGTGTACGTGTGTAATATAGTAATGTAACTCAAAATTTTAAACGAAGATTTTTAACTAATTTGTTCGTTAGTCTGGACTTCAGAGCTTAAAGCTTTAAGCTTTAATTGTTTATGCATTAAACTTTAGTTAAATAAATAAAAACTATTAACGAGATAATTTCGTGCTCGTGAGTGAAATTCAAACTCGTGATGTCATTATAACATGAACATATGTGAAAAATTCCATTCGTTGTGAATAAACAAGAATTTTTTTCGTGAGTGTGGTGAGTTAAAAATTACTCACTCACCCATCTCTAACAAAAATCACACTTATTAGCTACAATAACAACTAACACACAGAAAATAAGAACAAATGATAACAAAAACAACTTGATTTTTTGTTTGTTTTTTTAAATAGATTTTTAACAACTGGAGACTTTCTTAAAAACTTTGATCAGTAGAAAATTGTAAAAAATTGCAAAAAGATATTTTGGTATTTATTAGCTGAAATTTCATATTTTAAGTTGTTGAAACTCAATATATGCATCAAAGATACCCCACTTTTAGAGTAATTTTATATTTTTTATACCCTATACCACTATGTGGTTTGGGTATAATGACTTTGTGCTGCTGTTTGTAACAACCAAAAATATTTGACCTTCACCCATCTTTAATTATACCGATCGAATCAGAATCACCATCTGATTCGATTTAACGATGTCCGTCCGTCCGTCCGTCCGTCCGTCTGTGTGTCCATGTAAAGCTTGTAATCAAACTGCAGGTCGCAAATATGAATATATTGTGATGAAATTTGGTATTTAATCTTTTACCGGCCATGGGATGCTATTGAAACTGGTGAGAATCGGTCCATGATCAGACCTAGCCCCCATAAAAATGACCCCTATGAAATCAACATATATTCCCATAAGATCCAAATTGTCATACAAATCTTAGCCAAATTGGGTTTGTATGTATATATTACATCCATTAATCAGTAGTCCAAAAATGATCCCTATTGGACAACTCTTAGTCATCGGCGCCATATAGAGCTGCTTCCCGATCTTCACTTAAATCTATCCAAAAAGAAAAATATTGCACTTATTCTTCTCAAATTTTTTTTGTATATATTTTTGCAAAGTACAAGAGACTTTACCAAATATGGTCAGGATCATATAGATATAGCGTCCGATATGAACTTTTCCATATCTGCAGCCCAAAAAATTAATAAAAATCCCACTCAAATTTGGTTTATGCTTATTTTCTATATCCAGTTAGTTGGGCCTGAGAGATAGGATTTCTAAACGAATGGTATAGGGTATGGTATAGTCGGTCTAGACCGACTATAATTTCCTTACTTGTTTTTTTTTTTTAATATTTCAAAAACATTTATTGAAACTAATTTATTTATTGTATGCTCAAATAGACGATGCTCAAGTAGACGATTCCATTATAAAACTTTTACTTTTAGAAGTCTTAATAAAAAAAATCATAACTTGAAATTCAAAAATTTTCACTTTTAGCCAATTCGAGCAAGACTAATAACTATTATTGAAATTTAAATACACGCTGCGAATAAAGTAAACAACATACAACTTTTATTTCTGCAATTAGTGATGTAGAATTTTATCTTCTTTCGCCCGATATCAAATACGGCTGTGAAAGTTAAAGTTCATATTTTGAATTAATCGCTATTTTTGATCCATTTTAACCCAATTTGCGCTGTCTTAAATATGATGCTTGCTGTCATAAATTCAAACTCAAATTCAAGTCAAATGTCCCAGACCACTATTGTGCCAAAAAACTCTAGGTCGTGAAATTTGACGGAAAATTTGTCAACATTAAGAAACTAATTAAAGCCATATTTAGTCTCTATACCTATAGGTACTCAGATATGAGGTATTGCTTTATTACCACGTTGTTACCCATTACGAAATGACACCAAAGATGAAAATTTTTTTCTTGATAAAATTTTGAAAACTCTTTTTTAAGTTTTAAAAAATTTTCTTAAACAAAATTTTCAGAAATTGATTTGGTACTTCAAGAGTTTATTAAATATATGTTACAGATTAACCGTGTGAATTTTTAAGTGAATTCCTCAGCCAGAAGGTTTTTTTTTGCAAATTTCCAGAAAAATTACTTTTTTGTGAAATATTCAGTAAATGACTTTTCTAAATATTTGAATCAAAAATAGATCACTTTTCTATTTTTCAATGTTATTTTTTTAGCTTAATAGCCTCGGGTTTGGGAAAAAAATAATATGATCCCATTAACCCTTTTGGACTTGGAGTCACAAAATTCAACAAATTCAAATATTTTGTAAGTGCTGTTGAATTTTTAGATGTGACGCTTAAAATATAATAAAATAATCAGATTAACACATGCCTTGCCGAGGCCGAACTTAGAATTTTTTTCATATTAAAGAAAAATACCTAAAAATTATGCATTGTTCTAGTAAACTAGATGAGACCCTTATTATTGGCTAAGAGATAAAATTCTGCTATATTTGTGAAACTAATCGAAAATCAATAATTCATTGACCCAGAAAATATGACAAATAATGTCCCACAAAACCAAAAATTTTTTCAGCTGTTTTAGTATTTCTGCAGAATTTTTATTATTTCCTGCATCGACATGGGAATCTAATGAAGATTTTAAAAAGAGTTACAATTTCTGCAAGGAATTATTTGTAGTAAGCGATACCGCCGAAAAGGTCGTTAAATTCATAAAAGGTTTTACTCCAGATGGTAGAATCATACAAAAAACAACATCCTTCCTGTACAAATATAAAAATAAAAGAAAACCTTTAGGGTAATCTTTACTTAAGGTTGTCATAAAATCCAAAGCTGGCCTCGGCATATATATGTTCCCGAAACTCCTATAAGGAGCATAGGGCCCCATGGAATGGGTTAATGTTGTTCGATTTACAGCAAATTTTTAGAATGGCAGATATGCACCTTTGGTTATTATATTTTAAGCGTCGCATCTAAAAATTCAACAGTATTTACTAAATATTTAAATTTTTTTGAATTTTGTGACCCCAAGTACAAAAGGGTTAATGAGGTTATATTATTTTTTCCACCGTAGGATATTAAGATAAAATATACTATTTAAAAGTGGAAAAGTGACTAATTTTTGATACTAAGTATTTAGAAAAAATACATTTACTGAATATTTCACAAAAATCACATTTTTCTCGAAATCCGCAAAAATAAAATCCTTGTAAAAAAATATCTGGCACAGGAATTTACCTAAAAATTCTCACAGTTAATCTGTGACATATACTTAACAAAACGTGCCAGATCTATTTTTTGTAACTTTGTTTAAGAAAATTTTTTAAACTTAAAAAGGGAGCCTTTAAAATTTTATCAAAAAATTTTTTCCTCTTTGTCTCATTGCGCCATAGGTTGACAACGTGGTAATAATAATAATAATAATGATGGCGTTAGTTAATTTCTTAAAGTTGAAAAATGTTTCGCCAAATTACACGGCCTAGTGTTTTTCGGCACGAAAGTGGTCTGGGGCATTTGCGATTTCTTGGCGAGTTTTTATTCGATTTTTTAGCTATATAGCTTTTTGGAAAGGGAATTTAGTGGTGATAACGCCTCGTATAACAACTTGTTAAACTAGAGAACGAAATTTTCGTAAAATCTGAAAAAATTCATATTTTCCGCATATAAACAGACTTTAAATTTTCAGTCATGTTGAGGCACCTCTAGTTTATTTTCATTGACCAAAAACTTCATATTTCTCATTTTTTAGCTATTCGCCTATTTCGTGGGTGTGAGACCGAAAGTTTGAATACATTTTTTATTAAGGGCCACCCTAGTGTTCATATCGTAAATTATAATTAAGTACTTAGGGTCTATGTATGAGTACAAACAATTTGTTTCTCTATGGATATGACAATCGAATGTAAGAACAAGAAAGAAAATTATAGTAGGTCTAGACCAACTATATAATACCCTATACCATGGTTAGGAGACCCTATCGATTTGGTCCAACTAATTGGATATACAAAATAAGCATAAACCAAATTTGAGAGCAATTGTTTTTAATTTTTTTGGCTGGAGATATGAAAAAGTTCATATCGGGTGCTATATTTATATGGGGACTAGGTCGAAAAATAACCCGATCCTGACCATTTTTGGTAAAGTCACTTATACTTTGAAAAAATATATACAAACCAAATTTGAGAAAAATCTGTGCAATATTTTTGTTTTTTGATAGATTTAAGTGAAGATCGGGAACCAGCTCTATATGGGCTTATGAATAGGAATTGTCCTACAGGTACTATTTTTAGACTACTGATTAATGGATATAATGAACACATACAAACCCAATTTGGCTGAGATCTATATGACAATTTGGATCTTATGCCAATTTATGTCGATTTCATAGGGGTCATTTGTACGGGGACTAGGTCTAAACATTGACCGAATTTCAACAATTTCAACACCCTTCATCCTTTATCCGATGAAAGCTTACATGCCAAATTTTATCAAACTATATTCATATTTGCGACCTGTAGTTTGATTACAATGATTACATGGACACAAACGGACAGACGGACGGACGGACATCGCTAAATTGACTCAGAAAAATATATAATAAGAGATGGGTCTAGGTCAAATATTTTTGGTAGTTACAAACAGCAGCTCAGTCATTATACCCAGGGTATAAAAATTAAATCATGCTTGAAAAAACATGAAGCTGCAAGTTGGTTAAAATGCAACACATTAGAAATATTGCTTAAAAAAAATAGGTCCAACAAAGTATTGTTGCTGGTAGTTAAATGAGTAGCATTCAAGTGGTTTGTAGATTCAAGACCAAGATATGACATATTTTTTAAGAGAGTTGATTCCAATAAGATATTTGAATTAAAGTCGCCTGAAATTGCAACATCATTGTAGGGCACGGTTAACTATTCCAATTTGGAGATGAAGGTGAGGATGCTCAGCGAAGTCTATTTAATCTATATAATTATCCAATAAGTCAGCACAATTTTCTCATAAATTTTAGGGAGGATGAAACAAATGTGTTACTTTTCTTGTGCTCCGGATGCAGCCCATATAATGAAACTTCGCTTGAAGCTCATTTGGCGACGATGTCTATTATGTCTTTAATATTTGTGTTGACCTTCAGGCCAGTACAAATTAAACCTATTCTCGACACTAAATATCACGACTTCCAATTCTCCCTAAAAAAATTTTTTATTTGTCTTTAAATGCGATATGCTTTATTATGAGACTGGGTTAATTAAGTGTGGTACGGAAATTGTATCTTCGGAACTATATTGACTCTTAGCAGTTGCTGGATAGGATGTCTCATATATTACTCATGTTTTCTGGTATATCGTTGACTGCTCTTTGAAAATTTGACACACTATTTCCATGCCGATTTATCGCAGTTGCAATCTCGCCGTCAATTCTCTTGCCAGCCATTCGCTCTCTATTAATTTTCTCATGCTTTTCGTCCAAAAGTTTGGTTCCATATGGCATTTAAAAGTTATAAAAAAAAGCTTTTTTCTGCACCTCCATCAAGATTTTGTATATTGAATAAGAAAATATTGATTTTTACTTTTCAGAATCAGAAACACGACTGTTAATCAATGCACATAAATTAAAAGTGGCAATATCCTATAACGGGATCACAAATGAAGTAAAAAGAAATCATTAATTATAAATTTCAGGATTAAAAGAGACTAAATACATAATGAACAATCATTCTGGGGGTAAGAAATTTCAAGTCAGAATGAAGGGTTTTGCCGTTCTCGGGCCAACTTTTTTTAAGACCTTTTAATTTTTTCCTCATCTTGATGTTTGCTCACTTAGTTTTCCGACTATTACCCAAGAACCATTCAAGATATCTCATTTCATTCTTCAGCAAATCAAGTTGGACTAATTTTAAAAAAGAAATGTAATTTTCAACTTTTTTCTTACCAAGGTTTTTAATAATATAACTTGTTCAGGGCATATAATTAGTATTATTAGCAGAGTAGAAGTGATGTATAAGTATTGGTGAAATTTTTAATATTAAATCAATCATACATCAGTGTTTTTTTAATGAAAATTTATTGATTTAAGTCCTTGCTAGAATTTTGGTAAAGAATGAAATGGGAAATTCTAAAAAAAAAAAGAAAAAATTTGACTTGAGAACGCCAAACCATTTTTATACCCTATACCACTATGTGGTTTGGGTATAATGA
The DNA here is from genome assembly GCA_963682025.1 of Cordilura impudica. Lineage (NCBI taxonomy): Eukaryota > Metazoa > Arthropoda > Insecta > Diptera > Scathophagidae > Cordilura > Cordilura impudica. The sequence goes on from OY821520.1 coordinate 38,022,024, forward strand.
CTTTGTGCTGCTGTTTGTAACAACCAAAAATATTTGACCTAGACCCATCTTTAATTATACCGATCGAATCAGAATCACTTTCTGAGTTGATTTAACAATGTCCGTCCGTCCGTCCGTCCGTCCGTCCGTCCGTCCGTCTGTGTGTCCATGTAAACCTTTTAATCAAACTGCAGGTCGCAAATATGAATATATTTTGATGAAATTTGGTATATAAGCTTCTATCGGCCATGGGATGAACGGTATTGAAACTGGTGAGAATCGGTCCATGTTCAGACCTAGCCCCCATACAAATTACCCATATGAAATCGACATAAATTGCCATAAGATCCAAATTGTCATATAGATCTTACTCAAATTGGGTTTGTATGCGTTCATTACATCCATTAATGGGTAGTCCAAAAATGATCCCTTTGACCCCATATAGAGCTGTTTCCCGATCTTCACTTAAATCTATTAAAAAGATTTAAAATTTTGTTTGTATATATTTTTGCAAAATACAAGAGACTTTACCAAACTTGAACAGGATCGGTCCATTTTTGGACCAAGTCCCTATATAGATATAGTATCCGATATGAACTTTTTCATATCTGCAGCCAAAAAAATTAATAAAAATTCCAATCAAATTTGGTTTTTGCTTATTTTCTATGTCCAGGTAGTTGGGCCTAAGAGATAGGGTCTCTAGACGCATGGTATAGGGTATCGTATAGTCGGTCTAGACCGACTATAATTTTCTTACTTGTTTATATTAAATAATTACATTTAGCTTTTTACATGCTTTCAAACATGAAAAATTCTAGTTCTATTACTAGAAAGATGGCGAGCTCTTTCTCTTTCTTCCCACCAAAACATATGCTAAGAAGTTCCTTGCAAAAGTTTCGTTGTTAATTTAAATATTAGACCTCAGTGATTTTTTTTTTCATATAAAATACAGCTGGTTTTCTTTTTTTTAACGATATAAAATCTTATCCGCGCACAGGGTATAGTTTCTTTAAGTCTCTACTTTATGGATAATTTAAAAGCAATATTACTATTACTGCCTTTAGAAATCTTATTGATATTATTATTTCTCAATAAAACATTAATACTTTGTAATATAATATTTGTAATGGCCAATCTTTTAAAGTTGTTAATATTTTTAATAATATAAAACCATTGTTTTCCATATACAGTGATAGCAATTTTTAAATACGAGTAATTTCAATACTTTTACTTTATTCAATAGAGCAACTTAACCCTTCACAACCCCCAATTGCCACCACCTTTTCATTTTTATTCTTTGTCTTATGTTGTGCTGGCAATCAATGGAAATAAAATCATGTTTGTGTTGTTTTTATTGTCGTTGATAATGTTGGTTTAAACTTGATGGCTATTTGTTGCTGCTGCTGCTCATGATATGGCCATGTTCGCTGCTTTTTTTTTCTCTATGACTAAATGAGTGTTCAGATGACTGCATTGTACTATTACGAATATACACTTAGAGTATTAATTTGGTAGCCTTAATCGAATTAAATGTAACCGAATTACTGGCAATAGTTAGGTAGTAACAACAACGAAAATTTCATTCGGTTATTACTTACAACCTAACAACAATTAGACACCATCATAAAAATACCATCCAAAAAAGGAATTTAGATGCTGTTGTTTTAAGTCCGAATGTGGTAAAAACTTCCATTATCACAAAGGACCTTAAAAAGCATTTGTTATGATATATTATAAATCACTTTTTTAGAACAATTTTCGAACATAAAAACTAGTAATATATAATTTTTTTTTTGCTTTTCCAAACATAAACTTTCAGTAAATCAATATCAGTTCCTCGTATTTCACTATCAATTACCATTTTCCAAATATCATATTTCGGTTATTTTAATCAAATGTTTTATTTAAAAACCACCTATAATTTTTTTTTTTATTTGTCGATAATAATTTTTAATTTTCAATCTTAATTTTGTTATTCTTTATTTTGCTTTTATATGTCGATATCAATTCGTAATTCAAATTATTAATATTTTCAATTATTATTTCATCTCTGAAAATTCCTTAAATCATATCCAATGAAGATAAAAATAAACTTTTGTTTAATTTTATTCATTTAATTTTTTCATTTTTTTACCAGTGTAGAGCTGTGATGGTGAAGGCCACATTGATGCTGATGACATTACGAGTATAACGTGAAATTGACACATAAAAGAATTGATTTTTCATTCTTCATGCTGAATACATTCAATGTATGTTTTGCGCCACAGTCATATCAAATACAGAGATCACATATCCTTAGTAGTTTCCCCTTTCAGTAATGACTCGCTTTTGTTTTTGCACTGTTTTGATGTGTTTTATTTTTATTCTATTCTGGTAGACATTAGCCAGAAAGTTATGGTTTGTGTTGCTTGTGTTGTTGTTAGTTATTGTGCAGCCAATATTGGTTGGCTTGCTATTTAATTTATGAAGTTATAAAATATAATGTGCAAGTGCATAGATGGAATAAATAGATTAGAACAATATATTATTTTAGTTCAATATTACACTGTTGCTTCAACAATAGAAAGTTTATTTTTAAACAGATTACATTTTTAATATGTTGAAATTTATATTAATTATATTCAATTGATGACACCATAAAATATAAGGCACTGATTATATTCGAATAAAATTAATATTCAATTAAAAAAAGAAAAAAATAATCCACCACCATTGTTATAAAAAGTTCAAACAATCTCTTCAGAAATAAAATTAATTTGCTATTGCAGACATATAATTCAAACCAAATTTAATGAAATAAAATAATAATAATAATAATTTATGGTAAATTGATATAAACATATTTGTTAAGTACGAAGAAAATATTTGTTGTATTTATGACAATCTTATTATAAATTTTCTTATGAAAATAAACAAAACAAAGTAATAAGTCTGTTCATGGTGAGATAAAGCACAGATGTAATTTACTCAAATTATTTCAATTTAAAGGAGTTACTAACCTTCGTCTCTATATTATTTAAGATTTTTATTCTTTCATATTTCATATTCTTTTGCTTAATGTTGTAACTACTTAAATACGGTTTTATTCATTTTTTATATTCTTTTTTTTCTGAAACTTTCTTTCTCTGAAGAGCTCTGTATCCCACTCTGTCATATACATACTTACCTTAAGTTATAAAAATATATTTTTTTTTAACGTAAAATCCTATTGTTGGTTATACGAGTATATACATTTTATTTTTTTTTTTTTTTTTATTAAAAATAATAATATAAAATACAAGTTTTTTCAGATTTTTTTTTTGCTTTACAGTTCAGTTACAAAAGAAATTGTCTTTTCAGGTGAATTATAACAAGAGCACTTGTTTAAGTGAGGAAGTTTGTTGAAATACTTTAAATATTAGGTTGACACTTATTTTAATCATTCTCAATAAATGAAGAGAAAAGAAAATAAACGAAGACAAAGTAAAATAAAATAAGTTAATGTAAATTAATATATATATATTTTTTTTTTAATTAATTCTTTATTTACAATCTGTACATTTAAGGACAATAAGTAAATTTGATGAATTTACAATTGACAAAATAAGCTAAACTTCACTGAGAACAGCATAATTAAACAAAATATGAAGAGCTATATATACATAAAATAAAAAAAATTTTTTTTAGATTTTTTTTTACTAAATTAAAGCATTTTTTGCCTTTATTTTCAAAAAGGGCATTTTTTTTTTTTTTTCATAAGAAAGCTTAGGATTATTCCTTTAAGAGCTTTTTGGACGCTTAGTTGGATGGGAGTGGGATATCTAACAAAATAAATGTTTTGTAACTCAAGACAACGGTTTTTCAATTTTTCACAAATGCACTATTTTGAATTTTTTCCTATTTGTGTCGAAAACCTCACAAATAAAACTTATACTGAGAAAATAGACAAACTAGACTTTCCGAAGGTATGTAACATACCTTCATAACATAACAGAAGAGATTGGTTATCTGTAACCTGAAAGAGTTATTTGCAACATTTCAATCTGAACACGAGGATGTTAGAATTGGCTTCACGAAATTAACCCAAATGAGGCCAAAACATTGCGTTTTGGCAGAAAGCGGCGGAACTCACACAGTATGCGTTTGCAATTTTTTTTTTTTAAATTATTTTTTTCCGAAATATTGAAGAAATAGCTATCTAAACTCTTTGGGAGAAAATTTAGGAACAATAGATAATAAGTTCCATTGATGAGAAAAAACACCTGTTTGGCCAAAATGTCAAATTTTGATCCCCTCTAACTCAGAGAGATATGGACCGATCTTGTTGAAAAATTGCGCCTAAGCTACTATCTAATAGGACTAACCTTGGTGCAAATTTCATCTCGATCGGAATACATCGGTTTCAAAAGTTGGTGCACTTGACATGAAATCCCCCATATATTAAAATAAATCAAAATAAAATATGATAAAGTAATATGAAATAATGTAGCATAAGGTAATGTAAAATAAAATAAACAAAAATAAACAAAATAAAAAAATAAAATAAAAAAACTAAAATAAATAAAATAATATAAAATAAAATAAAATAATATAAAATAAAATAAAATAAAATAAAATAAAATAAAATAAAATAAAATGAAATAAAATAAAATAATATAAAATAAAATCATACAAAATAAAATAAAGTAAATTAAAAAAAAATATAAAAAAATAAATAATAAAAAATTAAATAAAATAAAATTAAATTAAAAAAAATAACTAAATTAAACGAAAATAAATAAAATAATTAAAAATAAAATAAAATAAAATCAAATAAAATAAAACAAAATTAAAATGAAATAAAATAAAATAAAATAAAAGAAAATAAAATAACATTAAATAATTTAATTTATTTAAAAAAAAAATTTAAGAAACTAACATAAAAAAATCAAAGTAAAAATAAAAACAAATAAAATAAATTAAAATAATATAAAACAAAATAAAATATTTTAAAATAAAATAAAATAAATCGAACTAAAATAAAATAAAATAATATGAAATAATAAAAAAATAAATAAAATAAAATAATAGAATAAAACAAAATAAAATAAATTAAAATAAAATAAAATAAAATAAAATAAAATAAAATAAAATAAAATAAAATAAAATAAATTAAAATAATATAAAATAAAATAAAATAAAATAAAATAAAATAAAATAAAATAAAATAAAATAAAATAAAATAATATAAAATAAAATAAAATAAAATAAAATAAAATAAAATAAAATAAAATAAAATAAAATAAAATAAAATAAAATAAAATAAAATAAAATAAATTAATATAAAATAAAATAAAATAAAATAAAATAAAATAAAATAAAATAAAATAAAATAAAATAAAATAAAATATATTAAAATAAAATAAAATAAAATAAAATAAAATAAAATAAAATAAAATAAAATAAAATAAAATAAAATAAAATAAAATAAAGTAAAATAAAATAAAATAAAATAAAATAAAATAAAATAAAATAAAATAAAATAATATAAATTAAAATAAAATAAAATAAAATAAAATAAAATAAAATTAAATAAAATAAAATAAAATAAAATAAATTAAATTAAAATAAAATAAAATAAATTAAAATAAAATAAAATAAAATAAAATAAAATAAAATAAATTAAAATAAAATAAAATAAAATAAAATAAAGTAAAATAAAATAAAATAACATAAAATAAAATAAAATAAAATAAAATAAAATAATATAAATTAAAATAAAAAAAAATAAAATAAAATAAAAAAAAATAATACAAAATAAAATAAATTAAAATGAAATAAAATAAATAATATAAATAATATAAATAAAATAATATAAAGTAAAATAAAATAAATAAAAATAAGAAAATAAATAAAATTAAACATATTAAAATTAAATAAAATAAAACTAAATAAAATAAATAAAATAAAATAAAATAAAATAAAATAAAATGAAATAAAATAAAATAAAATAAAATAAAATAAAATAAAATAAAATAAAATAAAATAAAATAAAATAAAATAAAATAAAATAAAATTAAATAAAATAAAATAAAATAAAATAAAATAAAATAAAATAAAATAAAATAAAATAAAATAAAATAAAATAAAATAAAATAAATTAAAATAAAATAAAATAAAATAAAATAAAATAAAATAAAATAATATAAAATAAAATAAAATAATATAAAATAAAATAAATTAAAATGCAATAAAATAAAACAAATTAAAATAAAATAATATATAAAAAATAAAATAAATAAAAATAAGAAAATAAATAAAATAAAATAAAATAAAATAAAATAAAATAGGATAAAACAAAATGAAATAATATAATATAAAATAAAATAAAATAAAATAAAATAAAACAAAATTAAAAATTAAAATAAAAAAAAAATTAAAATAATATAAATTTAAATGAAATAGAAATAAATATAATAAAATGATATAAAATAAAATAGTATAAAATAATATAATATTAAATAAAAAATAAAATTAAAATATAATAAAATAAAATAAAATAAAATAAAACAAAATAAAATAATTTAAGATTAAATAAACTAAAATAAAAAAATTAAAAATATAAGTAAAAAAATTTAAATTAAATAAAAATAAAATTAAAAACAAAGTTTTTATTAAAACTCCTTCTTTCCTTATGCATATGAGTTTTGAATATCTCCGTAACTGTGTGTGACTGAGTGTGACTACCTTAAAATTATTCTTTAGCTACAGCAAGTCTATGGACAAAGTGTCAGATCGATCGAATGAGGAGAAGTAAGGTTCTAAACTCTCCGTGGCTGTGCGGGACTATGCGTGACTGTGCGTGACTATGCCAAAGTTAATCTTTTTTCACAGCAAGTCTATCGACCAAGTTTCAGATCGATCGGAAAAGGGGAAATGGGTTTTAAATCACTTCGTGGCAGTGCGTGACTATGTCGAAGTTAATATTTTTTTACAGCTAGTATATCGACCAAGTTTTAGATTGATTGGATGAGGGGAAATCCGTTTTAAGTCTCTCCGTGACTGTATGTGATCATGCGTGACTGTGTGTGACTAAGCGAAAGTTAATCTTTTTTCACAGCAAGTGTATGGACCAATTTTTAAATCGATCAGATGAGGCGAACTGACTTTAGAGCACTCGGTGACTGTGCGTGACTATGCGTGGCTGTGTGTGACTACCCCAGTATTAATCTGTAGTCACAACAAGGCTATGGGCCAAGTTTCAGATCAATTGGATAAGCGGGAATGGGGTTGCCCCACGACAAACAGACAGACAGTATGAGTTAAAAGAAAGATTTTAAAAAGAAAATGAAATAAAATAAAATAAATAAACTAAAATAAAATAAGAATAAAGATCGCAAAAAGCATTTTTGCCTTTATGTAAAAATTCAATATTCAACACATTGAAAATAAATTAAGGTATAAAAAAATAAATTTAGATAAATAGAATAAATTAAATTACACTATCACACCCCGCAAAGTATAAAACAAAGTAAAAAAAAATACGATTGAGGATACTACATTAATCTTCCACAACAGTTTATGCTTCTGTCATGACCCATGTCACTTCTTTGGATGACGTGTTTTTTGCTGGGTAATAAGCTATTTCTAAAACAAAATCCAATATTCCCACCAAACATCTATATGTTCCAATATATTCAGACATTTAGCATTTTTACTACGACTGTCAAGTTTAGTTTCTCTCTGATATTTCTTCTTTGTTAAAGTAATCTGTTGTGGTTTTAGTTGTAGGCGTTGTGTATGTATCTTTCAATAAATTTTACTCGAGTACTTTTGGCTTAAGTCTTTCTATTACAATACTCGTCTTGTCTGTTGGATTTTACAGAATTTTCACTAAAAATAATTGAAATTTTAATGGTTTTGTGAAATATGTTCACCATAAATCCGTTTTCTTTTATTATTTCCCATTTAAGCAATGTTTTTTTTTTCACACAGCCTCTATTCACTTTGCTCTTCTAGAAATTTATTGCTTAAAAGTTGTATGGATACAAACAAACATATAAATTGTATAGCTCTTAAATAAGTATTCTTTTCACTAAGCGGGCTCTTTTGATTCTTAAGTTACTTTTAAGGTTGATGCAATTATAGTTTTGAAATTGTTTTTTATATAACAATGATGTTAGACCATAAATCTTTATGTTGATTTGAAAATTTTCATTCCAATTGTTTTATTTTTCCTTTCAATTTAAAAAGTGTTTGATCGATGAGTGCTTAAAATTGAATATACATACAAACAGATATCAATGAACACTGGTAAAAATTGTAGTAGAAAAATATACCTTTTAAGGACCGTAACGGTCTGTGTGGTATTAAGGATATAAATTTTTTAACACTGTATACTTATCTCTGGTTCAATTTAACAAAGTGGAAATAATCAATGTTAAATAATTAAATTTTTTTCGCATTACAACACATACAACAGCACAGGCAAATGCATTAATATTTAAAAACGATTTTCTTTTCAACAAAAGTTTAACGACACATTGTCTTTTTCAACAACGATGAATACAAAATATGACGACATGAAAAAAAAACAACGAAATAATTTCAATAAAGCCACAGCATTTTTTTAATTGTATATAAAAATGCATCGCCAGCAACAAACATTATAATAAGGAAACCAATATCAAACAACAACAACTCACTGTGGCCAATACATAGCAATTATTGAATATATGAAATACGTGCGAGGGTTGTCGGACAACCACTTATAAACTTGAAATATTTAGTTTTAAGATCCCACGTTATCAGCTTGTCAGTCAGTTGAAAAACATATTTACACTCTACAAAGTATGTATATATCTTCCTGTCCGTCTGTCTGTCTGTCAGTCTGTTAAAATCACGCTCATTCACAAAATAAATAATATCCCTATATGAAATGAAGATAATATTGGTAGTTATTATTTCAGTCCGGTTTGTGTTGAACTTGGAGCATCTAGCTAAAATCGCGAAGTAATCGCGTACGAAAATGTGAATTTACTAAAATAAAATTTCATATAAAAATCTAAAAATAATGAAAACTGTTTATACATAATGGAACATGTCTATATACATATAGTATATACATATGTATCAGCGATGCATACATATTTTGATGTGTAAACATCTATACGCGCATGGGGGTAAAAATCTATTCCACAATACAATCACAAAATCATCAATGAAAAATGAAAAAAAAAAGAAATTGAAAATTAAAAAAAATTAAAAATTAAAAATAAAAAATTAAAATGAAAAAAAAATTAAAATTTAAAAAAAAATGAAAAATAAATAATGAAAAATTAAATAAATAAAAATAAAAATAAAAAATTAAAAATAAAAAATAAAAAAAAATTAAAAATTAAAAATGAAAAATAAAAATGAAAAATTAAAAATGAAAAAAGGAAAAATGGAAATTAAATAGGAAAAATAAAAATGAAAAATGCAAAATGAAAAATGAAAACTGAAAAATGAAAAATGAAAAATGAAAAATGAAAAATGAAAAATTAAAAATGAAAAATGAAAAATGAAAAATGAAAAATGAAAAACGAAAAATGAAAAACGAAAAATGAAAAATGAAATCTGAAAAATGAAAAATGAAAAATGAAAAATGAAAAATGAAAAATGAAAAATGAAAAATGAAAAATGAAAAATAAAAAATAAAATTTAAAAAAATAAAAATTAAAAAATAAAAAATAAAAAATAACAAATAAAATATAAAAAATAAAAAATCAAAATGAAAAATGAAAAATGAAAAACGAAAAGTGAAAAATTAAAAATTAAATTGATATAATAAAAACTAATAAATATCTTTATATTAACAGAGCCCCTGCAGTTGTTTGCTAAAAGTGATACGTATGCAGATGACGCTTTCTGTTTGATTTTAAAAAATGCCATAAAAAATCTTTAATTATTAGATGTTTACACATCTCCCCTGCAATTGGACTCACATGATTTGTTTTATAGACGTGTTCAAATGTTGTCTTCATGACATCTTGGTTGTTCCCTTACTCGCTTTAGACAAGCAAACAAATTGTGTGTATTCCGATTCATACTAATTTCATTTATCAAATGCTTTAAATTAAAAGCAACCGAAAAGAACCAACATTTTTTTAATTATCTTATTAATTCGCATTTATTAATTAAAATAAAATTTTTAATAAATGCGAAATTAACCCTAAGCTCTCTCAATGTTTTCACAGGATCGAAGCACTCAACAAAGACTGATATAATAGCCGGAGGACCTCAGGGCTCCTGCCTTTCACCAATATATTACAATATATAAACAGCTCAGGAATACTATCGACTGATGTTCACAAACAGCGTTATCTGATGTTCATAGTTATATTAAAAAATGGAAAATTCTGTTTAATTCACAAAAGACCCAAGCAATATATTTCACCAGGCGCTATTTTGGATTCCAAAAGTATAATATTAAAATCTATCTTCCACGCCGTAATGCTCTACGCTGCTAAAGTTTGGTCTAATGCTGCGCGCTGTCATATTGCAAATGTACAGATTGCTCAAAACACAACGACCACACAGCTTAGTCAACGTTTAGTTCTTAGCCAACCAGATTAAACGGTTTACAATAAGCTACAATTCCAGATGTGTTTATTTAGAATTTATCAACATTAATGGGCTTGTCTCCAAATTTATAATATTAATAGGCTAGGCGATTTCTTGTGACTGATGTTTTGTTCTACCATTTTATCTCGATTTTAACCAAGCGTATATTATTTGAAAGGTATTTCTTTTTAGCCGTTTTGTAGATTTACAGATTTTTAAATTTTTTCCTTTATTTTGAGTAAATTGCATTTAAAGTTGCTACTAACACATACATACAATTATACAATGCTTTTTGTCTATCAAATTTGTTAATGTGTTTGTAATAAAAATGAGTTTGATTTTTGTGTTTATTTGTGAATTTGCAATAACTGATCAGCATATTTTTGGGGCCTTTATTTAATGAAAAAATAAAATTTCCTAGAATGTGCGCTCAAATTTCGAGGGCTGGAGCCTGCTAGTCTATACTAATATAATAACGAGGTAATGTGTGTTTGTTTGTTTGGTTTGTAGTAGGTAATCTCCGTAACTACCAATCTGTTCTTCCTGAACTTTTCACAGAGTCTTACTGCGGATATGGGAAGTGCTACAGGCTATAATTTTTCAAATATTTTTTGTGAGCATGGCACCTCCCACACAAAGTAAATTTTTAATATCATATATATTGAGTACTATGATAGGGAGAGCTTTGCAAATATGTACGAGGTCACCTATTGTTAACATTAACAGCTACGCCCGAAATGGGCGGGATCAGATAAGTGGGCGTGGTACCTCCCATTAACGTAATAATTCAATATTATATATCTCGAGTACTGTGATAGAGACAGCTTTTCAAATTTGTCTGAGTCACCTATTATTAATGTGAGTAGTCGGACAAAAAATGGGCGGTATCGAACCAATAGGTGTGACACCTGCCATATAAAGTAAATACAAAATGCCATATATCTGGAGTACTGTGAGTAGTCGGACAAAAAATGGGCGGCATCAAAGCAATAGGCGTGACACCTGCCATATAAAGTAAATATAAAATGCCATATATCTGGAGTATTGTAATAGTGAGAGACTTAGGACTTTGTGTGAGCCCATAAGTTATTCATGTTATTAGTTGGACAAAAATTAGGCGTGATTGGAACAGTGGGCGTGGCACCGCCCGTACAAAGTAAATATATGATATCATATAACTGGTGCACTAAAAAAGGGAAGCTTTGGCACTTTGCACGACCCCACCAGATCTTAGTATGAGTACTCGGACGAAAGATAGGCGGGTTCACACCAATGGGTGTGGCACTTCCCATGCGAAGTAACTATTTACTGTCACATATATGGAGTACTGTCAAAGAGAGAGCTTTGTGGCTTTGCGTGAGCCCATATGTTCTTTATATGATTAGTCGAATAAAAAAATGGGCGTGATCGAAGCAGTGGGCATAGCACCGCCCATGCAAAGTAGATATCTATTATAATATAACTGGTGTACCATAAAAGGGAAAGACTAGACATTTTGCATCAGATCTTAATGTGAGTAGTCTTATAAAAATTGGGCGGCATGGGATAAGTGGGCGTGGTAACTCCTGTATAAAAAATATGAACTACTACGAAAGCGACAGTCTTTTGAAAAGTACATTAGTTATCAATGTGATTTGTCGTGGAAATATATCGCCAAAATCAAAAATCGCCAAACCCAAAATTCGCGAAAAATAAAAATTGCCAAAAAATCAAAAATTTTCAACAACAATAAACAAAAATCTTCAAAATCAAAAATGGGTAAAATCAAAAATCGCTTAAAAGAAAAATTGTCAAATGATATTTTAAGTTCACGGCCAATAGTTAATATTGCCAGATCTAATTTGGAAATCTCATGTTCTTCTCATGGGCAGCTACATATACCTTGCTCCAGGGTGGGAATGCCGAAAAATCTGATAGGTGATAGGGGGACTAGGTCACATACAAAGCTGATTACAAAACTGTTAGTTAACCGTTCGTCCTAATGAAATATTAATGTGGTATAGGGGTGGTAGGGTCAAGATATGTTGGGCCACCTTATGATATCACGCTATCACTTCGTCCATAAAAATAATTGCGCAGACAGATGGACAGACAGACGGACAGACAGACGAATATACAAATGGAAATATAGACGTCCGGGTAGCGGACATCGTTAAATCGACCCAGATACTGTTTCTGATTCATTCGGTATAAAAAAGATAGGTATAGGTCAAATATTTTTGGTGGTTACAAATTTTAGCTCATCGTCACGTAGTGGAATAGGCTATAAAAATGCTTCGGTGATAACAGATTTACCAGCAATCAAGAACTGAATTCAAGGGGGTCACTCTAGTTCAGGAGCCACCGTCGTATTTTGTTTACACATACACATAAATAAATATTTGCTATCAGAGTTATGAATGCATTGAACAACAAAAACTTGATATTAAAATTTAAATTTATAAGCGAATATTTTTTTTAATGTACTATAAAAAAACATCAATTGGAATTAAAATTATATATTTTTTTTTTTAATGTCTAGTGCTTTCGGTTTGTACGTTCTCGTTAGTGCCAACCATGATGCTTCACATGCATGGCTGCCACATTATAAGATGACACAAAAACGTGTCTTTTTTTTTTGGAAAACTATTGAAATATATAATACAGAAATTTAATTTAAGCAAATTAAAATTGAATGGATAACTCTTGTAATTATGGTGAAAATATTGCATGGGCTTATGTAATGATAGTAAACGATTATAACGAACTATCAGCCATAACTGGCAAAACGGAGAAACAATTAATTAAAAAGAAATAATTATTTCCAAAAGTCAGCAAAATGAAAAGAAAAGAAAAATTTTTCTTTTAAATCCCTTTTTAATCGTAGCTAAAGCTTGGAATTATATTCAAAACTACTATGACTGAAGAACTTAATTTTTTATATTTCATTTTGGTTTTTTTAGTTTTCAAAGAAAAATCCATCAATATCTAGAGACATCTTTACTTCACATGTCATAACTATGTACTTGTGCTTTTAACTAAAGAAAGACTTACTTGTAGAAGAAAGAGATAAAGTAAAATAAGACTTTCTAGTGATTGTGATTTATGGAATGCATAAAACTCAACAATACAAGCACTGACACGCAAATAGATATATAGGGTGGACCTTCTAATGTCTTAATTTTAACTACTGGTTACTTTGTGTTAAGGTTTACGAAATGAGTTGATTTACGCTTGAAAAAAGGGTTCTCAAATTTTGCTACGAAATGCTTGTAAGAAGATTAGCATTATACCGAAAATCATCTTTTCGAACGAAGCTCATTTTCAACCCGGTGGTTACTTCAACAAGTAAACTTGTCACACTTGGGAGGCAGAAAATCCACACATGACTGCTGCCCTATTTGGTGTTGTTTTTAGGTCGGCGGTATTATTGTGCCATTTTCCTTCAAAAATATGGAAAGCAGTGATGGGTGAGCTATATCGTGCAATGATAGCTAACTATTTGTGCTATATTTTCGTAATTATGTATCTGGAAAATATTTGGCTTCAGCAATCGATCTTTTGCATGGCAAGTTTGAAAATTGCTTTATTAGCCGTTCTGACGATGAGCATTGGCCACCGTGCAGCTGCGATTTGATCCCGACGACTATCACTTTAAGGGAGCTGTTATGCATGAGTGTTAGGCTAATCACCCAGCATCGACAGAGGCACGAAAAAAAAAATTAGTGCAGTCATTGGTAATGCACAGCTCTATACTATCGAAAATTTATTGAAATATTGGGTTGAACGCATGGACTACTTTAAGTCCTGCCTTGAATGAAATACTATTCTACATATAAGTATAACTAACCACAACGATGGTGTTTTCGTATCAAAAAAGCTGAATGAAAAAAGTTGCGAGTTTTTCATTTATAGTAAAATCATAATATAAAACTTATACGGCCCACCCTGTACATTCATACATACAACTTGCATATGTAGATAACATTTTTGCCATCATAATATGTCGTGCATCTATCATAAGTACAATACACAATTTTAGCAGAATAGATAAAGGAAAAAAATCCTTTAAAGTATTTGCAGCTTTTTTAAGGTTTTTTTATTTTTCTTCTGTTGTTTGTTTTTTGTGCCACTCCCAATAGCTTAAATATATCAAATTTGTTTTGCATTTTACATATGAATGTCTGTTCATAGAATGGTTTTTTGTGTGGGTTCCTAAACAAAAAAAAAAAAAGCAAATATTGCAATGGAAATTCAAAAAATAAAGACACAAAAGCGTTAGAGCTTACAAAATAGTGTGCAATAATTTGTAATGCATCATTTAAGCCAAGACTTGTCGACATAAACACTAGCCAACATTTATTATAGAGTTTTTGTACAAATATATATAAATGCAGATCTGTCAGTGAGATGAAGATATGGAACTTTTATGCTTTAAAACTTATGCTTGAAACAAGCTTCAGAGAATTGTCTTGCGTTTGTGATATAAATAATAATAAAAGAAAAATAATTTCATGGCAGACAGAATTTTTAAGAACTTTCATAAAATTTTTATTTATTTTTATATTTTTATTTTTATTTATTTTTATTTAAACCGGTACGTATTCTGAGAATGTTTAAATAATAACAATTTTTATATTGAAAATAGGAAAATCTGTTTTAATGTTAATAAGTAAATTTCAACCACACCTATGAATCTAAAACCATTTAAATTTAAATGCCTTTTCTTTTTTGGCCAGTATTTATTACAAGTTCTTACTTAATGATAGTTTTTTTTATAGAATTTTTTTTCTAAAAACTTTATAATTGTTCTATTATTAGAGGAGAAAAACCATTATTCGTAAGAGGCCTATGAGAAATATTTCTGTGACGCAGCCGGCGCACAGTGGCTGAAAATCATTTTTCATTGGCCAAAATTCTGTAACTTTTGAACCGATCAAAATATTTTAGTACTGTTTTTTTTAATAGATAGATAGATAGTTGATCTTGACTCAGTGTGAATTTCATTTAAATTGATTGAGTACTTTTTAAGTAATTGTAGGTCAAAGTTTAACTTTTGATTTTTTTTAACTTTTAGCGTGATATATGTTTTTTTTTATTTATTTTTATTTATTAGAAAGTGTCATATTTGGAGTTAAATAATTATTATAAACATTTTTTGTAATAATGAAATTTTTTTAATGCTTACACTCAAAAAAATTTTTACACTCAAAAAAATTTTTACACGCAACAAAATAGTAAAATTCACTAGAAATTTAACTAGTATTACTAAAAAATTAAAAATGTTTGCTATCAAATTTGCAATTTGCTTACACTCAAGGAATATTATTATTACTACAGAAAAATTTATTAGTGTTTGCTGCCTAATTTGTTACACTAGCTAAATAAATCTGCTAAACATTAGCGCAATGATTCTAATTTTTTTTTTAATTTTGATATGAAAATATGGGTTCTTATTTTTTGAATCTTTCTTATCTATTAAAACATTGCATTCATATGTGGGAAACCTTTTAAGAATAAAAACTGCAATAGATTTAAATAGCATTTGTAACAATGGTAGGTTCTGTTTATTATTATTTTTTACTAATACTATGTTTTTCGTACTTAAATAACAATGAAAGGCAATTATAATTATTATTCATTAGACTCAAATATTGATTGCAAATATTCCATATTTTGTTCTGTGCTATTTCTGTTCTTTAGTAGTTTTTTGGCTTCTTCATCTAAATCCCGATGTTCCACTTTCCATTGATTTCGAATACTGGAGGTGAACGGATCTGACGTTGCCAATAATATATTAAATAGATCTTCATTTGTGGAATTTCGTGACATTTTTCTAGTATTGTGCTGTCTATAAAATCTGTAATCCTTGTTCCTTTTTTCCTGAGCCTCCTCTGATAGATCTCCAAGTGGCACCAAATGATATTTAATGACATCTTCTCCATGATAAAGGATTTTGTGGACTGTTGCAGACATATTTCTCCATGGGTAGTTGGTTGTATATATTTTTGCAGTTTCCTTAGCATAATCTCCAAATTTTCTAGAGTCAATTTCTTCATTGCACGCAAGTACTTCTAGGATTATTTTAAATCTGAAAATAAGGTTTAAATCCACTCCTGTTATTTCAGATGCTGTTTCTGGATCTGAAAAGAATCTTCTTGCGGTATTGCCATCATTTGTATTGCCTGACCCTTGTTTTGGCTGATCTATAATCAATCCAAATTTGCGATATTCATCTTGAACATGTTTCTTTTTTGAACTTCTTAACTCTTTGTTGGTTTCGTTGTTTCTTATTGATCCTGAAGGCCCGAAATCCAAATCATAACTGATTTTTAGTATGTGTTCCATAAGTCGTATTCTTGCATGTAGTGGTGATAATCCAAATTCGAAGGCATCGGTATTATCGAATGATTTTGTCGGGACTTGGTTTAATTGGCTTGATGTTGCTTGGCATATAATGCAGCTGGATGCAGCCTTCGTGTTAGTCAAAGCCTGACCTACTTTTCCATCTATCATTGTCAGCACTAATTGGTAGCTTACTTCAATTTGCTGCCCATCTAACTGTAATTGTAATGGCTGTAGTGTTGCTATTTGGGCCTTGATATCACTAACTTCTTTGTTAATGGCATCATGACTTTTTTTTTTGAATTCAAATTTGATTGGCCTGCAGTATTTCGTAGAAGATGGTGTCTCATTTTTCCAAATATCCATTGTTTGCGTTGTACTACTCGAAGGCTCCGAATCTTCCAAAATCTTTTTCAATCGCAATGGTACAAATGATACCATGAACATATCTGAGTCCGAAATATTTTCACATACAACTTGTTTGTATTGTTTTTGTCCCGAAGAACCATCACATCCCCATTTACAAAATAGAATTAACTTTGTGTTTCCATATTTCTTTAACTCAGTTCCTGTTATTGATTGTAGCAAGCGTTTGGCTGTGTGATCAAGTAAAGATTGTAGTTGTACTTCTGCCGAAATTGGTGTGATTGTAATAGTGTCCTTTGATGGCAAACAGTCTATTTTAGCAGCTGTTATGTGATGATATGCTGGATACATATTTGAGCCTTTTTCAATCGCACGCAATCTGAGCTGAATATATTGGTGTTTTGTTAATTTCAAATCCAGAAATAATGCTAATGCCTCCTCATTTGTGAACTGTTTTGCATCGCTCGGAGTTGGTATACTTTTAAGAATTCGCTTTGTTCTCACTGGACTAGCATTACAAGTTTTTTCAATGATATCCACTTTTGTTAATTGGTTTTGTGCTCGTAATTGATGTAGAAAAGATTCTTTTATATTTGTAGAACCAATTTCCTCGTTAAAATTTTTAAGTTTCCGCCTCTTAGATCTATCGCTGCAGTTGTCCAATGATTTGCGTGGTCTTCCAGCCTTATCTAGCTTTGCTGTTTCTCCACCAACATTAAGTTGGCCTTCTAACCAGTTTGCACTTTTATTATAAAACTTTTGTTTACAGTAGTTAACTTCTTTCAATCGTTTTTTTAGTACTTTGACGAAATTAGATAATTGCTCTTGTATTTCGGTACTAGACGAATTTAAGTTTAATTTTATTTTAACGTAACTAAGAACATCTTCCTGGTTTTTGTTTCGAAAATACTCTTCGGCCAGTTCTTTATAACTAAAGTTCTCCATATTTTTCTCAATATTTTTATTTGCGTCTGTTATCACTTTTTTATCACTTTTTATCACTTGCGAATATACGTCCGTACACTTGAAGTATTAACTTATTATTGAGTAATCCCTTATAGAATCCGTCATTTTATACATTTTTAGGTACATGTTATTCACACATTGATCTTTAATTTCATAGCAGGTAGTACTTAAATTGAACAAAACTGCACTTGTTATCCAGACTTCAATATCAGGTAAAACTAATTAGTTTCTCGCCAATATGGGGTGGTTTTTTATCTTTAGTGGTTTAGTGCCGCGATTATTGACAAACTTATAAAATTGTTTATGACTTTGGTTGACCCTTAAATTTGACAACAGGTAAATTAAGAAAGAGATCATTTGTTTACTGTAGAACCTATTGTGATCATTTTATAACTTATTTTTTTGCTGATCAAAACAAAGCCAATAAACCCTTTCGCAGGTATTTTATTTAATTATTTTACTTTTACGTAGTCTAAAGTAAAAAAACAAAATTTTTTTTAGAGTAATTTTTTTAGAGTAATTTCATTAAAATGAAAAAAGTGTTCTACCGGGGGCTCGTGGGGGGTGCAAAAGTATATATAGGGTTAAACAGGATACATTCGCCTTTCTCCGGGTGGTATACGTTTCTTGTTCCCTTACTTCCTTTAGAAGTTCTATTCCACTAAAGTTTAAATTTGAGAAAAATATAGTGGTTTCATAAATATTTCATAACGCCCCTAATATCAAACGTTAGAACTGTGACTACTTACAAAAACTAAAGACTATAATCCTACTAACATTATAAAAAAGACCGCAGGCCAATATCGATGATAGCTTGCGAGTAGTAACCATTTATTTTTGATAAAAAACAAAAAAAAAACACCTTTTGCTGAATTAAAAAAAACAGTTGAGTTTGACAGCATGCCACGCCCACAATTATCAATAGTTTAACCTAATTTTTTGGCTACCTTAATCTGGATATATAAGCTACAAAAAGGAGTAAAAATTTTAAAAATCGATGACAAAAAAAAATTTGACTTTTGGCCAATGAAATCAAAATTTGAGCCACAGTGCGGCGTTAGATTAGCCAAAACCAGAGTAAGTAATCAACTTAGCAATGTTTGCAGAGCTTAAAAAAGTTTCAGGAAGCTTGCGCAATTTTTGTTTTGCCATATATCACTGAACTGTGTTGATATTAACCTTAAAAAAATAAAGTTGTTCAAAATTTTCAAATAAGTACATGTAGAAGTTAAAGTCGGTCTCTGCGTACTCAAGAATATAACCAAAACTAAAAGTTTTCTGAGAGAAAAAGATAAGATAAAATTTTTTGTTAAAAATAAGAATTCGTTTCTATATGCTGATATTATTATTTACTATTTTATGTCAAATATAAGAATTCGTCTCTACATGCTGATATTATTATTTACTAGCAGAGCCCAGCCCTAGAAATTCTAGTGCAAATTATAGGAAATTTTTTTTTCCATTCAATTATAAATATTTGTTGAAAACACAAAACATATTTAACTGGCTTTGCTAATAAATAATTTTCTAAGAGCCTAAAGGTATGCTAATAAATTTTAGCCAATTCATAATTCAACACTAACTAAGTAGCACACACACACACATATGTGTTTTATGTACACGTTAGTATCAACTTTAAATGCACTTTACTCAAAATAAAGGAAAAATTTAAAAATCTGAAAATCTGCAAAACGGCTAAAAAGAAATATCTTTCAAATAATATACGTTTGGTCAAAATCGGTATAAAACGGTAGAACAAAACATCAGTCACAAAAATCGCCTAGCCTGTTAATATTGTAGTTATGTCTAAATAGGACGTCAAAATCTAACAAACTATTAAAAAATTTAATTCAAGACATCTTCAGTCATGAAAATTAAGAAGAATAATTAGTCCCTCGCTCTTATAAACTATTTTGAAATATTTGGGTTTTAGAGGAACTTTGTTAAATTTTTTGCCTATCCACTTGGTGCGATACTCTGTAACTTTACCATCTATCGAAATTTTGTCGCAATCGATTTTTTGAAGGTTCTAAGGTGGTGCGGCCCTTTAACCCTAACCCCGATACAAAGAAAAATTGCTTAATCGATCTGTAGGCTAATATGGGATTGCTTATTGAATAGAAACAAGGTTTCTATGCCAAGCAAATATAGTTCAGACAAAATGACAAAATTTTTATTTCTAACAAGTTCAACAATTCTTTCACATGACTTGTCCAATTTTTTTCAACAAATTTACATCTAATTGTTAGTTCGCTTTAAAGTTTCCATTGGTTAAAACTTACATAATACACATGCCTACACGAACCATAAGGGAATAATCTCATAGAGACAACAATTTCGTTAAGTATTTCTATTCTTAAAGTATTTTATTAACATAACTGATACTAATAATACCCAAGAAAACAATAACAACTACGAAAATAACTACTTTCTTGTAGAAACTCCTTAAGGTAATCAGTAGTGACTTGTGTGTGTATGTGCATGTATTGTGACTGTTTATGTTTTCGTATTTATTTATGGTGGAATTATACACTCTGGGGCAATATTATAGTCGCACCCAATTTTTTTTTTGCACTTTTTATCTTCAGAGGTGTTTTAAAAGTTATCTAAATTTGAAGCAATATTTACTAATACTACAACTATTTAAATAGTTTTCTTAAACTTATTGAAAATTTGATTAAAAAAATTTTTTTAGGGTGCAAAATTTTAGCCGTAATTCCAAAAATTAACATTAAGATTATAATAAAAAAATGTTATGAATTGAAACTAAATAGTGTGCAGGGCTCCATTGTTGGATTTGAGCTCTAAAAATATCATTTATGAATGTCCCCCAAACTTCCATTATCACGGCTTAGAGGTCCTTAATCATATCATATTACTTACCGTCACAAAGATTTTGCATGCATTGATTATTCATTGGATTCTGGATGGTCAATCCAGTTGAGGTATAGTGTGTGACTAAAACCGTATGCTAGTCTACTTGCTGGTGTGAAAAGTGGTATTTTCTTGTGGGAAATTATATTTTTTCACGATTTTGTTCAAAATAGGGTTCAACATACGGTGGGTTCAGCTTATTTGATGCAAGCAATCGCAACAAAGTAAAACCTCTATAACTCCTAAGTTATATCAAATATAGAAAATATTTAAAAAACATTTTAAATGGCAACATTGGGGCAACAAAATATATATATACATATTTTTTCATATTCAAAATTTTTCTCTGAAAAAAATAACAAAAACAAAAAATGTAGATTATTCAAATCGATCACCTTATTTGATGCAGTAAACTTCTAACAGTAATGATACCGTGTTTTAAAATAGAATTCAATTATTTTTCAGTTTCCTTTGGGTTTGTCTTTTCTATTACTCTTTGCATAATTTTAGTCTTTTCTTGGAAGTTCAAGTGTTATAAGCAGGTTTTTTTAAATATGGGTCGACGCACAAACATAGAGCAGCGAGAGTTGGTAATTCAACATTTCAAAATTGGAAGAATAGTAAGTTTAGCTACACCTACAGTTCAACACATAAAAGAGCGCTTTTTGCAGGAGAACAGACTGGAAAACAAGGGAAGAATTGCACCAAATAAAATTTTGAATCAAAGCGACGAACGATGGATTATAAGAAAAATTGATTAAAACCCAAGGTTATCGGCACAAAAATTGGCTGATGAAGTGCGCAATAGTATTAGTAAAAACTGTAGTGCACCAACAATTCGGCGTGTGTTACGCTCACATGACTTTCATGGTCGAGTACCGCTGAATAAGCCATTTATAAGCCAAATAATAAAATCTCCCGGCTAGCCTTCGCAAATACCCATGTATCAAAAAATATTGAATTCTGGAATACCGTAATTTTTGTTGACGAGTCAAAATTTAACATATTTGGCTCAGATGGAAGGTCTCACGTTTGGCGGAAGCCTAATACAGAGCTACAATTGAAAAACCCACGTGCGACTCTAAAACAAGGTGGTGGGAGCGTTATGGTGTGGGCTTGTATGGCCGCAACGGGTGTTGGAAATTTAGTTTTTATAGAAGGTAACATGGACACAACAATGCATCTGAACATTCTTAGAGGGAACTTGGTTCAAAGTGGTGGAAAACTGGGTTTAAGCAGCAACTTCCGTTTTTACCAGGATAACGACCCTAAACATTAGTCGAGTGTAGTTCAGAATTGGCATATATGGAACTGCACTCATTTAATGGAACCACTGCACAGTCTCCAGATTTAAACGTGATTGAAAATTTATGGGCATTATTGGAAAACAAAATCAGAAACCACAACATTTCAGGCAAAGAAACCTTGAAAACTGCATTGCTAAAGGAGTGGAACAAAGAAACGCAAGAAATAACACAAAAAATTGTTGACTCCATGCCAAATCGGCTTAAAGCTGTTATGGAGCAAAAGGTTTCCATACAAAATATTAAAATAAACTTTTTGACCAAAACGTATATTATTTTTTAGTTCATAACATGTTGCATCAAATAAGCTGATCAATTTGAAAATTTACTTTTTTTGATTTTGTTATTAGTTTTTTTTTAGAGGAGTATAAAATATGAAATAAATAAATTACTAATTTTGAAGTAAAAATGTTTCTTACTAAACTGTCTTTAAATTTTTTTTTAAATTTCATTTAATTTTAGAATTTTAACGATTTTTGTATTTCGATTTTACTTGCATCAAATAAGCTGACAACCACTGTACATATGTCTGGAGATTATTTGTGTATTCCGTCGAATGTATTTTCGTACTGGGGAAACTAACTCTAGCCTACAATTGACACAGAATGCATCACAAATTATCAGAAACCCACCATCAAAAATTCGTTTAAAAAAATATCGCGGTTTCTTATGTAAAACCCTGCAGCACAAAATGTAACCATCCGGACCGTCTAATTAACACTTTTTCTCTTCGCAAAAAATTTTTCAAAATATGTTGACTATAGATTGCAAAATATGTTTACCTTATTCCAGTCCGTATTCGTATTATTTTTAGTGAAAAGCAAACGTGCTTCTTGGTGTCAAGCCAGAAATATTAGGGCATTTTAAATTTTTAAATGTATAATTCGCCCAAATTCGTGAGGAATTTGCAGGCGCTTGTGACATTCTTTCGTTTTTATCTTCAAGTATTTTCGCGAAAACTAACACGTTCTTCCAGAAATTTCCACTCAGCATGAAAGTCATCGGCCAGTATATAGTGAAACCATCAAAGTGTTTGTCGTTCTCAGACCACGCTTTTTGATGTAAATCAAGAACCATTGATTATTTCTCATTTCAGCAAAATTGTATCTAAAACTTAAATAAATAATTCCTATGTATAACATACATCTAAATAATCAAGTTGGACTAATTTTATCGAATGAAATCTTAAAAAAATTTTGGTTTCCCCCTTTTTTTATCAATTTTGGCCAATAACTCATCAATAAGTTTAAATTTCTGACCATAAAGGGTTCAATAAAGAAATCTAAAAACAATTGGAATATTTTTGAGTACG
Source organism: Cordilura impudica (assembly GCA_963682025.1). Lineage (NCBI taxonomy): Eukaryota > Metazoa > Arthropoda > Insecta > Diptera > Scathophagidae > Cordilura > Cordilura impudica. The sequence goes on from OY821520.1 coordinate 38,045,712, forward strand.
TAGCTTTGAAAATAACTCTTTTAAATGACATCTGTGAATTCTAACTATAACAAGTAAGAAAATTATAGTCGGTATAGTGTAACGTTGATAAATACAATGTACATAACTAATATAGACGACATCAGCTACACGACTACAGCCTGTCAAAAATAAAATACACACGTTTATATGAAAATGATTATTTTGACACCAACACAGCTACACGGCTACACGATCACTTTTGCTGCTGTAATCAACTTAGGCTAATTTCTATTTTTGTTGGCTACAAAACAAAAATAGTGTTGACAATATAACAAAATATGTAAAAGATATAAGTGCTATGAAATATTTTATTTTGTTGAAATAATTAATCGCAAAATGAAGAGCTATAATAATTCCATTAATAATCAAAAGAAGTTAAGTAAATTTATTTATTTATTTTTACGTTATAATAATGCATTATAAATAAGTGTTTGTATATCTAAGTCAAGTTAATATAGAATCATGCATTTTTTTCTATTTTAATAAAGTAGAAAAAAATATAATTGGCACAACTGAAATAAAAATGCTTTTATATGAAAACAGCTGTTTATATTATCGTTATATGGTGCTGTCGTTTTGAAAAAAATTAAGTAGCTGACTACACGACTAAAAATGCAGCCAGCAGCATTTGTAGTCGTGTGTTACTGTAGCCCCTGTCGTCTATGTATTTCATGCATAAGAATATAAACACCAACTTTACCTACATCAACCGTAGTACATTACTATGTGTTTTTATCCTTGTTTTTTGGATAGGGTTGTACTAATTTGTTCAACCTGGTAAAATGTTATATTAAGGAGTTTGTCTAGGCAATATCACCAAGACAATTCTGTATTATAACACAAGCACTTGAACTTGGTTACAGGGAAAATGTTATTGTTTAGGGGCTTGTCTAGGCAGCAACACCAAGACAATTCTATATCATAACACAAGCACTTGAACTTGGTTATATGGTTTTGAAAGAAACAACTTGTTCTGTTGGTTTGTTATCTCTCTTTTATTTATAAAAAGGTTCAAGCTTATATACTAATTAAATCATAAATAACAGAAAATAAAAGTAAAATAAAATATGCGACTTAGCATAAGTAACAAAGTTGACAAACCCCAGACATGCAGTCAGCAATAATTGTTTGAATAAAATAAAATTAAAATAAATAAAATATGCAATTTAGCGTAAGCAACAAAGTTAACAAACCCCAGAAATGCAGTCAGCGACAATTGTTAAAATAAAATTAAAATAAATAAAATATGCAATTTAGCATAAGCAACAAAGTTAACAAACCCCAGAAATGCAGTCAGCGACAATTGTTTAAATGTGATCATAACTTTGTATGTATGTCAATATGTTTGTACATATGAACAAAAGAATTGCTGACTGCATTTCAAGCTTATTAACCCAGCTTATGTAGTAATGGAAACCAATAATTCAGGGTTATTTTCATAGTTTCAGATGTATGTAAGTATGTTTGTTACTTTAGCAAATGTACTGACGTACAAATAAACGAAATTCATACTGACGTACAAATAAACGCAATTCTTTGTGAAGAATTGAACATACTCCCCGCCGTTGAGTTATGCTCAACAATTTTTTCATTTCGATAACCCTAAATTATTGGGACACAACTTAAACTGTTGATCCGTCAAATTCTGGAATGTGCTGGCGCACTGCTGGATGTGGGGACTGTTGGTTTATTTTGATTTTTGTACAACGTTTTCTTTGCCAGGCAACCTTTATACAGATGATAATAGCGAGAACTAGAGCGATATAGGCAATGGTTCCGTGGTGATATTGTATGGCCTTGAGTTGTGATGGAAACTTCGAGCTGATTATTTGATGTAAATTGTGCTGTATTTCGGAGATGTTCTTTATTTGGTCAGCATAGATCTTGATGTGAGTTATTTCATCTTGCCTCTTATCTGGATAAGTGATGTCACTGATGTTACTCGTTACTGTGTATGATGTCTGAAATGATGTGGAGACAGTTTGATGACCTTTGATGATTATTGATCCAAACTTGAGAGTACAATCTGGTGATATTTTTAAAATGCCAGATCCTTTCAAGGCTAGCTGTGATTTTTCTTGTCCACATACGGCGCTTATTCGAGAAGGCTGCAGAAATGTGTATAACCACTGGTTGTTGTGTTCTAACTGTGTAAGTGATGTATTGTCTGCAACAGGAACAATTATGCATCTCTTATGGATATGGTAGCTGAGAAGCGAAAGTTCACATAGGCATTTATCTGCGTTTGCATTAAAATTTGATTGTATGTGTTGACACAAGATTTCGTTCTCACTAGTGACTGCACATGTGGCCCGCTGGATTTCCGTTAGGATGAAATATTGATCCCTATGAGCATTTATGGCCAGGAAATTGCCGCATGGTTTTATAGCAAACATTGTACCATTTATTAATACTGGAATCGGGTGCGGTTTCAGAAGTTCGAATGGTTCAGGGTCAGTTAATGGGATAGATATATGGAATATAACGTGATCTTTTGTTACACCTCCCTTGACGCTCATCACTTTGTACAGTTGTAGAATGTTATCACCTCCCACTGGTAGTTCTAGAGATGTTGGAAGATGACTTCTTACTTGCGCTAGCTCGGCTTCAAGTTGGGACGGTGATAGAAGTGTTGGATTGATTTTTCCATGGTGTGAATCGGTTAATGCTGCTATAATTTCTGACTGAATTCGGTGTAACCTTGCTGATATTAACGTAAGTTGAGCGGATCGTAACATAAATATTCGGAAGAGACTTGCTTGATACTGTTCTTTTTCCCCATCATTTATTTTGGATTTAAGTTCCGTTAATTGATTATCTATGCTGTCGAAACTTTGTTTGATATTTCTTTCGTCCTGTTTGATCACGTTTAGAGTTGCGTCAACAATTGATGTTTGATTCATGAGGAGTTGTTTTAGATGGTTTTCATTTTCGTTTACTGCAATAATGGTTTTTGACATTTGTTCAGCGTAATTGGAATCTAAGACGCCGAATAGTGAATTAGCAATATTGCCGACAACGTTAATAGCGCCACGTTTACTTCTGTTCTTTAGCAAGAGATTTTTGTCCTTTAGTCCTGTTAGGCTGTGATCAATTGTTTGGAGAAAGCTCAAGCAAGGTGTCCTTGGAATGAGGTGGTCGCATAAGTGGTTTAATGTCGTTGATTCATTCATAAAGTAGGCTATTTCTTTCCAATATGGGTTTAGATTGTAGTAGGAAATTATGTTCCATTCTGATCGTGATATTCGGGTATTGGTGATACCTTCGAAGTATAAGCCAATATTTGGGTCAAATTGTGTCGTTATGATTTTATCTGTGGACACAAGCGGAAGTACTAGTAGGATTGTGAGTAGTGTAGTCGTAACTGAGCTGGTCGAGGTCCGCTGTTTTTTAGCGGGTGGATTTGTATTCGATGACTGTTCTGATGATTGAATTTCTGCTGATAGTTCATGAGAATCGTTGGATTCTGAGGATTGTGGGAGAGGTAGTTGTCCCTTTTCGGTTTCTTCGTTGATCTGAGGGAGTGGGGCTAGATATTGAACTGCTCGTTTAAGGGTGCTTGAAGCGGTCTTAACATCTGCTACTCTTACAGCCCCGTCGGTTCCTTTATATGTTTTTATAACGCGACCCAAGGGCCATTTCATTACTGGAACGTTATCTTCTTTGATAAGTACGATTGCTCCTGGGTTAAGATTTTTTGATTGTTCTCGCCATTTGTTTCGGTATTGTAATTCATTTAGGTAGTCTCGTGACCATCTTTTCCAAAAGTCATGCTTGAGATGAGAAACTAGTTTCCATCGCTTCTCCAGCTTAAAGTGTGTGGTCTTAGCATGAGCATCAATTTGAGCTGTTAGTGGTTCGCCTATCAGAAAATGTCCCGGAGTAAGTGCGCCTATATCGTTCGCGTCGTTCGACATTGGTGAAATCGGCCTGGAATTCAGTATTGCCTCGATTTCTATAACTATAGTTTCAAGCTCTTCGTATGTTAGAGACGCATTTCCCAATGTTCTTACCAATAGGTACTTTGCTGATTTCACGGCTGCCTCCCAGAGACCACCAAAGTGTGGTGCTCTTGGTGGAATGAAATTGAATTGGATACCCTTTTTGTTGCATGCATTCAGAATAGTCGCCTGTGCATCTGATGAGTGTATTACTGTGGAAAGTTCTGGCAATTTATTTTTTGCGCCGACGAAATTTGTTGCATTGTCGCAATATAAGTTTTGGCAATGACCACGGCGGGATATGAACCGTTTGAGTGCACCTATAAAACCTTCAGTTGTGAGGTCGCTCACAAGTTCTAGGTGTACTGCCTTTGTAGCAAAGCAGCAAAATACAGCAATGTAGGCCTTGTGAGGTCGTTTTCCCCGAAGTTTATAATGCACAGTGATCGGGCCACAGTAATCAACTCCGGTGTTAATAAAGGCTCGTGCTGGTGTGACGCGTGTTGATGGTAGGTTGCCCATTATTTGGTGAAATAACGCTGGTTTGGCTCTGCTGCATATCGTGCATCGATGCACTGTGGCTCTAGACATGATTTTTCCTTTGATAGGCCAAAATCTTTGTCTGACTATTCCCAGGAGCGTTTGTGACCCACAGTGTTTGTTGTCCTTGTGAATCATTTCAAAGATTAGCTTTGCGATTGGATCATTGTATGGAAGCAGGAATTGATGCTTGGAGTCGTATTGAAGTGGTGATGCTTCGAGTCGGCCTCCAACGCGGATTAAACCATCTGTGTCTAAAAACGGTGATAGATTACTTAGGTTATTTGTCCCGCGTAACTCTTTGTATTTTGTAAGCTGCTGAATTTCTTGTTTGAAATCTGCCTCTTGCATTTGTTTTATGATTAACTTTAGAGCGTTGTTTAACTCAGTTGTTGTTAATGATTTTAGACTCTGTCTTGAGGGCTTTTTGCATTTGGCTTGGTTGATAAAGCGTAGAACGTATCCAACGATATTTTGGAGACGCCAGAATGAATTCCTGTGATTTATTTTGTATATGAGTTCTGGTTCCGTTGACGTCACTGTTAGTGATATTTTTACCTTTCTCTCTAGGTCAGTTGGAATGGCATGGCTTGGATTATATGTGGGGGGCCATGCTAATTCTTGGCCATGTAGAAATAGTGGGCCATAAAACCAGAAAGAACAGTCTTTGAGGCGCCTGGGTGCAATTCCTCGTGACAAGATGTCTGCGGGATTTAATTTTGTGCCGACATGTCTCCATTGGTTTGCTTGTGTTGTTTGTAAGATGCTTGACACTCGATTTGCTACAAAGGTGTTAAGTGATGCTGGTGAATTTATCCAGGATAATACAATTTCTGAGTCCGTCCAAAACCAAACCTTGCATGTTAGTTGAAGGTCTGCTATGATTCTGGCGGCTAACTGTGCTCCTAATGCCGCAGCGCACAGCTCCAGTCGAGGTATTGTTTGAATTTTGAGTGGAGCAATCCGGGATTTTGCGCATAGTAATTGTGTTATAGTTGAACTGTTTTTTGTCGTGGATCGAATGTAAGCCGCTGCTCCATACGCCTTTTCTGATGCATCAGTAAAAATATGTAGTTGGACGGATTCAGGGATTTTTCCATTAAAGATGTGTCTTGATAGCTGCAATGTTTTTAGTTCATCCAGTTCTGTGCGGAAGTTCGTCCATTTTGTGTACAAGTGTTCAGGGAGTGCTTGATCCCAATCGAGTTTTAGGGCCCACAATTCTTGGATGAATATCTTAGCAGTGACGGCAACTGGTGACAAGAGGCCTAATGGGTCAAAAATTCTCGCAAGATCTGAAGTGACGGTGCGTTTGGTAATTCTCTTGATGTTCTCAACGTTTACCTTGATTCCTAACTTATCATTTTTCGGTAGCCAGATAAGACCTAACGTTTTTATCGAGTCGACCTTGGTGCTTTCGAAGTCTAAATCCACTTCCTTGTAGTCTTGTGGTATATTGTGGAGCAATTTAGGATGATTAGCGCACCATTTGCGTAATGTGAAGCCACCTTCCTTTAGAATTTGCACTAACTGTTGTTGTACATCGAGTGCGGTTATTATGCTATCAAAACCACCCAGGCCATCATCCACGTAAAAATTTTCTTTGAGAAACTTGGAAGCCAGGGGATAACGTGTCTCGTTTTCTGTAGCCAACTGCTCTAGACATTTTGTTGCTAAGTAGGGAGCAGCTCTGGTGCCGTATGTAACTGTGTTGAGTTGAAAGTAGTTAATGGGATTTGTGGGGTCCCTTCTCCAAATTATTAACTGAAGTTGACGATCTTCGGGAGCAACTAATATTTGTCGATACATTTTTTTTACGTCGGTGGTGAAGACGAATCTTGGCATTCGAAACCTCAGGAGTATCGAGAATAGGTCGCTTTGTAGTGTTGGTCCCGTGAACATCAGATCATTTAAAGAGTGTCCTGATGAGGTTTTGGCTGATGCATCAAAGACTACCCTGAGCTTTGTAGTTGAACTTTCAGGCCTCAATATGCAATGATGTGGGATGTAGTAGCTTGGGGAGACCTTGGTTTTTGGTTCCCATTTTGTCTTCTGATCAAGGGATTTAGTAAGATAGTGTTTGCGGATGAATTATCGTCAACATAATTGGTTCTAGGTGGCGGTTTAGGATCACTGATTGTCGTTTTTTGACCAATGTCCTTTGGAGTTTCCATAGCTGCTTCAAATATTTCTCGGTAGGTTGATGTGATTTCCGATATTTTATCGTAATAATTCTCGGTGAAGTATTTGTGGTCTAGTGCTGGCTTCTCGAGACATCGTATTTTATTGTCGTTGATTTCAAACTCAGCCCATGCCGCTTCCAGTCGTTTGATCCGATCTTCATAGTACTGGCAGGTTTTTCTTATAGCCGAGTCCTTTTTAAAGTTTCGGATGATGGACTGGATTCCTTCACCTGTAGCGAGCTGGGCTGCAGCGAGTTGGTCCATAGGGGTGTTTGTAGCCATCACGTCGGGGTCACCAATGTTTTTATCCTTGTTTTTTGGATAGGGTTGTACTAATTTGTTCAACCTGGTAAAATGTTATATTAAGGAGTTTGTCTAGGCAATATCACCAAGACAATTCTGTATTATAACACAAGCACTTGAACTTGGTTACAGGGAAAATGTTATTGTTTAGGGGCTTGTCTAGGCAGCAACACCAAGACAATTCTATATCATAACACAAGCACTTGAACTTGGTTATATGGTTTTGAAAGAAACAACTTGTTCTGTTGGTTTGTTATCTCTCTTTTATTTATAAAAAGGTTCAAGCTTATATACTAATTAAATCATAAATAACAGAAAATAAAAGTAAAATAAAATATGCGACTTAGCATAAGTAACAAAGTTGACAAACCCCAGACATGCAGTCAGCAATAATTGTTTGAATAAAATAAAATTAAAATAAATAAAATATGCAATTTAGCGTAAGCAACAAAGTTAACAAACCCCAGAAATGCAGTCAGCGACAATTGTTAAAATAAAATTAAAATAAATAAAATATGCAATTTAGCATAAGCAACAAAGTTAACAAACCCCAGAAATGCAGTCAGCGACAATTGTTTAAATGTGATCATAACTTTGTATGTATGTCAATATGTTTGTACATATGAACAAAAGAATTGCTGACTGCATTTCAAGCTTATTAACCCAGCTTATGTAGTAATGGAAACCAATAATTCAGGGTTATTTTCATAGTTTCAGATGTATGTAAGTATGTTTGTTACTTTAGCAAATGTACTGACGTACAAATAAACGAAATTCATACTGACGTACAAATAAACGCAATTCTTTGTGAAGAATTGAACACTATGAATGACTCTTAATTCTCATTGAGTTAATAAATTAACTGAAATAAGTACACAAGATTGATAGAGGTAAAGTCAGTCAAGTCGGGTTAATGACGAGACTCTAAGTCGAAGTTGTATTTATGACGAAACTCCGTGTAAGGACAATTTACTATTACAGTGAAATAGATCCTAGCACATTAATTAGTGGTAGTAAGGACAATTTACTATTCAGTAAAATAGATCCTAATGCATAGATTTAAGGGCGCTCGATCTCGGTCATCTCCTTCGTAGTTAGTTACACAGCGGCATCTGCTGACTGTTCGTATTTTACACAGCGGCCTCTGCTGACTGTTCGTAGTTTGCCGCCGATCTAAGCAGCCCAACACCGATACAGCCAACTGCCACCGATATACGCAGCCGAACACCGATACAGCCGACTGCCACCGACATAAGCAGCCGACAACCAACACATCCGACTGCCACCGATATCAGCAGCCGACCACCGATATAGCCGATGACTACTAATATTGACCTTTTGCAAGAAGGTCCGAGTGAGACGAAGAAGTATTGCCACGTGTGCCGATATTTGAAATATATATAAATATTTATGTTATTATGAAGGGAATAATAAAATTCAGGTTAATATACAACACCGTCAAAGGGTAAAATAACTGTCTTATGATTACTTAAGGTTTTGAGGGTCCTTGAGTAGACCCTGGACACGACAAGCTACCCCAGCCTAAAACAAAACCTCGTTGCAATAGACCGACTATACGATGCCCTGTACCATGCCTTTAGAGACCGTATCTCTTAGGTTCAACTAATTGGCTATAGAAAATAAGCTTAAACCAAAATTTGAGTGGCTTTGTTATTAATATTTTTGTCTTTGGATATGAAAAAGTTCATATCGGCTGCTATATTTATAAGGCGACTGGCTCGAAAAATGGACCGATTCCTACCATATTTGGTAAGGTTACCTATTAGTATTTTTTGCAAAAATATATAAATACAAATTTAAGAGAAATCTATGCAAAATTTTTGTTTTTTGATCGATTTAAGTGAAGATCGGGGAGACGCTTTATAACGGGATATGACTGAGAATAGTCTTATAGCCAGGAAATATTTCATAGAGCAGCTTATTGATTTTTGCAATACCAGTAATAACCTACCCCTGCCCACTGCATTACTTCTAAAGTGAAAATAAAGCGTTGCTAATAATGTGTTATACAGCCACTTATATTTCGTGCCAGCTCCTTGCATACTTCATTACTTTCAACGTGAAAATAATGAGTTCCAAGGCAACTAGCTACCTCCAGTGATATCCGCGTGTTAATATAATGAGCTTATCAGGCAAACTTCAACCAGTTACTTCTACTTCTGGTTATGTTTTTTTTTTTTTCTGGGGGGAGTAATAAACATACAACAACCCAATTTTGACAGAGATTGAACATGCACCGAATTTCACAAGTTTCAACAGTGTTCATGCTTCGGTCGATAAAAGCTTATAAACAAAATTTCATAAAAACTTATTCACATTTGCGACCTGTAGACATACTGATAGACATATTGATAGACGACCAGACGCACATCGCCAAATCGACTCAGAAAGTGATTCTGAGTCAATCGGTATAAGAAAAGATGGGTCTAGGTCATATATTTTTGGTAGCACAAAGTATTATACCATAACCACAAGGTGGTATAGGGTATAAGAATGGGTTGATTTTATGCCAAATATTAAGAAAAATTAGGGAAAAACAAGGCTTAAGGAAGAACCAAGCTTATCCGTTCATAAAAAGTTCTCTAAACCTTTCCAATGGCAATTGTTTGGAGCTATCGCAATCACTGCTGTCATCCGTTTCTGAACCACATATAATGTCAATTTTTAATCCCACTGCTGGCCGTTCTGCATCTTTTGAAAACACTTCATCTTTAGGACCATCCTTGTCTTCGTACACATGCCTACAGCAAATTTTCGAAAGTATTACACTTGGCGACCTTGCCCTCTTTAATTATACCCTATACCACTATGTGGTTTGGGTATAATGACTTTGTGCTGCTGTTTGTAACTACCAAAAATATTTGAGCTAGACCCATCTTTTATTATAACGATCGAATCTGAATCACTATCTGATTCGATTTAACAATGTCCGTCTGTCCGTCCGTCCATCTGTGTGTCGATGTAAAGCTTGTAGCCAAACTACAGGTCGCAACTATTTATATATTTCGATGAAATTTGGTACGTAAGCCATAGGATGAACGGTGTTGAAATTGGTGAAAATCGGTTCATGTTCAGACCTAGTCCCCATACAAATGACCCCTATGAAATCGACGTAAATTGCCATAAGATCCAAATTATCATATAGATTTTAGTAAAATTGGGTTTGTATCCATTAATCAGTAGTTCAAAAATAATACCTATTGGACAATTCTTAGTCATATAGAGCTGCTTCCCGATCTTCACTTAAATCTATCAAAAAACCAAAAATATTGCACAGATTTTTCTCAAATTTGGTTTGCGTAAATTCTTTCAAAATATAAGTGACTTTACCAAATATGATTAGGATCGGTCCATTTTTTGACCTAGTCCAAATATAAATATAGCACCCGATATGAACTTTTCATATCTGCAGCCAAAAAAATTAATAAAAATCCCACTCAAATTTGGTTTTTGCTTATTTTCTATATCCAGTTTGTTGGACCGAAGAGATAGGGTTTCAAAGCCATGGTAAAGGGTATCGTATGGTCGGTCTAGATCGACTATAATTTTGTTATTTGACCTACACCCATCTTTTATTATTATATTAGCGATGTCCGTCCGTCCGTCTGTGTGTCCATGTAATCAAAGAAGAGATAGGGTCTCTAAACCATGGTATAGGGAATCGTATAGTCGGTCTAGACTGACTATAATTTCTTACTTGTTTATTATCATACTTTTTATTTTACCTAACAAGTAGTAAAGAAACACATACAGGTAATTCATTTGGATTGATTATAGATCAGCCAAAGCAAGGGACAGGCAATACAAATGATGGCAATGCCGCAAGAAGATTCTTTTCAAATCCAGAAACAATATCGGAATTAACAGGAGTGGATTTGAGTCTTATTTTCAGATGTACTTGCGTGCAATGAAGAAATTAACTCCAAAAAATTTGGAGATTGTGCTAAGGAAATTGCAAAAATATATACAACAAAGTACCCATGAAGAAATATGTCTGCAACAGTTCACAAAATCCTTTGAAATGCAGAAGATGTCATTTGATATCATTTGGTGCCACTTGGAGGTCTATCAGAGGGGGCTCAGGAAAAAAGTAATAAGGATTACTGATTTTATAGAGAGCACAATACTAGAAAAATTTCACGAATTTTCACAAATAATGATCTATTTAATATATTATTGGCAATGTCAGATCCATTCATCTCCAGTATTCAAAATCAATATAAAGTAGGACATTTGGATTTAGATGAAGAAGTCAAAAAACTACTAAAGAACATAAATAAGACATAACAAAATACGGAATATTTGCAATCAATATTTGAGTCAGATGAATAAAAATTATAATTGCCTTTCGTTGTTATTTAAGTAAGAAAAACATAGTATTAGTGAAAAATAATAATAAACCGAACCTCCACATTGTTACAAGGAAAGATTGAAAAAATAAAAACAAATTTAGAAATTTGCCAGCAAAAAATTTTTAAGTTTTCAGTATTAATAGCAAAATTTCCAGTTGATTTAAGTTTTTTTATTTTTTGTGTGTTAAAATTTTTTTGAGTTTAAACATTAAAAAAAATTACATTATTACAAAAAATGTTAATAATTATTATTAAAATCCAAATATGATATTTTTTAATAAATAAAAACATAAAATACTCATATTTAACGCTAAAAAATTAAAAGTTCAAATTTGACCTAGAATTCCTTAAAAAGTACTCAACCACTTCTAAATGAAATTAAGACAAACTCAAGTTTGAACTAAATATCTATCCATTAGAAAAAAATTATTAAAATAGTTTGATCGGTTCAAAAGTTAAAGAATTTTGGTAAACGAAAAACGATTTACAGACACTGTGCATCTGCTGGAAAACCAACGAATTGGTTGCGATTGAAAATCATGAGAAATATATTCTGGAAAAGTTGAAATTTGCAGCAAAATAGAAAAATTGGTTTTATGCAGCAAAACTTCTTTCCAGCTGAGTTTTTAACTGTCAATATAAAATCTCCAGTCATCTGCCTCGTATTTCATTTCCACTGCGACCATAAATCCGGACAATATGCTGAAGTTGTTTCATTATACACAACGAATAAACTTAAAAGTATTGCTTGAGGACCACGGTGAGATGTGATTTTCATGCCGGTTGCAAAAGATTATCTGACTTAAAAAATGAAGCCAATTGCTAGCAATTTAATTAAGTAGATTGATTACACATAATTCAGGATTATATGCTGAAAAAGTTGGAGCATTCACAAAAATAGAAATTCTTGGCTGGAGTATTTTGGCACTGGAATGTAGTCCGAATGAGGCAATGCAACACTAACGTAATTATAATATTCTCTTTCACAACCATAGCATTTCAATGGATTGTGATCCCATGGTACTTACTCTCATCTTATATTTGTTCAATCTATTAGGCAATAGCAGCAACTTATATATACTATATATGTACCAAATTCCTGATCACTATTTTGGGTAAGGCAAATCTTGTATATATGAACAAAATCTTTAAAAGCAAAAGCTGCTTATATGTGGCATGCAGAATTCCATTTTTCGTTTTTAAGTGTGTTTGATTGTGCCTATAAAATTGAGAAAACAAACATTAATATAGCAAAAAATACTAATGGACATTAAAAGTGGCCTGCGGGTGCCAAACGATTTTTAGTGTTACTACACTGGCCTATTATTGTCAACATGACTTGGAATTTCTCACCCCCTAGATAACAATCCCGAACATGTTCCACGTTAACCGAGTATTATGTTTTTTAATACTCCTTTTATAATTACGCACCAGTCAAAAAAAAGTTATTTTGTGTAAAACCCAAAAATAATTTAAGAAATTGCTAAAAAAAAAAAAAAAATTATGCTTGTATAAAATTTCACCACAGTGTATGTTCGAGTACAACACAATGGTGCGTTAAGTCAAGTTAATTGTTAAAAGCTTTTAAACTGTACTCCTACTGACTTCTCTGTTTTATTCTATCTTTTAGCATAACATTAAGTGATATACGATATAGATACTTTCTTGTGTTTTATTGTTTTAAGAATTTGCTCACACAATATCAGTTTTTTGTTTATGGCGGAACAATTCTTTTAACTTTAGCAACGTACGGGCTGGTCCCTCTTCAACATTTTTCACTAAATAACAAGTAGAGTTTTTAATAAGTTTTAAAAGACTTACAATTTTATTGTTGTATATTCAACTTTTTTTTTTCAGTTTGTAAGTTGAAACAAATCTTTCAGCTTTTTGCGGTTAGTGGTGGCATCCAACTAACAACATTTAACGAAAAAGCTTCCAAAGTAGTCACAATAAAGAATAAAACAGAAAGAGTCCTTAACAAAGTTTCTTTTAAGTATCTTATTCTTTGCCATAAACTAAACTAAAAGAAAAACTGAATGAAAGCAAAAAAAAAAAAAAATGATAAAACAAGACACAAAAATTGCATGTTGTTGGTTAGATTAAAACTTATTTGTTACCACAATGACAACAAGTTTACATTCGAGCACATTATTGTCTCAAACCGTTTTAGTTGTAAATAAGTATAACTATGGACATACATACACACTTGTACGTTCAAAGCCTCTATGATGAGAGAAAAAAAATATCAGAAACTGTTAAAAAACTAAAAACTCTTGAGTTAAGTGACACTGGTTTTGAAAAACAATCAAGATTATAAAATACATTAGAAAGTAGAAAAAAATATAGAAAAATATTCACTGTGTATTATATGGATATAAACCAATTAAAATGTTTTGTTATTTACTATAATAAAATTATATTGTGCAATACTTTGAGCAACAGGCAAATACTACCGTTTTATTTTTATATGCTCCACACGCCTGTGCAGAGGGTATAGATAGGCTTGTCAATCCGTTTGTAACCCATAAAAAATGCATTTGCTCCCCCATAAAGTATTTATGTATAGCGATGTCCGTCTGTTCATCTGTCTGTCGGTATGTTGAAACAACGGCCATTATAATTTAAATAATTACACTTTTTATTATTTGTTTAAAAACAGCCGCTCATGCGACTGTTTACTTTCACGTCTCTTTATTAATTATTTTTCTATACTAATTTTAACGTATATCTACCTACGTACGCGCGCACATGCATTGTACACGCGTACACATACACTTACATTATGTGTAACTGAGTAGACGAGTGAATTTGCGTATTAAGCAGTTCACACGTAACTATACCACAGTACAATTGTGAGAAATACTTTTCTCACGCTTGAGTTCGGTGCAGGTGGATATATTTAGTTACAATTAGTAATTTAATTTTACTATTTAGTTACCGTACAGAGGGTAGGGTAACTATGACTTATCAAACACACTACACCTCCCTTTTACAGAAAAAGAATGATATATATTCCTGATCATTCTTTCATATACTTATAGTATTTTTAAATTTAGTTTGAAAAAAAAATATTAGGTCTCAAGATCTATTTTGGGTTCTTCACCTTCCCTTTTTTCCTTAAAATAAAATTAAATTTTAATTAATTCGATTTTGAAATTTATTTTTAATTTTAATTTAAATTTTATAAAGTTATTTAAAATTAATGTTGTAGGTAAAATTATAATTTATATGTAAAATGTTTTCTTCTTTTTTTTTTGAATGTTAGTTTACAATAAATTCTTCTTTTATTTTTAATGTTGGTTTACAATAAATTCTTCTTTTTTTCTTAAATTAATTATAATGTTAATTTTAAAAATTTTAAATTTTATATTTAGAATTGTTGTTACATTTTAATCTTAAACTTATTTTGACCTGGCCAGGTATTTTTAAAATTAGAATGAAAAATTTTTTTTTTTTTTTTTTAGCTACATTGTTTTAGTCTATTTTTATGTACATTGGCTTTTTTACCGTCACTCATTGATAGGGTACAATTACCTAATTCGTCTATTTTCTCTACCGAATAAGGTCCCTTAAACAAGCTTTCCAGTTTATGGCCCGCATTGTTCTCTATCAAAACCAAATCTCCTATTTTTATTTCAATGGGATTAATTCTTCTATCGTACAGAGTCTTACTACTTTGTTTTTGCCTTTCTATCATACTCGCGGCTCGCTGCTGCGCCGTCTGAAGCCTATACTTTACCTCTTTTTCGTATGACTCTATGTTATATATTGGGTCAACGATATTGTTATCAAGAAATGGTATGTTAGGTGATTTCTTACCAAATATCAGTTCATACGGACAGTACCCATGGACAGTAGAAGGTGTTGTATTGAAGCAATACGTGAAGTATGTCAACCATTCGTCCCAATCTGTTCTGTCCGCTGAAAGATATGAACGAACGTATTCGTTAAATGTTCTATGTGATCTTTCTATAGTACCCAACGTTTGATGATGGTATGCTGTCGATGTTGTGTACTCAATATTCAGCAATCCACAAAGCTCTTGTATGGTCTGGTTCTTATACTCCGTTCCCATATCAGTCAGAATTCTATTCATTGGACCGTATATTAAAATGAAATTTTCAAAAATAGCCTTGGCTACGGTTTTAGCCTGTTTGTCAGGAATTGGTATAGTGATCAAATACTTCGTTAGATCACATATTATGGTTATGGCATATTCATTGCCGTTATTAGATTTAATAAAAGGACCAATTGTGTCAATAACGACTATATCGAATGCTTTCACTGGTGTTTCCGTTATCACCATTGGTTCCCTTGTTTTCGGTAGGGATTTATTTGTCTGACACTGCTTACATCCTTTTATATAGTTACGTATGTCTCTTGACATTCCGTTCCAGAAATATTTTTCATTTATTTTCGCTGTCATCCTTGTTATCCCTGGATGACCTCCGTATAAAGGATCATTGTGATATTTTTCTAGGAGTGTGTTTTTCTGCTCGTCAGCAGTAACATTTATTCTCCGTGGCGCTAGAGCTATTATTAATTTTTTTAATTCTTTGTTCCCTATTTCTTTAAACACATTGATTCGAATCTTCTCAAATATTTTGTCATTTAGTGATAGTTGCAACTTTTTGATGCCTTTGTTGTCGGTCATATTTTCCAACCTAGGGAAGAATTGATTTAGATCAACTTTCCCATTAACAATAAGGTCATCTATCCTAAGCTCCTCTAAAGTTATTTTCCCGTGTTTAAGGTAACACCTCGGTGTTTTGCCTTGTAAGTCAAACTTTAGGCGAACATTTTTTCTTACTTCCTTTATACTAAGTGTTTCATAAACCCTTGGGGTTGTCGTTATACTCTTTATTTTCTCATCTATTCCTGGTTGTGTTTTTCTAGATTTTGTTCTAGTGGTTACCATAAAAATGTTTCTGCTAGTTTTTATGTCTGCTATTGTTATTCTGGATAAAGCGTCTGCCGCATGGTTATCCTTTCCCCTCAGGTACTCTATTGTAAAATCATACTCTTCTAAATCCAATCTCATTCGCGTCAATTTTGAGGAAGGGTTTTTCATCGAGAACAAGTACGACAGTGGTCTGTGATCGCTTCTCACTAAAAATCTCGTGCCATATATGTATGGTCTGAAATATGTAATCGCCCAGTGTACAGCTGCTAATTCCTGTTCAATAGTAGACTTGTTCGCTTCACCTTTCGTGAACGATCGTGAGGCATATGCTATTGGAAGTTGTATTCCATCATGCCCTTGGCTTAGCACTGCACCGCATGCATATTTACTTGCATCGGTTGTGATACAGAATTGTTCATCAAAATTGGGATATTGTAATATTCTTGGGTTCAGTAGTGAGTTTTTCAAATATTCGAATGCTTTCTCACACTCTCTACTCCATTCGAATTTTGTATTTTTCCTACATAATCTCGTTAAGAGACGAGCGTGTTCCGCAAAATTAGGAACAAAACGTCTATAGTAATTGCAAAATGCTACAAATCGTTTTGTTTCATCGGCATTTTTAGGTGTGGGATAGTCTTGAATTATTTTGAATTTGCTATCGTCTGGAAGAATGCCTTTATCTGTACATTTGTGTCCCAAATAAGTCACTTCATGACTGAAAAATGAACATTTTCCTGGATGTAGTTTAAGGTTATATTTCCGACAGGTTTCAAAAACATCTACCAGATTCCTAATCATGTGTCGTTCTGAACGACCAATTACAACTAAATCATCCATATATAAGAAAGCTTGAGCTGGTGATAAACCAGCGAATGCAATTGTCATCATTCTCTGAAATGAATTTGGGGCTATTTTAAGCCCGTATGGGAGGCGCTTAAAACGGAATGATCCCTTATCTGTTGAAAATGATGTGATATCCCTGGAGTCCTCATCTAATTCAATTTGATGAAACCCAGACGTTAAGTCTAGACAAGAAAAATATTTCGCTTTGCCAAGTTGATCAAGAATGTCATCTATTCTTGGTAATGGAAATTTATCTGCAATCAATTTCTTATTAACCGCCCTGTAATCTACTACTAATCTCCATCTTTTATTAACGCTTCCAGCTAAAGATTTTTTCGGTACTAATAATATTGGGCTATTGTATTCAGAAGCTGATGGTTCAATTATACCATCTTTTATTAATTTATCCACTTGTCCTGTTATTTCCTCCTTATGCGCATAAGGTATCCTATAGTTTTTAATATATGTTGGTTCTATATCTTTTAAACGCAATTTTTGCCTGTAAAAATTATTCGCAGATATTTTTTCTGTTTCTAGTGCGAAAACATCAATATATTTCATGCATATTTCCTTTAGTTCATTCTCAATGAATTTAGGAAATTTTTCGGACAATATCTTAAATTTATCATCGTTATTCTGACACTCGACCATTGATACTGTTTCATAATTATCCAAGCTTTCAGTCTCTATTTGAGCATCAGATATAACAACTTCTTCGTCTGTTGTATTCATTATACGTACAAAAGTTTGTGAGGCGTTAGAAATTGTATTTGCTATAAATATCCCCTCCTTAGGGGTTTGGTTAGGAATTAATATGTCCCCCTTTGAATCTCCTACATTTATTCTTCTAATTACCTCTGATCTCGCAGGTAATGATATTGTGTTGATGTTTGGGTATTTTCGCATTTTCATCCGTATACTTTGTGGGAAATCATCTGGTCTTAATACTATCCAATCTTGATCCGTTCCATATTCTAGTTTACAATTGTACTTTCTAATGAAGTCAAGTCCCAATATTCCATCAGATGGAACTGGAAAGTCATCATCTACCACATGGAGTTTATGTTTAACTAACAGATTTTCAAATATCAGATCCGTTGTGATCTTTCCCCTAGTATAGGTTATACCCTTTCCTATGCCATGTAGGCTAATTGTGTTGGATGTATCTATTCTTTCAAATTTATTCTGTCCGCTTTTTATTATTGATATGTCCGCACCTGTGTCTACCAAAAATGTCGACACTCCTTCATTGAATTTTGATTTTAGTGAAATATATGATGCTGAATTCAGATTAACGTTTAAGATTCTACTATTTCTAATTATTTCATCTATTGAGTACCCGGGGATTGTACGTTTTCCGTACTCCCATGCAAAGCCCGGACATCACGTCCTCTATTATTATTGCGGTTGTTATAGTTCCCGCTGTAGTTATTATTGTTCCTGTTGTAACTGTCACGGCCATTATATTGCCTATTGACCTCATTGTTACCATTGTGGGACTGGTTACTCCCACTGTTGTATCTCCTGTTATTGTTACTACGACCGCTATTTCCGGTGTAATTTCCACGTCGGCTAAAATTTGCGTAGGATCGCCCACGTCTTTGACCCTGGGTATTGTGCATATCCCTGTTATAGTACATTATTGTACTATTTTTAGGCGCATCGGTTGAACAACTTATAAACTTAGCTACCGCATCATTGAGAGTGTTAAATTGACCTGCTTCTAGTATGAGTCCCACTCTGTCGTTGGTACTGTTTTTCGTCATTGCCTTTACAGCAATGTTTGTTGTGTATTTTTCGGCTAGTGTAGTATTTAAACCGTCCACTATGTAGGCGCTTTGTAATCTTTTCGCCAGTTCTTCTATCTCTTTGGTGTAGTCATTTGGTGTCCTACCACACTGTTTGAGATTCATTATCTTTGCCGAAAGCAACTCAACGGACTCGCCCTTGACTGTTGTTTTTAACCTAGCTATTATGCCGGCTAAATTTACTTCATTACCCTCTATGAGAGTACGTGCCGTTCCCTTCAATTTAGTCTTTACTAAATTGACGGCCACCGCATCCTGGTCTTCCGCAATTGAATCCACCAGTGTTAATGCATCCAGAAAACTTTGTAGGTTCTCTGCCCTACCATCAAAATCAGGTATGATTCTGGATGCTGTCCTTAAAAATTCCGTTGCTGTTTGTGGCATGTTTGCGCTTATTATTTCTGTCTGTATTGCTAATTTATTTTTGTCATCCGCAAATTCTACCCTTTCATGTAATGAGTTGGGCAATTCTACTTCAAGACCCCTACGAGCTGCTACACTGATGAGTTTACTTCTTAGGTCAATGAAAAAACCCTCTGCTGCAACCTTATGTGCGGGTGTTAAACGCTGATAATTTACGTTTAATACGACTCTTATTTCTTCAAGTCGTAAGTAGAGGTTTTTTAGATGTTTTTCAACAGTTTCCTCTTTGGTAGGCCTATCGCTATTGAGGCATTTATAGGACTTGTCAAATTCCTCTCTGATAAGTCTGCACTGGCCTAGTATCGCAGACCAGTCCATACATGCAGATTAAAATTGACTTTTGTCTGCTAGGACAGAAAATCTTACCAGAAAATCGCACAAAAAAAAATATTCAAAATATTTGCCATTTAGGATTTGTCCCCCAAAGTTCCTGCTATATTAGCAATTAATTCAAATATTCAACAAAATAAAGTAATTCAATAATAGGACTCCTCCGGCACTTTATGTAAAATTTTATTCTCTTTAGTCAGTATTTTTAATAATGATGACAAAATAAAAAAATTTTGATAATATATAACATGATGTTATCGCAGTCTCTGCTTTGTTCTCTTTCTTTTTTTTTTTTTTGTTTAAATCTATTCGAGGAGTATATAATTTTAAAATCTTATGGGCCCATTTTAAACCTTGTCAAGGTTGTCGCCTCTACTTAGATATCTCTTACGGAGAGATCTTTTGTGCAGTAGGTATAATTTTAGCGTTAAGTTTACCCCGCTTATCAATACCAAGCACAATGTGAGGTACCACAAGGATTGTATTTGGTTTGTGTGGTCGACAACCTCAACGTTGGTTATTACATTTGCGTTCGGGTTTTCTAATTTTGATTCCGGCTTACCCATGTTAAAATATAATTTATCTTTTAATTTCCTATTCCCAATAAAAATCAATATTTAAATTTATATTAAAGAATCAATATTTTAGTTTTAATGATACATTAAATATTTTAAATTGTCGATTTATTCCTAAATATGATGACTTTTCTATGTTCTGTTCTATATATTAAGTTATTCTATTTTATAGAAAAATTCACAGTTTAATTAATTTTAAAGTGAGTTCAATATTAATAATCATGTTTTTTTTGTTTTTAAAAAAAAAATTTTTTTTTTTTTTTTTTTTAATATAATTAAATACATAATTTTTTTTCTAATATTTTGTATTCAAATTTCTTTTCAATTGATTGATTTTAACAAAAAAAATGTTATCAATACGAGTATCGAAGAAATCAATATTTAACTACTATGTAATATGTATGATTCAACTTATTTAAAAAAATAAAATATGCTACTTAGCTGTTGTTTTATTCTCCAGCTGCTGTAGATGATGGTTACTGTTGTTGACGTAGAGTTTGATGAATCTGTTGCTGGGGTTGCTTATTCATGTTGTTATTACCGTTTTTCGACTCTTCACTTTTTACAATTATTTTGGCTGTTACACTTTTGGTATTCCAGTTTGATGAATCCGTTGTTGCTGCGGTTGCTTATTCATGTCGTTATTACCTTTTTCAACTCTTCACTTTTTTACAATTATTTTGGCTTTTACACTTTTGGTATTCCTTCTTAACAAATTTTTAATTGTTGATTAAATTTAAATGTTGATTAATAATGTACGTTTTTCGACTCTTCACTTTTTTACAATTATTTTGGCTTTTACACTTTTGGTATTCCTTCTTAACAAATTTTCAATTGTTGATTAAATTTAAATGTTGATTAATAATATACGTTTTTCGACTTTTCATGCTCGGTATATGTAGTTATTGTTTTTCTGATTTTTTCACAAATTAAATTTTTTCTTAAAATTTTAATTGACTTATTATTTTTTTCATATTTTATTTTTTTCATTGGCAGGATCGCCATATAATTTAAATAATTACACTTTTTATTATTTGTTTAAAAACAGCCGCTCATGCGACTGTTTACTTTCACGTCTCTTTATTAATTATTTTTCTATACTAATTTTAACGTATATCTACCTACGTACGCGCGCACATGCATTGTACACGCGTACACATACACTTACATTATGTGTAACTGAGTAGACGAGTGAATTTGCGTATTAAGCAGTTCACACGTAACTATACCACAGTACAATTGTGAGAAATACTTTTCTCACGCTTGAGTTCGGTGCAGGTGGATATATTTAGTTACAATTAGTAATTTAATTTTACTATTTAGTTACCGTACAGAGGGTAGGGTAACTATGACTTATCAAACACACTACACCATTTACAAAAGAAATCATTAACGTGGGTAATGTTATGAGAGGATTGTTTTTCATTATTTTGAGTAGATTGGCATGGAAGATTTGGTAAATTGGGCATTATTGTGCCGACATATGTCCAAAAAGATGAAAAAAGATTTAAAAAATTTTTTTAAATGCAGTGCTCTTGTCTTAATAATTTAGTATTAAATTCATTAAATTATCAAATTGTTGTATTTGTAAATATTTTGTTTACATTTATTATAAACAGTGAAATAAGTCCAACTAATAATGGGAACATAAAACTAATGTGGATGTAACCAACATTTTTTGTGTAAACATTTAATGACAGCACGAATTTCTAATTTTTCTATTGTAAAAAAATTGCGGATGCATCTTTTTTGAACACATGTTTCTATATGAAGGAGTTGCCGGATCGAATCGCAATTTAACATGTGTTCATAGCAGTGATGAAACTTTGCAAAACACTTAACCGTTTTCTGTTTATACCGCACTTTCTATGCTAGGCTAAGAACTTTCCGAACTGCCTCCGTATAAATCATGGAATTATTATACCCTCTACGCCAGTGTGCAGAGGGTATGCACTATGTAAGTTTGTAATTCCATTTTTAATAATTAAGAAAAGTTTGTACCCCATAGAATATCACATATCAAAATTTATTGACATTTTTTTGTGGCACTAGGAGCTGTTTTGGCTCAGAAAACATTGCAGTGTTTTATTTCTTATTTTTCTTTGGGTTTATAAGAAGAAGTTAGTTGTCTCAATAATTTTTCTAGTAATGGAAAAATAATCCAATTTTTCAGATAAGGAATAATAATAAATGTTGGTCAATAAAAGAGAAACAATTAAATTTAATAAAGTTTATTAAACTGTGCAACTGCCACTCCTTGAGTGCAAGTGCCACGCCAGTATATTAAAATTTCCATGGGGTTTGGCATTCTCAAGCTTAACTTTTCTATGGCTTTTTATATTTTTTTCTTATTATAAAGTTTATATGCCTAGTTTTTCAATATTCAGCAAATTGCTGTTGCAATTCAAGCTGGACTAATATTATGGAATGAAATCTTAAAAGAATTATAATTTACCCCTTTCTTATATACATTTTTTGAATAATATAACATATTCAGGGCGTATGATTATTATTTATTAGTAGAATAGAATAGATGTATGCGTAACGTATGGGTGATATTTTTAATATTTAATCAAACATACGTCATGTTATGTAAGCCTTAAGGTGCGTTCAGACTACGCAAATATTTGACCAAATAAACGTAACCCCTAATTTTATGAAAGTTTTATTCAATCTTACATGATATATAAAAGATAAAATTAAGTTATGTTTTATTATATTAGTAATATTTAATATATTTAACTATATTCTATATCATATATTGTATAACTTAATGAAAATTATACAAGGAAAATTATACATTATTTAGTGGTTACGCTTATTTGAGCCAACGTTTGCCTAATGTGACCGAACCTTTAGCTACGATTTTACTTATTTTTTCTTTGAGCTTTTCATTTGCTTTAAGAGCTGTGTCAACAGCATAATTTTAGGTGCCATGTCTTAAAATTTAAAATCAGTTAACTATGAATATGGTTATTTGCAGTTGTAAAAAAAACATATAATTATTTTTTTTTTCAAGTAGTATATATAAATAAATAATTTTGTTTTTTGGATTATTTGTTTTTTTTTTGCAATTTCTGATATTTTTCTAGTAGTTCGAACACCCTTTATCAAAGTGTAGCAATATCTCAATAAAATAATCTAAAAATTTTGCTAAGTTTTACCATATATTCCTGGGTATTTTTTGTAAAATGATGTCAAACTGTCATATACATTTTTAGGGAAAATTGCCGAGCTTATTTGAGTAGGAATCCGCCTGCCAAATAATTATGTATTATCGGCATTGTTTTATATTTAAAAGAAATATGCTCCTAACATTCGGAAATCTAGAAAATAAATAAAACCTGACTAAGACATTATTGAAAATTTTATGTAAAATTTTCCGTAAAAAGTTTTGTAAATCAAAGGTTAAAGGTTAATTGTGTATTTATTCAATGAAAAATGAAAAATAAAAGATAAAAATTTTAAAATAAAAACTAAAAATAAAAAATTAAAAACGAAAATTAAAACGAAAAATGAAAAATAAAAAATTAAAAATAGAAATAAAAAATTGAAAATGAAAAATATAGAAAGAAAAATAAAAAATGAAAACTTGAATATAAAAAATGAAAAATGAAAGCTGAAAATGAAAAATGAAAAATAAAAAATTAAAAATGAAAAATGAAAAATGAAAAATGAAAAATGAAAAATGAAAAATGAAAAATGAATAATGAAAAATGAAAAATGAAAAATGAAAAATGAAAAATGAAAAATGAAAAATGAAAAATGAAAAATGAAAAATGAAAAATGAAAAATGAAAAATGAAAAATGAAAAATGAAAAATGAAAAATGAAAAATGAAAAATGAAAAATGAAAAATGAAAAATGAAAAATGAAAAATGAAAAATGAAAAATGAAAAATGAAAAATGAAAAATGAAAAATGAAAAATGAAAAATGAAAAATGAAAAATGAAAAATGAAAAATGCAAAATGAAAAATGAAAAATGAAATATATAAAATGAAAAAACAGAAAAAAATTACTAATAAAAAATTTAAATAGCAAAATAAAAAATTTAAAAAAAATAAAAATGAAAAACAAAAACAACAAATGAAAAATGAAAAACTAAAAATGAAAAATTAAAAATTTTAAAATTAAAAATTAAAGAATAAACATAAAAAATTAAAAATTAAAAATAAAAATGAAAAAAGAAAAACAAAAAATGAAAAGTAAAATATGAAAAATAAAAAATTAAAAACGAAAAAATTTAAAATTAGAAATGAAAAAATGAAAAATGAAAATGAAAATGAAAATGAAAATGAAAATGAAAATGAAAATGAAAATGAAAATGAAAATGAAAATGAAAATGAAAATGAAAATGAAAATGAAAATGAAAATGAAAATGAAAATGAAAATGAAAATGAAAATGAAAATGAAAATGAAAATGAAAATGAAAATGAAAATGAAAATGAAAATGAAAATGAAAATGAAAATGAAAATGAAAATGAAAATGAAAATGAAAATGAAAATGAAAATGAAAATGAAAATGAAAATGAAAATGAAAATGAAAATGAAAATGAAAATGAAAATGAAAATGAAAATGAAAATGAAAATGAAAATGAAAATGAAAATGAAAATGAAAATGAAAATGAAAAATGAAAAATGAAAAATTAAAAAATAAAAAATTAAACATAATAAAATAAAAAATAAAAAATGAAAAAAAAACAAATAAGAAAATTATAGTACGATACCCTATACCATGCGTCTAGAGGCCCTATCTCTTAAGCCCAACTAACTGGAGAAAATAAGCATAAACCAAATTTGAGTGGGATTTTTATTAATTTTTTTGGCTGCAGATATGAAAAAGTTCATATCGGATGCTATATCTATATGGGGACTAGGCCCAAAAATGGACCGATCCTGACCATGTTTGCTAAAGTCTCTTGTATTTTGCAAAAATATATACAAACAAAATTTGAGAAGAATCAGTGCAATATTTTTGTTTTTTGATAGATTTAAGTGAACATCGGGAAGCAGCTCTATATCGGGCCTATGACTAAGAGTCGTCCCATAGGGATCATTTTTCGGACTACTCATTAATCGATGTAATAAATGAATGCAAACCCAATTTGAGTAAGATCTATATGACATTTTGGACATTATGGCAATTTATGTCGATTTCATAGGGGTCATAGGTATGGGGGCTAGGTCCGAACATGGACCTATTCTCACCAATTTCAATAACGTTCATTCTAAGGCCAATAAAAGCTTACATGCCAAATTTCATCAAAACATATTCGTATTTGCGACTTGCAGTTTGATTACAAAGTTTACATGGACACACAGACGGACGGACGGACATCGTTAAATCGAATCAGTTAGCGATTCTGATTCGATCGGTATAATAAGAGATTGGTCTAGGTCAAATAGTTTTGGTAGTTACAAACAGCAGCTCAAACTCACTGTACCCAAACGACATAGTGGTATATAAAAAATTAAAAATAAAAACTGAAAAACTAAAAATTAAAAAATAAAAATAAAAAATTAAAAATAAAAAACTAAAAATTAAAAATTAAAAACAAAAAAAGAAAAATGAAAAATAAAAAATAAAAAATACAAAAAAAAAAAAAATTTAAATAGAAAAAAAATATATAAATAAAAATTGAAAAATGAAAAACAAAAACGAAAAATGAGAAACTAAAAATTAAAAATGAAAAAGAAAAACTTAAAAATAAAAAATGAAAAAAAAAATAAAAAATGAAAAATGAGAAATGAAAAATAAAAAATGAAAAAAAAAATTAATAATGAAAAATGAGAAATGAAAAATGAAAAATAAAAAATGAAAAAAGGAAAATGAAAAATGAAAAATAAAAAATAAAAACTGAAAAATTAAAAAATTAAAAATAAAACTAAAAATTAAAAAATAAAAATGAAGAAGGAAAATTTAAAAATAAAAAACTAAAAAAAAAATAAAAAAAATTAAAAAAGAAAAATAAAAAATGAAAAACAAAAAATTAAAAATGAAAAATGAAAAATGAAAAATGAAAAATGAAAAATTAAAAATGAAAAATGAAAAATGAAAAATGAAAAATGAAAAATGAAAAATGAAAAACGAAAAATGAAAAATTAAATATAAAAAAGAAAAACGAAAAATTAAAAATAAATAATTAAAAATTAAAAATAAAAAACGAAAAATTGAAAATTAACCGGTTGAAATAATAATAATAATAATATATAACTTTTTTTTTAAATGCTATAAAATAAAACTACTGAACATTATCTCAAATTTCTTTTTTTATTTGAAACTACAATCCTTCCGGTTAATAACGGAAAATAATTTCGTTCAAATGGCTGCCTCGGCTGGCCATGCAGTAGCCTACACGATCGGACCAATTTTTTGGCACACTATCGATTGTGTGCAGCTGTATTTCACCAATGGCTTCACGAATATTGTCCTTTAAAGCGTCAATTGTCTCTGGCTTGCTGGCGTAACACTTATCTTTGAGGGCACCCCGCAAATAATAGTCCAACGGTGTCAAATCGCAGCTCCGAGGTGGCCAAACGACATCAGATCTGCGGCTGATAATGTGATCTTCAAAAACAGGGCGCAAAACATCGAGTGTAGCTTCGGCTGTGTGGCACGTAGCGCCGTCCTATTGAAACCAAATGTTGACAATATTCCCCTCTTCAATTTTTGTGAACAAAAATTCATTTAACATGGCCCGATAACTATCGCCATTGACTGCTACGGCCACTCCTTGCTCATTTTCGAAGAAAAATGGACCAATTATGCCTCTGGACCAAAATCCGCACCAAACAGTGCCTCGTTTTGGGTGTATCGGCTTTTCAGTATATGCGTGCGGGTTTTACCTGTGCCCCAAATGCGACAATTTTGCTTGTTTACATACCCGCCAAGATCAAAATGAGCTTCATCTGAAAAGATGATTTTTTTTGGCAAAATCGGCATCTTCTGTAAGTCGATCGCAGATCAACTTAGCGAAGCGAAAACGCATTGGATGATCAGTTGGCTTCAACTCCTGAACCAATTGGACTTTGTATGGCGTCACACCAAGGCCTTTATGCAAAATTCGTCTCAATAATGCCTCCGAAATGTTCAATTCTTGAGAACGACGGTGAATTGATGTTGATGGCGCTTCACGCACACTTTCTGCCACAGCAGCAATATTCCCGGGCGGGCGCACTGTTTTTGGCTTTTCACGCTTTGGATTATCGATGAGGATGCCAGTTTCTTTCACTTTTTTCACAAGATAACGAACATACGGAGCTGACGGTGCTTCTCTTCTTCCAAAATCCGTACGCAATTTTCGCACACATTCTGCAACATTACCATGATTTTCAAAGTAATGTCGCAATATTTCTCAGCGTTGTTCAAGCGTATACACAACCATATTCGTTCAGCGGAAAGATAAAACTAATTATCTGTCAAATCAGACATGAGCTAAGTGTTACCATTCACGAAATAAGCATTAGTTGATAAAAAAAAACGTTAGATGGCGGACCCTTTATTAGCAGAGCCCCTCCACTTGACTGCTATAAATGATAAATAAATGACGGTTTATGTTTGAGTTCAAAAAAGTGCCATAAAAAATTTTTAATTACTAGATGTTTACACATCTCCCCTGTGATCGGATTCACATGATTTTTTATTAATGAAATGTGGTAAATTTTTTGATAGCTACCATCAAACTTCAATTAAGAGCGTATTTCCAAGCGTTTGTACTACACCGATGCCACAATTTTGGTTAGAACAATTTGAAAATTGTAATAATTTTTATATATTGTCGACTGCAGTTTTTAACCGTTTTTAAAGTTTTGCTAAATTTAAGAACTTTTCCTTTAAAATTTTGAGAACATAATCTCCATATTATATGTTACGTTAGCCCGCTCCACAGTTTTTATCAGAAGGCTTCAAATTTTCCGTATAGTAATCTTTTGGTTTAACTGACTCGAAAAATTATAAATTTGTAATAATCTCAAACATCTATTTTCATAATTGGCCCACACCAGTAGTACAGTCCGATTCAAGTGAAATTTAAGAATAATATTTATGGTTCTTGCATGATTCCAAATAGCACATAGTTGATATACTCAATAATTAAATTTATATTTCAAAATGCTTGAAAACATGAAAAATTTTAGTTTTTTTACTCGAGCTACTTATTCGAGTAGTAACCGAGCTCCAATAAGTGGTAGTTCGTTTAGGTCAGTACTCGGGCTGCTCTGGTTTTAGATAACGTTATGCCATTTTAAATCTTAATACAATATCTGATTGCCTTTTTTATATTTCTGCCCATGAATATTCTGTACTATTCTGTACTGCTTTACTTAAATTCTGTATAGAAAAACTATATCAACTTTATTATTTATAGTATTAGTCTTAGTGTATTAATAGTTGTAGCACAGCCGACAGATCATGCGGCACAACTAAAAATGTAAAATAATTAAAAAGTCTAAGAAATTACGTTTTTGTCCTATCAAATTCCTCCCATATATTTTCTGTTTTTTTTTTTATTCACATTTAATTACATTTTGTAGACAACATTTTTAATTTCTTATACACAACTTGTTAAAGATTAAGACCGCTCACTGCATTTAGAAATGCATTTCTGTAAAAAAAAAATTACCCAAAAAATATTTCTAAATTTTTTTCACAAACTATAAAATGACAATTGTCAAATACGGAAGTGGTATTAGTTTCTATTTTTATTTCATCCTTTATAACGTTTTCGTTTATTAAGCAGACTAAGAGTGCAATAAAAATAAAAAACAAAAATAAGAAAATGTAAATAAAATCGGATATTGTGGTTAGTAAGAACTTTACTATTTTTATAATAACTACTTTTACAAATTTACTTGACAACCCAATTACATTCTACTTCTTCTGTATGTCCTTCTTAACAACCGGATAATATAGAAAACCATTGTTATTGCGGAGTGTAATAAAAGTTGCATTCTCTATTCTGTTGTAGCTTTAAGGGGCTCTGCATGTCCCAATACAATTAAAAACTTATTGAAATTAAAACACAATACATTGTTAATGAACTAAAAAGACAAAACCGCATACAAATGCTTTGAGCCTGTTGAATTTTTGTTCATTTTCTAAAATAGTTAGTACGAAGGCAAAATTTTCATTAGTTTTTGTTTATGTCATTTTATTGTGTGTACTAGGAGTACATTGAGTGTTGAAAAGATTATCGTTCTTGTTTTGGCTTATTGATTTAGGGTTTAGGGCCTCTTACTCTGTATACTCTTAAAACTTAATAAAATAACAATGCTTACATATATTTTATATAAATCACTAACTTAGTGACTCTATAACTTTGTAACTCATAACAATATATTTTCTTTATTTATATTAAGACATATATTAGTCGTATGTTAAAAAGGTAGCTTTCTCAAAAAGTAAAATTTTCTTAAAAAAGTAAATTTTCTCAAAAAGTACCATTTCGCAAATTAGTAAGCTGCCTTAAAAAAGTAAATTTCTTACATATGCAAATTTTATTTAAAAGTACCTCTTATTAAAAAACATATATTAAAAAAAACTGCCTTTTATTAAAAAATTATTTTTTGTTAAAAAATAATCTTTTATAAATTAGCTGCTATCGAAAAAGTTCCATTTATAAGAAAATTATCTTTTATTTAATAAGCAAATTTATAAAAAAAAAAAATTTACAAATTAAAAAAAAGAATATTTTATGAATAAGGCACCTTTTCTAAACAAGGCACATTTTTTAAAAAAAGAACCTTTTCTTAAAAAGTAACTATATTATAAAAGTACCTTTTATTAAAAAAGTATATTTTATAAAAAAACTTACGTTTTGTCAAAAGAAGTACCTTTTATTAAACAAGTAATTTCCTAGAAAAGTAAGTGTACTCAAAAAAGAAACTTTTATAAAAAAGTAGGCTTTATTAAAAAAGTGCCGTTTATTAGAAAATTATCTTTTATTAAAAAGCCACATTTTCATTTAAAAAAGTACTCTTTCTTAAAAAAAATACCTTTTCTAGAGCACGCAGTTTCCTCAAAAAAGTAAATTTTCAGCAAAAATAACCTCCTCTAAAAAGAATCATTTATTAAAAAATGCTTGCTTTTAAAAAAGTACCTTTTATTACAAATTACATTTTATTAAAAAAGCACCTTTTATTAAACAATTATCTTTTATTAAAGAAGTACCTGTTATTAAAAAAGTACCTTTTATAAAAAAGTACCTTTTATTTAAAAGTGCTTTTTTGAAAAGGGAATTTTATTAAAAAAGGTATAAATTATTTTATAAAATGCCTTTTTTTTATTAAAAAAGTACCTATTTTTAAAAAGTATCTTTTACTAAAAAACCATTTTATATTAAAAAACGCATGCTTTTAGCAAGTAACTTTTATCAAAAAAGTAACTTTTATTAAAAAATAACTTTTTGAAAAAGTATATTTTATTATAAAATTACCTTTTATAAAAAGTGATTTTTTTTAAAAAAAATCGCCTTTTATTAAAGAGAAACTTTTTATTTAAAAAGTACCTTTTATTAAATAAGTTCCTTTTATTAAAAAACGCATGCTTTAATAAAGTACCTTTTATTAAAAGAGCACCTTTTTTTAAAAAGTACCTTTCTTTAAAAAGATACATTTTAATACGGAAGTACCTTTTATTAAAAAACTACCACTTATTAGAAAAGCACCTTTTATTATAAAAGTAAAAAAGTACCTTCACATACACTCGTACTTGCACTTTTTGGTCAGCGCTTTAACACACTCACCTAAAGTCAGGCCTACGAGCAGTGTGGTTAGTTTTCAGTTTTCGTACCATACAGCTTTACTTTGTATTAATTTCAGAAGATACAACTCTGTCCAAACAAACAATCGTTATTTTTGAATTTTGAATATTTTTTGCATTTATACTTCTAATTTCCACTATTCTCAGTTTTCGTAAGAGTTGTCATATGTGATGTACGGTTTTTGTACATACCTACATATGCACCTTACATATATTTGAGATGACGCTTTGAAGCGAAGAAATTTTTTGTTTGTTAGATTTATCGTCATTTTTCAGACATATTGCAATTACTACTGTAATTAATATGCAATTTTTTAATTTTGTTTAAATGGTGCGTGGTAAAGAAGAAAGCGTATATTTCAAAAATTCATAACTGCACTGTATTCTTAATCGGACCGGTTTCTGGCATTTCAGCCTTCATCAGCGATTTATTGAACATTGTGATAATTGTTATGTTTTAATTGAATAGATTGTTTCTATATGAAAATTTTTTTTCTACTTAGGGCGGCCGTGAGGTTTTGAACCATGAACCTTCACATACACTCGTACTTGCACTTTTTGGTCAGCGCTTTAACACACTCACCTAAAGTCAGGCCTACGAGCAGTGTGGTTAGTTTTCAGTTTTCGTACCATACAGCTTTACTTTGTATTAATTTCAGAAGATACAACTCTGTCCAAACAAACAATCGTTATTTTTGAATTTTGAATATTTTTTGCATTTATACTTCTAATTTCCACTATTCTCAGTTTTCGTAAGAGTTGTCATATGTGATGTACGGTTTTTGTACATACCTACATATGCACCTTACATTATTAAAAAGTACCTTTTATTAAAAAGTACCTTTTATTAAAAAGTACCTTTTATTAAAAAGTACCTTTTATTAAAAAGTACCTTTTATTAAAAAGTACCTTTTATTAAAAAGTACCTTTTATTAAAAAGTACCTTTTATTAAAAAGTACCTTTTATTAAAAAGTACCTTTTATTAAAAAGTACCTTTTATTAAAAAGTACCTTTTATTAAAATGTACCTTCTATTAAAAAGTACCTTTTATTAAAAAGTACCTTTTATTAAAAAGTACCTTTTATTAAAAAGTACCTTTTATTAAAAAGTACCTTTTATTAAAAAGTACCTTTTATTAAAAAGTACCTTTTATTAAAAAGTAACTTTCATTAAAAGGTACCTTTTATTAAAAAGTACCTTTTATTACAAAGTACATTTTATTCAAAAAGTGCCTTTTATTAAAAAATAACTTTTTCTAAGTCAATTTTATTTAAAAAGAATATTTAATTTAAAAAATGCCTGCTTTAAAAAAGTACCTTATTATAAAGAATACCTTTTTTTAAAAAAAGTTACGTTTTTAAAAGTACCATTTATTAAAAAAGTACGTTTTATTAAAAAGTATATTTTATTAAAAAGTGATTTTTATAGAAAAAGTACCTTATTTTAAAAAAGTATTTTTTAATAAAAAAGTTTCTTTAATTAAAAAAGTACCTTTTATTAAAAAAAATGCCTGTTTTTAAAAAATTACCTTTTATTAAAGAGTACCATTTACTACAAATTACCTTTTATTAAAAAGATATATATTATTAAAAAAAATTTCTGTTATTAAAAGGTACCTTTTATTACAAATTACCCTTTATTTAAAAAGTAACTTTTATTAAAAAAGTACCTTTTATTAAAAAAGTACCTTTTATTAAAAAGGTACCTTTTACTAAAAAATACCTATTATTAAAAAGTACCTTTTATTAAAAAGTTCCTTTTATTAAAAAAGTACCTTTTATTAAAAAAAAATATCTCTTATTAAAAAGTACCTTTTATTACAACTTACCTTTTATTAAAAAGTACCTTTTATTAAAAAAAAAAATATATGTTATAAAAAAGTACCTATTATTACAAATTATCTTTTATTTAAAAAAGTAGCTTCTATTAAAAAGTACCTTTTATTAAGAAGGTACCTTTTGCAAAAGAAATACCTTTTGCTAAAAAAGTACCTTTTACTAAAAAATGCAGTTTTTATTAAAAAAAAAAATTGTTTTTTCTAAGAGTTCACCTATTCTGAAAAAGTACTTCTTATTAAAGTACCTTTTGTTAAAAATTAGTTTTTATTTTAAATAGTGACTTGTATGAAAACACATTTTGTTAGAAAATTACATTTTATTAAAACAGTACCTTTTATTAAAAAAAATATTTCTTATTAAAAAGTACCTTTTATTAAAAAGTACCTTTTATTAAAAAAGTACCTTTTATTAAAAAAAATATTCGTTATCAAAAAAGTACCTTTTATTACAAATTATCTTTTATTTAAAAAAGTAGCTTCTATTAAAAAGTACCTTTTATTAAGAAGGTACCTTTTACTAAAGGAATACCTTTTGCTAAAAAAGTACCTTTTACTAAAAAATGCAGTTTTTATTAAAAAAGAATAGTTTTTTCTAAAAGTTCACCTATTTTGAAAAAGTACTTCTTATTAAAGTACCTTTTGTTAAAAATTAGTTTTTATTTTAAATAGTGACTTGTATAAAAACACATTTTGTTAGAAAATTACATTTTATTAAAAAAGTGCCTCTTCTTTACATGTATGAAAATCACTTCAATTGTTCCGTGAATGCGCTTGTTCTTCAACTTCACTAGTGGTCTCTTAGGACCATAACTTTTGTTGTAGTTGCATTTTGTTATATTTTATGGCTTGCAATCAAAGAAATTCTGTTGAAATTCCTGTTGTGTGCTGGTGTGTAGAGCATATGTAAATGGTTGAAATTCAAAATCAATTAACAACATTGTTATTCTATTAAATCTCAAAACTCAAGAGTAATCATTGTTGTATTTAAACCACTTTTACCAACTCATTCGTAGATGTTTAGGTCAGATGCATATTGTTTTTTTTTTTTTTGTTTTTTGTGTTTTATTTTGTGCCTGATTGGTTTCTGTGTAAATGAAAATTTGCACAAACACCATTTTACATAACTCAAACAAACTGAACAACACTAATAAGGGGAGTAGTAGTTAAAATCGTTGGAGCTATACAAGTTGTACAAGTAACAATATACAAATATTCGCATGGTAACGCATTATGCAGTTGCACAGCATGAGTTTTCCGCATATGCACTAGACCACACTATACAGTGAGCTTTTGATAAAATAATTCTAAAACCCAATATCGAGAACACTGAATATGTGTGTACTCCACTACTCATGCTCGGTAATGTAAATAAATGAATATGTATGGATGTATGTAGTAATGTAATGACAGTGTTCGCAAAGATTTCTGTTTATGTCAGAACAATACAATCAGAATACACACAGACACAAAGACACTCAAATAGGAATGCATTACAACTCGTATGTCTGTGTGTATGGGTGTTGTGAGTAAACCTAAAATGACACTTTGTTTTGCAATTCTAAGCAGTATGGCGACATTTGAATGCCACATACAGAGGCATTCAACACTTGCACATATAACTAACAAACGAACCTGCAATTTATATCACTCACACACAGACACACACCCAAAGCTACCTAACAATACATGCAAGTAGTAGACTACCAACCATATTTTACTCTCTAGTTGTCGCACTAAGTACGTATTTGGGTTGGTTGTAGTATATCGACCCTAAGCATTAGAATTGTTTGAAAATATGAAATAAAAACAAAAATAGAATGAAAAACAAAATTGAAAAAAAAAATCGAAAAACTAAGTCAACACATTACTAACTACTGCTTTCAGTACTACTGCTCTATTAACACTACAACTACCACCATCATCATCACCACCAGCACCACTTAATGTTCATGTATTTGTGGACATGTATTTTATAGTTTTTAACTGTTTAACACTATTTCTTTAGTTACTTCTGTAGCTGAAGAGAAACTTCTGTTTTAAAAATGTCTACTAGTCTTTTACTACAATAAAAATGCAAATAAACAAAATTTTATTGGGTTCATTGCAGTACGATTTTATGTTGTATACGATACAACAGCACCAACAACATAGATGTTGTGTTTCTAATGGCAATTGTTGAACGTTTCCTTTTTTTTTTAAATATTCCAAAATAATTCTGCTGTGATTAAAAAATAATAATCATATTTTCTCAAGCTAAACAGCTCAGGGTTAGTCTATGTATCAAACTTATTTTGCCCTTAAAAGGTTGCCTTATGGTTTGAAATACTTTTGAAGAGGGTTCTGAAGACACTGCGAAAATCATATGGAAATTTTCGTGAGTTATTCCTAACCTTATTGTGCCTTATCTGGATTTTTTTGGATTGAACTATTTTAAAGATTGGTGACAAATGGTAAAAAATAATAATGCCTTCATTCGAGTCACACAATATGGTATGGCCCATTATATAAATAAAAAAATTATTTTTTATACCCTATACCACTATGTGGTTTGGGTATAATGATTTTGTGCTGCTGTTTGTAACAACCAAAAATATTTGACGTACACCCATCTTTAATTATACCGATCGAATCAGAATCACTATCTGATTCGATTTAACGATGTCCGTCCGTCCGTCCGTCCGTCTGTGTGTCCATGTAAAGCTTGTAATAAAACTGCAGGTCGCAAATATGAATATATTTTGAGGAAATTTGGTATTTGATCTTTTATCGGCCATGGGATGAACGCTATTGAAATTGGTGAGAATCGGTCCATGTTCAGACCTAGCCCCCATACAAATGACCCCTATGAAATCAACATATATTGCCATAAGATCCAAATTATCATACAAATCTTAGGCAAATTGGGTTTGTATGTATATATTACATCCATTAATCAGTAGTCCAAAAATGATCCCTATTGGACAACTCTTTGTCATAGGCCCCATATAGAGCTGCTTCCCGATCTTCACTTAAATCTATCAAAAAACAAATATATTGCACTGATTCTTCTCAAATTTTGTTTGTATATATTTTTGCAAAATACAAGAGACTTTACCAAACATGGTCAGGATCGGTCCATTTTTGGGCCTAGTACCCATATAGATAGAGCATCCGATATGAACTTTGTCATATCTGCAGCCGAAAAAATTAATAAAAATCCCACTCAAATTTGGTTTATGCTTATTTTCTATATCCAGTTAGTTGGGTCTGAGAGATAGGAACTCTAAACGCATGGTATAGGGTATCGTATAGTCGCTCTAGACCGACTATAATTTTCTTACTTGTTTGGTTTTTAGTTTGTTTCTTTAGAATTCTCTAAATCAGGCTTTCAAGGTCAAGTACTTATATAAATAAAAGATTATTTATTTCATAGTTTTTCTCCGACGTATCGTTGGTATTTTTTCCAACTTCCTTTGGTATTTAATAAAATTTAGTAATAGTCAATAATAAGAAGTAATGAAATTAAAGTAGGTCTAGACCGACTACAAAGACCCTATGCTTTGGTCCCCAAATCTAAGGCGCATAAATACTACGTTTTTCTCAAAACCAATTAAAAAATATTTTTAAAAATTTCTGAAATTTGTTTCTATTTTTATTTAATTTATTTTCCCAGAATCAATTTTTGTAGAGAAAATAAGAAATTCTATCTCAGTTACACAGAAAAATGAAATAAAATTTAAAAAAATAGCTGTGGTTGAAAAAAATTCCACATAATATTCTAAACCAAATGCTAGGACCAGAAGGTAGGTTTTTCTAAGGCAAATTTTAGGCCCTAAAGACATTAAGTTATAAGGAACTT
Source organism: Cordilura impudica (assembly GCA_963682025.1). Classification (NCBI taxonomy): domain Eukaryota; kingdom Metazoa; phylum Arthropoda; class Insecta; order Diptera; family Scathophagidae; genus Cordilura; species Cordilura impudica. The sequence goes on from OY821520.1 coordinate 38,082,393, forward strand.
AATGCCGCTTCTGGGATTCACGATCCAGGATGCAAAGTATTCACAAAGAACTTAAAAACAATGTTTTTGTTATTTCTTTTTTTACTTTATCCGAGATCCTTTATCTAATTTATGAGATAGAACTTAATTAATGACAGAAAATGAAATATAACATTTTTGAAAAGTACCATCTTTTAAGGTGGAACATGGCTGGAATCCATAAATTTGCATGAAAGTTTTTGTAATTTCATAAATTGTAATTATTATATAAATTCAATAAAAAATTTTTAAGAATATTTTTTAGAAATCTATTGTAATTAATTTATAACATTTCTTTTGTCTTTTCAGGTAAGTTTCAGAATTTTAAGGTTCTTATCAAAAATCGTAAAGATGCAGGTAACTTGATTATGATTTAGAATTAAAAAAATATCTATATGACCCCACACTTTGAAACGAGATGAAAAAACGTTATAACATACGAAGAAAATTTGATTTCTAGACCTTCCGCTTCGCAATAAGATTTTGCATGAACGTTTCATCACACTAAGCTAAGGGTCTGTTTAGACTTCTGAAACACGATGCCTTCAAGATTAAAAAAGGAACATTAAAAACTTACTGAAGAGGTCCCGAATAAATGCTATTAATGGCTTAACAACTGTAACCGAAGACTCATTTCAAAGTTATTAAAATGTTTGAGGTCCCTATGGTCCCAATTTGGTATTTGGGAGAAAATACTAAAAAAAAAATATACGTTGTTAATTGTCTTTTCTATCCTTTATTGACATCTTTGAAGTGGGACCTTAACTGTAGTTTAAGCTGAACTAGTTTTAAAACCCACTTTATGAGTTTTTAAAGACGATCGATTTGTGCGCCACTCTGTTACCGGATCTATTTTCATGCGCTAGAGTAAACTAAATATGATTCGCAGCTGAGACAACAGAAGAAGACGTATCATTTTACCCTCCAGGCCAGTGTGCAGTTTGCCATTCCGTTTGTAATAATTAGAAATCAGATTTTGGAACCCATAATATATATATATATATATATATGATCCTAAGAACAAGCGGAGTTGATACAGCGATGGCCGTCTGTCTTCAATCGGGTAGCTAGGGTGCCCGTTGGCATAAAAAATGTTTCACTAACATCCTGAGAAATTTTCTGTTTAAAATCATTTAAAGCGGTTTATTAGGACCCGAGAATTGAATGAAGAAGTAAAAAAAGTCTTTAAAATATGATAACTGGGATATCAATAGGATAACTGGGGCACTCCTTTTTAGTAAGAATGATTGACTAACATCATGAAAAGGTTTCTGTTTGAAAAATCATGAAGATCGGTTTAATAGGTGCCGAGAAATCACTGAAGAAGTAAAAAAAATTTAAAAAAGTATATGTTTCTGTATTGTTCTTGTTGTTATTCTAAATATTGTATTGTTGTCATAGCTTTACTTGGTGTTTTTGTGGTCGTTGTGGTAATAATATAATAAAAAGTAACCCTTTGTACATTTTTTTTTATCAACTCTGGTATAAAATTTAAAAGTTTCCATTGTTTTGGCATCTCTAAAAAAATTTGTTAGATCATATTTGTCATTGCCACGAGCCCACCTGCATCAGATCTATTGGGCCATGGAAAAGGGGCTAAAAATCGTTCCAAAATGTTGTCGACAAGCAGACAAGCAGACACTAATGCCGTTTTCTTTTCTGACAAAAATTTCGAATTTTATTTGCACTTTTTTGAAAAGTGCATTTTTTATATATTCTCAATTAAGAGCAACCTTATTTTATACATCAATCCAAAGGTCTCGAAGTCGGTCGCTCGTAAATCACAAAAAATTTTAGCCATTGACTTTTTTCAGGTCATAGTGTGAGAATATTTTCACATTGTTTCCCTTTTTGAATATTTTCATCCCACCACTCCAAAGAGGACAATAATAAATTTTTTTTTTGCAGTTTATGAATACAGCACTTTGAGACCTTTTGATTGATGTATAAAATTGGTGTCAAAAATTTTAGATTTTTTGCTCGCTCGACGTGTGATTTTGATGTGTGTATATCGTTGATCGTCCAGCATGGTCTCATTTTTGAGGTGACTTCGAAGCGAATGGATGTAAAAATGTAGGTAGAAAAGAAAAATGTGTTAGAGCTGATAGAAGACATGGTGGTTACAGCACAAAATCAAATACCAAATGAATGACTGAAGAGCTATGCAGTATCGTGTAAGACGTCAAGCATTTTGACCGTGTACACTGGCCTTTAGAAATAAATGGGTATAATATTTTATATATAGGTTTTTACTCTCAAATTCACACTTTTTCCGTTCAATTTAAATTTTTTAAAAATCAAACTCAATTTTTTTCCAAGCAACTTCAATTTTATTCGGAACAAATAAAATTATTTTCGACACATATTCATTTTTTATACCCTATACCACTATGTGGTTTGGGTATAATGATTTTGTGCTGCTGTTTGTAACAACCAAAAATATTTGACCTACACCCATCTTTAATTATACCGATCGAATCAGAATTACTATCTGATTCAATTTAACGATGTCCGTCCGTCCGTCTGTGTGTCCATGTAAACTTTGTAATCAAACTGCAGGTCGCAAATATGAATATATTTTGATGAAGATTGGTATTTGATCTTTTATCGGCCATGGGATGAACGCTATTGAAATTGGTGAGAATCGGTCCATGTTCAGACCTAGCCCCCATACAAACGATCCCTATGAAATCAACATATATTGCCATAAGACCCAAATTATCATACAAATCTTAGTCAGTTTGGGTTTGTATGTATATATTACATCCATTAATCAGTAGTCTTAAAATGATCCCTATTGGACAACTCTTAGTCATAAGCCCCATATAGAGCAGCTTCCCGATCTTCACTTAAATCTATCAAATAACAAAAATTTTGCACTGATTCTTCTCAAATTTTGTTTGTATATATTTTTGCGAAATACAAGAGACTTTACCAAACATGGTCAGGATCAGTCCATTTTTGGGCCTAGTCCCCATATAGATATACCATCCGATATGAACTTTTTTATATCTGCAGCCGAAAAAAATAATAAAAATCCCACTCAAATTTGGTTTATGCATATTTTCTATATCCAGTTAGTTGGGCCTGAGAGATAGGGTATCTGAACGCATGGTGTAGGGTATCATATAGTCGGTCTAGACCGACTATAATTTTCTTACTTGTTTTATTTTAAATTCAATTTTTTTTTTTTTAGAATGAAATTTAATTTTTTTCAAATTCAATTTTCTTCACTTCAAATTAATTTTTCCACGAATTCCATATGTAAAGATTTAAAAACCTGTTTTTTTTTTTCTTTTATTCGTGATTCCTTTTCTGGATTCCTGGAAAATATTTTGCAGTATTATAAATAACACAATAATAGAAAAGGAATCACGAATAAAAGAATGAATGTTTTTTAGTACATTCGTTAATCGGTGTTTTTATTGAGTTTGATTTTTAAAAAATTTAAATTGAACGGAAAAAGTGTGAATTTGAGAGTAAAAACCTATATATAAATTTCTGCAATATTTTGTGTTAGGGAAAATACATTTCTTTTTTATTAACAAACTTTCTGCTCAGTGTGACTATGCCACCGTAGATGGCGCCAAAATTTTTGTTCTAGTTAGCTTTGCAATAGTTTTTTCTATTTAAACATGAATGTTAACATTTTCAATTAGATATTAAACACAACATTGTTAAAAGTATACACAGACCTCAATAAAGAAGAAGCAATGTGTTTTTTGCTTTCAAATCAGTTCTACATAGTTACATAAAATTTTTATTATGCTTTACCTACCAAATATCTGATTTTTAAAAACTTTTTAAAATTACTAAAGCTTTATTATTCACATAAATGCAAAATTGCACCTTATAAATTTTCCATTCAAATTTAAGAAAATATCAACTTTAAAAACTGGAATTCAGATTTCCAATCATAAGTACGAAAATATCTATTGAATTTCTGAAAATCGTATTCAAACGTCGGAAATAAGTACTTGAAATTAGAAGACATCAATTGAAATTTTAAAATATAAATTTTATTCTTTAAACACAAATTGAAATTCAATAAACATCAAATATGTTTACATTTAAAAAATCAACTGAAATTAAAAAGAAATATTGCGAAAAAATATTATGCCCCCATTAAACCTTTTGGAATTGGAGTCACATATGAAACCAAGCTAATAAAAAACAATTTATTCAAAATATTCAAATATTTTGTAAGTGCTGTTGAATTTTAAGATGCGATGCTTAAAATATAATAACAAAATGTGTAGAACTTCCGTTCCTAAAATTTGTGATAAATGCGAGAACGTTAACCCATTATTTGCAAGGCCAACTTTGGATTTTAAAATATTTTTAAATAAAAAAATACCGAAAACGAGTTTTTCTATTAAACTCGATGAAACCACTATTTAGAATTTAAGAAAAATAATCCGGTTAGTTTTTATTTATTGAGCCCTTCAGTGCTCCTGGGATCAAAATAATCCATTGTGATATATGTTTTGTGCAATTATCTGCTTATTGCTCGCGAATATAAATTAAAACAAATTTTAACCAATTTTGTTATAAAATTATTTTTTATGTATAAAAACTATCTATATTTTTCTAAATGAAATAAGAAGACCCACAAATAACCCAAAGCTAATAAAAGACAATTTATTCAAAAGAATATGAAATATAAATTTAATTCTGCTTATTTTGCCATGTTTAAGAATGATATAGTGTGCGATTCAAATTGTTTTCTGTAATCACTTACGACTTGCAATAAGTATTGCTTTTTTTGTTCGTTCTTTGCTTATATGTTATTCTACACTTCAATCAATTAAACACCGCGTTCTGCTGTATCATTTGCCACTTTTATTTTTGCAACAATATCATTTCCGTTTTAGAAAAATATAGATAGTTTTTATACATAAAATATTTTTATAACAAAATTGGTTAAAAGTTGTTTTATTTATATTCGCGAGCAATAAGCAGATAATTGCAGCTAAGATATATCACCATAGATTATTTTCATCCCAGTAGCACTGAAGGGTTAAAAAAATAACCGACTTATTTTTCTTAAATTCTGAATAGTGGTTACATCGAGTTAAATGGAAAAACTCGTTTTCGGTAATTTCTAATTAAAAATATCTTAAAATCAAAAGCTGGCCTTTGCAAATAATGAGTTACCGTTCTCGGATTTATACCGAGTTTTAGGAACGGAAGTTCTACACATTTCGTTTTTATATTTTAAGCGTTTCTTCTAAAAATTCAATAGCATTTACAAAATATTTGAAATTTTTTAATAAATTGTCTTTTACTAGCTTGGGGTCATATGTGACCCCAATTCAAAAAAGGATAATGGTGTCATATTATTTTTTCCGAAACCCTAGGCTACTAAGAAAAAATGTAATGTTTAAAATTAGAAAAGTGTATAATTTTTGATACAAAGTATTTAGAAAGATTACATTTACAGAATATTTTACAAAAATCCCATTTTTCTCGAAATCCGTAAAAATATACTCCTTATCATGGTTCAGAAAATACACACATGAAACACACAATGTTTTGTTCAAAAGCAGCCAACACATATCTTTATTTTCATATCAATTATGTGCGTTTCTAAATTTTCTACGGTGCCCAACACAACCATGACTGTGTTCGTTTTAATATTTCGTTATTTACACGAACATTTTTGTATCACGTACTTTTTGTTTCAATCACACATAAAGCACACATTTTTGAGTGGTGCTTTATTTGAAGTTCATGTTCTGGTACGTGTACTGAAAAAAAAAAAAAACAAAACATGTACAGTAAACAGGTTCGAGTTCAGTTATATTTTAAGTCGTGTTGTGGCTCGTGTAGTAAGAAAAAACAGAATATGTACAATAAACAGGTTCGAGTTCAGTTATATTTTAAACACGACTTAAAATATAACTGAACTCGAACCTGTTTATTGTACATGTTCTGTTTTTTCTTACTAAAATATAACTGAACTCGAACCTGTTTATTGTACATGTTTTGTTTTTTTTTTTTTTTTCAGTACACGTACCAGAACATGAACTTCAAATAAAGCAACACTCAAAAATGTGTGCTTTATGTGTGATTGAAGCAAAAAGTACGTGATACAAAAATGTTCGTGTAAATAACGAAATATTAAAACGAACACAGTCATGGTTGTGTTGGGCACCGAAGAAAATTTAAAAACAAACATAATTGATATGAAAATAAAAATATGTGTGTGTTGGTCTAAGTTATGTTTGTTTACATATATGTACGAGTTTTTTATTCAGTGTGTGTTTTTTTCTGAACTCTGCTCGTTATCTAAAAAATTCTGGCATAGAGATTTACTTAAAAATTCACACAATTAATTTTTAATATACACTTAATAAAACCTTAAGGTGCGAGATCCATTTTCTTAAATTTTGTTTAAGAAAATTTTTTAAAACTTGAAAAAGGAGTTTTCAAAATTTTAGCAAAAAAATTTCTCATTTTCGGTCTCAATGCGCAATAGTTTAAGAACGTGGAAATAAAACAATACTGCATACCTGAGTCCCTAGAAGTATAGAGGCCAAAAAAATTATGGCTTTAATCAATTGCTCATAATTGAAAAAAAAATGCCTTCAAATTTCATGACCTAGTTTTTGTTTTGAACAAAAGTGGTCTGGGTCATTTGCTATTCCTTGGCGAGGTTTTACTCGACTTTGAAGTTTTGTATGGTTTTGGAAGGATAATTTAATGCTGATTCCGAATTATGTAATAACTTGTCAGAAAACTTAAGCTATAGAACGAAATTTTCGTAAGATTTGAAAAAAGTCATATTTTCCCCATATAAACACACTTGAAAATCGCGTTCAGGTACGACTAAATGTATTTTGATTGGTCCAAAACTTTGCATTTCTCAGTTTTTTTGCTATTCGCAAATTTTTAAGGGGTGAGACGGAGAGTTTGAACACTTTTTTTATTAAGGGCCGCCCTAAGTTATATATATCATCCCTGGTTCGTCCCATCCTGGAATATGATTCTATAATGTGGGATTCGTATTACATTATTCATAAAAATTTCGTCGAATGTGTCCAGAAACAATTTCTTTTATTCTGTCTGCGTGGACTTGGTTGGAACTCCCGTACCTTACCCTCTTATGAATCCAGACCTGATCTAAGCAAGTTACCGACACTGAAAAGTCATAGAACAATGCTTAGTTTTTCCTTCTACTCAGTTTATTCCATGGCGACATTGACTCCAATTACTTGTTAAGTTGAATTCACATTAATATACCATCGAGACCTACAAGGCTCTTAAATACTAATCATTTTCGATTTAACTATGCTATGATCCATTTCGCCGGTTGTACGAGCAATTTAGTGGAATTTACCACATCATAGATTTGTCCGAAAATAAAGAATTTTTCAAACGTAAAATTATTATATATCTAAATAATGAAATCGTCATTATTTTATTTGTTATATGTATTTTATACATTTTAACATTTGTAATTCCATAGAGTTGAACTATATAAATAAAAATAGGAGATGACAATACCGCTTATGCGAGCCCACCCATTTTCGGCACGGCTACTCATAATAGTAACATATGACCTCACACTAATTTTCTAAGTTCCCTCTATCATCGTAATCGAGATATATGATATTCATTTTCTTTAAAGCTGCCCAACCTAATAACTGAAATCACAAAAATAATCATTACCCTCAGTTTTGTACTATCACAATATAGGATACTAGATGTAACCCGGTGTGCTTCGCTACCCCCTCCCCCCCGAATCATAATGAAAGGGCTCTCACTATTACAAAAATTCAGATATATCACGTTTAATATTAAGTTTGTATAGGGGTGCCGCATCTGTCCAATCCCGCCCATTTTTTTGTCTTACTACTCACGTTAATATTAGATGACCTGAGACAAATTTGCAAAGATCTCTCTATCATAGTTAGTACTTAATATATATGATATTAAAAATTTACTTTGTATGGGAGGTGTCACGCCCACTAAAAATATCCGCAGTAAGACTCTGTGAAAATTTCAGGAAAATCAGATGAATAGTTATGGAGATTACCTCCTACAAACAAACAAACACACATTACCTCTTTATTATGTTAGTATAGATTATTAGTAACAATTTTTATTTCGATACTTGCTGATACACAATGTTTTTTGTATTTTCATTCGGTAGAAGAATTTTAGGATTTTTCGGCATTCCTACCCTGAAGCAAGGTACATGAGAAGAACATGGATTTTCCAAATTAGAAGAACATGGATTTTCCAAATTAGATCTGGCAACACTTAACTATTGGCCTTTAACTCAAAATATCATTTGGCAATTATTCTTTTAGCGATTTTTGATTTTACCCATTTTTGATTTTGAAGATTTTTGTTTTTATTATTATTATTATTTCTTTATTAATTTCCTGTACAACAAGACATGTCTTATAATTAAAGTACAGGATTTTCGTCGTTCAAAATTTCGCTACAAAATTAAAATACAATAAAAAAAAAAATTTAGAACTTATTTAAAATAAAGTAAAATAAAAACAAGAAATTATTAAAATTCGTGAATGTAAAGAAATGAAAATTAAATATATTTAAACAAAGTAACTAAACAAAAATTTTTAAAAATGTATCGCGTTGCTAACTAATTGTTGGTTGTGTGGAATTGCATTCCAAAGACGTGCGGCGTTTATGAAAAATTGCCTTTCTGACACAAGGAATCGACGCATAGAGATAATAAGTTTTTTACCCCTTCTGGATCTAGTAAACTGTATTTGATCATAAAGATATAGGGGTTTCTCAGTGTAAATAATTTTGTGCAAAAACATTAAAACCCTTATATTAATAAGGTTATCGAATGAGACTCCGCAAAGACTTTTTGAGAAAGTCGACACGCTATCACGTTTCCTCAGTCCATAAACATATCTAACAATATTGTTGTACAAAATATTAAGTTTTTTCTTGCTGGCGTAGTCGCAGTTGTCAAAAAGTTCACATCCATAAAGTAGACCAGGAATTAAGTATGCCTTTGCAAGAAGATGTCTTACTCTTGACAGCGTAAAATACTGAGTTACCCAAAGCAATCTTAGCTTTATATACGTTTGAACCACAAGTGTATCTACGTGGCTTGACCAAGTCAAGTTGTTATTGGAAACTATATATATATATATATATATATATATTAAATCCTGTCACTCCTATGAGGAGCATAGGGCCATTGAAAACTATGCCAAGATTTTAAACCTTTTTTACAATCTCGATTTTTTGATGGTTTATTAGTATATCATGTTCAAGAATAGGCTGAAATGTTTTTTTATGAATAATCAAACATTTTGTTTTATGCGGGTTGAGACAAAGTCCATTTGGAGTGGCCCAAAAATGTATTTTATTAAGGTCATAGTTTAGCTTTTCAATATTTTCTTCTACGGAGCTTACTGGACTTCTCAGATACAGCTGAAAGTCGTCCGCATACATGTGTATTTTGCAGTGAGATAGTTGTTGTGGCAAATCATTGGCATAGACGGAAAAAAGAAGTGGACCCAGAATCGATCCTTGAGGTACGCCTCTCGTGAGTGTTACAGGTCTTGAGGTCGAATTATTAACGTATACAGATTGAGTCCGATTTGTGAGTTATGAATGTAAAAGCTGCGTAGAAGTGGATGAAAAGTTAAACAAGTAAGAAAATTATACTCGGTCTAGACCGACCATACGATACCCTATACCATGCGTTTAGAAACCCTGTCTCTTAGGCCCAACTAACTGGACATTGAAAATAAGCAAAAACCAAATTTGAGTGGGATTTTTATTAATTTTTTTGGCTGCAGATATGAAAAAGTTCATATCGGATGCTATATCTATGTGGGGACTATGCCCAAAAATGGACCGATCCTGACCATGTTTGGTAAAGTCTCTTGTATTTTGCAAAAATATATACAAACAAAATTTGAGAAGAATCAGTGCAATATTTTTGTTTTTAATAGATTTATGTGAAGATCGGGAAGCAGCTCTATATGGGGTCAAAGGGATCATTTTTGGACTACTCATTAGTGGATGTAATGAACGCATACAAACCCAATTTGAGTAAGATCTATATGACAATTTGGATCTTATGGCAATTTATGTCGATTTCATATGGGTAATTTGTATGGGGGCAAGGTCTGAACATGGACCGATTCAATAGCGTTCATCCCATGGCCGATAAAAGCTTATATGCCAAATTTCGTCAAAATATATTCATATTTGCGACCTGCAGTTTGATTACAAGCTTTACATGGACAAAAATCAACTCAGAAAGTGGTTCTGATTCGATCGGTATAATTAAAGATGGGTCTAGGTCAAATATTTTTGGTTGTTACAAACAGCAGCACAAAGTCATTATACCCAAACCACATAGTGGTATAGGGTATAAAAAGTGTTTAAGCTTCATATAGTGTTTGATGGTTTACTGTATCGAACGCCTTTGAATGGTCGAGAAGTACCAAAAAGTTTATGTTACCACAGTCAAGTTTACGTCTTATGTTCTCGGTTACATTAATCAAAGCTATAGTGCAACTGTGGTTTGAACGAAATCCGGACTGCTTGTCAGACATTAGTTGAATTTCGTTTATATAATTGCTCATTTGTAGATGTAGTAGTTTTTTCATTACTTTTGATAGAAAGCTTAATATAGCTATTGGGCGATACTCCGTTTTCGATTTTGGAATAGGTATTATTTTTGCATATTTCCATTTAGTAGGGAAAGAACTTGATGTAACAATGGTGTTAAATAGGTGTGTTATATTAGGCAATATTAATGGCAAAATAATCTTGATAAACTTGTGATGTAAGTTATCGAAACCCACGGCATTTGATTTTATTAATGAAAAACTGGATAATACATCAAACTGACTAACACAAGAAAACTCGAATGCAGTTTGTTCAAAAGCGGAGCTATTATTTATAATATTGTTGTTCGAATCTGAACTGTTCACTATTGTCGTCGGAAGATAAGTGAAAATGCTATTAAGTTCGTTTGCATCAATTGGGCAGCTTTCTTTTTTATTATTTTTGCCAATACCAATATCTCGAATGGTTTTCCATATATCCTTCGAGTCAATGGCGGATGAAAATCATTCGAAATAGTAATTAGTTTTAGCCATTCTTATTTTAGAATTAGCCTCACTTCAAGCAGTGCGTAAAACGAAAATCGAAAATCAATTCATTCATTTTGAAACGTTTCCACCGAAAATAAGCAAAATATCTGCGTTGTATTGATTGCTGGATATCAGTTGAAAACCATGGTTTACTCCTTGTGGTAACTTTTTCTTTTTTAACGTAACTGTATCATCAAAGAGGCTTAATATATTACGTTCTAAGAACTCCAACTGGTCATCAACAGAAGTCATTTGGTATATTTGGTTCCAATTGAATAAGTTGAAATTTTCATACAACAAACTATAGTTAAGATTCTTGTAATCACGATAGGAGAAAAAAATTTGATCTTCTTGGTGAAGCTGGAAATCATAGGCTAGAAAAACCAGATCATGTTTAGAAAAACTGAAAGCTGAGATTTGATCATACAGTAGGACCTTCGATGGATTAGCTACAAATATTAGATCAATCAATGTACTGCTGGACGTTGTAAAGTGTGTTGGTGTTGCAATATTCGTATGGTGTAAGTCCTAATGACTGCATACTATCTTTAAACGACGATTCTTTTAGTAGATTCGAATTGAAATCTCCCAAAATTGCTATATCATTGTAAGGCATGGTTAAGATTTCCATTTTGTTCATAAAATCGGCAAAAGGTACATCACGTTTGGGTCGGTAAGCACAACCAATCAGCATTTTTCTTCCAGATGATGAGATTTCAACAAAAATATACTCAATTCTGTCATTTTCTTCCGCCTTGCAACGAAAACTACATGTAATAGTATTTTTGACAAATATTGCCACACCACCTTCTCCTCCTCCTCTTTTTGGGCGATTTTTATTTTTCGCGATTTTCGGGTTTGGCGATTTTTGATTTTGACGATATATTTTCCACGACAAATCACATTGATAACTAATGTACCTGTCAAAAGACTGTCGCTTTCGTAGTACTTCATATTTTTATATGGGAGGTGCCACGCCCACTAATATCTGATGGCCTCGTGCAAAAGTCAGGTCTTCTCCTTTTATAGTACACCAGATATATGATCTTAGATATCTACTTTGCATGGGCGGTGCTACGCCCATTTTTTTGTTCGACTAATCACACAAAGAACATACGGGCTCACGCAAATCCACAAAGCTCTCTCTTTTATAGTACTCCAGATATATGACATTAAATCGTTACTTTGCATGGAGAGTGCCACGCCCATTGGTGTGAACCCACCATTTTTTTGACCGACTACTCATACTAAGATCTGATGGAGTCGTGCAAAGTGTCAAAGCTTCCCTTTTTTAGCACACCAGTTATATGGCATTTTATATTTATTTTGTATGGCAGGTGCCGAACTTATTGTTCCGATACTGCCCATTTTTGTCTGACTACTCACATTAATCACACAAAGAACATACTACAAACGAACTGGCCCGCCTTGGAACTCAAAACAACTATCAAGATTAAAAAATTTGAAGAACAAGTATTATAAAAAGTTTAAAATTTTTGGTTCTCTTGTATTTTTTGAAAAATACTCCATTCATCGCGCCGAATATAATATTCTTAACAATTATTTATACAAAAACTATCTTAACAAAAAGAAGGAAGATTTCAATCGTGATCCTAAAGCATTTTACAACTTTGTTAATTCAAAAAGAAAAACTACTGGTTATCCATCTGTAATGAAATTTAACGATGTCGAATCTAGTGATGATACTATAATAAGTAACATGTTTGCGGACTTTTTTGCTAGTACATATTCTGTTGCTCAATATTGTTCCAACAACTATTCATATCCAATAAACACAAATCAAGCTAATCTTTTCCCCCAATTGATAAGGCAGAACTTGTCAATAGCCTGAAGAAACTTAAAGTTTCATTTACTCATGGACCTGATGGAATACCTAGTTCTATACTCAATTATTGTGCTACTTCCTTGGCAACACCACTGACTCTGTTGTTTAATGCGTCAATAAAAAACGGTTATTTTCCAAAATTTTGGAGAGCTTCTTACATCATTCCATTATTTAAATCTGGAAATAGGTCGGATGTTTCTAATTACCGTGGTATTGCTAAACTTAGTGCAATCCCTAAGCTTTTCCAGAAATTTATTACAGATTTTTTGTGCTATCACTCGTCGTCAATTTTGTCACCATTTCAACACGGATTTTGGAAAGGATGCTCTACCGTTACAAACGTGCTTCATTTTACGACAATAATTAACGATGGTTTTGTCAAGAAAAAACAAACGGATGTAGTATGCACCGATTTTAGTAAGACTTTCGATGAAGTAAACCATAACCTTCTACTGATCAAATTGGATTTATTAGGTTTAACACCATTAAGCCTTAAATGGATAAAATCATATCTTTCTGAGAGAACACAACGTGTAATATATAATAATATGTCATCTAAAGATATTACTGCGACTTTTATTGTTCCTCATGGTAGCCATCTTGGACCAATTCTTTTCTAACTTTTCATCAATGATCTTCCAAAAGTGATAAATTTTTGCAACGTTTTAATGTACGCTGATGATGTTAAAATTTTTTTAAGTTACTGTCAACATAATGATCATATTCATCTTCAATCAGATCTCAACAATTTCTTTTCGTGGTGTAACCGTAACCTAATGGAACTAAATTTGAAAAAATGTAAATGTATGCGTTTTTCTAGAAATTATGTTTTTCCTGCTAACTACTTTTTGGGCAGATATCAGCTTGAACTTGTTGATACTTTTCTGGATTTAGGGATTCTACTTGATCCTAAATTAAACTTTGTATCTCACGTCACCATGACAGTTAATAAAGCTAGAGGTACACTCGCCTTTATTAAAAGATGAATTTAGAATTTATTGATCCTTACATAACCAAACAACTTTTTACATATCTTGTAAGGCTTATTTTAGAATATGGGTCAATAATATGGGATCCCTTCTATAACATTCATATTCAACGAATCGAGTCTGTACAGAAACAATTTCTACTATTTTGCTTACGTGGCTTACCTTGGAATTCTGCAATTAATCTACCTTCATACGTTGATCGACTTAAATTAATAAAATTACCTACTTTGGAAAGCCGTAGGGCTATGCTAAAAGTAACATTTATGATCAACCTAATTAATGGTGAAATCTTTTCTGATTTTCTTGTCAACAATATAACTTTTAATGTTCGTCAACGAGTATCACGCCATTTCCAACCACTCTTTGTTAAATCTTTTCAAACCAACTATGCTCTAGCTGATCCTTTTAGAAGAATTTGTTGTGTTTATAATAATCTTTATCAATTAATTGATTTTTCGTTGAACACTGATGTAATTAAGCATAGTATCATTATTTTCTTAAATTCCTAACTATTTGTTTTTATATTTAAATCATTTAATTGTTTCAATGTATGTACATATGTAATTATATCATTTATACAGGTCTGTAAGGATTTATTCCATTGACCTAATAAATAAATAAATAAATAAATTAATAATAAGTGACATCAGATAAATTTGAAAAGCTCTCTCTATCACAGTACTCGAGATATATAATATTGAATTATTACTTGTATAGGAGGTACCGCTCCCACTTATCCGATCCCGCCCATTGCGGCGTAGCTACAAATATTAGCAATAGGTAACCTCACACAAATTTGCAAAGCTCTTCTTATCAAAGTGCTCAATATGTATGATATTAAAAATTTGTTTGGGAGCACTTCCCATGTCTGTGAAAATTTCAGGAAGATCACATGTGTAGTTACGGAGATTACCTCCTACAAACAAACAAACACACATTACCTTTTATTGTATTAGTATAGATTGAAAATGGATGTTACATGTAAGTGACACGCCCACTCATCTAATCCCGCCCATTTTCGGTACGGCTACTCTTAATAGATCTCCCTCACATAGTACTCGATTGATGTTATGTTGAATGTTTGCTTTGTATGGGATGTGCTACGTCCCGTGACTGAAATGAAGAGCGAATTGAGAAGTCATCAATTTTTCTAGAGTTATAACTGAACAATTAAGCTAAAGCACATAAAAATAAAGAAAAAAATATAAAAATCAGAAAAAAGTTTGGCCGGAGAACGCCAAACCCTCCAGAAATTTTATTAAACTGGAAAAATACTGTCACCCTGATTTGAAATTCCTTACGTCCACACAATGACAATGACCCCGAAAATGTTACACAGTATTATCGATTTTCATCAAAAAACTAAAATTGAATATTATAGCAATTAAGCTATTTTCGGGGTCTGGCCCCATATGATCATTTTAAATTAACAAAAAAATATTGCCAAGGTTAATTTAAAAATACCGGAGTTATTGATAAATATTTCAGTGAGAGTTTGTGCATAAAAAAGTTAGAAAATATGATACCGAAGGAAATAAGCAGCTTCAAGAAATTGTGTGTTTACAAACTCTTAGAAATATATAAAATTTCGCAGAACCGTACAAATTAAATAAGTTTATAAAATTTGTTTAAAAAATTTGATTTTGTTTTAAGAAATATCATGTTAATACTTTATGTTTCCCAAATAACTTTAATCCTGAAGCATTTTCTCGTTACTATGACAATTTTAAGAAAATTTGTAAAAATTATCTCATTATTCTTGAAAACAATACAATGTGGAGAAGAACTTGCAAGGAAGCCTACGCTAAGCAATTTAGGCAGAAAAAAAAATGCGAAATTAACTTTTAAACTCTGCATTTAGAAAACAAAACATTCTAATAAATTTAGCAGAAGACAAAAAAAAAACGAACAACATTTATTTTCACAAACAACAACTACAACATTATCACATTAAAACTCTCTATGTCTTTGCCAAATTCTGAATCGTAAATTTTCATTTAAATGCCATTAAAAAAAACAACAAAACAAATACAATTTTATATTAATTTACTAAATTCCATTTTATGATTTATCGTAACGATTACCCAGGAAAAGAGTAAACAAAAACAACAAAACCAACAATGACTAAAAAAAGTTCACACTGTGATTTTTTTTTCTCCTCTAGTGGAAAACATATTTTCACAAATACACTTTCGCACGGAATGTCCTTTCAGTATTAGTTTTCGTTTGTGTGTCTGTTTGCGGCGAAAAACAATAAAAACACTTTTAAATTTATTTATGTACATTTGGCATTTTTTGTGGTTGTTGCTTAGATTTTCGGGAGACTTACTTTTATATCCAACCGTTAAATGATTTGATTAACATTTATTGCAAAGGAAGGGCGCTTACACAGCTCAACAAAATACAGACATTAAGGTGAACCAAACTGAATAAATGACTAGAAATAGTATGAAAGGTTAGTACTTATTATAAATTTTTTTTTATGTATGTGACTTTTATTCTACCCATTTTCTATATTCACAGTGTTATCACATTTATTAGACAATATTTGATTTGCTATAACAATTTGAGATTGAATTTATTTTCGTACTAAAACAACGACAGAGAAGATAAATTTCATATAAAAGTAAATTATTTGGTTTTATTTACTGCATCGGCCAACTTAAGTATAACAAATTTAAATTAAATATCTTTATCAGACAGACAGACGGACAAAGCTAAATTGGCTTACGAAAATATCGATATATAACAGAAATGTATAGGGTTTACAGCAACTAACCAAGACCGGCCGAACAATATTAAACAACAACCTCTAATTGCATTCATGTATAAATCAATTAGTACATAGAATGACAATCAGGCAGAGAAAAACAAAAAACAACAAAACAAAAAATAAAACTAATAAAATACCATTTGATTTATAGGCAAACAGTAGTGTTCTTTGTTGGCCGTAGCCAGAGGTTATTAGCTGGTAGATATTTCATAGAATTTACGGCTAGTATTTGAAATTTATTATTTAGTTTATCCATGAGAGAGTGTGACAAATCAAATTAAGTTTTTTTTTTGAAATTTTTCTGTTTGTGTGAAAAGATAAATACACTAAATGCATTTCTTTGTTTTTAATTTAAACTGACAGCTAAACAAACAATGGAAATTGTCATTCGACGATTGTTAAAAGGAAAAGCCTCAATATTATTTAGTTCTTGATAAAGCAGTAGTACTTTTAAACCATTATACCAAGCTGTAATCAGGGTACAAAAAGTATATAAATTAGACTCGCAATTTACAAAATAGCTATCTGAGCCTCTTTTCAGGCTTTACTTTAAATCGCTAATAATTTGATGAAAATGTTAGTCCCTTTAAAGAAATGTTAACTCCCTTAATTTTCAAACTCAGTAGTGCAATTTGTTACCTTACCTCTTGGCGTATTCTAATACTAGTACCTTGCCTGTTTGAATTACGCAAGATATATAGTATTGAAAAGGGAAATACCATAGAGAGCTGGAGGTTAAACTAAATGAAGTAAAAGACAGTAAATCATGGTGGAAATTAGCGAATGAAATTAGAAATAAAGACTTTCATGAACTACCCAATATATCGACATTCGAATTTCAAAACTATTTCGTTACATTACTAAATCCGCTTCAAACAGCAAATGATGTACATTATGCAGCCTTGTATCAAACAGATTACATTTTGGATTGAAATATAGAAGTAAATGAAGTTTATCAAGTACTCTCAAAAGCAAAACTCAACAAAGCCCCCGGTGAAGATAGGATTCCGTACGAGTTTTTTAAGAACGCACCAAATGAACTTACTATAGAAATGACAAACGCATACAATACCCTATTTAACAACATGGAAGTACATGAAACGTTTACAACCAGCGTAATCTTTCCAATTTTTAAAAAAGGTGATATAAACCAGCCATGCAATTATAGAGGCATTTCGTTTATGAATTGTATTGCAAAAATCTTAATGGGCATAATAACGGAAAGGATGTATAGCTGAGTATATCAACATAATATTATTACCGAATACCAAGCGGGATTTAGAAAAGACTATTCTACAGTAGATAATATTTATAACCTAACGACAATAGTTCATTTAAAGTTTGAAGAAAAAAAAAAGTCTACGCGTTTTTTGTTGACTTCACTGCTGCCTTTGATAAAGTTGTAAGAAAGACCCTAATGTTCAAACTGCATGCCATAGGTGTATCAACAAAAATGGTTCGTTTTATCGAAAACTTATACCAGAATTATCTGATAAATTTGAAACTGTTTCAGGAGTTAAGCAAGGGTGTCTACTGTCCCCTTTGCTTTTCTCCCTGTATATAAATGACTTGCATGAAGAACTTGGAGGTGGACTTTACATTGGGAATATGAATGTAAGATTGCTTCTATATGCGGATGATATAGTGTTGATATCAGATGATGTTAAAGTACTACAGAAAATGATAAACAACCTAGAAACTTACTGCAGTTATTGGAATTTAGAAGTAAATTTGGCAAAATCAAAAATAATGGTATTTAAAAATGGCGGACGTTTGGCCAGCAATGAGAAATGGTTATACTTTGGAAGAGAAATTGAAATAGTCTCGGAATATTGTTACCTTGGTATGATTATAACTCCAAAATGTGTCTTCACAAGGCATGTTGAAAAGAGGAACAATGTTGTGAAATCCTGCCTCAATTCAATATGGAGTAGCTTTTTAAGTAAAAGAGATATCGCATTTGGAACTAAAATGCACCTTTTTAATTCTGTTTGCAGGTCAGTACAATCATACGGTGCACAAGTATGGGGGCATTCTCATTTTGAAGAAGTGGATAAGCTCCAAAGATATTTCATAAAACGCATTCTAAATTTACCGAAATTCGCTCCCAACTACGCTCTCCTTCTCGAGTCTGGAATGAACGATGGCCATTTATTTATGCTTAACCTTCACATGCAATACATAAAACGCACCCTCTTTCATTATCCAGACTCTCGTCTACCTTATCAATTAAGTAGACTTGTGTTGGAACATAATATATCCTGGGTGAAATGTTTAAATACGATTGGTGTAGAGTTCAACATATCGTGGTCAACAAATATTACCTTAAGGGAATGGAGTGAAAACCAAGCACTGTTTTTAAATTGTTTAGAAAATAAATATCACCAAAGTCGATTAACTCGAGCAAGTCAAACAGAATCCATTTACAAGAAAATAGATACCTCAGTGTCACACCTTTATTTCCACTGCAACAATTATCAGTCGAGTATCATGTGGATATTTAAGGCTCGATGTGATCTAATAGAATTAAATGGTTCATTGTGTAATAAAAAGGAGATTGAAGATTTACATCATTTCATTGGAAGGTGTCCTATATTAAATAACTTTCGACAACATTGGTTCCAAAAAATAACAATATCAGAAAATGAGCTCATTACAATTTTAAATGGTGAAGATAATTGGGAAAAACTAGTTAAATATTTAATCAATGCTTTGGCGTATAGAAAAACCTTAATTATTGAAAACAACACTTAATTTTTACAAACACAAAACATAATATTTATATACATATATATGTTTATAAAATCTCTTTTCCGGCTAACGACATAGGCAACGCCGTACATTCTTTTAAGTTTTATAATGTAATTTGAAAAAAAAAAAAAAAAAACGTTATTGAATAAAGAATTCTTACTACAACTACTACTACTACTACTACTACTATAATATTGAAAATGCACTTTGGTCGGGAGGTACCACGACTATTTATTCGATCCCGACAAGTTTCGCCAGGTCTACTTGCATTTGTAAGGTATGACGTCACACAAAGTATCAAAGCTCTACCTCGCGTAGAACTCGAGATATATCATATTGAATAATTATTTTGTCTTAGAGGAGCTACCATGCCCATTTATCCGATCCCAACTATTAATATTAATAATAGATGGTGCCACACAAGTGCCACGCCTACTGATACACTAATGTTAATTTTCAGAAGACTACACACACTAATAACCTGTGAAATTCACTTAGTATGGGAGGTGTCACGACCACTAATGCGATTCCAACATAATATAGATAAGAACAATCCGGAGCAACTTACAAGCATGGTTGGCTAGCTTCAGTGATTCAGCCGAGATGCGATAACTTTCACCAAAGTTTTAATATATTAAGATATATTAAATTCATAGTCGGTTTCGTTCGGCTATTCTATAATGCTATATCATACGCTTGAGATCTGAGATCTCATCCAAGGAATTTTAGTTAAACGCAGGGGTACCGCAAGGCTCTATTTTTTTTCTTATGTTTCTTAATTTATTTTTATACTCTATATAACTATGTGGTCAGGGTATAATGACTTTGAGCTGATGTTTGTAACTACCAAAAATATTTGACCTAAGCCCATCTTTTGTTATACCGATGAATTCAGAATTACTTTCTGAGTCGATTTACCGATGTTCGTCTGTCCGTCTGTCCGTTCATCTGTCTGTGTGTCCATATAAAATTTGTAATCAACCTACGGCTCGCATATGAATATATTTTTCGGAAATTTAGTACATACGCTTCTATCGGCTATTCAATTTAGTGAAAATCGGTTCATGTTCAGACCTAGTCCCCATACAAATGACCCCTATGAGATCGACTTAAAGTGTCATAATATCCAAATTATTTTATATATCTCGGTCAAATTGGGCTTGTGCACGTTTACTACATCCATTTATCAGTAGTTCAAAATTGTGGCACAGTTCTTTGTCATAGCCCCCATATAAAGCTGCTTCTTGATCTTCACTGAAAAATGTGAAATAATCTAACCCATAAAAACAAAGTTTTTATTAAAACTCTTTCTTAACTTATACATATGAGTTTTGAATCTCTCCGTGACTGTGCGTGACTTTGGGTGACTATTTTAAAATGAATCTTTGGTCACAACATGTCTATGCACCAAGTTTCAGATCGATCGGATGAGGGAAAGTGAGGTTTTAATCTCTCCATGACTGTGCGTGACTATGTCAAAGTTAATCTTTTCTCACAGCAAGCCTATCCACCAAGTTTCAGGTTGACTGGATGAGGAGAAATCCATTTTAAATCTTTCCGTGACTGTGCGTGACCATGCCTGACTGTGCGTGACTAAGTCAAAGTTAATTTTTTTTCACAGCAAGTGTATGGATCAAGTTTGAGATCGATCGGATGAGGGAAACTGACATTAAGATCACTCCGTGACTGTGCGTGACTACCCCCAAAATTAATCTGTAGTCACGGCAATACTATGGGCTAAGTTTCAGTTCAATTGGATAATGGCGAATGGGGTCCACCCATGGCAGACAGACAGACATACAGGCAGACAGACAGACAGACAGACAGACAGAGAGTATGAGTTAAAAGAAAGAGTTAAGAAACAAAAATATTGCACAGATTTTTTTCAAATTT
This sequence comes from Cordilura impudica, assembly GCA_963682025.1. Classification (NCBI taxonomy): domain Eukaryota; kingdom Metazoa; phylum Arthropoda; class Insecta; order Diptera; family Scathophagidae; genus Cordilura; species Cordilura impudica. The sequence goes on from OY821520.1 coordinate 38,103,768, forward strand.
GGTTTCTATAAGTTTTTGCAAAAAATAAGTGATCTTACAATATATGATCAGGATCGATCCATTTTTCGACATAGTCCCTATATAGATATAACATCCGATATGAACTTTGTTATATCCAAAGAAAAAAAAAATAATAACAATGTCAGTCAAATTTGGTTTATGCTTATTTTGTATATCAAATTAGTTGGACCTAAGATATGGGGTTTGTAAACGCTTGGTACAGGGTATCGTATAGCCGGCCTAATCCGACCGTAATTTTCTTACTTGTTATACCCTATACCACTATGTGGTTTGGGTATAATGACTTTGTGCTGCTGTTTGTAACTACCAAAAATATTTGACCTAGACGCATCTTTAATTATACCAATCGAATCAGAATCACTAACTGATTCGATTTAACGATTTTTGGGCCTAGTCCCCATATATATATAGCATCCGATATGAACTTTTTCATATCTGCAGCCAAAAAAATTAATAAAAATCCCACTCAAATTTGATTTATGCTTATTTTCTATATTTAGTTAGTTGGACCTAAGAGATGGGGTTTGTAAACGCTTGGTGCAGGGCATCGTATAGCCGGCCTAATCCGACCGTAATTTTCTTACTTGTTTTTATTTATGTTAGTCCCATTAATGACCTTATATGTCAAACTCCTAATCCTATCTACTCTTTGGTAGACGTTAGCAATTAATTCATATTAATTCGCTCAAAGGCCAAGTTTTAGGGACATTGGGGGCATGAAGTAATATATGTATTACACACTCATTCGAGGCATTTTGACAATATCTGTTGTTTATTGACACATAGAAGGGCCATGGAGTCTTCGATGTTCTCTGCATCCATGAGTGTTATAGAAATTGAAGAATCACACGCCTTTGATGTTCTGGGCATGAAAATTCCTTAAGAAGTACATTGGAATAAACACAATTGTCAATTATCGAAAGAAGCTTTGAAGTGCCTAGGTTTCTTAAATCGGTGTAAGAATTACTTCAGCCTATCTGCAATACTTAATATTTGTACCACCTATATCCGACCAATGATGGAATACAACTCTGATATAGTGGGGGGGGGGGTTTCACGGTCTATTTGAATCTTTAGAACCATGTGCTTGGAAGTGCGTTGGTGTTTACCAGTGACAGTGATGTAACGAACTGTATTGATACATTGGAGCTAACTGTATTATAGATATCACATTGGGAAGCGTTCTGCTGATATAAGTGAACTCATCCAAGAGCCCATGTTTTCCTGTGCACTAATCGCTCGTCTAGTAGATCACATCCATTTGCAGTCTATTGCCTAGCGGATTGCACAACGCATGACTGCGAAAATTTATTCATTAGCCAGACAAGCCGTTTGTGGAATACACTTCTCGCTGGGGTCTTTTCTGTCACAAATACTACTCCCTCTTTCCTCCTACCCAATATATTTTCCTGCGCACCATACCATGGTTGTTGATATATAACAAAAAAAGTGGCAAAGTGTTTGATCGTTCGTTTATGCTCTTAAAGGAATTTTTTATTAGTCTCTAAGAGTTGGATTTCTTTTACTAAAAAACGGAAACACAACAACAATTCCAATTCACGTAATAGGTATGAGGTTTCTAGTAAGAACCAATTTATAAATTAAAAAATATTGAACATTTTTTTCTGTTAAACTATTTATCAAACTGAAACGTTGCACTCTTTTACTCAACATAACTTTATGGATTGTAGATCAACTACTACAAACTTAGCATATTTTTATAAATTATTGTGTGACTTTGTGAGAGCTTCTGGCCATGTAAAGCTGTCTAAAATTGGGCTTAATTCTTAAGTGCTGAAATGGTTTAGTTTTTGTTTAACTGGCAGAATCACCAATATAATAACACTGTCCAACAGCATTTTTGGAACAGAATAGCGACCCTATAATTCTGAAAGGGTATGTTGAGTAAATCATTTTTGTAGAACAAACTTATGGTCCAGCACGTCTGAGTATTTTTTTACAGTGGGTCAAAATTTTCATTTTTTTTCGAAGGGAGCATTACACTTTATGAAAAAAAATGCTGTAAGTTAATGTCTGAGAGAATTCTTTTGGTCAGAGTTGTATTGTGGAATTTTATGAGGATTATTTTTGTGGAAGATCTTAATCCTCTAACTGGTCACTTTATGGGTCAATTTGACCTTTTTTTTCGAGAAAATCAAAAAATATCCTTTAAAAAAGGACATTTAAGGATTAAAATATTCTACGAAAATGTTTGCCGAAAAATTTCAGTGGGGGTCACCAAAGACACCATTGTTGTAAATAAAGCTCTTTATGCTTAATTAGTAAAATTATACACCAACATATACAAAACAGGTAAAAACGGCGTCAAGTTCGGCCGGGCCAAACACTGAGTTCTCGCGTCTAGTCAGCTGTAACTTACAAATCGGGTGTGATATTTATTAAAATTAATAATAAAAAATAAAAGAAATAATTCAAGCATAATTGAGCTACTAAGCAGTACATATCGGGTGTGATTTTTACTAAAATTAATATAAAAAAAGAAAAATTAAAGCTTAAATAAGCTTGGCGGATTCTGTTTGCAAATTAAGGGATTGGTTTTGTTTTATTTGTGGACAAATAATGTCAGTTTACCAGAAGTGCGCTGTGAAGGTGTTCCGGTGCCTCAACCGCCTACACTTACATTTTCGGCCAATATGACAGTCGCCAATGCAGAAATAAGAGCGGCGCACAGTGGTTCAAAACCAAAAAAAGTGGTAATAAGTCTGGAACTTCTAAACTATTGGTTGGATTGGCATAGTATATTCTAGTCGATTGTAGTCAAGGATATAGGCTTTCAAAATATTTATTTTTGAGATACCCTGTTGTAACACAGGGTGAGCTACAGGGTGCCAAAGTCGACCACCTCGAGGTGGAAAATGCTTTCAAAGCTTGTAACTTTTATAAATATGAAGTGATTTTTACGTTTTTTAAATTTTTTTAATAACCATTAAATTATTAACAAAAAACATGCTCATACTACCTAGTTATCGCTTATGGTTTAAAAAATATTTGATTTTAAAAATCAACATTTGAACTTTTCACCAAATTCTTTCTTGGTTTTTCGCAAATAACAGTTTTTATTAAAATAGATAAGAAAAATCTAAAAATATGTGGCGATAGCCAGTACTTTTCAAAAAAATACGTTGAAGTATTTTTTTAACAATTTCAATCCGTTTAGGGAGCACAAAATCTTAAAGTTGACTTTTTGAATCAGGTTCTAAAAATTGCAAATTTTTGCCAAAAAATACCCTTCACTCATTCACTTTTTTCTCACAACCTTGGTAAAACATGTATATATTTTTTGACATATTTTAAAAGAATATGCTTCAAGAATGGTTATAAGCGAAATTTTTAATATTTTTGGACATGCACCCTACGTCCAGCATTGGACGAAATTGGGCAATTTAAAAAAAAAACTAAGTTTTAAAAGTTAATACAAAAATATCCGCTCGATTTCTTCAAATATTTCAACGCAGCATTAAAGCCCAAATATTTTATTTATTTATTCTCCGCAATAAAATTCACCGCCGTTGCATAAACGTGGTCAGGAGGGATTAAATGGTGAAAAAAATCAAATTTTCATACGAATTTTTTTTGTTAACATAAAAAACATATTAAGATTAGCTATTTTTATATTTTGTTTATTGGTTCAGAACGGCATTTAAATTATCTAAAACACTTCAAAAAATCATTTTGATAACGTTAATAGTTTTTGAGATATTTATATTCAAATTTCAGAAAAAAATATAGAAAAACTATGGTTTTTCTTTTTTTTTTGGTTTTTTTGGTAAAGTGTTTCCAAAATTTTCGAATTTTACATATTGTTATATATATTGTTAAAGAAGACATATTTATCTATTCAACGATATATAACATGTCTATCAAATATATTGCAACATGCTGAAATAATGACCCCGAACCACACTCAACAGTCAAAAATTTAGCTATTTCTCTATTTGTTCATATAAATAGTCATTTACATAGTGAATGACATATTTTTTTATTGTAAAGGGTAAAGGGTTGCACACGTTTTTATTACTTCAAATAATTTTATACATCTTTTCAAAGAAGGTATAATTATAAGTTAATGGTGTATGAAGTATTTACCTAATGAGTTTCAACTGATCATAAAATTGCCCGAAACTCTGATGCTGATTTTATACAAAAAAAAAAAACAGGTAAAAAGCCAATGCCTAAGATATTTTCATTATTAAATAACAAATATAACTAAATTTTTTTTAATGAGTATTTTTTTATTTGTTTTATAATAGGCATAAAATTACATAACAATTGTCTGCTTTTTTACTAGTTATTTTCTACAAAACAATCGGAAATATCAAAAGATAAAAGATGTTTTATATTCATAGCTTCGGAATCATCATTTTCTATTTCAAGACTTATTTTTATTAACCATTTTGTTCTACTGGATCTGATGATATCAATAAATATTCCATTAAATCGGAATTTTTGGCTTCCTTGCTACATTTTCTTGTATTAAAAAGTCTAAAGTGTTTGACATCTCTGTTTCTAACTTCTTGTGCTTCTTCAGTCAGTTGTCCCAAGGGCAGGATGCTATTTTGTATTATTTCTTTCCCATGAGCTAATACTTTGTGTACAGTTGGTGGCACTGGAATCCAAGGATATAAGTTCATTATTATTTCCTTAGTTCCTCTAGCATATATTTTCAATTTCTCCGCATTAATTTGTTGTTTACTATTAATGACAGCTAATATTACTTTAAACCGTGCGATTAAAGCCGTGTCAATGCCAGTAATCAAAGAAGTAGTTTCAGGATCTTCAAAGAAACGTCTTGCTGTATTACCATCATATCCATAGCCACAAAGAGGCTTATCGATAATTAGACCAAGTTGCATTTTAAATTCATCCTAAATTCTTTTCTTCTCAGTTTTTCGTATGGCGTGTAGATCAGTATTATTTTTAACTGGTATATTTTCTTGTCCTGGAATTTGCCGGTATTTTAGATCATACGCGAGATGCAAGCAATATTCCATAAAATTTAAAGCATTTTCATTAATAGGAATTTCATCACAACTGTTATGAAATTCTGAACTTTTCTTTCCACATATATTACATTTCCAAGTAGATGTTATATCTGTAACGGCATTGGCTACTTTCCCATCAATCATTGTAAAAAGTGGTTGAAATAACACTTTAATGACACTTCCAGATATTTCCACAACAACTGGAGACAATCTCGAAATTTCCTGATTTATTGAACTCACTAAGCTAAGATGCAGTTGGTAACACATCTACAATTTTAGCAGCTTCCTTTGGTTGCGTGCGTGTCAAGGCTGATTTAAAAGAATCCTTAATTTCATTAGGCGAATGGTTACTAATGATTTCTTCTTGTTTTTTCTTTTTTGTCCTTGATTGAACATTTTCGTAGTCCTTTTTAGCTCGACCAAATGCCTTTTTCTCAATTTGTACTTTGAGGCCCGTTTTCAACCATTCTTCATTTTTAGTCATAAACTTTGATTTTGATAAACCCGATTTGCTAAATCTTCTTTCGTAAGCTTTGTAAAAATTTTCAACATCTTCAGATCTCACATTTAAACCGTAAGTGTTGTTAATTGTATAACATAATTTCGAGACTTTTTCCGAACGTGATGAATGAATAGTAGAATCGGAAGGATTTTCCCAAATAACTTTGCAAAGTGAATAATACTTTAATGTAACCACCATGATAGATTATACGTAAGTGATCTTAATAAACAAGAAACTCATGGTTATATACTGAAAATACTTTTTGAAAGGTAATATATCGGGCAGGTACTTCAACCAATACTTACATTTTGTTTTAGTGAATCTAAAGATTTGGCTTTTACCTGTTTTTTTTTTTTGCATAAAAAGGTATTGTGAATTACAGATATTTTGCAATAGGTATCAGAGTTTCGGGTAATTTTATGATCAGTTGAAACTCATTAGGTAAATATTTCATACACCATTAACTTATAATTATACCTTCTTTGAAAAGATATATAAAATTATTTGAAGTAATAAAAACATATGCAACCCTTTACCAAAAAACAATAAAAAAAATATGTCATTCACTATGTAAATGACTATTTATATGAACAAATAGAGAAATAGCTAAATTTTTGCCTGTGGAGTGTGGTTTGGGGTCATTATTTCAGCATGATATTGCAACATGATAGACATGTTATAAATCGTTGGATAGATAAATATGTCTTCTTTAACAATATATATAACAATAAGTAAAATTCAAAAATTTTGGGAACACTTTACCAAAAAAAACGAAAAACCACAGTTTTTCTATATTTTTTTCTGAAATTTGAGTATAAATATCTCAAAAGCTATTAACGTTATCAAAATGATTTTTTGAAGTGTTTTAGATAATTTAAATGCCGTTCTGAATCAGTAAACAAAATATAAAAATAACTAATCTTCATATGTTTTTTATATTAACAAAAAAAATTCGTATGAAAATTTGACTTTTTTCACCATTTAAGCCCTCCTGACCACGTTTATGTAAAGGCGGTGAATTTTATTGCGGCAAATAAATAAAAATATTTGGAGCTTTAATACTGCGGTGAAATATTAGAAAAAATCGAGCGGATATTTTTGTATTAACTTTTAAAACTTAGTTTTTTTTTTGTAAATTGCCCAATTTCGTCCAATGCTGGACGTAGGGTGCATGTCCAAAAATATTAAAAATTTCGCTTACAGCCATTCTTGAAGCATATTCTTTTAAAATATGTAAAAAAATATATACATGTTTTACCAAGGTTGTGAGAAAAAAGTGAAAGAGTGAAGGGTATTTTTTGGCAAAAATTTGCAATTTTTAGAACCTGATTCAAAAAGTCAACTTTAAGATTTTGTGCTCCATAAACGGATTGAAATTATTCAAAAAATACTTCAGCGTATTTTTTGAAAAAGTACTGGCTATCGCCACATATTTTTAGATTTTTTTTATCTATTTTAATAAAAATGTTATTTGCGAAAAACCAAGAAAGAATTTGGTGAAAAGTTCAAATGTTGATTTTTAAAATCAAATATTTTTTAAACCATAAGCGATAACTAGGTAGTATAAGCATGTTTTTTGTTAATAATTTAATGGTTATTAAAAAAATTTAAAAAACGTAAAAATCACTTCATATTTATAAAAGTTACAAGCTTTGAAAGCATTTTCCACCTCGAGGTGGTCGACTTTGGCACCCTGTAGCTCACCCTGTGTTACAACAGGGTATTTAAAAAATTAATATTTTGAAAGCCTATATCCTTGACTACAATCGCCTAGAATATACTATTCCAATCCAACCAATAGTTTAGAAGTTCCAGACTTATTACCACTTTTTTTTGGTTTTGAACCACTGTGCGGCGGTTGAAAACATATCAGATATAAGTTACTTGCCTCCTGATGGTTTAAACATATGTCCTAATTTGGTTATATCAGAATTCCTTGGAAACTCAAAAGCACAAAACTATGAAGAAAATATTGAAAGCATGCTAATCGGTTTTAAAAATATTGGCGTTAAGATGTCACTAAAGCTGCATTTTCTGCACTCTCATCTCAATTTTTTTAAAGAAAACCTTGGAGCGGTTTCAGATGAACACGGTGAAAGGTTTCATCAGGATATAAAGGGATTGGAAGAAAGATTCAAAGTGAAATCCCAAAGTGTAATGCTTGCTGAATACGTATGGGGCTTGTACAGAAACCTTGACCCATCGGAAAATTCACGTCAAGCTAAATACAAAAAAGCATATTAAGTTTAATCTGTAATCCATTGTCATACTACTGCTATTTCCCAATTCCCTTTTACTCGAAAATTTGCAGCAAAAAAATAAATACGTACATACTATAATAAACCAGTATTAAACAAAATTATAATTTTTTTTATAGAAGTTGGCGTGTAATTTTGCCAATTAATCGTAAATAGCTTTATTTACAACAATGGTGGCTTTGGTGACCCCCACTGAAATTTTTCGGCAAACATTTTCGTAGAATATTTTAGTACTTAAGTGTCCTTTTTTAAAGGATATTTTTTGATTTTCTCGAAAAAAGGGTCAAATTGACCCATAAAGAGAGCAGTTAGAGGGTTAAGATCTTCCACAAAAATAATCCTCATACAATTCCACAATACAACTCTGACCAAAAGAATTCTCTCAGACATTAACTTACAGCATTTTTTTTTCATAGAGTATAATGCTCCCTTCGAAAAAAAAATGAAAATTTTGACCCACTGTAAAAAAATACTCAGACGTGCTGGACCATAAGTTTGTTCTACAAAAATGATCTACTCAACATACCCTTTCCGAATTATGGGGTCGCTGTTCTGTTCCATTCAAAAAGTCTTAATTTGTTGGACAGTGTAGTTGAAGGAATTTGTTCCGATTTTTTTATTCCAACTTCTGGTATTGCTCAAGGAAGTATCTTAGATCCCTTGCTCTAGACAGCTTTATTTTTCAACTTAGCCAATTCACAAACCAACTCTTTTATGGTTTACTATTATTGTGAATGAAGATAACAAACTCATTAACATACACATTAACAAATTTAATAATCACACACATGGCATACGTAAAAGTTTATGTATGTGTTAGTAGCAATTTCAAATGAAATTTACTCAAAATAAAGGAAAAATTATAAAAATCTGTAAATCTGGTGAACAGCTAAAAAGAAATACCTTTCAAATTATATACGTTTGGGCAAAATCGGAATAAAATGATGGAACAAAACATCGGTCACAAGAAATCGCCTAGCCTATTAATATTATAGATATCAATGATATTTGTTACTCTTTTAAGAATTTAAAATACCTTTTGTATGCTGATGATCTCAAAAAATATTTAAGTCTATTCATACCAAATAGACATTGTTGAAGTGCAGCCAGATTTGGATATAGCATAATTTGAGATTTAATTGACTTTCCGGTTCTCTGAAATTTATTTATGTTTTTGATTCCTTAAATTTCTTTGACGAGAAATAATTATTTTCATATTGAATTTCATAGTATATTGAATATATATATTGAATTTCTGAGTATAGCCGTAATAAGCCCCTAACCAAATCTATGAGATTAGGTAATATTTTTTGCAATGAATTAGATTTATGTATATCTACCATTGAGTTTATAACTTGGAGTACTGGAGTACTTGCTACTTGGGTTACTTAATTTGGAGTACTGTACCTCTTAAACCGATAAAGAATTTTTACTGAAACTCCGGATATAAGAATATGACGTAACTTTGCGTTGACTACAGTCCCAGGTCAAAGCATTGAGCAGCTGTGAGCCTTCAAAGTCGGAACCCCTAAGAACGTATACTCAGTGCAAATTCAGCTGCACTCAAATTCGTTTGCATAGAACCATCATCAGTGTCGATTTCCTGGTCGTAAAAAAAAGTACCGGCAAAAAATATATACTTAAAACCACTCAAAATTCTACAAAATTGCCTTAACCAAAACAAGGTCTCATAAAATATAGAGGGTCGATATAGCGATGTCTGTCCTTCTGTTTGCTGAAATCACGCTCATTAACAAAATAAACCATTCACCTGGCTAAATTTATTGGTTTTATTGCCCATTTTTGTGCTCGAAAAAAAGCTTAGATTTTTCGATGGAGAGCCTTTGGTTTCTCAATGGGATGCGAGTGGGATATCTATTAAAGCAAATGTTTTGTAACTCAAGACAACGGACACGTAGTCAATTTAAGGCAATCGCGTTAATCGTGTATATCTTCTGGCGAAATTTTTGATTTAGCAAAAAAAAAGTCAACATTCTTTTTTTAATTTTTTTTTTTTCGAAAGATTGAAGAAAACCATATGGGAGAAATTTTGCTAAAACTAATAGGTAAAAAGTTAGAGGGATGAGAAAACAACACCTGTTTGGCCAATATGTCAATGTTTTACCCCCTCTAACACAAAGAGATCTTGACTGATCCTGATGAAAACTTGTGTCTAAACTACTATCCAACAGGACTAGCCTTGGTGAAAATTTTATCCCGATTGGAAGACATCGGTTTCAATAGTTGGGTCAGTTGACATTAAACACCCCATATATATATATATTTATATGTATATTTATATACTATAGCCTTATTTGTAATAATAAAAAATTTTCCCTAGACCCACCATTTATTATACCGATCAATTCAGAGTCGATATAGCGATCAACCCACAGGTCGCAAATATATATTGATGAAATTTGATACTTATATAAGATTTTATCTTTCATAATATGAAAGCTGTTAAATTTGCTGAAAATCAGTGTATGTTCGGGCCTAGCCCACATAAAAAATAATCTCTATTAGACCAACTAAAATTATCATATTATCCAAAATTTCCTATATATCGCACCTTAAGTACAAAAGTGACACAACTCAAAATTTTCAAATATTCAGGAGAGGCAAAAAACTGTATATGTAAAAATTATTGTATTATTTTAAAAAATGCAGTTTTATTATGAAAAATGTCCATTTTGGGGAAAGTTTTGCTATACTTTTTTTTTTAATATATATTCTGACTGAAATTTTTTCATTTGACTAGTGATATTATCTCAAGTTGTGCCTCAGATATAACGGCATTTTTCCTGTTAAAGAAGATAGTTATGAGAAATAAATTTTTGCAGTAGTTGGAAATGTGCACTGTGAATAAATTTATGGGAAAAAGTCAATTTTGGAAAATTTTGAGTTGTGTCACTTTTGTATTTAAGGTGCGATATATATCAAATTTGGTGTATCTTCTTCTTTTATACCCTCTAATCAGTAGTCCGAAAATAAGCCCTGTATGATAATTTTTAGACATATTCGCTATAAAAGGCTATTCCCGATCTTCACTTTAATCTATCACAAAAGAAAAATATTGCATAGCTTTTTTTTAAATTTGGTTTATATATTATATATGAGAAAATTAAGTGATTTCACTAATTATTGTCATGAGCGGTCCATTTTTGACCTGCTCTCTATATAAAAATAATATCAGTTATGGACTTATTCATATATATATGCCACAAATTAATAACATTGCCACTAAAATTTGGTTTATGCTTATTTCCGTCAGGCAGTTATTGTCTCAGTAAATTTGGATCCAAAACCTTCTCTAGATTTATAAATTTCATACTTGGTTTAAATGAATTTTGCATTATATGATATTATTTAAGATTTTGTTGTTTATTAAATTAATCTGAACAAGTAGGAAAATAGGATAGGATACCCTATACCATGCGTTTAGAGATCCTATCTCATGGGCCCAACTAACTGGACATAGAAAATAAGCATAAACCAAATTTGAGTAGGATTTTTATTAATTTTTTTGGCTGCAGATATGAAAAAGTTCATATCGGATGCTATATATATATGGGGACTAGGCCCAAAAATGGACCGATCCTAACTATGTTTGGTAAAGTCTCTTGTATTTTGCAAAAATAAATACAAATAAAATTTGAGAAGAATCAGTGCAATATTTTTGTTTTTGATAGATTTAAGTGAAGATCGGGAAGCAGCTCTATATGGGACCTATGACTAAGAGTTGTCCCATAGGTATAATTTTTGGACTACGCATTAATGGATGTAGTAAACGCATACAAACCCAATTTGAGTAAGATCTATGTCGATTTCATAGGGGTCATTTGTATGGGGACTAGGGCTGACCATGGACCGATTTCCACCAATTTCAACAGCGTTCATCCTATGGCTGTTAAAAGCTTATATGCCAAATTTCATCAAAATATATTCATATTTGCGACCTGCAGTGTGATTACAAGGTTTACATGGACAAACAGACGGACGGATGGACGGACGGACATCGTTAAATCGAATCAGTTAGTGATTCTGATTCGATCGGTACAATGAAAGATTGGTCTAGGTCAAATATTTTTGGTAGTTACAAACAGCAGCACAAAGTTATTATACCCAAACCCCAAAGTGGTATAGGGTATAAAAACAGAGAAGTATAAATGATACTTGCTGTCAATTTTTTTTTTTCTCTATATGAATTAAATTTACCAATTTATTGGAAAAAAAAATCACATCAAACTAGTGGTAACTAAATATAATTGTATCAATGTTATAACATTGACAGCCATTAAATTGTCAGGGTTTCTTTCATTTAGGAAGAGTAGTTGATGTAATTGCAGTTACTAAATGAACACACATGCGAATATTAAACAGCCAGCCATACATTTTCAGTTACTAAATAAACGACTAACGACTGCAACAACATGTTGCACCTGTACCTCTAAAGTGAGTCAACTCAAAATTTACAAATTTTCAGTAGAGGCAAAAAACGTTTTTTTTTAATATTTACTATAAAATTTAAAAACAGTTGTTTCATTGCAAAGAATTGCGATAATAAGTATACAACAATAGTAGTAGTAGCGATTTTTTCACTGATCATCAAAAATAGCAAGTTTTTTGGGTGCAACTCAATATACGTCTTTTTAGTGGATTCTTAAGAAGCTACACTTATAACACAAAGAGGGTGACAACTGTATTTTTTTTTTTACGAAAGACTAGAAAAACCGATGTAAGATTTGTATCGTTTGTGTATCGTTTTCTTGCAAAAAGTGAACATTGAAAAATTTTGAGTTGACTCACTTTAGAGGTACAGGTGCGATGTGTGTGTGGATACAAATTTACAAATTATGAATATTTTTTACAAACTCATAATATATTTATGACAAATGATGAACACAAATTTTTGAAAATTGCCATTGATTACTGTATAAATATTTCAATCGTTATAATAAAATTATTGTGTAGGCGAGGAGTTTAATAATATGAGACTTTTCAGAATACAAAAATTATGTTCGACATTAATATCAACACACATGCATGTTAACATAAATACTATCTACACAAACGTACACATGCTTAGTGGAATATTTTAAATTTAAATTGAGGTCAGGTCTTTTGAAATTGTACATACAATATGGGAAATTTTGGTTTTGGGAAAAACTAAAATGTAATTAAAAATGTTTTCACTAATAACAATAGGGGAAATCGGCAACGCTAGAGTCACCACTAGCTAATGTCAAAAGCAACAGCTTGAATGAACAGGAAATTTAAATATCGAGTTTAAACAGACTTGCATTGAGTACTTCTTTCTAATAATATGGAATTATTATTACTCCATTATTTGAATTTAAGAATCAATATATCTGTGGTCACAAGCAATAACCGCCTAACTAGAAAATCATGCTTTTGAGGAAAATAGCTTTTTATATAAATGTAATAGCGCTTCATTACGACTTAGGTCAGAATATTTGTATTAATATCTTTTTAAAAAGCAGTGTTAGAGAAATGGGGATTTCACATAAATATAAAGCGTTTTTAGTAGAATATGACAGCATTCATAATTCAAATCGTTCTTAAGTCGACTTAGGCGGTTATCGCTTGGGACCACAGATATATTTATAATTCAAAGACTTAACAACTGCATGAAAATGCTAATATTTAACTTAGTTCTCGGTAAGAGTGGTAAACGTTTGGAGCTTTATTAGCTGTTAAAGGAATATGTAATTTTTTACTCGAGGTGCTTAACTGATTTGTAAAAATAGCCCAGAGCCAGTTTTTGTTTTTAAATCCCTTAAGGTGTAAGGTATGAGATCGCAAAAATTTTAATGTACAGACAATAAATACATACATATTAATAAGGCACCTACTGAACCTAGAATCATTTTTTTATTTAGCTGAAACTTTATTAAAAAAATCATGTGAGTCCGATCACAAGGGAGATGTGTAAACATCTAATAATTAAAGAAAACATCAACATCATATTTTCCAGTGCATAAAAAATAAGTCGATTATGCTGTTTTCTGAAATTCAATTGATGTTTTCAGCAATTCAAATGATGCTTTTTGAAATTCTATTGACGTTTTCTGAAATACAATTAATGTTCTCAGCAATTCAAATAATGCTTTTTGAAATTCAATTGATGTTTTCTGAAATTCTATTTATGTTTTCTGAAATTCAAATGATGTTTTCTGAAATACAATTGCTGTTTTCTGAAATACAATTGATGTTTTCTGAAATTCTATTGATGTTTTCTGAAATCTAATTGATGTTTTCTGAAACTCGAATAATGTTTTTTGAAATTATATTGATGTTTTCTGAAATTCTATTTATGTTTTCTGAAATTCAAATTATGTTTTTTGAAACTCGAATGATGTTTTCTGAAATTCTATTTATGTTTTCTGAAATTCAATTGATGTTTTCTGAAATACAATTGATGTTTTCTGAAATACAATTGATTTTTTCTGAAATTCTATTGATGTTTTCTGAAATTCTATTTATGTTTTCTGAAATTCAAATGATGTTTTCTGAAATACAATTGATGTTTTCTGAAATACAATTGATGTTTTCTGAAATTCTATTGATGTTTTCTGAAATTCAATTGACGTTTTCTGAAACTCGAATGATGTTTTCTGAAATTATATTGATGTTTTCTGAAATTCTATTTATGTTTTCTGAAATTCAAATGATGTTTTCTGAAACTCGAATGATGTTTTCTGAAATTCTATTGATGTTTTCTGAAATTCAATTGATGTTTTCTGAAACTCGAATGATGTTTTCTGAAATTATATTGATGTTTTCTGAAATTCTATTTATGTTTTCTGAAATGATGTTTTCTGAAATTCTATTTATGTTTTCTGAAATTCAATTGATGTTTTCTGAAATTTTATAGATGTTTTCTGAAATTCTATTTATGTTTTCTGCATTCAAATGATGTTTTCTGAAATTATATTGATGGTTTCTGAAATACAATTGATCGAATGATGTTTTCTGAAATTATATTGATGTTTTCTGAAATTCAATTTATGTTTTCTGAAATTCAAATGATGTTTTCTGAAATTATATTGATGGTTTCTGAAATACAATTGATGTTTTCTGAAATTCTATTGATGCTTTCTGAAATTCAATTGATGTTTTCTGAAACTCGAATGATGTTTTCTGAAATTATATTGATGTTTTCTGAAATTCTAATTATGTTTTTTGAAATTCAAATGATGTTTTCTGAAATTTTATTGATGGTTTCTGAAATACAATTGATGTTTTCTGAAATTCTATTGATGTTTTTTGAAATTCAATTGATGTTTTCTGAAACTCAAATGATGTTTTCTGAAATTATATTGATGTTTTCTGAAATTCTGTTTATGTTTTCTGAAATTCAAGTGATGTTTTCTGAAATTCTATTGATGTTTTCTGAAATTCAATTGATGTTTTCTGAAATTATATTGATGGTTTCTGAAATACAATTGATGTTTTCTGAAATACAATTGATGTTTTGAAAGACAATTGGAAAATGTTTAGAAAAGAACATATCATAATTTTTTCACAAATATAATCAGATAAAGTCACTCCGATTTACACTTCAGCTCACACCGATGTGTTACGCTGTTTTTGCGATTGTATTGTGAAGTACAAATTTACCCCCTGCGCGTATAGATGTTTACACATCAAAAATATTCAAAGGCTAGAATTCTTATTAAATGATGAACTCATCTATAATATTAATAGGCTAGGCGATTTCTTGTGACCGATGTTTTCTTCCACCGTTTTAGCCCGATTTTGATCAAACTATATTATTTGAAAGGTATTTCTTTTTAGCCGTTTTGCAGATTTACAGATTTTTAAATTTTTTCCTTTATTTTGAGTAAATTGCATTTATATTTGCTACTAACACATACATAAAATTATACAATGCTATGTGTGTGTTTATTAAATTTGTTAATGTGTTTGTAATAAAAATGAGTTTGTTTTTTTTTGTGTTGATTTGTGAATTGGCTTTAATTGATTAGCATACCTTTAGGGTCTTCATTTAATGAAAAAATAAAATTTCCTAGAATTTGCATTCGAATTTCGAGGGCTGAATCTGCTTGTTTAAATTATTAGAAGAAATCTAAACTATTCAATTTTCTATATGAAGAAAAAATAGTTTTTAAATAAAACACAATATAATCATATAGGCATAATTAATTTTTGCAAACATTAACCAGAATCTAAAATATTATAAAAAAAATTTAATTTAAATTTACGAATTGTTCTATACTATTTTCAGCAGTTCACTTCATTTGAAAGCTCCGGTATCCCTGGTTTAACAATCTGGCTACAAAGTTAACATCTGTTTTATTTTTTGAAGTTGGCAACTCGAAATCAGATGTTTGTATAAATTTGTATGATTTTGTGAGATTTGTGAGATTTTTTGAGTGGTAGCAAGCGATAGTTATTGTGTTTATTAATTAAATATAAAAATAATAAAAGTGAAATTTATTAAAATAGAATGTTACAAACAATAAAAAAAAGTGTTAAAAACACGAGTTACTTAGGTTTGTCTCTCCTACCATAATTCCAATTTCGAATGCATTGGGTAATTGCCCATGAACAGTTTCTCCTGAAAATATTTTTTCACCAATACAATCATAAGTCACACAGCGTTATCTCCTTCAGCTCACACCGATATAAGTTACGCTGTTTTTGTGATTGTATTGTGAAATAGAAATTTACCCCCCCTGCGCATATAGATGTTTACACATCAAAAAGTTAACATATATAGTTCTTTCTAATCACTTTTTCTGAACTATTGACCTTTTATCGGACACCCTTCCATTATGTATTTTATGAAGGTCTCTGTTACTAATGATTGAGTTAGAACTTAATCGGGCTCAAGATCAAATGAGCAAAAAACATTGAGACATTTTTTTTCAAAAAATGATCTATATTCTGGATGACAGGTTACACAGTTGTTTCGAGTCGAGTCACCAACCTTCACCAATAACCAAAAGCAGCAGATAGTTTGTTCGGTGAAAAGTTTAATTCATTATGAAACAAGCAAAGAGTTATACAACTTTACCTTCGCCAATATATCAAACAAAAGTACAGAATAACTTTGAAACAAATATGTTTGTGTATGAGTACACACTGCATACTACAATATACGTGTCAGCTGCATAACTTGCTATGCAGAATATATATAATTTTTTTGAAAAAATGTCCCGATTTTTTTGCTTTATCTAAAGTAAAAACATTCGATCTTGAGCTTGATTAAATTTTAACTCAAGCGCTAATATGATAGAGACCGAAAATATGATTTTCGTTTTAATAGAAAATAATAAAATTAAGGTTTCTATAACTTGTTTTGGAATATGTAGACCATCTCCGTTTAAAATCGTACACCTTATGTGATACTTTTTTTGGGCTCTTCAACTTCCTTGTCACAAGAGGCCAATATCTCTCCACTAGCCTAAGCTACAGATAGCTTGGTGAGTTTTCCTTCCTTGGTACGAAAACCACTATATTTCTCTTTTATCAAAAGCTTTCTCACCATAGTGACAGGATACCAAATGGGGCCAAAAATTTGCAGACACTCCTTAATATATATTTCGCTGTTTATTGAAAACGTATAACAAATGACTTTTTTGTCGCAACAGCAAAATGATTGCCAAGGGAAATTTCTTCGATATTTCTACGAACATTAGCAACATAAAAATATTGACATGGAAGCTGCCAAAAATCTACCAGTATATACGTTTTGTAATCCCCTAGGAGCATTTTTTTTTATGAAAAACGTTTTTTAGTTCCGCAACTCTAAATTTTTTTCAGCGTTCCTGAGGGAATTTTTTGGATTTTGTATGTTCTCAAACCTGATCGCATCTAATAATCCGAACACTGGGTAGTTGGTAGTTCCCTTCAGTATATCTTATATTTTCTTGGCTTCAAAATCATCATCTGGTCCCTTTTTCTTCCTGAATCCTGGAAGAGCTTCCTGATTATTTCTCATAACGTCGGTAAGAGTTTTACGGTAGACCCTTGATTTTTCATAACTTTTTGTAGAACCAAATTGTTCAAAATATTTAATAATTATAGCACATACTTTTATTTAACTACTAATTTAAATCGCACTAACTAGCATAATAAATTATATATTTTTCAAAGATAAATCGTGTTCTAAGAGAAATTAACTCCATACAAAAATCAGAGCTTATTTCCAAATCACGAAATTGATTTTTATATGATACTAGCTGTAACCCGTTGCGCTTCGTAACGAAATAAATAACTAGGAATACGTTTTGTAGAAATCAATTTTATTTATTTTTGGCGATATATTTTTTTGCGATTTTTGATATTGGCGATTTTTGACTTTGGCGATTATGGTTTTTTTGCAATATCTGTTTTTTGTCATGTTTGATTTTGACGATTTTTGTTATTCACAACGTCCGATTTTGACGATTTTTTATTTTATCGCTTTTTGTGATTTTTGTTATTCGCGACTTTCGGTTTGGGCGATTTTTTTTATTTTTTTTTTTTTTTTGCTATTTTTGATGTTGGCGATTTTTGTTTTTTGCGAATTTTGATTTTAGCGATTGTTTATTTTGTCGATTTCTAGCTTTAGCGATTTTTGTTTTTTTTTTAATTTTTATTTTGGCGATTTGTGATTTTCGGATTTTGCGGTTTTTGATTTTATCGTTTTTTCCAATTGTTTGTTTTTCGCGATTTTCGTTTCTGAAATTTTTTCTGTTTTGGCGACTTTTGTTTTTGCCGATTTTTGTTAATGGCGATTTTTGAATTGGTGATTTTTTTGTGATTTTGATTTTCACTGTGCAGTTATACAAACTTGAGCAAATGTCAAAATCATTTTGATATTAGCTCAGTACACAAACGGACTGAAGATGCTAGACTTGAGCGCTGAGCATGTGTAGTGTATGGCCGGTATAAGCCAACTTGACTTAAAGATGGAGGCATTAGTTCACCTAGCATACATTCAGTATAGAATGAAAATATGATCGTCAAAGAGATTTGTTTGCGTATAAATGTATAAATTAAATTAGGGAACACCTCATGTAGCGTTGACTGCTCTTTAAAACAAATTTTAGATAAACGTATTTCATTATTTACCCATAACATATTGACGAGTAACAAAAAAAATATTTTTTTTAACAAAAAATTAATCAAATTCCGAGAATTTTTAAAAATTTTCCAACACTACATGTTTCATATGTCATGCCCCTATAGTCCCAAATGAAATATGCACTAATTGACAGCTAGAAAGGTAACACACATAATTTGTTGTTGCTATTTTATTTCTCTAAATCATGTAGCCGAATGTTTGTACTTGGTTCATTGCAATTATTTTCTTGTATTTTATTCATGCAGCTGCAAGTCATTGTATGAATTCACACTATGGCTCGTTCTGCATGGTGTGTATTTGTTGTTTCCATGAATAGTTATTAACAATGAATGTGCATCATTTTATGCGTCTAATTAGTATCAGTTGTTTTCTGGTGGAAAATTTAATATTGATTGTAACGTCACATTATTTTCATATAGTCATGTCTATTGTCGTTTCTCGTTGTTATTGTTGCAATTATGTAAAAAATAAATAAATTAATTTATATCAGGAAATTCATGTCACTGAGTTTCGTACTGCTTGGTTTCATTTAGATTTTTAAATTAAATTTATAACTATTTTGTTTTATTCCCGAAAAGTTTATTAGCTTTTGAGGTTTTTAAATAAAATAATATAATAACTATTCAACCTCCACTAGTTAGAGTTTAATCGAATGATTAATCGAATGATTAAACTCTAACTAGTGGAGGTTGTAGGTCTGCTTGAGTACAGCACAACAAACATGTACTGTCAATTATTGACGATCTCAAATCGATTTTTGTTTTAAATAATTAAAAAATTTAAAATTTTTAACTACGTTAATTTTTACCCGATACATAATCCAATTTTCTTGAGTTCCGAAAGTTCGTAAAATCAGTCTTAGTATTAGCTTGAAGTATGGCATGGTATTTCCCTTTGAAATATTTCATAACCGATTATATAAATAACTATCAACGACCTACCTATTGAAAACTGATTAAAACTTAGTTTAACGAAAGGTACTTATTTAAGGAGGGCACTATAATAAGAGAAGCAAATGTATTTTATTAGGGAAATGTGCATCAAAAAATTTTTTTTTAAGAAAAAGTACTTTTTAAGGAAAAAGTTTTTTTTTGCAACAGGTACTTTTCAGCAAAATAAACTTTTTAATAAAACGTCCTTTTTTATTGTACGGTACTTTTTGAATAAAAGATACTTTTTTAAGAAAAGGTATTTTTAAGAAAAGGTACTTGTTTAACAAAAGTTACTTTTATAACAAAAGGTAGTTTTTTAACAAAAGGTCCTTTTTTAACAATATGTACTTATTTAAGAAAAGGTACTTTTTTAAGAATATATATTTTTTAAGAAATGTACTTTTTTAAGAAAAGGTAATTTTCTAAGAAAATTTAGTTTTTTAATAAAAGGTGCTTTTTTAAATGGAATTTACTTGTTCAAGAAAACGTATTTTTTTTAACAAAATGTACTTTTTTAATAAAGGTACTTTTTTAATAAAAGGTACTTTTTTAATAAAGGTGCTTTTTCAATAAAAGGTTATTTTTTAATAAAATGTACATTTTTAATAAAAGGTACTATTTAATAAAACGCACTTTTTTAATAAAACGTACTTTATTTATATAAAGTACTTTTTTAATAAAGTGTACTTTCTGGAGAATATTTGTTTATATAATAAGGACCTGCAATTGTTGAACTATACAACATGCGACATATGTCACATCATGCACGTGTTAATTCATGCTATGCCGCTCATACATGTTTGACACTGACATATATAGACACACACAATCGAATAAATTCAAATCAAATCTATGCATAGTTTTTACAGTGATTTTGCACACATGAACATGGAATATTAACATGTCAACACATGCGACAAATGTGACACATGCGACATTTCTTTACTGTCCGTCTGTGTGTCCATGTAAATCTTTTAATCAAACGACAGGTCGCAAATATCAAAATATGTTAGTGAAATTTGGTATATATGTTCAGACGTAGTCCCCATCCAAATGACCCCTATGAAATCGGCTTAAATTGCCATAAGATCCAAATTATCATATAGATCTCGGTCAAATTGGGCTGTGTGTGTTTATTACATCCATTTATCATTTTCTAAAAATAAAGCCCATATGGCAATTCTTTGTCATAGCCCCCATATAAAGCTGCTTCCCGATTTTCACTTAAATCTATCAATATACAAAATGTTGCAAAGTTTTTTTTCTCAAATTTGGTTTGTATATATTTTTCAAAATATATGTGACTTTATGAATTCAAATGATGAATAAAGCAGAAAAATAACCGTAAGCTTTTTATTGGAAAAAATTAAAAACTGAAAAATATTTTTTTTTTATATGTCATTAGTTGGATTTAAAATGTTTTGTTTGTTTCGTATGGATTATAAAAATAAAGTTTAATTTCGAAATAAAAGTTTTTTTTAATTTGAAAATTTTTTTATCAATTATTTATTTGATTTGATTTAGGATCTTTATTGAAAAATTTTAAAGAATAATCCATATTTTCATATGAAGCTGTGAAAAACATGCTGCAGAAACAACATTAAAAGACATGGAATTGGCCACAACAACGTATAACAGCTTAGCTAAGTTGCAATAACATGCTAAGACAGTATGTTTGAATTGGCATGACATGGCATAACACCTTGTTTGAGTTGACATGACATAGCAATGCATGAAATTTTTGAGAATGACATTTTTGCAGAAAATGTTGAATTGTGCAGTAGTTTATTATATAAGAAATCGAATTTTTTTAAGAAAGGGTACTTTTTAAAAATATTTACTATTTAAGAAAAGGTACTTTTATGGAAAGATATATTTTTACGACAGTTACTTTTTAAGAAAAGATATTTTTGTGAAGATGAACTATCTTTTTTTAACAAAAATTAGTTTTTTCTGAAAAAAAGGCACTCTTGAAAAAAATGATTTCTCTAACAGAGGGTACTTTATATTTAAGCTGAAAATGTACTTGTTAAGAAAAGGTACTTTGGAAAGGTATCTTTTTTTTGTGTAAAAAAACTTTTTGACAAAAGGAACTTTTAAACAAAAAGTGCTTTTTTACTTTTTTAGAAAATGCTTTTTTAAGAAAAGGTACTTTTTAAAGAAAATTTACTTTTTTCAGAGCATAATTGAGCAAAACGTACTTTTCTGAGAAAAGGCACCATTTAACCAAAGGTAATTTTTTAACCAAAGATGCTTTCTTAAGAAAATTTACTTTTTTAAGAAAAGGTACTTTTTAATAAAAGGTACTTTTTTAAGAAAATATACTTTTAATAAAAGGTGCTTTTTTATTAAAAGGTGCTTTTTAATAAAAGGTACTTTTTTAAATAAAGTTTACTTGTTTCAGAAAATTTACTTTTTTGATAAAAGGCACTTTTAAATAAAAGGTACTTTTTTAATACGATGTACTTTTGTTAATTAAAGGTACTTGTTTTAATAAAAGGTACTTTTTTTAATAAAATGTGCTTCTTAAGAAAATTTATTAAGTTAAGGATATGTACTTTTTTATGAAAAGGTACTTTTTAAGTAAGTACTTCTGAAGAATATTTACTTTTTAAGAAAATGTAACTTTTACGCAAAGTTATTTTTTATGATAAGGTACTTTTTTTACGAAAATATTTTTTTGTGGAGACGAACTTTGTGACGAAAGCTACTTTCTTAATGAAAGGTACCTTTTAAAAAAAAATTTTTTTTTTTAAAGCCACTTTTGAAGAAAAATTACTTTTCTAACAAAATGTTATTTTTACGAAAATCTACTTTCGAAAGGAAATATATTATATCAGAAAAGCTTTTAACAGAAGGTATTTTACTAGTAAATTACCTCTTTTTTCACAAATGGTACTTTTTGAAGAAAACCTAAAATTTCCTCTATTCAAAACAATCTTTAAAAAAAGTACGTTTTTTAAGAAGAGATATTTCTTTAAGAAAAGCACAAAAAGTGATTTTTTAGATTTTTAAGGGCATATTTTAACAAAAAGGTGCTTTTTAAGAAAACTTACTTTTTAACCATTGGTACTTTTTGCCCAAATGTGCTTTGTACGCAAAGCTACTATTTATGCATTTTAAGTAAAGATACTTTCTAAGAAATTGCACTTTTTCAAAAAATGTACTTTTATTATGGATTAGTACTTTTCTAAGAAACGGTAATTTTTTTGAAAACGAAATTTCACTTTTTTAAGAAAAAACGGTGCTATTTATACCCATACCACTATGTGGTTTGGGTATAATGACTTTGTGCTGCTGTTTGTAACTACCAAAAATACTTGACCTTGACCCATCTTTTATTATACCGATCGGCTCAGAATCACTTTCTGAGTCGTTTTAGCGATGTCCGTCCGTCTGTCCGTCTGTGTATCCATGTAAACTTTTAGTTTGATTAAAAGGTCGCAAATATGAATTTATTTTTATGAAATTTGGCGTATAAGCTTTTATCGACCATTGGATGAACACCATTAAAATTGGTGAAAATCGGTCTGTCTTCAGACCTAGTCCCCATACAAATGACCCCTATGAAATCGACATAAATTGCCATAAGATCCAAATTATCATATAGATCTTAGTATATTGAGTTCGTATGTGTTCATTGTATCCATTAATCAGTAGTCCAAAAATAATCCCTGTTGGACAATTCTTAGTCATAGGCCCCATGTAGAGCTGCTTCCCGATCTTCACTTAAATCTATTAAAAAAAACAAAAACATTGCACAGATTTTTCTCAAATTTGGTTTCCTTATATTTTTTTAAAATATAAGTGACTTCACCAAATATGGTCAGAATCGGTCCATTTTTTGACCTAGTCCACATATAAATAAAGCACCCGATATGAACTTTTTCATATCTGCAGGCAAAAAATTAATAACCATTCACTCAAATTTGGTTTTTGCTTATGTTCCTATATCCAGTTAGTTGGGCCGAAGAGATAGAGTTTCTAAACCATGGTATAGGGTATCGTATGGTCGGTAGAGACCGACTATAATTTTTTTACTTGTTTTCTTTTTTTTTTTTTTAATTTGATGTGAATCATACGAAATTCGAGAGTTTTAAAATGTTATTAGTCACAGAATTATTTACATGAACGTTTGGTAAATCGGGAGTTTTTAGAGTCGTATGTACAAAATTATTTTTGCGAATTGCTAATACACCCGAAAGAACAATTTACTAAAATTGTTTGCGTAATTATGTGTGTGTGTATAGGAAAAGTCGGCGTGTTCGTTGACTGTTATTTGTTGAAACTGTTGACATTCTTTATTACTGCCAATTATATTTGCTGTTTTATTCCTTTTATGTCAACAAATGCTAACAAACAGCAATTTTGTTACAAACATACTCGCACGCTTGTTTGAATGTATTTTTTTTTTTTTTTTTTTTAATACAAGCACTCATAAAATACAGTTATATTTTTTTTTTTAGAAACAAGACTCCTTTTAGGTTGTTGCCTTAGTTTTCATTCTTTTTATTTTTATTTTATTATTATTTTTTTGCTAACCGAGTCTGCTTAATGTATGTATATGTACACATTTTTATGTGTATCTGAATCGAATGGCGTTGAACTCAGTCAACCATAAACTTTTTCTTGCTTTTCAAACCATTCTTTTATTTATTATACCCTATACCACTATGTGGTTTGGGTATAATGACTTTGTGCTGCTGTTTGTAACAACCAAAAATATTTGACCTAGACCCATCTTTAATTATACCGATCGAATCAGAATCACTTTCTGAGTTGATTTAACAATGTCCGTCCGTCCGTCCGTCCGTCCGTCCGTCCGTCCGTCCGTCCGTCTGTGTGTCCATGTAAAGCTTGTAATCAAACTGCAGGTCGCAAATATGAATATATTTTGACGAAATTTGGTATATAAGCTTTTATCGGCCATGGGATGAACGCTGTTGAAATTGGTGAGAATCGGTCCATGTTCAGACCTAGCCCCCATACAAATTACCCATATGAAATCGACATAAATTGCCATAAGATCCAAATTGTCATATAGATCTTACTCAAATTGGGTTTGTATGCGTTCATTACATCCACTAATGAGTAGTCCAAAAATGATCCCTTTGACCCCATATAGAGCTGCTTCCCGATCTTCACTTAAATCTATTAAAAAACAAAAATATTGCACTGATTCTTCTCAAATTTTGTTTGTACATATTTTTGCAAAATACAAGAGACTTTACCAAACATGATCAGGATCGGTCCATTTTTGGACCTAGTCCCTTTATAGATATAGCATCCGATATGAACTTTTTCATATCTGCAGCCAAAAAAATTAATAAAAATCCCACTCAAATTTGGTTTTTGCTTATTTTCAATGTCCAGTTAGTTGGGCCTAAGAGATAGGGTTTCTAAACGCATGGTATAGGGTATCGTATAGTCGGTCTAGACCGACTATAATTTTTTTACTTGTTTTTTGTTTTCAATATTATACACGAACTCATACATCGTGTATAATTGTGCTGTCGTTCATCATTCATGTGGTGCGAGTTTTCGCAACTATTTGGACCATAATTAATATATTTTTTTGAGTTGGTTTTTGGTTTTTGGTCTTTGTTTTCACTTTATTTCTTTACACAAGTTTGTTCATATACAGCAGTGTTGATAGGTCGTTTACTTTGTAGAAATGTAGGTACATAGCTTTCATAAATCAATTTTTTATTTCATTTTAGGTTTTTTATACCCCTTGACTTTGATTTTCAGATAAATTCACAATTTGTAATAGCTGAAGTTATTTAAGAAACAATATAACATACAAAATCTGGATAACATGGAGTGCAGTGTTATTTGCCACAGTGAACGGAGAATTTCTTAAAAACTCCCGCCACAGAAAACATTTGGTTAAAATAACCATACTGGTAAGAGCCTGGTACCAAAATTAATTCAATAGCTTCGATTACGCAATAACTGATTACCTTTTTCTAGCGAGAACCACTTCGAAATATCCACAAACCGCAGACTCCGCTCTATAGTTTTGAAAAATCTTTTATCATTGAGCCAGTTTTGTAAGTTTAGAAGAGAAAAACTCCGAAGAGACAATTCTGAGTAGGATGCGCCGTATTTCGATTTAAACTTTGACTTTATTTTGGTCAAATGCGACACTCTTCTTGATTTCATCACACGAACAACTAACTTCATTCTCTGTGAAAAATGGAGTCTTACACAAAACTAACGTTTTGTTTTTTGGTGAAAACTAGGGTATTTTCTTAATATAGCGTTTTTTACTAAAGCTAGCATGTTGTAGTACAACTACGAGTATGCATTTATACTAAAACTTTATTTATATTAGTATAACAGGGTTTTCTAATTAAACTAGCGTTTTTACGAAAACTAGCGATTTTTACTATAACTAAAGTTTCTTCACCAGAACTTGTGTTTTTATACCCTCCACACTTCAGTGGCAGAGAGTATATATAAGTTTGTCATCCTGTTTGTAACGCATCGAAAAACAAATTTCCGACCCCATAAAGTACATATATTCTTGATACTTATCACAGCTCGAGTCGATATAGCGATGTCCGGCTGTCCGTCTGTCCGTATGTCTGTCAGTTGAAATCAGTGTCGTTCACAAATGAACCATCTACCTTGGAAAGTTTACGATAGTATCATTTGCCATTACTCCCACCAGGGTGGTACCTAAAATGGGTTAAATCGGGTATCTTTTTGCTTAGATACGAGCAAAAATATATAGACACCTCAAAAAAGAAAACAAAAACCCAATGTGCTCCTTGTAATATTTTAGTGGTTGAACGTAGCAGTTGTACAACAACATTCACAGTTTAAAAATATCACGATATAATAAAAAAAAATCGCCAATATGAAAGAAAAAAAATATATAATCCCAAAAGAAAAACGAAAAATTAAAAATGTAAAATGGAAAATGAAAATAAAATAATAAAAATAAAAAATTAAAAGTCAAAAGTGAAAAATAAAAAATGAATAAGGAAAAATAAAAAATGAAAAATCAAAAATCAAAAATCGAAAATCAAAAATCAAAAATTAAAAATGAAAAATGAAAAACGAAAAATAAAAAATTAGAAATGAAAAATCAAAAATCAAAAATGAAAACTGAAAACTGAAAAATGAAAAATGAAAACTGAAAACTGAAAAATGAAAAATGAAAAATAAAAAATAAAAAACGAAAAACGAAAAGTGAAAAATTAAAAATTTTAAAAATAAAAAATGAAATACTAAAAAAATATATATTTATATATTAGCAGAGCCCATGCAGATCCCAACTCACTTCTTAATGATCGAGCGCTGAAATCCATCCATTCACAATTCTGGCGAAAGTAAAGTGGTTGCTCCAGATATTTCCAAGGCATTCGATCGTGTGTGGCAAGGTGTATTGATATCAAAGCTTACTGCATTTGG
This sequence comes from Cordilura impudica, assembly GCA_963682025.1. Lineage (NCBI taxonomy): Eukaryota > Metazoa > Arthropoda > Insecta > Diptera > Scathophagidae > Cordilura > Cordilura impudica. The sequence continues at coordinate 38,131,025 of OY821520.1, forward strand.
GGTCGGTAATGACTGCTCTAGATTTATATTGGGACCAAACAATATGTGCTGTTATTGATGGGGTCTCATCTAATAAGTTTCAGCGTAATTCAGGAGTAGCCCAAGATTCCGTTCTTCCTCCTTCTCCTTTCCTTGTCTTTCTGAATGACCTTCTTGTTCAAACTTTTAACTCTATATTCTCCTTTGCAGGTGACAGCAGCATTTGTCATATATTTTCCTTTAATTGTAAGCCAAGACTCTCGGAGGTTGAAGGCAAAAGGCGAACAATGAATAACTTACTCATTCAGGACCTGCTAACAATGTCTGAGAGGGGTAAAGCGAATAGGATTGATTTTACAGCGGTGAAGACTCAATGTTGTTTGTTGACCCATGGGGCCATGGATTCAACAATGTTATCTCAACATATGGGTAGTATAGGTATTCAGGAATCGGATACTCTTGATATTCTAAGCATGAGAATTTAATGGATGTTCGTTGCAATGAGCATGTTTTTCCAAAAAACCATTCTAGTGTCTTGGTTTCAAAGTATTTTTTGGAGCTACTGGACCATGTGCAAAGGAGGGCGTTGATGCTCATCAATGACTGTAGGGTATCCAACTCTATTGACACATTGAAACATCGTCGGAAAGTGGGTTGTCTTGCATTATTCTATAGATACCACCATGGGAAGTGTTCTTCTGAGATTAGCGAACTTATTCCAAGTGCCGGAGTTTCGGTTCGCTCTACCCGCCTCACTAGTAGATCACATCCGTTTGTAGTCTATTGTCCAGTTGACGGCACAACGCATCACAGAGAGAATTTGTTTATCAGTCGAAATAGCCGTAAGTGGAATAAACTTCCCGCGAAGGTCTTTCCTGACAGTTATAATCTAATAAAATTGAAGTCAAATATTCACAAACACTACTCCCTCTTTCTTCCTTCCCATAATCTATTTTCCTGAGACCAACACAATCAACTTGATCTGTAGGGGTTATGCCCTGAGTGTTGGTAAACAATTTAAAAAATATATATAAATATGTAATACATAGATGGCGCTTACTGTTTGATTTTAAAAAAGTGCCATAAAAATCGTTAGTTACTAGACATTTTCACATCTCCCCTGTGCTCGGACTCACGTGATCTTTTTACTACTAAAACTATTTTTTTTTTGTAACGTAAGTATTTTATATTAAAACAAACCATTAATAAGCTAGTAATTTATAGAAAAACTATCGGCTTTTACTAAGACTATCATGTTGTAGTAACACTGGGTTTTTATAGTTAAACTAACATTTTTTTCTTTTTTAATTAAAAGAAGAGCTTTTTAATAAAACTAAATTTTTTTAAACCTACCAGATTATACTGAAGCCAACATTTTATACTAAAACTAGAGTTCTTCTTGAAACTATCGTTTTTTAATCAAAACTAGCGCATTTTAAACTAAAGAAAACCTTTTCAGTGAAACTAGATTATGTTTTAGCAAGACTCCTTTTATACTAAAACAAGTAAGAAAATTATAGAGACCTTATTTCTTAGGTACAAATAATTAGATATAGAAAATAGGCCGAAACCGAATTTGAGTGGCATTTTTATTAGAAATTTTTGCCTTCCGATATGAAAAAGTTTATATCAGTGCTACATTTATATAGGGACTAGGTCAAAAAATGGAACGATCCTGATCTGATAAGGTCACTTATTATTTACAAAACATATTCGAACCAAATTTAAGAAATTTTTACCAAATATTTTTGTTGTTTGATAGATGTAGATGTCGGGGATATGATTAAGAATTGCCTCATAAAATTCAATTTCGGACTACTGATAAATGGATGTCACATACACAAGCCCAATCTGAACGAGATCTATATGATAATTTGGATATTATGGCAAGTCAATCTCATATGGGTTATTTGTATGGGGCCTAGGTCCCAACATGAACCGGTTTTCACCAATTGCAGTAGCGTATATCCTATGGCCGGTGGAAGCTTCTATACAGAATTCCATCCAAATATATTTATATCTGCCACTTGTAGTTTGATTAAAAGGTTTACATGGTCACACGGATGGTCAGACGGACAGGTGGATAGGCGGACAGACGGACAGGCCAACAGGCGGATGGGCATCGGACTCAGAAAGTGATTTTGGGTCGTTCAGTACAATAGAAGGCTTTGTTCAACTATTTTTGGTAATTACAAACGTCAGCTCTTAATCATTATACACTGGTCACATAGTAGTATCTATGGTCTTAATAGGCAAAGCGATTTCTTGTGACAGACGTTTTGTTCTACCATTTTATCCCGATTTTGGCCAAACGTATATTATTTGAAAGATATTTCTTTTTAGCCATTTTGCAGATTTACATATTTCTAAATTTTTTCCTTTATTTTGAGTAAACTGCATTTAAAGTTGCTACTAACACATACATACAATTATAAAATACTATGTGTGTGTTTACTGAACTTGTTAATGTGTTTGTAATAAAAATGAGTTTTTTTTTGTGTTGATTTGTGAATTGGCTTTAATTGATTAGCATAACTTTAGGGTCTTTATTTAATGAAAAAATAAAACTTCCTAGAATTTGCACTCGAATTTCGAGGGCTGGAATCTGCTAGTTGGGTATAAATAGCGTTTTATACTCAGACTTGCGTTTGATACCAAGACTTCAAATTTGTACTAAGCTTACCGTTTTTTTTTTTTAGTAAAATAAGGACATAATAGCTAAACTGCCATTTTTTCCCCTCAAAAAAAAAGAGTTTCTCAAAAAATAGAGCCTTTTACAAAAATTAGCGTTTATTACTGAAACTTAAATTTTATACTTAAGCTTGCATTAGAATAGCGTTTTGCTACTTAAAGAAGACTTTTTCTATATAACTAGAAATTTATTGTAAAAATAGCGTTTATTGTATAGCGTATAGTGTTTATCGTAAACTAGCGTTTTTAGACAAAAACTAACGTTTTTTTTTTTACAAAAATTAACTTTTTTTTACAAGACTAGCGTTTCTTGCTAAAGCTATACTAAAATAAACTAGCGATTTATACCAAAACTAGTGATTTATAGTAAACATAATGTTTGTAGTAACAGTTGGGTGCTATAGTTAAACTAGCGTTTTTTTTTCTCAATAAAACTATTTTTTTAAAAAAAAAGTTGCGTTTTATGCTAAAAACAGGTTTTTTTTTACTAAAATTAGGATTTTTACAAAAATTTTACACTAAAACTGCGGTTTTACTAAAACTAGCATTTCATACTAAAACCAGCGTTTAACCCTTATACAACATTGATTTGTCACATTCATAACACCAGGGTCTAGCCATACCCGGCACATAACTAGGGGACTTTATATAAAAAAACGTAGAAGTAAATATAAAGATTTAGTGTTTAAAAGAATATTTATCATTCAAAATAATATTTGCACATATTTTAATTAAATAATTAAACAAAAAAATCATGTGAGTCCGATCGCAGGGGAGATGTGTAAACATCTAGTAATTAAAGATTTTTTTATATGACTTTCTTATAATCAAACAGAAAGCGTATCACTTATAGCAATCAACTGCAGGGGCTCTGTTAATATAAAAATATTTATTATTATTTATTATTTTAACCGGTTAACTTTCAATTTTTCGTTTTTTATTTTTAAGTTTTCGTTTTTCGTTTTTCACATTAAATTTTTTTTTTTAAATTTAAGTTTTTTATTTTTAATTTTTATTTTTTTAATTTTCATTTTTTATTTGTCATTTTTAATTTTTTATTTTTTATTTTTATTTTGCTATTCATTTTTCATTTCCAATTTTTATTTTTCTTTTTTCATTTTTTATTTTTCATTTTTTATTTTTCAATATTCATTTTTTATTTTTCATTTTTTATTTTTCATTTTTCATTACTCATTTTTAATTTCAGTTTTTCATTTCTCATTTCTTATTTTTCTTATTTTTCATTTATAATTTTTTAGTTTTAATTTTTTTTTATTCATTTCTTATTTTTTATTTTTCATTTCTCCTTTTTATGTTTTTTCATTTTTTTATTTTTTATTTTTCATTTTTTATTTTTCATTTTTATTCTCAATTTTATACTTTTCATTTTTAATGTTTATTTTTTCATTTTCCGTTTTTCAGTTTTCATTTATCATTTCTTATTTTTCATTTTTCTATTTTCATTTTTTATTTTTCATTTTTCATTTTTCGTTTTTAATTTTTTATTTTTAATTTTTAATTTTTCATTTTTAATTTTTTATTTTTCATTTTTCATCTTTAATTTTTTATTTTTTCCGTTTTTATTTTTCATATTTAATTTTTTATTTTTCATTTTCATTCTCAATTTTTTCTTTTCCATTTTTAATGTTTTTTTTTTCATATTTCAATTTTCGTTTTTCATTTTGCATTTTCATTTTTTATTTTTAGTTTTTCGTTTTTCATATTTCATTTTGTATTTTTCATTTTTTCGTTTTTCAATTTTCATTTTCCATTTTCCATTTTCCATTTTCTATTTTTCATTTTTCATTTTTTATTTTTTATTTTTAATAATTTTTAATTTATTTTTATTTTTTTATTTTTCATTATTCATTTTTAATTTTTCGTTTTTCATTTTTTATTTTTCATTTTTTATTTTTCATGTTTCATTTTTTATTTTCCATGTTTCATTTTTTATTTTTCATTTTTTATTTTTCAGTTTTAATTTTTAAATTTTTTATTTTTCATTTTTTTATTTTTTATTTTTCATTTTCCATTTTACATTTTTAATTTTTTATTGTTAATTTTTCGTTTTACATTTTTAATTTTTATTTTTTTTTTTAATTTTTCATGTTTCAATTTTTATTTTAGATTTTTTTTTTTTTCATTTTTAATTTTTCAAACATGTTATCATAATATCATAATTTTTTTTAACAATACCAATCACATTTTGTCTTACGACTCACATGTTAAGCTCACATCTTACGCTCACATGTTACGCTTACATGTTACGCTGTTTTTGAATTTTAGCCCCCTGCACGTATACATGTTTACACATCAAAAAGTTAAATAATAATAGTAATAATATCTCACGAGTTATATAATTAAAAAACTTAAAGAAAATGTTGAATTTATTCTTGGAGCTCCTCATTTATGCATGAGAAACATGATATAGGTGCATCCTGAGTGTTGCTGATATACATACATGCAAACTGCAAACGTATTTTATCACAGACATTACATAATTGACAGTGTCGTCGCTTCTACATAACTTCGGCTCTGCTTGAGCTAGTTTCATTTATTGTGGCTGTCTTAAATAAAAACAAATATATAAGCATATAGCAATATCATTTTCAAAACATTCAAATTCAGAGAAAGGATTGGCCGGGAGCTGTGTTTTTTCATTTCAGTACATATCTAAGTACTGGAAACAGTACCAACAAAACCCAAACCAATATTTATCAACCTTTTACATCCCTTTAATGTCTCAAAAAAATTATCCGTTATAATTGTCTAACCGGAATGAGCATATCTTGAAGCTAATCGCATATACCAGTTTATAAAATTGCCGAGACTAATGAGTCTAGGCATCATACACCCACCATATTTTAATGCCATATTTAGCAGGCTCTGAGGGAAAGTACTGGATAAATTTTTTGCGACCGCGATATGCAAATAATTGCTCACTAATGGTGATGTTGCTATGTGGCCGGTAATTTTTTCCAGGTTCTCATTTAAGATGTCCCAATTGTCATTAATTGGTCATGGCTATCATCAAATCGGATACAAAGCAATAAAGAGAGGAAGTACGACATTTTGGCTCTAAAAATTGGTAGACTTGTTGTCTTCCAGAGGACAGATGCATGTCTTATATTATAATGGATTACAACAGAAGTTAAAAGTATACCTATGAAAGCAAATAACTCATCTTCTGTAAATGTCTTCCATACTTTGTTCTTGTCAGGCTTATTTTGCTTCCACTTGGATATCGAATCGTTGTGGGTAAAAATTTCTTAAATACTTCAATTGGAATTGAATTTTTTTGTAGAGAACCTTCAGCGAATCGCATAATGTTATGGGTGCGGATACGAGCGGCTGCATGTGGCAAATTTGAGCCATCTTTTTCGTGAAAATACGAAGTTCGGTCTATGTCATTTCCCTCTGACTGCGCTTAGACTTCTGTTTAATATCACCTTCATATTCATCGCTGTCATAGTTCTTCTCTATCTCCAGTTCTTGTTCCTGCTCAATACTGGAAGCTTCATCCTCATCCGGCCCATAATCTGCATCTTCATCATCTTCGGCAACAATAGATTCGAATCCTTCTTCCGTTTACGTTTCCCTGTTTCCCTCTCAAGAGAATTGGCTTGAACAGTAGGAACTCGTTCGTAAAATTTTTGGGTCAAAACGTGAATACGTCTGATAGATCACGTCTGCTTCCTTCTATCGCTACGTTATTTCTTTCAATTTTTATAAAAAAATCAATAACAAAAAAAAAAAAAAAAAAAACAGCAAATCACACATTTTGCACAACCACTTTTGAATCACAATTCTGAATAACCTGATATTGTTGCAATTCAAAGCTTACTTAGTTTATCGGTTCAAAAAAAAAAAAAAAAAAATATTTCTAGAAGCCACGTTTACTTTGTTGGAAGTAATTTCTTAAAATTTTCTGAAGAAAAAGTTCCAATACCTATTAAAATATTAAGAAAATGTGTTAGAAATGTGACTAGTGTTTGAAAAAACCTAAAATTTATATCTCCTCCTATAAAAAAAAAAAAAAAAAACTTCAAATGTGCACTAATCTAAATATATCCTTCAGGGTATCATTGAATTCCATAATGGTAGCTCCTCATTAAATATAAAAAATACAAGAAAAAAAATAACAAAAAGGGCCTGGCCAGACCCTGGTGTAAACAAGAGGGTTAATACCAATACTAGCATATTAATCTAAAACTAGCATTTTTACCGTAACTATGACTTTTCCTAAAACTATTTTTTTTGCTAAAAGTAACGTTTTTTTTTTTTACTAAAATTAGCTTTTCTGCAAAAACTAAAGTTTTTATTTCAACTATCGGTTTGTTCTACCTCCCACGTTTAATACCAAATCAAGCCTTTTGTAGTAAAACTAGAGATTCACATTAGAACTACCGTTTTGACATATTAACACTTTAATTTTATAAACACTAGTTATTAAATAAAGTTACCGAGTTTTAACGAAACTAGCATTTTATCCAGAACTATTGGTTTAGACTGTAGTTATAAAACTCAAACTAGCGTTTTATACTAAAACTAGTCATTTTTACTAAAACAAGAATTTTGTACTGGCATTTTTCTCTAGAAACTAGCGTTTTATACTAAAACTATAGTTTACATTAGAACTAGCTTTTTCTATTAAACCCAGCGGCTTTATATTAAATTAATAATTTACAAATTTTCGTCACGATTTCCACAGCAAAAATGGGTCAATTGATTAAACTAGATAAAACAAAATTAAACTAAAACATCACCGCATCTCCCACTTCCTTAGAGTTGTTTAGTCTTGATATAAATAACAAACATAAATCACCACAAACTCTATAGTCCATATATTCCAACAATGTGTCATGTCCATAGTCATGATTTTGCAAATTAAAAGGATGAAGCGAAAAATGTTGCAAATCATAACACCACAACAAAATGAAACAAATGAAAAACTTGAAAATTGTGACATGGATCACAATTTACAACACTTGTTCATTTGGAGCAGATACAAACTCGTTACTGAAGCGCCAATATGCAGCACAACAACACAGACTAATACACAAGGATGGAGCCAAAACACTAATGGACTTGTCAGTAGATATCTTGTTATTGCTATTGTCGTTGTTGCAGTTGTTATTTTTAGTTTGGTTGTTTCATAAGATAGTTGTGAAAACCAGCCGGCTGCACAAGGAAACACAAAGAGAATACCAACAATTTTATTTCGAAAATTAAGACGAATTTTTTGAAATGAAATAAATGAAAAAACCAAAAAAATAAAAAATGAGTTTCAACTTTGGCTGGACTCAAGAGTACACTGAAACAATTTTTTTGGTTATAAAGCCGATAAAATTAATGAATTATTTTCTACAATTTTGTTATAAATTAATAGTACTTTTAAACATTAGGTGTGGGTTACATTCCGAATTAATGCCTATAGCCCGATCACATCAGATTAATAAATAATAACATATGGATAACGTTCCCAAAATTTCAAATTTCTGTTCAACAGATTTATTACAGAATTTCTTCCTCTGTATTCTGTCAAAGATAAAACGTTGCTTGGTTTGGATAGGTTTCGTTGTGTTTTGAGAATTAAGTTACAGACACATGACTTGGCTTGTCTCGCAGAGATATGCGTAAAACTCATCATCTTTCATGAATTGAATGAAATTTGTGTGTATTTGTTTCTGCCCAAAGTTCGTTTATATTTTTCCTATCTAAAAGAGAAAAACTTTATTTATTTTTTGTGTTGTTGTTAAAGGCTGCAAATTCATTACTTAAAGATGATTCTTATTTTGGCCAAACAACAACGTACAAACTATTTTTAAACTTTTATAAGATGTTGTTGTTACTATTTGAAATAGAAGAATTCCACTGTTATTTGCAGCTCTCCATTTTACGGCTACTTTGACAACCGCCCCCCCAACCACATTTTAGGTTATTCTTTGGTATTTTCTTTTTTTTTTCTTAGCCTGATACTTTTACAAAGTTTATTATTTCATATTGGATTTTATTTTTCATTTATTTAACAACTGGCAAGAAAAGTTGTAGATATATAAATTTTTTTTTTTGTTTTCTTTTTTTAAATCATGACAGCACAAGCCAGAGAGCATCATCATCAACATCCAACATCCAAAATTGTTTTGAAAAAAATAAGACTTATCATTACAATTTACTAGCTTCTCAAGTTGGTGTACAAGTTGTAGTACTACAATCCAATCAGGAAGAAATGAAAAATTAGAAAAAAAAAAAAAAATGCAAAAACTTTTCCAGCTAAGTTATATTTCAATGGTTTTACTTACGAGTACTACTGCTGCTAAACAGTCCACAGTTTATGTGCCAGGCCAAGTTCGGTTAAGTGTTTTTTTAAAAGAAAACGTAGAATCACAATCAAATGTGCAAAATATGAAAACATGAGTTCAATAACACAACTTTGAATGGTAGGAGTTGAACCAGGCGCTGCCGTGGCCACTATCTTCACGTTTACTAGAATTTTTTTTATACCATAAATTGTCTTTCCTCAGATGAAATTGCTAAAATTACTTTAGAAAATTTAATTTTTTAACCATTTTTTTCCCCATTAATCTCTAGCAAATGCTTTCAATTATTTATAACAAATTTCTTTTTAAGAGAAAGTATGAAATGTGTTCAAGGCGACTTGTTAATACAATGAAAAATATCATAATATATAATCATTGTTTATCACAAAA